>JARQOC010000003.1:367539879-368139879 GCA_033576535.1 Allobates femoralis
TACATATAGCCTGAAAAAAGAGAAAATGCTCTTTTTTTTACATAGTGTTAATATTTTCATAAACAAAAATCATATCTACCTAAATTTACTACTAAAATGTGTTTAAAAAAAAAACTCACAGAAGCACTGGATATGTGGAAGCATTCCAGATTTACTACCAAATAAAGTGTCTAGTCAGAAAAACCTTGTTTGCTGATTCCAGCAATGTGTCACTTACAGAGCTGCTTGCTGTCATTTTGATAAAATTACTGTTTTCTCTGATTTAGATTTAGTAGTAAATAAATATGCTGGACTATTTGATTAGTCCTATAATGTTAATCTCCAGATAATTAAACAGTGATTTTATGAAAACTACACTGATCAACTCAGTGAGTGATATATCACTGGAATCTGCATTATGCTGCTGTCACATGAGATGGCAAAAACCTGGTGACGGTGTCCTTTTAAATTAAAAGTTATATAAACTATTCAGCTTTTTTTTCTATTATTGAATACTGTGACAAGTACTTACAGGAGGACTTCCTCTGATGTCACACCCACATTCTCCTGTAGAAACAAACATACACATTACTTTCCCCATTATTATATGCGCACACATTTAGGTATTGCACAGAAATTTCTGAACCATTTCTACATTACTTGGCATGAAAAACGCAGTGACAAAAACGTGAGATTTTGCAGCATTTGATGCACTTTTGCCAAGCCTTTTCGATGCAGATTTTTCCCATTCATTAGAATGGGTGAACTACAGTCATATGAAAAAGTTTGTAACTAAATAATATGAATGACTGGCATCAACCTCTAAGTGTAGGTGCAAGCAGAAAAAATACATTAAATATAAGGGAGTTATCTGCTGCGACACTAAACACTATGTGCACTTTTAATGAGTGCCAGCAGTAGCTAAACTGCACAGCTAATACAGACACAATGTGAATAGGGGTATAGCAATCACTGCTCTAGAAACAATGCAAAATGGAAGACTTAGCTTCAACAGTAGCTACTGCGGAGTGCCCGGAAACCAACGCCAAGGTGCTTCCATTTTTCCGGGTCCTAACGCTATGACTAATGGTGGTATGTGAGATGCTGGGTTTATATGCCTCTATTCTGATTAAAAACAAGAAAAGTATGTGTTGGACTCAGACAAAATGGAGGCCTCAGCTGGTCACAGGGCGGGGAAAGTGGGATAGGGAGGGAGCTCAGTCATAAGAAATACAATTGTAACTACCGTATATACTCGTGTATAAGCCGAGATTTTCAGCACAAAAAATGTGCTGAAAAGTCCCCCCTCGGCTTATACACGGGTCATATACGGTACTTAGTGGTATACAGCCCCCCCCCGTGGTATACAGGGCCCCCCTTGCTTGTGGCAACCTGTAAAAGAAGATATCATCATACTTATCGTGTCGCCGCCGCTCCACCGCGCTATTCCGGGTCTTCATGCTTCCTTGACGTCATTGTCTGTGCACCGGAGAAGGAAGCTTGAAGACCTGGAATAGCGCAGTGACGGTGACAGAGCGGCGGCGGCGGCGACACGATAAGTATAATGATATCTTCTTTTACAGGTTGCCACAAGCAAGGGGGGGCCCTGTATACCACGGGGAGGGGGACTGTATACCACTGGGTACCGCTGTATACAGCTGGGGCTGCTGTATACCCCTCTGGGGCTGCTGTATACCCCTCTGGGGCTGCTGTATACCTATGGGGCTGCTATATATCTCTGGGGCTGCTGTATACCCTCTGGGGCTGCTGTATACCCTCTGGGGCTGCTGTATACCCCTCTGGGGCTGCTGTATACCTCTCTGGGGCTGCTGTATACCTCTCTGGGGCTGCTGTATACCTCTGGGGCTGCTATATACCTCTGGGGCTGGGTATATACCTCTGGGGCTGCTGTATACCCCTCTGGGGCTGCTGTATACCCCTCTGGGGCTGCTGTATACCTCTCTGGGGCTGCTGTATACCTATGGGGCTGCTGTATACCTCTGGGGCTGCTATATACCTCTGGGGCTGCTATATACCTCTGGGGCTGCTGTATACCCCTCTGGGGCTGCTGTATATCTATGGGGCTGCTGTATACCTCTGGGGCTGCTATATACCTCTGGGACTGCTGTATACCCCTCTGGGGCTGCTGTATACCCCTCTGGGGCTGCTGTATACCCCTCTGAGGCTGCTGTATACCCCTCTGAGGCTGCTGTATACCCCTCTGGGGCTGCTGTATACCTATGGGGCTGCTGTATACCTATGGGGCTGCTGTATACCTCTGGGGCTACTGTATACCCCTCTGGGGCTGCTGTATACAGCTCTGGGGCTGCTGTATACAGCTCTGGGGCTGCTGTATACCACTCTGGGGCTGCTGTATACCGCTCTGGGGCTGCTGTATATACCACTGGGGAGGCTGCTGTATACTACCACTGGGGAGGCTGCTGTATACTACCACTGGGGAGGCTGCTGTATACCACTGAGGGGGCCTGTATACCACACTGCTGGGGGCAGTATACCTGTGCTGGGGTCCACCCTCGGCTTATACACGAGTCAATAGGTTTTCCCAGGTTTTGGGGGCAAAAGTAGGGGGGTCGGCTTATACACGGGTCGGCTTATACACGAGTATATACGGTAAATAATATGAATGACTTGCATCAACCTCTAAGTGTAGGTGCAAGCAGAAAAAATACATTAAATATAAGGGAGTTATCTGCTGCGACACTAAACACTATGTGCACTTTTAATGAGTGCCAGCAGTAGCTAAACTGCACAGCTAATACAGACACAATGTGAATAGGGGTATAGCAATCACTGTTCTAGATACAATGCAACTCAGACCAACACATACTTTTCTTGTTTTTAATCAGAATAGAGGCATATAAACCCAGCATCTCACATACCACCATTAGTCATAGCGTTAGGACCCGGAAAAACGGAAGCACCTTGGCGTTGGTTTCCGGGCACTCCGCATACCCCTATTCACATTGTGTCTGTATTAGCTGTGCAGTTTAGCTACTGCTGGCACTCATTAAAAGTGCACATAGTGTTTAGTGTCGCAGCAGATAACTCCCTTATATTTAATGTATTTTTTCTGCTTGCACTTACACTTAGAGGTTGATGCCAGTCATTCATATTATTTAGTTACAATTGTATTTCTTATGACTGAGCTCCCTCCCTATCCCCCTTCCCCGCCCTGTGACCAGCTGAGGCCTCCATTTTGTCTGAGTCCAACACATACTTTTCTTGTTTTTAATCAGAATAGAGGCATATAAACCCAACATCTCACATACCACCATTAGTCATAGCGTTAGGACCCGGAAAAACGGAAGCACCTTGGCGTTGGTTTCCGGGCACTCCGCAGTAGCTACTGTTGAAGCTAAGTCTTCCATTTTGCATTGTATCTAGAGCAGTGATTGCTATACCCCTATTCACATTGTGTCTGTATTAGCTGTGCAGTTTAGCTACTGCTGGCACTCATTAAAAGTGCACATAGTCTTTAGTGTCGCAGCAGATAACTCCCTTATATTTAATGTATTTTTTCTGCTTGCACCTACACTTAGAGGTTGATGCCAGTCATTCATATTATTTAGTTACAATTGTATTTCTTATGACTGAGCTCCCTCCCTATCCCCCTTCCCCCGCCCTGTGACCAGCTGAGGCCTCCATTTTGTCTGAGTCCAACACATACTTTTCTTTTTTTAATCAGAATAGAGGCATATAAACCCAGCATCTCACATACTACCATTAGTCATAGCGTTAGGACCCGGAAAAACGGAAGAGCACCTTGGCGTTGGTTTCCGGGCACTCCGCAGTAGCTACTGTTGAAGCTAAGTCTTCCATTTTGCATTGTATCTAGAGCAGTGATTGCTATACCCCTATTCACATTGTGTCTGTATTAGCTGTGCAGTTTAGCTACTGCTGGCACTCATTAAAAGTGCACATAGTGTTTAGTGTCGCAGCAGATAACTCCCTTATATGAAAAAGTTTGGGCACCCCTCTTAATCTTACTCTTTTTTTTTTTTTTTAAATTGGGTTTTGCAACAGCTATTTCAGTGTGATATATGTAATAACTGATGGACACAGTAATATTTCAGGATTGAAATGAGATTTATTGTACTAACCAAAAATGTGAAATATGTATTATTTCAAAATTTGACAGGTGCAAAAGTATGGGCACCTCAACAGAAAAGTGACATCAATATTTAGTAGATTCACCATTTGCAAAAAATAACAGCCTCTAGTCGCTTCCTGTAGCTGTTAATGAGTTCCTGGATCCTGGATGAAGGTATTTTTGACCATTCCTCTTTACAAAATAATTCCATTTCAGTTAAGTTTGATGGTGGCCGAGCATGGACAGCCCGCTTCAAAACATCCCACAGATGTTCAATGATATTCAGGTCTGGGGACTGGGATGGCCATTCCAGAACATTGTAATTGTTCCTCTGCATGAATGCCTGAGTAGATTTGGAGCTGTGTTTTAGATCATTGTCTTGATCCATCCCCGGCGTAACTTCAACTTTGACACTGATTCTTGAACATTATTCTCAAGAATCTGCTGATACTGGGGGGCGTGGCTTAACGCTACACAGGAATGGCCGCTTGATCCGGGAGCTACCGCTCACACAGGCACAAACGCGGCACAAACAGCGCTCCAGTACCGGGACCTCCGCCGGAAACGGCACCTACACACACGGGAGAACCGTGGGCTTCTATGGGCAAAACCAGGAGCGAGAAGCGCGACTCTTTACAGCGCGTTACTGACTATTTCCCGAGCTCCAAGCCTGCAGACAGCGCTCCTAAGATGGCGCCGACCTCACCACGAGCGGCCCGCTCCTCCTCCAGACGGAGCTCTGTGGCCTCAGCAGTATCAGCCGGCGGAGACCAGGAGGAATTACCAGTCACACAGAACAGCATGAAAGCGATGCTGTCCTCCATGCTCGCATCCCTCCGGACCTCACTGCAGCAGGACATGAAAGGTATGATGGCAGAAACAAGAAGGGAGCTGGCTGAGGTGGGGGGTAGGACTGACAGGCTGGAGAGGAAGATGGTGGAACTTGTGAACTCGCATAATGACTTGTTGGACGCGCACGAAATATTAAAAGCTGACATGCATAAGGTTCAGACAAAACAGTTGGACCTTGAAGACCGCCATAGGCGAAATAATGTGCGCATAAGAGGAATCCCTGAGAGTGTGCAACCAAACGACCTCCGCCCATTGCTGCAGGAGTACATTATGGCGGCTATGCCTGAGGTGCAAAAGAAAGACATCATAATTGATAGAATTCATAGAGTGCCTAAGCCATCTCATATTAACCCCTCACTGCCTAGAGACACCATTGCACGGATTCATTTTTATGAACTCAAAGAGGACTTCCTATACTGCTTGAGAGGCAAACCAGCCCTGCCAGAGAGGTTCTCCTCACTAACGGTGTTCTCTGACCTATCTCCAGGTACACTAGCACTACGGAGGGCTTTCCAACCGTACACCTCTGTCCTCAGGAAACAAAACATATCATACATGTGGGGCTTTCCAACCAAGCTTCTGGTGCGCAAAAACGACACCACACATGTGTGTTTCCTCCCAGCTCAGGCAGCCAAGCTACTAATCCAGTGGGGTCTCGGATCTCCAACGAAGACCGGGGGACACACTCCTCCACCAGAAGCCCACAAGAAACACGTTGACCCAGAATGGTCCACGGTCTGAGAGCATATATTAGAGCCTGTGAATGGCTCATTTTTCTTTTTCTCTGCCTTCCCTGATCCTTTTGGCTCCTCCAACTTCCGGATCTGGCCAGAACTTAAACTCTGATACATCCAGGGAATACATCTGAACTCCTGGATATTCCCCATAGAGTGTGTTTTCTTCACTCGCTGGACAATCTACCAAAGACGAGGATGATTTCTCCGTTTTTGCAGGTTTTGTTGACTTTCTGTTATTTTTACAATTTACTTAATTCCACACACCGGAGGAAGAAGAGTTGGTCCTCTATGGTGGTGGAAACTGTTCCTGATTTTTCTCCCCCCAGCCTTCCCTTTTTTCTCCTCCAATGCTTTTCCACCACTGTCCACGGTAGACAAGGGACTTGTGATTATCCCCACAATCTACTGGGTCAGGATATGATGTTAAATTATAAGTATATTGTGTTTATTACCTTACCATGAGTATTTCTCTGTTGTCCATTAATGTCAATGGGTTAAACTCCCCTGCAAAAAGATCCATAACATGGCGACACCTGCGCAAGTCTAACAGTGATGTCATATTTGTACAGGAAACACACCTACTGGCCGAAGATAACAGCAGAATGCACTCACATATATACCCCCGCCAATTTTTCGCCAACAATCCCAAAAAAAAGGCGGGTGTGGGAATCTTCATAAAAAATTCTGTGATATTTAATCTAGACCTGGTTGTACCGGACCCAGACGGTCGTTATTTAATTCTATTATGTACAATTAACAATTGTCGTTACACTCTGGTTTCGGTATATGCCCTAATGCCGGCCAAATTGGGTTTCTACGGTCCCTTCTGGACAAAGTACAACTCCATAGATGGGGACACAGAGTTTTCTGCGGCGACTTTAACGTCCCAATGTATAAAAGAATGGACTGTTCTGGACCATCTCATACACGCGGTGAAATGGGCCCATTAACTTCTGAGAATGGCCTACATGACGTGTGGAGATACCAGCACAGCGAAGAACGTGATTATACGTTCTATTCAAACAGATATCACACATACAGTCGTATAGATGTCATATTAGTAGACGATGCACTGTTACACAAATGTCTACAGGCGGACATAGGTAACATAACTTGGTCTGACCACGCACCAGTTTCACTAAAGATTTCTGACCCCTCGGCCATCAGACCCCCACATATGTGGAGATTGAATGCATACCTGCTAACCAACCCAGAGGTGATAGCAGACGTAACAAATCAAATCAAAGAGTACTTCTCAATCAATGATAATGGGGAAGTACAAGATGAAGTTTTATGGCTATCCCATAAAGCGGTAATTAGAGGATTACTCATCAAAATAGCTGCTTTCATGAAAAAGAAGTACATGGCGGATATGACAAACACTCTACATACCATTATGCAACTTGAAAAACAACACAAAGAGACCCCATGCCCGCAAATCCTAAAGACTCTATTAGAAACCAGGAACCACCTGCGCTCCCTTTTGTTACAAAAAGCAGAAAAAGATCTTAAAAAATTACAAGCAAAATATTACGGGATGGGGGACAGAGCGGGCTCACTTTTGGCCAGACGGGTAAAAAGGAGAGCCGCACGGTTCCGTATACCCTACCTCATATCACCGGCAGGAAAACGAATTTGTAACCCCATAGCTATTGCAAATCAATTTCGAACATATTATGAATCTCTATATAACTTAAAACACGATAAGAACATCCCACAACCTAACGAAACCCTGATTAAAAATTTTTTAGATAAACTTAACCTCCCAAAACTAACAGCCGACCAACTGAACAATTTAAATGCCCCGATCACAGAACTGGAGCTCAAACGAGCAATCAACTCCACTAAGGGGGGAACTGCACCTGGGCCGGATGGTTTCTCCTTCATATATTATACACAATTTTCCCAGATTCTGTCCCCTTACTTGTTAAGGTTGTTTGCATACTGGCGATCCAGGGGGGAGATTAAACGTGAGGGCTTGGAGGCTATAATAACTACCCTTCCTAAACCAGGGAAAACACCCACAGAACCAGGTAACTTTCGCCCGATCGCTCTGCTCAACTGTGACACCAAGTTATACGCGAAGGTGTGGGCTACCAGACTGATGGAAGTTTTACCATCCCTGATAAACCCAGACCAGGTCGGATTTGTGCCAGGTCGACAGGCACGAGACGGAACCAGACGCCTTATAAATATTCTTGAATTAATGGAAAGATCCGACTCCCCCGGTGTGCTACTGTCCTTAGATGCAGAAAAAGCTTTTGACAGAGTACACTGGGGGTATGTTGAAGCTGTACTAAACAAATTTGGTATTATCGGCCCGATACAGTTGGCTATAATGGCGTTATACTCTTCCCCTAATGCTTCCGTCTGTGCCTCTGGCTTTGTATCAGATCCCTTGGACATCTCCAATGGCACACGCCAGGGGTGTCCTCTCTCTCCCCTAATATTTGCGCTGGTAATAGAACCCTTGGCGGAGCGAATCAGGCGAAACACCGGGATTGAAGGAATCAGAATTGGCGATACAGTACACAAAATAGGGCTTTATGCCGACGACGTCATTCTGACTTGTTCAAATGTACTGCCGTCTCTGCAAGAAATTATGTCTATCTTGAGGGACTTCTCTGAAATATCTTATTACCGTTTAAATATTTCTAAGTCCATCATATACCCAATAAACGTGTCCACGCAAATGGGTGAGGATATAAGACGTCAATTTTCATTCACATGGGCAGGTGAGGGCTTCAAATATTTGGGAATATACATAACCTCTATGAAAAACATTGTAAAAACTAACGTGGACTTAATATCAAAAGATATGGGCAATGAATTAGACAAAATGGCCCCCATGTGTCTCTCCTGGATTGCCAGAATCCAACTAATAAAGATGCTCATACTCCCCAAATTGATATATTTATTTAGGTGTTTACCATTATCCTTTCCAAGAACATGTTTAAACAGATTACAACACATCCTCGGCAAGTTCATATGGGCGGGGAAGCCTCACCGCGTGGCCCACAAAACCATGATCCTACCATATAACAGGGGTGGCTTGGGGGTCCCTGACGTCCTCACATATCACAGAGCGGCGCTTATGGAGCCGGCACAGCTTTGGTGGAATGGGAATCCCGACTTGATTGGTTGGTTACAAATAGAAACCCAAATGACTCCCGCCAAATCCCTCAGACTACTCTTAGAAACAGATCTCTTATATAACCAGGAGAAAAAAGAGAATCTCGCTACCATGAATGCTTTACTGAGAATATGGCATCACCTGAGCAAAACCCACCTCCAATTTTTATATAGATATATTTCTCTCACTGCAATAGAGACTATGATACCTAACATCTCTCTTGCACGCTGGAAGGAAGGTGGTGTAACAACTTTGAAGGATCTTATAGACACGGGGGAGGTTAAATCTTTTCAGGACATAGCGAATAAATATACTCTGCCCAACTCCCTATTTTACCAATACTTACAGATTAGACATCTCATAAACACCAGTAGAATTCCATTCCTTGACTTTACTCAGGCGGACTTCGCACTACAGAGGTACTTTAAATCTACATCTAATCAGCACGGAATCTCCATCATTTATCAATCCTTAATATCCCCAACTGGAGATACCAAACAACCATATATGGAAATATGGGAACGTAGACTCTCATTTGAGGCGACTCCTGAGTCTTGGTACAGTGCAGCCACACATGCTTCAAAATATTCGTCATGCCTCAATCACATGGAGCAGGCAAAAAAGCTCCAACTAAATTGGTATCTAACCCCATTGAAACTGAGTAAATTTCAGCCTGCACAATCAGGGGAATGTTGGAAAGGCTGCTCACAAGAAGGCAATGCGGAGCACATGTGGTGGTACTGTCCGAAGGTGAAAGACTTCTGGAGAGTGACAGAGCGGATGCTAAAACAGATCACGGGTTTGCCAATCACTTTGACCGCCCCCCTAGCCCTTCTGGGTATTGACATTGAAAAGTTCCCACCGCTGCTTAAACCCATTATCACCAATGTACTGATCGCCTCCAGGATGTGCATTGCTAAGCACTGGAAAAGCAGAACAACCCCACATAAGGAAGAACTCATATCCCTCATAAATCTACACATGCAATATGAAACAGTCCTCTCTCATGAACATAAAACCAAAATTAAAAAATTGTGCTGGTGGGACCCCTGGACATCATCACATTATATGAAGAAGCATACTTAGAAATAAACTTGCTCCGTTAAATAACCGACTGAATGACCACAACTATGATCATAGATACAATAAACATACGCTCAAAATTTTATTTGATATATTTGATGATAATCTCAGGTATTTCTTTGATAACTGACCAAAAATGCATATTATGGTGGAAACTACCCCTTCACCCTCCTTCCCTCCCCTCTACAATCCCTTTTCTGTACCTTCTTAAACTTTATAATGTTTATTTTTATAATGTTATAATGTAAACTTCTATTATATGGAAAATATTGTGATGTACGATTACGCCTTTGTTGATATGTGTACATACTTGAACATCCAAATAAAAACCAATTGTTTCAAAAAAAAGAATCTGCTGATACTGAGTGGAATCCAGGCAACCCTCAACATTAACAAGATTCCCGGTGCCGTCATTGGCCACACAGCCCCAAAGCATGATGGACCCTCCCCCAAATTTGACAGTGGGTAGCAAGTGTTTTTCTTGGAATGCTGTGTTTTTGTGGCGCCATGCATAACGCCTTGTTGTATGACCAAACAACCCAATCTTTGTTTCATCAGTCCACAGGACCTTCTTCCAAAATGAAACTGGCTTGTCCAAATGTGCTTTTACATACCTCAGGCGACTCTGTTTGTGGCGTGCATGCAGAAATGGCTTCTTTCGCATCACTCTCCCATACAGCTTCTCCTTGTGCAGTGTGCGCTGTATTGTTGACCGATGCACAGTGACACCATCTGCAGCAAGATGATGCTGCAGGTCTTAGGAGGTGGTCTGTGGATTGTTTTTGACTGTTCTTACCATTCTTCTTCTCTGCCTTTCTGATATTTTTGTTGGCCTGCCACTTCTGGCCTTTACAACAACTGTCCCTGTGGTCTTCCATTTCCTTACTATGTTCCTCACAGTGGAAACTGACAGGTTAAATCTCTGAGACAACTTTTTGTATCCTTCCACTGAACAACTATTTTGAACAATCTTTTTTTTTCAGATCATTTGAGAGCTGTTTTGAGGAGCCCATGATGCCACTCCTCAGAGAAGATGCAAATAGGAGAACAACTTGCAAGTGGACACCTGAAATAGCTTTTCTCATGATTGGATACACCGGCCTATAAAGTACAAAGCTCAATGAGGTTACCAAACCAATTTAGTGGTTCAGTAAGTCAGTAAAAAGTAGTTAGGAGTATTCAAATCAGGAAATTTAGAAGGGTGCCCATACTTTGGCACCTGTTAAACTTTGAAATAATGCATATTTCACATTTTCTGCTAGTACAATAAACCTCATTTCAATCCTGAAATATTACTGTGTCCATCAGTTATTACATATATCACACTGAAATAGCTGTTGCAAAAACTCAATTTTAAACCAAAAAAATGATTGTATGTAGCAAACATGCTGGAAGAATTGACATGCTGCATATTTATTTCTGCATCAAATCTGCAAGGAAAAAATACTCAACATGTGCATACTTCAGGATTCTCATAGACTTTGCTGGCATCAGAATTCCCTTCAGGTTTTGTGACAAATCTCCACTCAAAAACACATCAAATAAGTGTCAAAAGTGAAAGAAAAAATGCAATTTTAAAAGATGAAACCATCAAGGTGGAGGGGAATTGTCCTGGCAAATGTGGAATAAAGATGTGTTGCTTTTTCTCCTGCTCCAGGGCCTTAATTCACCAATAACTACTCTGAGATTGCTTAGTAAAATATTTTCTATCAGGATGGTTGAATATGCATTTCAGAGGATCTTGAACAGAGACAACAAAGGGACTATTGGTCTTGGCTTTGGTGTCTGGTATGTCAAATTTCTGTACATGGACATTAAACATTGGTTTTCTATTAGTTGAATATCTTTATATCAAGCAATATTTAGCAATATCAGATCTACACATTTTTACACAGTTCTTGTTATTCTTCTTCTGCATATCCTAAAGATACACCTAGTTCACATCTATGCAGCCCCTGCGTTTGCCTGCCGTCCCTGCCCTGCGCTAGCACAAATGCAAGCACAGGTGCATTTACAGGGAAGTGCAGGCAAGCGCATGGGCGCAGAGATGCACTGCTCCTGTGCTCGCCTGCACTCGCTGCCCCACTACCTGCTAAGGCTGAGCACAGCCAAGCACAGAGGCCGAAAACCCGAAAGCGCAAGTGTATGTGCCGACGTCACCGCGCATGCGCTTGGCTGGCCAGAAGCATCCGTAAATGTCACATTATGCATTTCCGGGTGCAGCTGGCCAAGCACATGTGCGGTGATGTCGGCACATTCACACTTACGCTTCCGGGTTTTCAGCTCCTGCAGTCGGCTGTACTCGGCCATAGCAGGTAATGGGGGCAGCGAGCTCTAGTGCTGCGCATCTATGCGCCTATGTGCTTGCCTGCACTTGCCTGTAAATGCACCTGCGCTTGCATTTGTGCTAGTACTGGGCAGGCAAACGCAGGCAAACCCAGGGGTGCATAGATGTGAAAAGGGCCTTAGACTGCTTTGACAAATTAGTTTCTCAGTATTTGCCTTCTGGTCAGGTAAAAAGGAGAAAGCAAGCTAGAAGAAGCCAACTAGAAGGCAAACATTACAGACAGCAGAGGAGGTGAGTTGACCACCATCAGCATTACCACCTTCCAAGATAGAAGATTAGGGTGGGAACACACTGGCGTGAAAAAAACGGTCTGTTCCTCGTCCAAGAGAGTCAGATGAGTGTCATCCGATTTTTGCTCAGTGTGGCTTCCGAATGCTGGCCATGTACAATCCGTTTTATTTCTCTGCAGCTATTTACTGGATAATCATTTACAGGAACATTTTTTACAATTGTCTGAGCTACAGAATGATAATGTATCAATTACAAAAATCGGATTCCTCTCAGACGGTCCGTGGGCGGTCCAACTATGGTCCGTGATTCTGTCGGACCCATAGACTTGCATTGGCGAGTCTTGTGCGCGAATGGCATACTGTCGCAGCTTGTTGCGACTGCTTTCTAGTCTATCGGACGAGAAAAAATGCCCGACACTCGCTCTTGGTCATTGACTAACATTGGTCCGACTGCATTGCGAGAAAAACTCGCATTGCAGTCGTCATAGTTTCATGCCAATGTGTCCGTACCCTTAACAGAAAAGTAGCACAAGGGTTTAGAGACATGAACGCCTGAATAAGGCTGGGGATACAAGGAGACATGTGCCCTGCAAATTTTCTGAAACATGCTGTCGACAAATTTAGAGCTGTGATCTTGATGTAAAAAAAAATGGCTAACACGCAGATTAGATGCACACAAGTCGCAGTTGCCTGTGACTTACATTAATGTCAATGAAAAGAGAGTTGAGGGTGACATATATGACTAATGACAGAAAATGCAACATATGTGAAAACATTTATGACTCACGGTTACAGGGGGTAAGATGTCACAATGCGACTCATATTACCTGTGATTTCTCTTGATCGCTCATAAGATTTCTACATTAGATGAAGTGTGACATTGGTTACCACTCTGTACTCATGGACATTTACTTTCATTATATGCAATGTATGTCATGTCTAGCATTTTGCATGCTTTTGCATGTTGTCCACTGACAGGCAATAGACTAATTAGCTAAGTGGTGCTGCCCTTATCTAGAATACTGATCTGCTACATGCCATAATTCAATGAATTGCGCTACTTGTCATCACCTTTTCTACTGTGCTGTAGATCATTTTTGTGACCAACCCTGGACGGGGACCGTGGAGTACTCGGAACCGGGCCCTCTGGAGGTCATCTAGGCCTTTACGAGACATCGCGGTGGCATGACGCCACGGTTTGTGGCCAGTGTGGGCCACCACTGCTGTCCAGTCCTATGGGAATAATGGTAATGGAAGGCAGCAGGGATGGTGAGCCCTTCACAGGTAGGGCTCTCCCCCAGGGCATAGGTATAGTCTATGTGTGTACGTAACTATGGGGTTGCAGGATTATATGCTAGTGGGGTCACTGGAAAGTGGTGTATAAAATTCTATATTGTTTAGTTGTCTCATCTCTTCAGCAATGTATTTTCTCACGACATTGCAGGCTTTATCAGCTTGTCTAAATATCGTGTCATTCCATTGTCTCATTGCAGCAACTGCGCTCTTTTTACTTTGTGTTAAATTGCTCTGAAGCTCAGGGTATATTATGGCTTCGATATCAAGAAGAACTTTTTCTGAAAGAGCTCAATTACATAGCTGGAACTTGTAGGAGGACAGAATGAGGATTTTTAACCCCAAAAAAGGCTGAGAATTGTTCCCAAAAAAAGCCCCAACATAATTACCGTAGGTAAATCATCATTTATAGCCATTAATTCTGCTGCATCAGAAGGAATCACACTTTTAAAGCGATCAGAGCCTATAAAGCCCAATGGCCTATCACTATATGTTTATCATCCTCTAATTCAGGGGTCTCCCCAGTGCGGCCCGGGGCACCATGAAAGAAAAATGCATGCACCGGGCCATTATACATGCAGCCGCCGCGGGTACCGCTTTATTGTGACTACTGCGACAGGTACCGCCGGCTCAGCTCACACAAGCGCCTTCGCGCCTGTACATTCACGGAAGCAGGCGGCCGGCGGACCAATCAGAAACCGCCTGTGACGTCAAGGCGGCTTCTGATTGGTCCGCCGGCCGCCTGCTTCCGTGAATGTACAGGCGCGAAGGCGCTTGTGTGAGCTGAGCCGGCGGTACCTGTCACAGTAGTCACAATAAAGCGGTACCGAGGCAGCTGCATGTATAGTGGCCCGGGGCATCAGGTGTGTATGAGTGAGTGTTAGAGAGAGAGTGTCAGTATGTGTGAGTGTATATGTGAGTGAGTGTGTATGTGTATAATAGTGAGTGTGTGTATGTGTATAATAGTGAGTGTGTGTATGTGTATAATAGTGTGTATGTGTATAATAGTGAGTGTATTTGTGTGTATATGTGAGTGTGTATGTGTATAATAGTGAGTGTATTTGTGTGTATATGTGAGTGAGTGTATGTGTATAATACTGAGTGTGTGTATGTGTATAATAGTGAGTGTGTGTATGTGTATAATAGTGAGTGTATTTGTGTGTATATGTGAGTGAGTGTATGTGTATAATAGTGAGTGTGTGTATGTGTATAATAGTGTGTGTATTTGTGTGTATATGTGAGTGTGTATGTGTATAATAGTGAGTGTATTTGTGTGTATATGTGAGTGTGTATGTGTATAATAGTGAGTGTATTTGTGTGTATATGTGAGTGTATTTGTGTGTATAATAGTGAGTGTATTTGTGTGTATATGTGAGTGAGTGTATGTGTATAATAGTGAGTGTGTGTATGTGTATAATAGTGTGTGTATTTGTGTGTATATGTGAGTGTGTATGTGTATAATAGTGAGTGTATTTGTGTGTATATGTGAGTGTGTATGTGTATAATAGTGAGTGTATTTGTGTATATGTGAGTGTGTATGTGTATAATAGTGAGTGTATTTGTGTGTATATGTGAGTGTGTATGTGTATATATGTGAGTGTATTTGTGTGTATATGTGAGTGTGTATGTGTATATATGTGAGTGTATTTGTGTGTATATGTGTGAGTATTTGTGTGTATATGTGAGTGAGTGTGTGTATTTGTGTGTATATGTGTGAGTATTTGTGTGTATATGTGTGAGTATTTGTGTGTATATGTGAGTGAGTGTGTGTATTTGTGTGTATATGTGAGTGAGTGTGTATGTGTGAGTGTATGTGTGTGTGAATATGTGTGAGTGTATATGTGTGTGCGTGTATATTTGTATGTGAGTGTGTATATGTGTGTGCGTGTATATTTGTATGTGAGTGTGTATATGTGTGTGAGTGTATGTATATGTGTGAGTGTATTCCAGTGCCGCCTGAGCGGCACATCGCCGGCGGCTGGTGCCGGGTGCAGGCTGGTGCCACGTGCTGGCTGGTGCCACGTGCTGGCTGGTGCCGGCTGCCGGGTGCAGGCTGGTGCCACGTGCTGGCTGGTGCCGGCTGCTGGGTGCAGGCTGGTGCCGGCTGCTGCCAGCAAGCGGAAGACTGGGAGCCACAGAGGAAGAAGCTGCCGGAATGAGAAGAGTGGAGTCAGGTAAGGAGCTGTTACAGCCGAACATAGCAGCCTGGGGGGGGGAGGGGAACGTGACCGCTGAAAGTGCCTAGGGCGGCAGGAACTCCAGATATGGCCCTATGTAAGTGTGTCAATGTGTGAGTGTGTATGTGTTTGTGTGAATATGTCTGAGGATGTATGTGTGTATGTATGCGAGTGTGTGTGAATGTGCGGGTGTGTATATATGGTCTTGTCCACACACCTGCGCTCTCAGTATTTAGCGCTTCTGCGCTAAATACTTAGGTTTTGACAGAGAAGCAGAGGTGCGTGTATGCGGCCGCTTTCAGCAGACGCTGTCCCTGGTTACCCGATGTGTATCGTGGTAACCAGTTCATACAACAGGCTGCCCACTGTCCGCTTATCCCGAGCGCACAGGGAAACGCTGCTTGCAGTGTTTCCCTGTGCGCTCTGGATAAGCGCACACTATGCAGCCTGTTGTATGAACTGGTTACCACGATACACATCGGGTAACCAGGGACAGCGTCTGCTGAAAGCGGCCGCATACACGCACCTCTGCTTCTCTGTCAAAACCTAAGTATTTAGCGCAGAAGCGCTAAATACTGAGAGCACAGGTGTGTGCACAAGCCCTATGTGAGTGTGTGTGTGAGCGAGAGAACAAAAAGAACAGAGACCAGGACATTACTACAAGATGACAAGGGAGGGAACATTACTAAAAGATTGGGACATTACTACAAGAGGAGGACCAGGATGGGGGACATTAATATAGGATGGGGACCAGGATGGGGACATTACTACAAGATGGAGACCAGGGTGGGGACATTACTACAAGAGGACCAGGATTGGGACATTACTACAAGAGGAGGACCAGGATGGGGGACATTAATATAGGATGGGGACCAGGATGGGGACATTACTATAAGATGGAGACCAGGGTGGGGACATTACTACAAGAGGACCAGGATGGGGACATTACTACAAGAAGGTGATCAGGATGGGGACATTACATGATGAGGACCAGTTTGGGGGACATTAATATACAATGGGGACCAGTATGGGGACATTACTACAAGATGGAGACCAGGGTGGGGACATTACTACAAGAAGATCATAATTTGTACTTTACTAGATTGAGCAAAAAATTCTGGTATTGCTAAAATGTCACTTAGAGTACCGTTACACGTCGCAACATTGCATGCAATGTCACTGGCAATTTGCTGGTTGCAGTGAAATCATGAACACATTGTTCTATTTTCTTGCTGTGTACAAATGGAGCAATGTGTCCATGATTTCACTGCAACCAGCAAATTGCCTGTAAAATTGCATGCAGTGTTGCGACGTGTAACGGTACCTTTAGTCCTACAAGCAATGCGGCCCCCCGATATCAATTTTTTTCTACATGCGGCCCACCAACCCAACCGAGTTTGAGACCCCTGCTCTAATTGAACCTTTTGCTGGGAAGAAAAAGTTTCAAAAATGTTTATACAAATGAATTTTCCTTATAGCTTTGTATAAATCAATCTGGAATTCCGGAGAATTGAAGCTTTCAGGCAGACAAAAATTTAAATCTTTAGCAAGGACTGATGACATGTCCTGGTTCAGTTCATGTTTTAGGATTAATATTTCCTCCATGACACTTATTTTCTCTTTACCGCTGGTGTTGGTCTGTTTGCCATGCCTCCTCATTCCTCTTCGGAGTCGTCTCCTAAAGGGACTTCCGTGGCTTTCTTAAGGCCCCATTACACGCTGCTATATCACTAACGATATTGTTGCATCGTCACTGGTTTTGTGATGTTGCTACAACCTCAAAGCGATGCCGCTGCGTGTGACATGTACCAACAACCAGCAATCAGCTCGCTGATCGCTGATCGTTGGTAAATGACCAGGACCATTTTTTGATCGTGGGTCTTCCGCTGGGCGGCCAGCATCGGCGTGTGTGACAGCGGGAGACCAACGATCTACGACCTCCCAGCGCCGCACAGTACATGCTGGGAGGCTGGTAACCAGGGTAAACATCAGGTAACTAAGTGCAGTGCTGCACTTAGTTACCCGATGTTTACCCTGGTTACCAACGTTCTCACTGGTCGCCGATCGCTGGTGAGTCTGCCTGTGTGACAGCTCACCAGCGATCAGATAGCAAACTTTTATTCAATGTCCATTAAAAAAGCAGGTGCAGGAAAGAACAGCTCAGCAATCAAGGATGACAGCTGTTTCATGTGTATTCCACACTTCAACAGATTCTATCTTTCCTGCACCTACTTTTTTTAATGGACATTGAATAAAGGGATTTATTAAGCGAAATAAGGTGAGTGCAGCTTATTATTTTTCATATTTGCTATAACGAATTCTTTATGCTACAAGTATGCACCACCTTACGCTATAATAACCATCTGTCCGCTGAAAACTATCAAAATCCTGAGCCAAATACCTTGAACAACCCAGGTGAATTAATTGGTGCTGAACATTTCTGTTTGTGTCTTACTCCTATAATGGTATGTCTGGGGAGGGAGCTATGCTCCCAGGGGAATGTGTCACTAGAGTCTCCCATGAGCTCCCAGCTTCTGCCAGTGCATCCTGTAATCTCAGGGCATCTGTGTGAATAGGTCATGCTATGCATGGGGGATAGGCAACCTCCCTCCATCTCTTCTGAACTCTTTAGTGGTTCAAGTGTCAGTTGCGTTTGCGCTTCTAGGGTGAGTCATGTGGCTCTGTGTTTTGCTAGAGGGCAGCCCCAATCTTATCTGCCGTGCCTTTGCACCTAGTTTTCTTCTGTTCAGCCGGGGGAGCCAAGGTAAGACACATCCTCATGCTCCCATAGTCAGGCCATGCCCTCTAGTGGTCCTTTTAAAACAATGGATTGGATTTATGAAAAGGGGGAATGGCAGCTTGTTTAGAGGTTAGCACAATGAGCACAGATACTCGTGTTCACAGTAGGTGAGCTCTCTGATTGTATGCAGAGTGGATAAAGCCTTCATCACACCTAACGAGAGCGCTAGCGAGATCGCTGTTTCGTCACAGGTTTTGTGAACCAACAGCGACCTTGCCAGCGATCTCGCAATTTTTGACATGCAGCAGTGACCAGGCCTGCGCTGTGAGATCACCGATCGTGTCGAAATGGCCTGGACCACTTTTTGATTGTTGGTCTCCCGCTTGCCTTAACAACGACCTCGGCAACTCAGAACTCAGCCACGTAGGTCTGAGTCGTCAGACTAGCTGCTGTGTGACAGGGTCCCAACGACCTCCGAGGTCGTTATGCGGGTCGCCGTATCGTTGCTGCGTTATTCAGTAGATCTGACTGTTTGACATCTCACCAGTGACCACGTAGCGACGTTCCAGCGATCCTTACCAGGTCGTATCATTGTCGGGATCGCTGGAACATCGCCAAGTGTAACAGGACCCTTATTCAGATGCAACTTTTAATCAGATATGTCTGACCTAATAATGTCAGTTTAGACTTGTAAAGTGATTTTGTTACACATTATTTTATTTGAGTATATTGTACTGTATTTATTTAGCACTGTGTAGTGATGAGTCACCATATATGTGTTGTGTCTGTGTTGTATTTGTTGCCTGTATTTTGTGGTTAATATCTGAATTGTATATCTGATGTTTGTGCTATGTATTTTTGTTTGTCTGTATTGTGCATTTTCTGTGTGTATTTGTTATGTTTATTTGATTTTATATTTAATGTTTGTATGGCGATTTTGTAGTCTGTATGGTGTAGTTTATGTCTATATTGTGTACGTTTCTATATCGTGTATTTGTTGTGTGTATTTCTTTGGATCAATGTCATCAGGATTGTATTTGCTGTCAGCAACACCCCAGGCAGTCAGATTTCAAGTGAGGTACCAAACTAAGCATACCGAACAGTGCCAGCGTCGACAGTAGGACAGTGCACCAAAGGGCCATTTTGTATTGACCACATTCAACTTTGATTCAGCGAAGCCAACAAAATCGTGGAGAAGGAAAGATCAGTCATACCAGTAATGGTGGAATCAAAACTGATCTGTCTCTCATGTGGGAAATCTGGCTTTCTCTTCTACAGAATGTATTTAGGATTTCTGCCAGGATTCCTCTTCCAATTGTATACTGAACCACTTTAGTAGTCCATACAGTCTCGAGAAAATTTTGAACGCTTTATACGGGTGATACTGTCCTCTAGATCAGTGGTCCCCAACCTTTTTTGCACCGGGGACGGGCTTCATGCAAGCCAATTTGTCCGCGGCTCGGTGGGGGCTTTGGTCATATGGGGCGGAGCCATAGATAAGGGGTGGAGTTTAGCACCCTGCTTTCCCCAGAAGATGTGTTACGTATTATTTTCAGGGGATGTTTTATTTTTCTATCCCCTTGCAGCCCCCAATGTGGTATCCACATAATTCCCTTGCAGCCCCCAATACCATATCCCCCATCATAATCCCCTTGCAGCCCCATCATCCTCCTCTTGCAACCCCCATCCTCCTCTTCCAGCCCCAGTATCCTCTTCTTCCAGCCCCAGTATCCTCTTCTCCCAGCCCCACCATCCTCCTCTTCCAGCCCCAGTATTCTCTTCTTCCAGCCAAAGTATCCTCTTCTTCCAGCCCCAGTATCCTCCTCTTCCAGCCCCAGTATCCTCTTCTTACAGCCCCAGTATCCTCCTCTTCCAGCCCCAGTATCCTCTTCTTCCAGCCCCACCATCCTCTTCTTCCAGCCCCACCATCCTCCTCTTCCAGCCCCAGTATTCTCTTCTTCCAGCCCCACCATCCTCTTCTTCCAGCCCCACCATCCTCCTCTTCCAGCCCCAGTATTTTCTTCTTCCAGCCCCATTATCCTCTTCTTCCAGCCCCCACCATCCTCCTCTTCTAGTCCCCACCATGCTCTTAAAGCCCCTAATATCCTCTTCCAGGCCAGCCCCCACCATCTCCAGTACACACACATAGCAGTCACCGGTCCCCCCTGCACCTGCAGCATTACATTGTCTCGGCTGTATGCATAGATGTATGGGAGAAGCTCTCCGCCCATTATAGTGCAGAAGCCGGGCCAATCACAGTGCAACAGCCAGTAGCCAATCAGGGCTGCTGCACCGTGATTGGCCCGGCTTCTGCACTGTGATGGGCGGAGAGCTTCTCCCATACATCTATGCATACAGTCGAGACAACGTAATGCTGTAGCGGCGGGGGGCGATGACATCACCCCGGGAGGCGGGCCGCATCCCACCGCTCAGAGCCGCCGCAGAGCTCAGCACAGTGTGTGTAGTGCTGGTCTGCGGCGGCGCGGACCGGCACACAGACCCCTGCGGCCCGATCCCCGGTGGTTGGGGACCCCTGCTCTAGATCATCAATGTTCCTTTTTAATTTTTGGTTCAGGAATTGGAAGTCATGATGCAACTTGTCGATTTCTAGAGATTTGCGTAGCTCATCCATCTAACATTCCAAATCTTTCACTTTTTTAGTCAATTCTTTTATAATGAGACCCATCAGACTTAATGAGCATTCAGACAGGATCTGATTCCACTGGTTAGTGAAATCATCTCCGAAAGCTGTTGGAGCAACTTTTTTCAGATACAGTCCCCGCGGTATCATTTCATGTCCCACATATTTCTCTAAAGTGCTTGTAACCTCTCAGTATGCCTATGAATAAGACTACAGTCGAAACACGTCAGGCTTGTCCCCATGGTTTATAGTGCATTCTGCATGTTTTTAAGGGAACCTAAATAAAGAAAACTTGTAATGTCTAAAGACCTGTAGGAGTCCGGATTTTCTTCTTTTACTACTGCCTGAGTGGAAGCCAGCCACTATCCTTTGTACTTCGGGGATCCCATGTGGAGATAAGTGGTGTCAGCACTACTCCTCCTTCCCTCTCCCTTTTCACTTACTTGCTTTGATTTAGCGTGGCTCCTTCACAGTAGGCACATTACTGAATAGAAGAATGAGCTGGCAATCTACTTCTGTATCAAGTCAAGAAAACTTGATGGAGAGTACAACTAAAGAAATTCAATATTGTGCTGGAAGATACAGCCCTAGGTCGGAAGGCATTAAACAAGTTACTGGGAAGAGCTGACGGTCGACCTAAGTATGATCAAGTCTCATGATGTGCCAAGATCAAAGTTGCAAGGACATCTAGGTGCTGATATCGCTTCTTCAAAACTTTTAACTTGGTAAAAGAAACAAGGTTGAAGAAAGATTCATTGACTTTAGTGTGACAAATCAACAGTCCATCATGAACACCTTCTTCAAAAATCACAAAGACTCTACACATGGTCCTCACTGAATGGAGCCTATAGAAATCAGATTGATTACATATGTGTTCTCCAAAGATGGAAGTCATAAAGAATTACTGCAAAAACATGGCCAGGAGCTGACTGTGGAACTGATCATGAAGTTTTGACTGTAAAGATTAGAGTCAAGCTGTGCAAGCAGACTAAACAATAAATCAATTCCAATTTTGATTTGACCTACAAGCTTTTTTTGAATGGTCTGCTCAACCAATTTAAATCACTGGGCACAGAGGAAAGGAAGCCTGAGGAATAATGGACAAGTATATAGAATTTAATTACTGAAGAAGCCAGAAAGACAATAAACAAGAGGCAGAAGAGACCCCCGCAGATATGGTTAAGAGAAAAGCCAAGAAAGAATGGCAAAAGCAAAAAGTAACAAGCCGGATGCAGACAACGTCAGTGAAAGATTAAAGAGAACCATTCACGCAGACAAAGAACTTTATTACCAGAAGATATGTACAGAGATAGAAAATGATCATCTGAAGGGCAAGAACAGGAAGGCATACCAAAAGATCAAAGAGATACAACAAAAGTTTGAACCAAGAGTGGGAATGCTGATAAATGCCAGCAGGAACAAACTAACTGAGTCAGAACAGATCAAGGAAAGATGGAAAGAATACACGGAGCATCTATACAAGAACGAGTCAGTGATATGGGAAGAAACTTGGACTGGAAATTATAGTGAACCAGACATCTTGAAAGATGAAGTGTTTGCTGCAATAAATCTTTTGTCAAAAAAACAAAGCACCTGGATGTGACAATATTCCAATAGAACTAATAAAGTCTTCTGCAGATGCAGTTGAACTCATCACATGCGTGTGTCAACAGATATGGACTACTGGTAAATGGCCCAAGGACTAGACAAGATTGATGTTTATTCTTATTCCAAAGAAGCAATATGCTACTGATTGTGAAAACTATCGGACTATTGCACTCATGCCAGCAAAATGCTGATAAAGATCCTACAAAGACAGCAACAGCGACAGCCTTACTTTGACAAAAAGCTGTCAGAGAACAAGCAGGATTCAGAAAAGGCAGAGGAACAAGAGATGTAATTGATAAAATGGGATGGCTAATGGGAAAGGCCAAAGAATACAACAAGTAGCTTTATTTGCTTCATTGACTACAGTAAACCATTCAACTGACTTAATCACCAGAAACCTTGGAATGCTATGAAGGATGTGGGTGTGCTGAACTATCTGATCTGCCTCATCGGGAATCTTTACATTGACCAAGAGGCAACAGTACAAATAAAACATGGGGACACGGCATAGTTGAAAGTAGAATGTGGCATCAGACAAAGGCTGCATCCTGTCATCATTTCTCATCAATTTATATGCAGACGCTATTTTCAAAAAAGCTGGACTTGCCAAAAAAGAAGAAAGTATCAAAATTGGTTAAGCATTCATCAACAATCTAAAATATGCACACAATACAATACTGTTAGCAACAAGCGTAAATGGATTGAAGGATTTATTTATTACCGAATGTTAGGATGGAAAGCGCAAAAATGAAACTGCTACTTAACACAAAGAAGACAAAGATTTTAACTAATGCCAGGTATGACAGGGACACATTTGAGATGGACGCAATGAACTGGAAGTTGTAAAGGACTTCAACCTACTCGGATCAATGATCATTCAAGATGAAGCAACAACAGAAGTCAACAGTAAAATAGCTTTGGGAAAATCAACAGTGAAGTAACTGGAAAAGGTCTTCAAATCAAGGAACATTTCACTGATGACGAAGACATGACCTTTAGATAGTCTGGTCTTTTCTGTAGTAACATATGGAAGTGAAACATGAACGATAAAGAAAAGACAGAAGAAGAATCAACGCCTTTGAAATGTGGTGCTAGAGAAGAATGTTATCAGTACCATGGATGGCAGGGAGAACAAACAAATCTACAGGGTGAGCTGTTTATATGGATGCACCTAAATAAAATGGGAATGGTTGGTGATATCAACTTCCTGTTTGTGGCACATTAGTATATGGGAGGGGGAAAACTTTTCCAGATGGGTGGTGACCATGGTGGCCGTTTTGAAGATGGCCATTTTGGATACAACTGTATTTTTTCCAATGAGAAAAGGGTCATATGACACATCAAACGTATTAAGAATTTCATTAGTAAAACTATGGTGTGCTTGGTTTTAATGTAACTTTATTCTTTCATGAGTTATTTACAAGTTTATTCTATCAGGGACCAAGTGTCTTTCGGTCCGCGCCGCTGCTCCAATGAGTATCAAAACACACTGGAGTGCTTTGAAACAAGATATCTTCAGCTTTATTTTCCAACGCTTTTCGGAGCTAATACCCAGCTCCTTCCTCAGGGAATGACATGAGCATAATGTGAGCAAACACTTATAAACCCACAAGGCGCCAAAAAAGACTAACAAGGCGCCAAAAACTAGATAGTGTCCATTGAAAACTACGTCACATTATGGGGAGGATACACACTGTGACATCACAATGTTTACAAATAAATAGCACGTAGTAAAAACTGTCATGAAATGAGGAAACACAGAAAACAACAATCAAAGTACATTATCTAAAAATAGGAATATATATAATTATATAAATAATGAAATGGATGGTGATGAAGTAGATATATAGCAAGTAAACACAAAAAAATATATATATCTCCAAATATATGTGAAGGAGATGGTGTACGAACTCATGCTGGGTGAAGAAAAATGTGCAAAAAAAGGAAAGTTAATCAATGGAGTGATCAGTCACTCAGCTCACAGAGCTATTTTGGAATAGATTGAAAACAGTGGCATAGAGCAAGAATGAGTGTGCAAATTAGCAAAGAACCTCGTATGTTCTGTGAGGAGTATATGCGTAATATTTATAAAAGAGTGTAAAATAAGGAAGTATATTTGTTGTGAAAATATGTGTAGAACGTGACTGAAATAATTGTTATATTTTTTTCTATGTATTCCTTCAGAACATCAAAAATCATGGAGCGGTATTTTATCTGGATAAGAGTGGTATTATGAGTTAATAATTAATTAAAATCAATTTTATTTGAAATAAATATAAATTAATTGTTATATTTCTGTATGAAATCCCTTGCATTATCAAAAAATCGTGAAGCAGCCATTTATTTGGACAAGATTGATATTTGGACAAAATTAATATTATAAGTTCATAATTGAATAAAACTCATTTTATTTGAAATAAAAATGAATTAATAAAAATGAATTAATAAAAATATGTTTAAAAATGGATTTTTTAGGTAAAAGTAGGAATAGTGCAACACTGCTAAAAAAGTTTTTATAATGTATAAAATTATATAGAGCTCATTGTATAATTGTGACTATGCTACTGTATATGTACAATAAAAAGGAGAACAAATCATACAGGATTATTTGCACTGTTTGGAGAATATATCATTAGATCAATAAATATCACTAGGGATAGAACCTATGATGAGACGGGGAGAGAAAAAGCTTTTTATTCTGTAGTGCACAGCACTATTTGCTGGGCTAAATCAAAGAACGTGTGTCATGAATTATAAACAGTTACTATGTATCAGAGAGACTCAGATTTAACAAGCCTCTCGGGGCCAACAGTTACAAGCTAAATAGGCAGCACGCAAACATGCTGGTCTTAAGACAGAAGTGTGCCCTCAATTTACTTTAGATACATTGTACAAACAGCTGGGAGGAGTTGCACAAGTCAGAAGCGTGTCTTCAATTATCTTTGCTACACTGTGTACAGAGTATAAACGGCCCGCACAGGACAAAAGTGTGGATGTAATTAACTCTTTAGACTACATAGGAGGTCAAACCAGGGATCTGCAAACCAGGTAATGAAGTTTGCCGTATGTGATAACATTATTTTGTTACAAAGGTAGCGTTTTTATAGATAAAATGAGACAAGAAAAGATATGACTAAAGAACTTAATAGAAAGAGAGTGAAATTATAGAAGAGTGAAATTATAGAAGAGGAATTTATTTCTACATAAAAAAGGAAGAAATTTTTCACATAAAGAGGCAGAGATTTTTTCATATAAAGAGGCAGAGATTTTTTCATATAAAAAGGCAGAGATTTTTTCATATAAAGAGGCAGAGATTTTTTCACATAAAGAGGCAGAGATTTTTTCATATAAAAAGGCAGAGATTTTTTCATATAAAAAGGCAGAGATTTTTTCATATAAAAAGGCAGAGATTTTTTCACATAAAGAGGCAGAGATTTTTTCATATAAAAAGGCAGAGATTTTTTCATATAAAGAGGCAGAGATTTTTTTTCATATAAAGAGGCAGAGATTTTTTTATATAAAGAGGCAGAGATTTTTTATATAAAGAGGTAGAGATTTTTTTATATATAAAGAGGCAGAGATTTTTTCATATAAAGAGGCAGAGATTTTTTTCACCCAGCAGAGGACATTCATTGTAAAATACATATGTATATTTTCAAAAATAAGGAACAGATGAAAAAATGAGATACATCAAAGGGCTCAGGAGATTTAATTCTATGTAATCATCTCTGTTACAAGATTTAACCCATTAGGTTTGAGAGTATTCATTTTGTAGATCCAATATTTTTCCCTCTTGTTTAGGGCAATTAATCTATTATTAGTATTGGGGGGTATATGATCTATAGGAGTGAGTCTGATTTTGCCATGATCCCTATTGTGTATAATGTCGAAATGGTTAGACACACCATGTTGTTTGAAACCAGATTTGATGTTTGATCTATGTTTGTTCAATCTGCAGTGTAGCTCCTGGGTTGTTCTCCCTATATATTGGATCTTACAGGGACATTCAATCAGATATATCACAAAGGACGAAACGCAGTTTAGTTTATGTTTGATAGAAAAAATCTCTTTTGTGACTGATGATTGAAAGGAGTCTGTAGTTTGGATCACTCCACAACATAAACATTTTTTTCTACCACATTTAGAGGACCCTTTATGGTTAATATCAACATTCTTTTTATTTGCAGGTTCACGTAATCTGCTTGGAGCTAGTATGTTCTTAAAATGAGGTGCCCTGCGATATGTCACCCTTGGTTTGGCTGGGAGTAAATCTTTCAAAACAGGGTCACTCATTAGTAGGTGCCAGTGTTTCTCTAGTATTTTTCTGACTTCTTTGTTCTTATTATTATAGGTGGTAATGAAATTCAATGCAAAATTATCATTTCTTTTCTTTGGGGTTTTGTGGAGAAGTTCCTCTTGGGTGATACCTATATTAGAAGTGTAAGCCTCATCAATCAGTTTTTTGGGGTATTTTCTTTCTTCAAATCTATTCTTTAAAACATTTGATTGGTCAGTATAGACCTCTACACTGGTACAGTTTTTTCTGATTCTCCGGAACTGATTGAGTGGAATGTTTCGTAACCACTTGTTGTAGTGTCCACTAAAAAAATGGACTTAGCTGTTCCTATCTACTTGCTTGAAAAAAGTTTTGGTTGAGATTGCGTTGTTTTCAATGTAGATAGTGAGATCAAGGAAATCTATGCTTTTTGTATTTATATGTGGTTCAAAAGTCAAACCCCAAATATTGTCATGGATGACTGACATGAAAACATCGAAATTGTATGAAAAAAAAAAAAAAAAATTCATACTGTTTTGTAACATTAGATGTAGCGTCATTGTATACGAATATTGAACATCAGATCGGGATTGAGTGCACTAAGTTTTATTTACTAAATGATGATAGACTACCAAACGAACAAAAAGACTTTATATTAAAAGGGTTACAATTCATACTTGAAAATAACTATTTTACATTCATGGGAAAGTTCTATCATCAGATCAGGGGTACAGCAATGGGCTCGAAAGTAGCATGCGCATATGCAAATCTTTTCATGGGGATTTTTGAACAATTACATGTTTATAACAACAAATATAATAATGGACTCATCTTTTACAAAAGGTACATTGATGATGTCTTCATCATCTGGGACACAGACGTGAGCAATTTCGATGTTTTCATGTCAGTCATTCATGACAATATTTGGGGTTTGACTTTTGAACCACATATAAATACAAAAAGCATAGATTTCCTTGATCTCACTATCTACATTGAAAACAACGCAATCTCAACCAAAACTTTTTTCAAGCAAGTAGATAGGAACAGCTATGTCCATTTTTTTAGTGGACACTACAACAAGTGGTTACGAAACATTCCACTCAATCAGTTCCGGAGAATCAGAAAAAACTGTACCAGTGTAGAGGTCTATACTGACCAATCAAATGTTTTAAAGAATAGATTTGAAGAAAGAAAATACCCCAAAAAACTGATTGATGAGGCTTACACTTCTAATATAGGTATCACCCAAGAGGAACTTCTCCACAAAACCCCAAAGAAAAGAAATGATAATTTTGCATTGAATTTCATTACCACCTATAATAATAAGAACAAAGAAGTCAGAAAAATACTAGAGAAACACTGGCACCTACTAATGAGTGACCCTGTTTTGAAAGATTTACTCCCAGCCAAACCAAGGGTGACATATCGCAGGGCACCTCATTTTAAGAACATACTAGCTCCAAGCAGATTACGTGAACCTGCAAATAAAAAGAATGTTGATATTAACCATAAAGGGTCCTCTAAATGTGGTAGAAAAAAATGTTTATGTTGTGGATAGTGTTGAGCGAACATGCTCGGCACTACTCGTTACTCGCACGAGTATCACTGTACTCGGGCGACTCGCCGAGCACCGAGTAATCTCGCGATACTCGTGCTGTGCTCGTGGTCGTCATCTCTCCATGTTGGCGCTCTTTTGAGAGCCAGCCCACGTGCAGGGATTGGCTGACAGACCACTGCAATGCCACAGCCCTGTTGGTTGTGGTATAGCAGTGATTGGCCGGCCTGCACAGCGTCACCGAGCCTTTATAAGTCCCGGCGCGCTGTGCTCGGCACACAGCCTTCCAGACAGTGAGTGTAGGGAGAGTGTCTGCTGCTGATTAGGGACAGATTTGTGGCCCTCATAGGTAGATCCGGATCAGGGCTGCAAACTGCTGCTGACCACAACAGTCCTTCTCAGGACTAATCTAGGAGGACATAGGCAGGGTGATCCAGATCGGAGTCCAAGATTTCCAGTGACCAGAACAGTCCTTCTCAGGACTAATCTAGGAGGATATAGGCAGGGTGATACAGATTGAAATCCAAGCTTTTCTGTGACCATTAGAGTCACCACACTCTTGTACTTAGTACCTTAATACAGGTTAGGGACTAAAATCCTCTCTTCAAACCATTACAGTCACCAGACAGGTGTACGTACTACCTTAATACAGGTTAGGGAACTAAAATCCTAACTCTTGTCATCAAAACAGTCACCAGACAGGTGTACGTACTACCTTAATACAGGTTAGGGACTAAAATCCTCTCTTGAACCATTACAGTCACCAGACAGGTGTACGTACTACCTTAATACAGGTTAGGGAACTAAAATCCTAACTCTTGTCATCAACACAGTCACCAGACAGGTGTACGTACTACCTTAATACAGGTTAGGGACTAAAATCCTCTATTGAACCATTACAGTCACCAGACAGGTGTACGTACTACCTTAATACAGGTTAGGGAACTAAAATCCTAACTCTTGTCATCAAAACAGTCACCAGACAGGTGTACGTACTACCTTAATACAGGTTAGGGACTAAAATCCTCTCTTCAAACCATTACAGTCACCAGACAGGTGTACGTAGTACCTTAATACAGGTTAGGGAACTAAAATCCTAACTCTTGTCATCAAAACAGTCACCAGACAGGTGTACGTACTACCTTAATACAGGTTAGGGACTAAAATCCTCTCTTCAAACCATTACAGTCACCAGACAGGTGTACGTAGTACCTTAATACAGGTTAGGGAACTAAAATCCTAACTCTTGTCATCAAAACAGTCACCAGACAGGTGTACGTACTACCTTAATACAGGTTAGGGACTAAAATCCTCTGTTTAAACCATTACAGTCACCAGACAGGTGTACGTAGTACCTTAATACAGGTTAGGGAACTAAAATCCTAACTCTTGTCATCAAAACAGTCACCAGACAGGTGTACGTCATAAGTTTCTACAAGTTAGGGAACTAAAATCCTAACTCTTGTCATCTCAACAGTCACCACACTGTTGTACGTCATACGTTTCTACAGGTTAGGGAACTAAAATCCTAACTCTTGTCATCTCAACAGTCACCACACTGTTGTACGTCATACGTTTCTACAGGTTAGGGAACTAAAATCCTAACTCTTGTCATCTCAACAGTCACCACACTGTTGTACGTCATAAGTTTCTACAGGTTAGGGAACTAAAATCCTAACTCTTGTCATCTCAACAGTCACCACACTGTTGTACGTCATACGTTTCTACAAGTTAGGGAACTAAAATCCTAACTCTTGTCATCTCAACAGTCACCACACTGTTGTACGTCATACGTTTCTACAAGTTAGGGAACTAAAATCCTAACTCTTGTCATCTCAACAGTCACCACACTGTTGTACGTCATAAGTTTCTACAAGTTAGGGAACTAAAATCCTAACTCTTGTCATCTCAACAGTCACCACACTGTTGTACGTCATACGTTTCTACAGGTTAGGGAACTAAAATCCTAACTCTTGTCATCTCAACAGTCACCACACTGTTGTACGTCATAAGTTTCTACAGGTTAGGGAACTAAAATCCTAACTCTTGTCATCTCAACAGTCACCACACTGTTGTACGTCATACGTTTCTACAAGTTAGGGAACTAAAATCCTAACTCTTGTCATCTCAACAGTCACCACACTGTTGTACGTCATACGTTTCTACAAGTTAGGGAACTAAAATCCTAACTCTTGTCATCTCAACAGTCACCACACTGTTGTACGTCATACGTTTCTACAGGTTAGGGAACTAAAATCCTAACTATTGTCATCTCAACAGTCACCACACTGTTGTACGTCATAAGTTTCTACAGGTTAGGGAACTAAAATCCTAACTATTGTCATCTCAACAGTCACCACACTGTTGTACGTCATAAGTTTCTACAGGTTAGGGAACTAAAATCCTAACTCTTGTCATCTCAACAGTCACCACACTGTTGTACGTCATAAGTTTCTACAAGTTAGGGAACTAAAATCCTAACTCTTGTCATCTCAACAGTCACCACACTGTTGTACGTCATACGTTTCTACAGGTTAGGGAACTAAAATCCTAATCTCCTGTGACCTCCACAGTGACCAGGCAGTTGTCGCTCTATTCAGGCAAAATGCGCAAAGGCGTTGGCAAGGGCGTTGGCAAGGAACAAGGAAGTGGACGTGATGGTGGTGCAGGCAGAGGCCGAGGTCGTGTGCAAGCACTCATTTCGCAACAACAAAGAGCCACATCTCCTCGCTCGCACGTCCTGTCCCAAATTCTTGGGGCCCGCAGCAGTACACCACTGTTGAACCAAGACCAGTGTCAACAGGTTGTTACTTGGATAGCGGATAATGCTTCAAGTCAGATGGGCACCTCCACAAACACCCTGTCTTCCGCACGGTCAACTGTCAGTAGCCGTGATACTGCACCGCACATTTCCAACCTGATCCTCCTTCCTACCACCTGGCCGATTACACGTCCACGGACATTACAGATCCCACACTAGGACACTCGGAAGAGCTGTTCACGTATCCATTCGCAGAATCTGGCCTGTCGCCACCTCCTCTTGAAGTGGGTCATGAGGAGATGGTATGTACAGATGCCCAAATATTTGAGCAGCCGCGTTATGACGAACGGAACGTTGTCAAAGTGTCTCAACAAGGGGTGGACGATGATGAGACACAATTGCCAGGAAGTCAGGAGGAGGATCAGGGTGCGGAAGAGGAAGACGACGTGGTGGATGATCCAGTAGCTGACCCTACATGGCAGGAGGATATGCAGAGCGAGGACAGCAGTGCACAGGGGGAGGGAGGCGTAGCATCACAACAGCCAGTACGAAGCAGGGGTGCGTCCGCAGGCAGAAGGCAGGCAACCGTTCCCCGGAACAACAACACGACTCAAGGTGCCTGTGCAAATGTTCGGTCTTCCCGAGTCTGGGAGTTTTTTAAGTTGGCTCCAGAAGACTCTAAAAAGGCCATTTGCCACACCTGCCATGCCACTATCAGCAGGGGTACGAAAACTAGCAGCCTGACCACCACCAGCATGATCAGGCACATGTCAGCCAAGCACCCGACTTTGTGGGAAGTACAACAGAGTCGAGGAGCGGTGCGTGCTGATGTCACTGCTAGGTCTTCGGCTGTTGTGCATGCAAGCCAATCCCCTGTCCATGCTGGCCGCGAACAAGCCTCCTGTCCTGCACCTGAAGTTGCTGAAGCACAAATTACGCCACCATCAAGCACGTCCTTGTCCCAGCGCAGCGTTCAATTATCCATTCAGCAAACATTTGAACGCAGGCGCAAATACGCTGCCAATGCCCCACATGCCACAGTCCTCAATGCTCACATTTCGCGACTCATAGCGCTAGAAATGTTGCCTTTCCGTCTGGTGGAGACGGACGCATTCCGCGACCTGATGGCGGCTGCTGTCCCACGTTACTCGGTCCCCAGCCGACACTATTTCTCCAGATGTGCCGTCCCCGCATTGCATAACCACGTGTCCAACACCATCACACGTGCCCTGAACAATGCTGTTTCAGCCAAAGTCCACCTTACCACAGACACGTGGACAAGTGCTTGTGGGCAAGGCCGCTACATCTCCCTGACGGCACACTGGATTAATATTGTGGATGCTGGGACCCAGTCTGAGCGAGGGACGGAACACGTCCTTCCCACACCAAGGATAGCAGGCCCTACCTCTGTCATGGTTTCACCGACACTCTACAGCTCCGGAATGTCATGCTCTTCAGCCTCCTCCTCCTCCACCTGCGCATCCTCATCCACTGTACCCTCCACACCAGTCCCAAGCTGGAAGCACTGCAGCACTGCCTCTGCAAAGCGGCAACAGGCTGTGCTGAAGCTAGTCTGCATAGGTGACAAACCCCACAATGCAGAAGAGGTGTGGACAGCTCTGAAACAGCAGGCAGATCACTGGCTCACACCTCTGAACCTAAAGCCAGGAAAGGTCGTGTGTGACAATGGCCGGAACCTGGTGGCAGCTTTGAGGCGAGGGCAGCTGACGCATGTTCCATGCGTGGCCCATGTGCTCAACCTGGTGGTTCAGAGGTTTGTGAAGTCATACCTGGAGGTGTCTGACCTGCTGGTAAAAGTTTGGCGTCTGTCTGCACATTTTCGCAAGTCACCTGCTGCTTCAGCCGGCCTTGCAAGCTTTCAGCGCCGTTTGCGTCTTCCGGCCCACAGACTGGTGTGTGATGTCCCCACGCGTTGGAATTCAACGCTGCACATGTTGGTCAGGATATGTGAGCAGAAGAGGGCAGTTGTGGACTACCTGCATCACCTAAGCCGTCGGGAAATGGGTCAAACTCCACACATAACACCTGAGGAGTGGAGATGGATGTCGGACCTATGCACCGTCCTCCAAAACTTTGAGGACTCCACCAAGATGGTGAGCGGTGATGACGCCATTATTAGCGTCACCATACCACTACTCTGCCTTCTAAAACGGTCTCTGCTGACAATAAAAGAGGATGCATTGCAGGCCGAGCGCGATGACTTAGAGCAAGAAACTGTAGTGGGTGTGGGTGAAAACACACAGCCCAGCCTCATGTCATCACAACGTGTAGTGGAGGACTATGACGAGGAGGAGGAGGACGATGAAGACATGGAGCAACTCTCAGGCCAAATTGGGGATATGACATGCACACCAGTCATACCCTCGATTCAGCGTGGCTGGCCAGAGGACAGGGGAGATGAGGAGGAGGAGGAGGAGGAGGAGGAGGACAGCATGTTCAGTCATCGTGTTGGTCTGGATACTGATGTGATGGCTGTTAAGAGTCTGGCGCACATGGCTGACTTTATGGTAAGCTGCCTGTCTCGTGACCCTCGCGTTCAGAACATCTTGGCCGACAATCAGTACTGGTTGGCAACACTCTTAGACCCACGCTACAAGGAGAACTTTATGTCTCTCATTCCTGAGGCGGAGAGGTCAGCCAAAATGCTGCAGTTCCAGAGGGCCATAGTCACGGAAGTTGTGAAATCCTTCCCCTCACAAAACGCTAGCGGCATAGGTCAGGATTCGATGGACAACCAAGGCGTACGGCCGAGAGGGGCACAAGTCCAATCCGCCAGAGGTAGGGGAACTGTCTTTACGATGTGGGACAGTTTTCTCAGCCCTCACGTACCACAGCCCCTGAGGTGCGGGGTAGTGCCACCAGAAATGCTAAGTTTGGGCAGATGCTGAAGGAGTACCTTGCAGATCAAACAACTGTACTGCGAGATTCATCGGTGCCTTTCAATTATTGGGTCTCCAAGCTCGACACGTGGCATGAATTGGCTCTCTACGCCTTGGAAGTCCTGGCCTGCCCTGCCGCTAGCGTTTTATCAGAGCGTGTTTTCAGTGCAGCAGGTGGAATAATCACTGATAAACGCACCCGCCTGTCAACTGAAAATGCGGACAGGCTCACTCTGATCAAGATGAACAAGGGTTGGATTGGGCCAGACTTCACCACACCACCAGCAAATGACAACTGAATTTAATTTTGTTATTTGAATTTGACATGTACCTCCACTCACCCATGGGTACACACTTCCGTACTTTGGATAATCGCTGGACTGCTACTCCTTCTCCTCATGTGACACCATGATGAGCGTTAGAATAGTTAGGCTCTTGTTTGAGGTATACCCGCAGTGGTAAATTTTTTAGCCCATTCTGTTAGAATGGGCATTACAACGACAGGAGACCCGCTCCTTTTCAATGGGAAAAATGTTTTTAGGCACTCCTACACGTCTCTATCCAGGGACAAAGAGGAGCCTCCCAATTTTTGGCTGCCCTGACAAAAGGGCTATACTACAATACACCCAGTTCTTAACAGGCCCTCCTGCACGTCTCTATCCAGGGACAAAGAGGAGCCTCCCAATTTTTGGCTGCCCTGACCAAAGGGCTATAGTAAAATACACCCACTTGAGGGTTACAGGCCCTACTACATGTCTGTATGCATGGGTCATTGTTGAACCTCCCAATTTTTGGCTGCCCTGACCAAAGGGCTCTACTACAATACACCCAGTTCTTCTTAAAAGGCCCTCCTGCACGTCTCCATCCAGGGACAAAGAGGAGCCTCCCAATTTTTGGCTGCCCTGACCTAAGGGCTCTACTACAATACACCCACTTGAGGGTTACAGGCCCTACTACATGTCTGTATGCATGGGTCATTGTTGAACCTTCCAATTTTTGGCTGCCCTGACCAAAGGGCTCTACTACAATACACCCACTTGAGGGTTACAGGCCCTACTACATGTCTGTATGCATGGGTCATTGTTGAACCTCCCAATTTTTGGCTGCCCTGACCAAAGGGCTCTACTACAACACACCCACTTGAGGGTTACAGGCCCTACTACATGTCTGTATGCATGGGTCATTGTTGAACCTCCCAATTTTTGGCTGCCCTGACCAAAGGGCTCTACTACAATACACCCAGTTCTTCTTAACAGGCCCTCCTGCACGTCTCCATCCAGGGACAAAGAGGAGCCTCCCAATTTTTGGCTGCCCTGACCTAAGGGCTCTACTACAATACACCCACTTGAGGGTTACAGGCCCTACTACATGTCTGTATGCATGGGTCATTGTTGAACCTCCCAATTTTTGTCTGCCCTGACCAAAGGGCTCTACTACAATACACCCACTTGAGGGTTACAGGCCCTACTACATGTCTGTATGCATGGGTCATTGTTGAACCTCCCAATTTTTGGCTGCCCTGACCAAAGGGCTCTACTACAATACACCCACTTGAGGGTTACAGGCCCTACTACATGTCTGTATGCATGGGTCATTGTTGAACCTCCCAATTTTTGGCTGCCCTGACCAAAGGGCTCTACTACAATACACCACTTGAGGGTTACAGGCCCTACTACATGTCTGTATGCATGGGTCATTGTTGAACCTCCCAATTTTTGGCTGCCCTGACCTAAGGGCTCTACTACAATACACCCACTTGAGGGTTACAGGCCCTACTACATGTCTGTAAGCATGGGTCATTGTTGAACCTCCCAATTTTTGGCTGCCCTGGCCAATGGGCTATACTACAATACACCCAGTTCTTGTTTACAGGCCATCCTGCATGTCTGTATCCAGGGGCATTGGTGAACCTCCCAATTTTGGACTGCCCTGGCAAAGGAAGATACTACAATAGACCCAGTTCTTCAAAATGGCCACATTATTTCTAGACAGGGCTTCATGTACGTCTCTTGTCAGGGTCATCGGAGTGCCGCACAATGTTTTCACGTAAAATGTTTCATGTAATCACAAAAAGTAACATACAGCAGCTGTATCTCACTATTGGGTATGTGCCCTTAACATTTCCACCCTAAATATTCATTTTGGTGTCATTTTGGAAGGTTTTCTGGACACTCCGTAAAATTGGCGTGAAACTCGGACAACATTGTTCACAGCTGTGACTTTTGAGTGAGAAATGCTTCCAGGGGTCTTCCCCATGGTGTTGCCATGTCATTTCAGCACTCTTCTGAGACTTTTGTGACATTTTTAGGGTTTTTCCAGGCAGCCGGCAGTCATTTCATAAAAATACTCGTGTCTCCCATAGGATAACATTGGGCTCGTTACTCGGGCCGAGTACACGAGTATCTCGGGATGCTCGGCCCGAGCTTCGAGCACCCGAGCATTTTAGTACTCGCTCATCACTAGTTGTGGAGTGATCCAAACTACAGACTCCTTTCAATCATCAGTCACAAAAGAGATTTTTTCTATCAAACATAAACTAAACTGCGTTTCGTCCTTTGTGATATATCTGATTGAATGTCCCTGTAAGATCCAATATATAGGGAGAACAACCCAGGAGCTACACTGCAGATTGAACAAACATAGATCAAACATCAAATCTGGTTTCAAACAACATGGTGTGTCTAACCATTTCGACATTATACACAATAGGGATCATGGCAAAATCAGACTCACTCCTATAGATCATATACCCCCCAATACTAATAATAGATTAATTGCCCTAAACAAGAGGGAAAAATATTGGATCTACAAAATGAATACTCTCAAACCTAATGGGTTAAATCTTGTAACAGAGATGATTACATAGAATTAAATCTCCTGAGCCCTTTGATGTATCTCATTTTTTCATCTGTTCCTTATTTTTGAAAATATACATATGTATTTTACAATGAATGTCCTCTGCTGGGTGAAAAAAATCTCTGCCTCTTTATATGAAAAAATCTCTGCCTCTTTATATATAAAAAAATCTCTACCTCTTTATATAAAAAATCTCTGCCTCTTTATATAAAAAAATCTCTGCCTCTTTATATGAAAAAAAATCTCTGCCTCTTTATATGAAAAAATCTCTGCCTCTTTATATGAAAAAATCTCTGCCTCTTTATGTGAAAAATTTCTTCCTATTTTATGTAGAAATAAATTCCTCTTCTATAATTTCACTCTTCTATAATTTCACTCTCTTTCTATTAAGTTCTTTAGTCATATCTTTTCTTGTCTCATTTTATCTATAAAAACGCTACCTTTGTAACAAAATAATGTTATCACATACGGCAAACTTCATTACCTGGTTTGCAGATCCCTGGTTTGACCTCCTATGTAGTCTAAAGAGTTAATTACATCCACACTTTTGTCCTGTGCGGGCCGTTTATACTCTGTACACAGTGTAGCAAAGATAATTGAAGACACGCTTCTGACTTGTGCAACTCCTCCCAGCTGTTTGTACAATGTATCTAAAGTAAATTGAGGGCACACTTCTGTCTTAAGACCAGCATGTTTGCGTGCTGCCTATTTAGCTTGTAACTGTTGGCCCCGAGAGGCTTGTTAAATCTGAGTCTCTCTGATACATAGTAACTGTTTATAATTCATGACACACGTTCTTTGATTTAGCCCAGCAAATAGTGCTGTGCACTACAGAATAAAAAGCTTTTTCTCTCCCCGTCTCATCATAGGTTCTATCCCTAGTGATATTTATTGATCTAATGATATATTCTCCAAACAGTGCAAATAATCCTGTATGATTTGTTCTCCTTTTTATTGTACATATACAGTAGCATAGTCACAATTATACAATGAGCTCTATATAATTTTATACATTATAAAAACTTTTTTAGCAGTGTTGCACTATTCCTACTTTTACCTAAAAAATCCATTTTTAAACATATTTTTATTAATTCATTTTTATTAATTCATTTTTATTTCAAATAAAATGAGTTTTATTCAATTATGAACTTATAATATTAATTTTGTCCAAATATCAATCTTGTCCAAATAAATGGCTGCTTCACGATTTTTTGATAATGCAAGGGATTTCATACAGAAATATAACAATTAATTTATATTTATTTCAAATAAAATTGATTTTAATTAATTATTAACTCATAATACCACTCTTATCCAGATAAAATACCGCTCCATGATTTTTGATGTTCTGAAGGAATACATAGAAAAAAATATAACAATTATTTCAGTCACGTTCTACACATATTTTCACAACAAATATACTTCCTTATTTTACACTCTTTTATAAATATTACACACATACTCCTCACAGAACATACGAGGTTCTTTGCTAATTTGCACACTCATTCTTGCTCTATGCCACTGTTTTTAATCTATTCCAAAATAGCTCTGTGAGCTGAGTGACTGATCACTCCATTGATTAACTTTCCTTTTTTTGCACATTTTTCTTCACCCAGCATGAGTTCGTACACCATCTCCTTCACATATATTTGGAGATATATATATTTTTTTGTGTTTACTTGCTATATATCTACTTCATCACCATCCATTTCATTATTTATATAATTAAATATATTCCTATTTTTAGATAATGTACTTTGATTGTTGTTTTCTGTGTTTCCTCATTTCATGACAGTTTTTACTACGTGCTATTTATTTGTAAACATTGTGATGTCACAGTGTGTATCCTCCCCATAATGTGACGTAGTTTTCAATGGACACTATCTAGTTTTTGGCGCCTTGTTAGTCTTTTTTGGCGCCTTGTGGGTTTATAAGTGTTTGCTCACATTATGCTCATGTCATTCCCTGAGGAAGGAGCTGGGTGTTAGCTCCGAAACGCGTTGGAAAATAAAGCTGAAGATATCGTGTTTCAAAGCACTCCAGTGTTTTTTGATACTCATTTGAGCAGCGGCGCGGACCGAAAGACACTTGGTCCCTGATAGAGTTTCACCCCCACGTTGTGGAAGTGTGGTCCCGGCTGCGGCTGCTGTGTTTGAGCGATCAAGCTAGTTGTGGGCTTCACAACTAAATCAGGTGAGCAGTTTTCATACTGTATGAGATTTGATTCCTATCGAGGATAAGACCCTATGCGCATTCTCATTTTATAGATATTTACAAGTTTATGACCACTTATAAAATGTGTTCAAAGTGCTGCCAATTGTGTTGGATTGTCAATGCAACCCTCTTCTCCCACTCTTGACACACTGATAGCAACAGCGCAGAAGAAATGCACAGAAGAAGAAGAAGCACAGGCTTCCAGTATCCGTTATTTCAGATGCTGCACATCTCGTATCTTCACAGCATAGACAATTGCCTTCAGATGAGTGATGAGGCAAACTTTTTTGTGAATGATGAAGATAACAAACAAAACCACCGCTATTGGTCTGACACTAACCCACAGTGGATAGATCCCTCCAAAACTGTTGGACCACAAAAATGGATGGTATGGTGTAAAAAGATAGTGGGGCCATTCTTCATCAATGGAAACCTCAATGCCACTGGATATCTGAATCATGTAGCAATTTCAGATATCCAGTGGCATTGAGGTTTCCATTAATTAAGATTGGCCCCACTATCTTTGTGAATTCCACAGAAAGAGTCCAGCTTGTTAATCAGCACAGCACAGGGCCTGGATGTACCAGTCCTGGTTCAAGTATGTTTTCCCCACAAAACGTTCTTCAGCTTTCCAGCCCAACCACTTCCCCAGTGAGTAGGTAGGACTGCGTATTTATGCAATCTTAATTGCTACAGCAATGCTATGAGGATTTTGCCAGGAAAACCTTGATAGGAAGAACATATCTCCCATACCCCTTTCCACATTACACCAGGTATACAAACTAAATAATGCATGTAGTGCTCAAATAACACCTGCAAAATAACACCAAGCATAAAATATAAATATACAATATACAAATAATATTTATTCCAGAGACAATGGCTCCCAAAATTCAAAATCCTTCTTTTCCGAGCCCTGCCATGATCCCAAACAGAAGTATTCCGCTTAATATGGGGTATTGGTGCACTCAGTTGAAATTGCACAACAAATTGTTTGGACCATTTTCTCCTCTTACCCTTGTCAAAATTTGGAGCAAAAGCAACATGTTTGTTGGAAAAAATAATTTTGACATTTTCATGGCTCAACCTTACGATATTCTGTGAAGTACATAAGCACATAAGCATTCAAGGTGCCCACCACACATCTAGATACATTTCTTGAGGGGTCAAGTTTCCAAAATAGGGCCCCTATGGCTGTCTCCACATTTGTGTTTGTGTCTGCATCCGTATGGCATGCAGACGCAAATGCAGTGCAAACGCAGCCCATACTGATGTGAATGCAGCGGAGAATCTCCGCATGTGTTCACATTAGTATGCACCCCGGCCAGCCAATCAGCTGTCTCGGGGGCGGCCGGGAGGAGGAGATCAGCAGTGGAAATCTCCTCCTCCTGGCCGCCGCCAACACCGAATATGTGATGTCGGTGCAGGAGATTTAAACAGCTGTCAGATCAGCTGTTTCTTCAAATCTCCCGCACTGACACCAGCGGGAGAGCAGCGGCTGCTCTAGCTAATCTCCCGGTGGCCGCCACTGATCACCGGCGGCCACTGGGAGAGATTTCAATGAGATCCACAGCGTTCTCCTGCGCTGTCATGCGGTGGACACTGCACATGCATTGTTTGTGCGCTTGCGTGCGCTTGCAGATAAAACAAGCGACCGCTCAAAAAATGCAACATGCTGTGTTCGGAGGGCGCTTGGAGGGCGCAAAAATTGTGCGCATCCGAACGCAACCAAATGCAGGCACATGCGTTCCCATGTTAAACATAGGAACGCAGTGCGCAAGCGTTTGGCTGCGTTCGGCACGCTGCGCTTGCAAGTGCAAATGTGAAGGCAGTATATGTGAGGGGTTTCCACTGTTTAGGCACATCAGGGACTCTGCAATGTGACATGTCATCCACTATTTATTTCAGCCAAAATGGAATTAAAAAAATAGTGCTCCTTCCCTTCTGAAGAGAAATTGCACAACAAAATTTAGAGTCCATTTTCTCCTGTTACCCTGAGGCTAAAGCAATATTTCTGTGGGAAAAAGTAAAAAAAAAATTCCTCCCTCATTACTTTAATTCCTGTGAAGCACCAGAAGGTTTAATAAACTTCTTGAATGTGGTTTTGAGCAGTCTGGGGGGTGACGTATTTGGAATGGTGTCACCTTTGGGTGTTTGCAGTCATGTAGGTCCCCCAAAGTCTCTTCAAATGTGATGTGGGCCCTAAAAAATAGTTTTGTAAATTTTCTTGGAAAAATTAGAAATTGCTGATTATCTTTTAACTCTTCTAACTTCCTAACAAAAAAAAAACATGTTTCCAAAATTGAGCTGATGTAAAGTAGACATGTGGGAAACGTTATTTATTAACTATTTTGTGTCACATAACTCTCTGGTTTAAATATTTAAATTAAATGTTTGAAATTTTTAAAATCTTTAACATTTTCCCCAATATTCTGATATTTTTACAAATAAATGTAAAAAAAAAATTGACTTAAGTCTACCATTAACATGAAGTACAATGTGTCACAAAGAAACAACCTCAGAATCACTGGGATATATTGAACCGTTCCAGAGCTCTAACCTCATAAAATGACTGACTGTGAAAACACTCTTTGGCAGTAAGGTATTAACTCCTGACAGGGGCGTAACTACAATAGGTGCAGGGGTTGCAATCGCACCCGGGCCCTGCAGCCTAGGGGGCCCCAGAAGTCCCTTTGGCCTATAGAAAAAGACTAATACTATTAAAGATTTGCAATAATTGGGGGCCCAGTTGGAGCATTCACATCGGGGCCCCTGGGTCTGAAGTTACGCCACTGAGTCCTGATGAGAAAAAACAAGAATTGCTAGTAAATTTTTTTTCCATTTAAATAAATTTAATTTTTGTTAAGTGCAAAGCAATTTATTTCGGAGATTCCTTTTTTACTAAAATTGGTAGTCTTTGAGATTGTAGGAGTATCCAAATAATTAACCTCTCCTCAATCAATCATGACATATCGTTTGAGCACTAAATTACATTAAAAATCTTTCTAGGTGAACTATGCAAATGGTCACATCAATGAAGAAGGAGATGAATTCTAGAACCACCTTTAGGTAACAATCCTCAAAATCATAGTCGACTCTTTTACAAGCCTTTTAATATGATTTAGGATTTGTGCCAGATCAGAACCCCAAACTACAGAGGCTGTATTTCGGGGTAACTGCCCCTCATCAGTGTAGTGTGTGGGATATTCTGATCTGGCTGTATGAGAGGCTAAGACCTCTAGATGAACTAGGAATTTATTTAATTCTTTTTAAATGATATGTGATGTATGTTTCTTCTATTTGGCACCAATATTTTGTATGCTTTTGTATTACATGTTTGATGTGTAGCTTTGTGTTTAGCATGTGCCTTAATCGTGTTATTTGCAGGATTAAGGTGTAAATCCTCACAGATAACAAAGCTTCTATGGATAAACAGACACAAATAGAGAACTGGTATTATGTTCTGATTGCAGAAGGCACAGCTGCTCAGTGAGAGGGAGTGCGGAGTGAGAGAGAGTCAAGTATAAGGAATCAAGTTCAAAGAACTATTAGTAATAGAAGAGAAACTAAGGATAACGACAACATATCAACAAAGAAGCAGGCTTGTTAGGTCTTATAGAACACAGGATGTCTTCTGCTGTCCATACCCTGGGAGCATCCTTTTTAATAGATTCCTTAATGGGTTGGACAACCGTACACAATGAAAAAACTATTCATGATAAAGGAGCTGTGACAGAAAATATGCAAAACAAAGCAGAAGTAATTCTTTTACCTGCAGATTTGTTGAAAATTGTTACAAACTATGAAACACAAGAGAAAAACAAAGTTACCGAGGACAAACAGACAAGGCACAAGATGGCTCACTCTATAAGTAGCCAAGAAAACATAATGATCCCTCCTAAAGTCATCTCCAGTGTTGAGGAATTAAAACTAGAATCCATGGACAGAGCAACAAAAGAAAAACCAAAGACAAAGTATTGCCAGATGAAAGGGAGAACTAGTAAGATTGAAAGCAATCAGCAAGAAGATAGTGACAGGCTTGAAAAGCCAAATCAATCCTACATAGCTCTGATATCGAGAGCAATCTTGTCCACCCCTGAGAAGAGACTCCAGTTAAGTGACATATACCAATGGATCATGGACACTTACCCATACTACCACAATCAGGTAATTTGTTTTACTTGCAAAATCATTCAATAAAGCATAATAAATTACCTATACTCTCAAAGTAATGAGGTAAATTGGATGGAATGTATTTTGCAGATTAAAACAGCTTGAATGTAAAGTCTTGACACCTTAGAAGTATGTGCATGCTTTAGCTGTATGTATGAAGCTCATCAGTCTGACCTTCACAAACAGATGTTTTACAATGTCTTTTAACAGACTTTTATTTTATGTGGGAAAGTTCCATCTGCAATGTTTCCCTGAGCTTGTGAAAATTAAAACCCTATGTTAGGGATAATGAAGTTTGGAGACCATAAAAATGTCCTAATCTGTCATGCAGTCCAAACACTTTCTTTACCCTTAGGGTACCGTTACACGTCGCAACATTGCATGCAATTTCACTTGCAATTTGCTGGTTGCAGTGAAATCATGGACACATTGTTCCATTTGTACACAGCAATGCAACATTGACAAAAATCACGTGGTGTGGTCGTTGCAGGTGATATCGTTGGTGTGTTGTATGGTGTAACAGGGCAATGCGACGGGAAAAAATCGCAGCTACAATATTGCAAGAAGATTGTGCAAGCCCTTCAACCGTACGATATTGCATATGCGATGTGGCAGGATCGTGCTGTGTGACGGCGCATCTACAATCTTGTTTGCAACTTCCCCTATTCACAACAATGATAATGCTCGGTCCCTGGGTTGCTCATACCTAGCGCACAAAAGTTGCGTACAACATCCTAGGTGCGTTGCCTGCTGATATCTCCCTGTATGACATCTACTATGCGATCTTGGACAAGTGCCAAAAATGTGCGCGCTCCCGTGAAATTGTATGCGATATCGGAACGATATTGTGACGTATAACTGTACCCTCACACTTATTTTCTCTCAAATCTGTAGGGATAAATTATTCAAATAGCAACTATTACTTTTTTATTAAGTGATGTTCTATAGCAATGACAATAATACAATAATTACATATCTTGTATGTACCAGGACAAGAGCTGGAGGAATAGTGTGCGCCATAATCTATCTCTTAACGAATGCTTTATTAAAGCTGGACGGAGCGATAATGGAAAGGGACATTATTGGGCTGTGCACCCTGCTAACATAGAAGCGTTCTCTCGTGGAGATTATCAGCGTCGCAGGGCCAGAAGACGAATCCGCAGGTATATATAACATATGTAATCATTTTAGTCATTTAAGGAGGTATGGGTTAAAACACCAATAAATCAGGTAAATATTGTTTCTTCATTGCATATTCATTGTAGTTTCAGTTACTTATGAAATGTTATGAAACATATTTGTAAGAATGAATGAGCCTCCAAACCTGTGCCTGAACTAACATGAGACCTTCAGCATGGATGCATGAGTGTGTATCATGAATTCCTAGACACTATTACTAAGGTGAAACCGATCTGGAACTCCCATTATAGGGATGGGGATATCAAAAGAGAAGTAAGGGACACTCTTTGAACCAGAAATTGGTGTTTCCTCCAATATTTTGACCTGGCTCAAGTATATAAAAAACAAGATATACCTTTGGGGTTCAGACACACTCATCCGAGTTTTTCGGAGGAGACTCGGAAAGGGCTGAAGGAGTGACCCTGAATGGCTTCTCCCTGTCAGGACGGGGCTGTCAGCTTCTTGCGCTTCTGTGCAGCTCCAGACTCCCCGTCCAGGGAAAGGCCGTTCAGGGTCACTGCTCCAGCCCTTTCCGAGTCTCCTTTGTCAAACTCGGATGTAACTAGGAGAGCGTGTCCCTGCCCTTAGCATCAAGCTTTAAGGTTAATTCCAGAAACAATTGAGATATGCTGTGTGTGGAGTCCAGATTGATTGAGCACTTCAGATATCTAATTTTGGAAGTTGCAGACATGTTGTCCAGAAATTTTCTACAGCTCATATATATTTTCTTCTGAAGACATATGCTGCGTATCCTGCATCAAAGATAAATCCTATTAAATAAAATTGGATTAATCCAGAGAACTCTACTCACCAACAAATAATGTGAGAAGGAAACAGATGAAGAATCCTTGGGTCCAGAATAGAGTGACCAACAGGAGCATTCGATAGGGTGCACTTGTTGTTTGTGTCCCTAAACTGGATTTCATATGTAAAATATATTATACACTCCTGAGGAACACACATAGTTGGGGAAACGCATCTTATCACTCTGAAATAAGTGTGAGTTATCTTGTGCTATATGCATGACTGAGTGTAATTGTATATATACATATGAAATTGAAAATATATCCAGTAGGATCCTATCAAACATCTATTTTAGTTATAGGTGTTCTTTGATGAGAAACTGACTTTCTTGTATCCTCCTAAAGGTACCGTTACACGGCACGACATTGGAACGATCTCGTGGGTGCGCCGTCATTTACAACATCGTTTTGACATCACTGGTGAGATGTCACACGTCTAGATATCGTGGACGACGCACCAACAATGTAGTGAGCAGGTATCATTCGCACAACCCAGCGACCGATACCTGCTCATTGCTGTGAATGGGCGAAGTTGTCCATGACATCGTTATCGGGGTGTCACACACAATGATATACCAGGTTGGCTGATCGTTGATCGTGTGATTTGAGAACATGTTCTCAAACCTGCGATCAGCGATCCAGCGACTTATCGTAATTGAATCTCGGTGTTACACGAAACGACGTCCCTATGATGTCGCCTGAACGACTCCAAACCTGTGACGTTTAAGCGATATCATTAACGATGTTGTGCCATATAACGGGGCCTTAAGGGTGTTTAATGGAGAGATCAGTTAAGTGCACTTGAGGGGGTTGTAATAAATAATAATATCTTAATTTTTGTACTTTGTGTGTTGTATTTGTATATTGATGCCATTGGCATTTATTTTTTTAATCCTAAATGAATAAAGAATTTGAATTTTTAAATAGGTACCGTATATACTCGCGTATAAGCCGAGTTTTTCAGCCCAAAATTTGGGCTGAAAAGTCCCCCCTTGGCTTATATGCGAGTATATAAATTTTACAGCCGCAGCCCCGGTGGTATACAGGCCCCCCCATCAAGCTCCAGGGCCCCCCCCTTGCGCGGCAGCCTGTGAAGTAAAATCATACTTGCCAGTGTCCTGTCGCGCCGTCCGCAGCTTGCCGACAAACGATCCCCGGCTTCATTCCGCGTCTTCCGCATTCCTCTCTAGTCGCGGGCAATGACGTCATTGCCCGCGACTAGAGGAAGTCGGAAGCCGGAAGACGCAGAATGAAGCCGGGGATCGTGTGTCGGCAAGCTGCGGACGGCGCGACAGGACACTGGCAAGTATGAATTTACTTCACAGGCTGCCGCGCAAGGGGGGGGCCCTGGAGCTTGATGGGGGGGCCTGTATACCTCCGGGGCTGCGGCTGTATACAGCCCTGGGGCTGCTGTATACACCACTGGGGCTGCTGGCATATACCTCTGGGGCTGCTGGCATATACCTCTGGGGCTGCAGGCATATACCTCTGGGGCTGCTGGCATATACCTCTGGGGCTGCTGGCATATACCTCTGGGGCTGCTGGCATATACCTCTGGGGCTGCTGGCATATACCTCTGGGGCTGCTGGCATATACCTCTGGGGCTGCAGGCATATAACTCTGGGGCTGCGGCATATACCTCTGGGGCTGCTGGCATATACCTCTGGGGCTGCTGGCATATACCTCTGGGTGCTGGCATATACCTCTGGGGCTGCAGGCATATACCTCTGGGGCTGCAGGCATATACCTCTGGGCTGCATATACCTCTGGGGCTGCATATACCACTGGGGCTGCTGCATATACCACTGGGGCTGCTGCTGTATACTACCACTGGGGAGGCCGCTGTATACTACCACTGGGGAGGCTGCTGTATACCTCACTGCTGGGGGTTGTATACCTGTGCTGGAGTCCACCCTCGGCTTATACACGAGTCAATAAGTTTTCCCAGTTTTTGGGGGCAAAAGTAGGGGGTCGGCTTATACACGGGTCGGCTTATACACGAGTATATACGGTATATTGTTTTTGGAATAGTTTAGCAGATCTTTACCTAGAGTATCATTAATTTGGTTGGTTTGTTGATGCATGCGTTGGTAGCCCAAGCTTAACACAATAAAACCTCTCAAAGTTTTATAAATCCCAGCATATTACTACAGAACGGCTTAACAAGAAAGTGTTGGGCCCAATTCATGACTGCACTTCTTTTGGTGTAGTTTTTGGCGGTTTTCAAATATTTTTCATTTATTTTATCTTTGTTAATGGTTATTTAACATGTTTTCTTATTAGTTCATCATTGTGCAGGTTAGATGTCTTCGCTTGATTTATCATTTGCTACTTTTTTAAAAGTTGTAACCTTTGTCAAAAAGTGGACTCCAGTTCCCCCTCAGACTAATTTTATAAAAAACAGAGATTTTGATGACTTTTTTGTGTTATTTGGCGAGATATGTGATAAGTGTTAGTATGTGTACTTGGCTCCTGCAGCATTACCACACAATCTTCCTCTCCTCAGTGTCAGCCTCTTACTATTGTGTGACCCTGTGTGCAATGAGTGGACAGGAAGGGGAAATCAGAAGGCAAAGACATACATTGACTTTTTGTGTGCTTGCTCTTGGCTCCTGCAATGTCATTGTGTGCAGGGCTGAAGCTGTCATACAGGCAATCATCATGAAGGGAAGGGTGGAGGATGATAATTGAGGGGGCAGAACAGTGCACTAAGCACTTGTCCACACCATTAACACATCTAATAAAACTTTTTTTTACGTAAAACCAAATAATTAAAATCTGTACGTATGATTTTTGCACAAGTTAACTCCCCTTTATTGATGTTTAAATGTTACATTTGAGTATTGGGATTACATGTTCTCATTAATAATATTTGCTACTGACATGCAAATCCATCGAAAGAATGCAATTTTATGACTAGGCTTTGACGGGTATGTCATGTGTTTGCATTTATAATTATTACTGCCCTTTACATTTATGTACAAATTACGGTATATAATAGAAACCATAAATGAGATTCTCTTTCATATCAGCTCGAGGTACTTCACCTGATGAAGAGTTCAATGTACTTACTTTGTGGGAATCAATATAAAGAGCAAATGTTATGAGAATATAAATGTGCCACTATTAGCCAAGAGGCACCATATGGTAGGGGCCATGACATTTTAATGACTAAAGATGACATAAGCATGATCCAGTGGTGCTTCTCCATGTGCGTTATATCAAATGGGTAAATAACTCTCAAGTATTGGGTCTAGACATATCTACATATGCCTCTCACTCATTATGCATTACTTTCTTACTTTCCTTAACAGGGTGTCATCTGTTCTTGGAAACCAATCTCAATTTCCTGTCTACAATCTGACTTGCTTTCACCAACGATTCTGCATCTGCTGCTCCCCTATTTATTCTCAAGGTGGTCCAACTCGAATTTGTCCTCTCATGGGGAATCCTCATCACCGATTACACCGATCCTTTGCCATACCACATCAATTGCCCTGGAATCAGCCTTATGTATAATTGAAGCATAAAACATGGCAAACATTTGGACAGTGTGTGGAAACTCTGTGGGATGCAACCTGCATTATTTTCATAGTTTTCTTGAGCTTTTCACTAAATAAATATATTTTGCACTTTTTTTGTCTCTTAGATTAATAACAGATTCCCTAATAGTAAATAGATTTATAATTGCCTAATTAAAAAAAATAATAATTATCTTGAGTAAATATGCATAAGTCAATGCTGAATGCTTACTTACCTTTTTGAAAGCATGAATTTAATTTGCCGGGTGTCATGACACAAGAAGCAATGGATGGAAAGCGGGTGTCTAAAGTTCTAAATGGTTACAATGACATAGTGTAAAAACAAGCCACTTTATAATTTGCTTTTCTTAAAAATTCTTTGTTTTCAAGGACAGAGGGATTTTTAACTTAATAGTTTACAGCTCATTACCTAGGCTATCGGCCACCCTATGGCCTTAGGGTGGCCAGTTATCAACTCAAATAGTGGAATCACAGCATGCATCGATCTCTCTACACTTTCCCAATAATGCAGAGGTAAAGCTGCCTCTGCTAAAAGTATGGGAGAGCACTCAGTTTAGACTAGTGGAGACGAGTCTGTAAAGATGGTATACAGGGAGACCACAATATAAATGAGTTTGGTTAGTGCACAGATGATCCATTAGAGCTGGGTGGTAGAAATGGAGGCAGGGATTATAACTGTGTGTAAAGGTTGTGCAGAGATGAATGAGAGGATAGGAGATAGACTGTGGATGAGCTGGGCGGGAGGGAAGATGCTCCCAGCTAGAAGACATAAGACTCCGCCACTTCCGTGATCTGTCTCTGCTGCACTGTCACTAAGGACAAATGTCCCCTGACAACCAGCAGTAGTCAGCGAGTACCAAAGAGAGACGCCTAGAGGATGGCAGTAGAGTATTTTTCACGAGCAAAACATTTTCTGTAAATAAAGAGATATATAAATTTGCAATGTAGCACACTGGCTATCAAATAGAGAGAAGTTTATTCAAATGACTGTGACCAATTAGTAACATACACAGTCCAGACAACCATATGATGGTTCATATTACATTGTTTTTCCTGCAAAGATAAATACTGGAGAAAAGTAAAATAAATATGGAAAATGAGCAAAAGATCCTCTTAGATGTGCCATACACAATACATAGCAATCAGATGAATAATGATTTAGCAAATTGTTGGGCCATCACCTCTCTCAACCCTTTCATACACAGGAGCACTCACTGAGCTGAGTGATCCAGTGTTCTCTAGCCTCTGCTAGACTTAGTAGATGTAAGTTGATTGAAAGGCACTCTGAACTGTATGTCCATGCCAAGGGCAGTGCAAACAATCATTTTGTGCTGATAGACTCCCTTTAAGGCTGGGGTCAGACGAGCATATAGCATCCAATGCAAGATCAAATCACAGGTGCGGATAGGAGGGAAAGATTAATCTCTCCATCTTCTCCATTGTGAGTCTAGGCTTATACGGCACTGCACTTGGAATTAATTTGGATGCAGTCTGATGTTTCACTCACTCCCATAGACTTGTATGAGTTCAAGTGAGATGAGACTCACTGACAAACGCAGCATGTTGCAATTTTTTTCCTCATTTCGATTAGGGCTGAGTAAAAACTCTCAAATCTGATATGCAGCATTCGTTAACATGGAGCTGTGCGAGTCACACACTAGTGTGACTCTGGCCTAAGAGTGTTTGGGTTGACAATTTGCTATAAAAATGCTGCTTTTCACGTTCTTGGGTCAATCATTAGAGAACGATATGATAAATATGTTGTATATACTATGGGACTCTGGTTTACACAACAGAATAATAATAATAATATTTATTCATTTATATAGCACTATTAACTCCATAGCACTTTACATACATGAGTAATGCTGTCTCTCTTGGAGCTCACAATCTAAACATCCTATCAGTATGTCTTTACAATGTGGGAGGAAACCAGAGTGCCCAGAGGAAACCCACGCAAACACAGGGAGAACATACAAACTCCTTGCAGATGTTGTCCTTAGTGTCCTTGGTGGGAATTGAACCCAGGACCTCAGGACCCCAGCGCTGCAAGGGCTGCAGTGCTAAGCCACTTGAGCCACCATGCTGCCCATACACCCCTAAAGCCCGCCATACACATTAGATGGCTGATGGCCAAACGATGCTTTAGCTGATCGTTTGGTCGACAGCAATCTTGGCTGGCAATCCCATATACAGAACCACTTTTTCGGCAGAGCACTCCTGTATTCTCCATGAAAATATGCTGATTGACGTAACTGGTGGCAGTGTATAGCCAATAAATGAAGCCCTAAAATAAGTATATAAAGTGCAATAGTGCATGTACTGTAAAAAAATAGGATACTTGGATACATTATTTTGATAAAAAAACATAAAAGCCATCCCTTCACATCAAGGTGACTCCATCAGGACAGTCATATCCTAGCAACAAATATTTAAATCCTTACAATATGTCATGTGACAAAAAAATGTGATGAGGGTTGCGCAGGACCCAGGACCCCAACAGGGAACAACCAACAATGGGAAGCTATGCACATGTAATGTCCAACTCAAAGGAATGCAGACCAGACCCTAGTTTGCATTGACTGCAAAAAACAAATTGTTCACTTTGGCTGTTTAATGGCCAATGTGAATATGCTCTTGCATTAACCTATCACATTTTAAACGTTAATCTTATGTCCTAAATTCTTGCTAATTACTCATGAGGATGTTAACAAGATCTTCAGCTTTAACCTGTAATTGTTCTTTAGTCGGATTTAGTCTTCGCTGTTTTAGTGCTAATCTGAAGGCTTAATCAGTTGGAATCTGCTGAGCTTCAAAAAATAGTCTTAAAACAGACAACTCATCCCATGGAAAATCAGAGTCTTAAGGGTATGTCTCACATACCGAGATCGCTAACGAGATCGTTACTTTTGTGACGCAATAGCGATCTCAGCAACGACATCGCTACGTGCGACAGGGTGTAACGATCTGGTCCCCTGCTGCGAGATCGGCAATCGTTACACAGCCTCCTGGTTCATTTTTTGGTCGTTGCGCTCCCGCTGGGAACGCTGTATCGCTGTGTTTGACACCTTACCGACGATATCGTTGGCAACACATAATGAGATACGTAGGCGTGCACGCATGTGAGAAGGAAATAAACGACTGAACAATATCGTTGAAGAAATCGCTAGGGTGGACATATCGTTGTATAGATCGGCGTGTTTGAATACCAAGTAGCGATACCGATAATGACTCATCAGCTATCCCGGGAGCCATGTCGTTATCGGGATCGCTACTGCGGTCGTTACAGTCTGACCGGGCCTTTAGATGCATATGGCTTTTCACACATTCAGTCTTTGTTTTGTAGATATGTAGTTCTTAAATTGTTTTAGTATGATGACTTAGAATCAACAGTATTGACCCTGAAGGTTAGGACCATGCGTTTAGTCAAAATGTATCCATGAATGCATCTAAAAGTTTGCAGCTGGGTCAGGCCAGGTTTGCATGGAATTTAGTTGTGTTGTTTAATCCCATTTATTTAATTTGAGAAGATTAAAATATAAAAACCATACATGCTAAGCTTTTTCAGTACATGTAGCTTCTATTGGTATGTTATCAGCTATGTTATGAGAGATTGTCTGAGAGTTTAGAAAATAAACCTAACAGCAGGACTAAAAATCATAATCAGGTCTGAAACATGTACACAAACTATGTTGTCTTATGTGATAGAATTTTTCCAAATGCATAAATAAAGTCTCAAGACATGCCCCCATTTCTTGTAATCTATCTTGCTTGACTGTAGCTATATATGCAGGGGTGTTAAAATCGTGACTGCAGATATCACGTCTACGACCTGACCCAGGGGTACAGGGGGTCCGCCGAACCCAAAGCCTTCTACGGCTGGATATGCATCTGAAGAAGTACATCCAGCTGAAATGCATTGTAACACAGGGACCCATTGGGTCCTGCACTGCAATACACACCATAAACTAAAGGCCGACAGCTGATGTTGGCATGCCTGTGACTGAGAGTGCATGACAGTGATCCCATCTGTCAACATAGCATCAGGAACACCAAAGTCAGCTGCCGGCCACTGTGCTGGCCACAGAGGATGCTGCACGTCTTGGGAGCCAGAGAAGGTGAATAAAGTTTTCTATTACTTTTTATGTGTTACAGACAAAACAGGGACTATACAGTCATGGCCAAAAGTTTTGAGAATGATACAAATATTAATTTTAACAAAGTCTACTGCTCCAGTTTTTCTAATGGCAATTTGCATATACTCCAGAATGTCATAAAGAATGATCAGCTTAACAGCAATTACTTGCAAGGTCAATATTTGCCTAGAAAATGAACTTTAACCCCCAAAACACATTTCAACATCATTGCAGTCCTGCCTTAAAAGGAGCAGCTAACATCGTTTTACTGATTGTACCATTAACACAGGTGTGGGTGTTGATGAGGACAGGGCTGGCGATCAATCAGTCATGATTAAGTAAGAATGACACCACTGGACACTTTAAAAGGAGGCTGGTGCTTGGTATCATTGTTTCTCTTCAGTTAACCATGATTGCACCTCAGTCAACAATCATCATCAAGAACTTCAAGGAGAGAGCTTCCATTGTTGTCAAAAAGGCTCCAGGGCGCCCAAGAAAGATCAGCAAGCGCCAGGACCGTATCTTAAAACTGTTTCAGCTGCGGGATTGGACTACCAGCAGTGCCGAGCTTGCTCAGGAATGGCAGCAGGCTGGTGTGAGTGCTTCTGCAAGCACTGTGAGGCGGAGACTCTTTGAGCAAGGCCTGGTTTCAAGGAGGGCAGCAAAGAAGCCACTTCTCTCCAGAAAAAACATCAGGGACCGACTGATATTCTGCAAAAGGTACAGGGAGTGCACTGCTGAGGACTAAGGTAAAGTCATTTTCTCTGATGAATCCCCTTTTCGATTGTTCGGGACATCTGGAAAACAGCTTATTCGGAGAAGAAGAGGTGAGCGCTACCACCAGTCTTGTCTCATGCCAACTGTAAAGCATCCTGAAACCATTCATGTGTGGGGTTGCTTCTCAGCCAAGGGAATCGGCTCACTCACAGTCTTGCCTAAAAACACAGTCATGAATAAAGAATGGTTTGGGACATCTGGAAAACAGCTTATTCGGAGAAGAAGAGGTGAGCGCTACCACCAGTCTTGTCTCATGCCAACTGTAAAGCATCCTGAAACCATTCATGTGTGGGGTTGCTTCTCAGCCAAGGGAATCGGCTCACTCACAGTCTTGCCTAAAAACACAGTCATGAATAAAGAATGGTACCAGAATGTCCTCCAAGAGCAACTTCTCCCAACCGTCCAAGAGCAGTTTGGTGCCCAACAATGTCTTTTCCAGCATGATGGAGCACCTTGCCATAAAGCAAAGGTGATAACTAAATGGCTCAGGGAACAAAACATAAAGATTTTGGGTCCATGGCCTGGAAACTCCCCAGATCTTAATCCCATTGAGAACTTGTGGTCAATCATCAAGAGACAGGTGGGCAAACAAAAAACAACAAATTCGGTCAAAATGCAAACATTGATTATGCAAGAATGGACTGCTATCAGTCAGGATTTGGTCCAGAAGTTGATTGAGAGCATGCCAGGGAGAATTGCAGAGATCTTGAAGAAGAAGGGTCAACACTGCAAATATTGACTTGCTGCATTAACTCATTCTAACTGTCAATATAACCTTTTGGTACTCATAATATGATTGCAATTAGATTTCTGTATGTGATATAAACATCAGACAACACAAATAAAAACCAGAGGCCAGCAGATCATGTGAAAATATAATTTTGGTGTCATTCTCAAAACTTTTGGCCATGACTGTACATAACAGGAAGGGGCATATGTGGCACCCCAGGGGTTAATGTGCCACAGTAACATCTCACAGGTTCCCTCCCCACAACACACTGACTTACACTAGCAACTCTGGGCCAGGAGGGGGAGCTCAACCAGCTCCCTTAAATACTCCAGCTCATGAGGAAGTGAGAGTAGAGTTCAGTACGAGGCAGTACTGTGAAGAGGAGAGAGGCTGTAGTGTCAAAGACGCTGTGCCAGGCTTCTCTACAGTTTGCTCACTGATTCCAGGCCTAGTTAGGGTCTGAGGAGAGGAGAACTAGAAAGACAGAGAAACACATCTGGGAGCTTGAGTGTCACCACCACTCGCCCCAGAAGAGCGCACAGAACGGACACCGGATCCGGCACTGTGACTGACACACACAGCACAGTGAATCCAGGAGTAGTGGAGTCTCTAGACCACCACAGTACTAGAGCAAAGCAACATGGCGGGGTCAGTACAACACAGAAGACTCAAGTTGCCTAGCCAAGTGGTACCAGCAGAGAGAAAGAGAGGGTGAGACAGTGCCAGCAGCTCAGTTAAAGGCAACAGCAAGGACCCACACACACAGCGCAGCACGAGGAAGCTGAGGACCCGGACAGGGTGGGAGAACCCGGCCCCAGTACAGACTATGTGGACTATAATCTGCAACAACATCGCAGTAAAGCTTTGGAAACTACAAAACGTGAGTGTGTGTTCCTTAACCCGTCTCCACTACCATCCCTTTCTATAACATCCACCATAGACCATACCAACCACTGCCCCAGGGACCTTGCTTCTACCTACGGAGAGCAGTACCATCTAAGCTGCCTAACATCATCCCCGGAGGTTCTGCAGCCGCAGTGGTCCCCCATACTGACCACACACCGTGGGTGGTGTCACGATAAACTATATCCCCTGTACATACACCCTTATTATTGCCAGGGCCCGGGACACAATCCGGATCAGGAACTCCGTGACATCCCCACGCAGCAACGTGGTCCAGTACCGAGTACCCTCGCCCCAGTGGGCTCGACAAGCCTGGCGTCACGAACAGGATCTACCTTGCCCGGTAAAATGGGCATTGTGTGCCGTGATTAACGTGGAAACTGTTTTTGAACTGCACCATCCAAACTGTGTTTTTGAGAATCCGCCATTTTACTGCACGCGGCGCGCGGGAAAGAAAGGGGGCGGTACCTTGCATTGGTGCGAACCCAGCCTCCTCCCTTGGTGCTGACAACGTCTGGCGGGGAACAAGATCCCTGGTGCACCGCGGAACCTCCCATAGACATCCGGACGGAAGCGGAAGACGGAGGGCGAACGTTAACTAAAGGGGCACAAGATGTCGCAAGCAGCTGCGCAAGGCGGCGACGGAGTAGCCGATGTAGCTGTAGCGCCGGACCCAGCCATAGCACCCGGCGGTGCAGCGGCACAAGGAACAGCACCAATCATGCCGTTCCTGATGCCGTATACTCCAGGGGCAATGTGGCTGCCCCAGTACTCCGGTGAGCCTAATACACTAACTGACTTTATGCTAAAGATAAAAGAATATTATGTGATGTATCCCCTCACTGAAGCCCAGCGTGTAAGAATGATAATGGGACAATTAACGGGCAATGCACGGCGGGAGGTTGCGTCCTGGCTGGACACAGACAAAAACACTGTAGAGCATCTAGTAGCTAGACTGAAAGCAACGTTTGAATCTGCCGCTGATACCCGGGCTAGGATGAGGTTCTTTGCATGCCACCAGAAGCCTAAACAGAGTGCCAGAGACTTTGCCTTGAATCTGCAGGAAGCACTCAAAGCCCTTAAACTGGCAGAACCTGATTTAGCCCCGGGAGCTGATAAAATGCTACTTGATCAATTCATAGAGGGCCTCCATTCCCCTTCTCCCAGAGGGCAGCTGAACATGATACTACTGCAGAACCCTGACATGACATTTGCTGAGCTGAAAGATAGAGCTATCTGTCTGCAGCAGCTAGAAGAGCCCCGGGAATTAACATCTATACCGGACACTGCAGCAACACCTCAGCAACTGACAGCGCCCGCGACCTCCGCCATTTCAGCAACTGCTGCTGAAACTGGGGAACTAATTTCTAGCGCAGCCCTCAATCAAAAGTTAGATGCCTTGACAGACACGGTGATCTCTATGGCTAAAGTCATCAAAGAGCTACGAGAGTCCAAGCCTGCACCCAAGATCCAGTTGGCGACCAGCAGAGAGGATGTTCCGTGGATGAGGCCCAGAAGATACCCAGCAGCAAGAGGACGACCCAGCGATCGCTACCAACCGGATGGACAGCCCATTTGCCGCCGTTGCCAGAAACCCGGTCACCTTGCCCAAGAGTGTCCTTTAAACGACGATTCCCTGGGCAGGCGGGCCGCTCCCCAGGAATAAACTCTCAAGGTCCTTCAGCCTGGTTTGACAGATTCGTGGGAGGACAGCCGGTGATCCCTATCGTGTTGGATGGCATTCCATTTAGTGCCTTGTTGCATACCGGGTCCCAGGTAACATCAATCCCACATGTTCTATATAAAAGGTAGTGGGCTGATTCAGACATTACTAGTGCTCCAACTGACTTTAACATGGACATATGGGCTAGTAATGGATAATTGATACCACAGGTTGGGTTTAGAGAAATGAGATTCAGATTGGGAAGGTAGAATTGCAGAACCAGGGTGTTATAATCATAGATGTTAACCGGTGAGACCGTGAACCAGTGATGCTGCTAGGAATGAATGTAATTGAGAAATGTTTTTCCGAAGTGTTAAGTGTTTTGCAGCAAATCGCCGAGACTGCCGGAACCGGACAACAGAGGCTTCTGCACAAAGAGATCAAAGCCCTGATGTTGAAGCAACAGGTAGAAATCTCCGGAGGTGAGATCGGCAGTGTACGAGTAAGTGATCCAATACCCATTGTAATACCTCCTAAAACTGAAATGTTGGTCTGGTGTAGAGCCGCTATAGGCATCAAAGGGCGAGACTATCAAGCCCTGGTAGAACCCATGTACTCAGACAGTAGACCTACCATACTCACAGCTAGAGGAGTGGTTGAGGTACACAGGGGGAGAGTGCCATTACGCCTATTAAACTGCGGAGAGGATGAGATCACATTACCAAAATATTCTACCATGGCTAAGTTGTACACGGCTGATAACAATAACATCACAGCTGTTGAGCCCTTGGACCCGTCAAGTTAGGCGGATGACAATGGCTCAGGAGAGAAGCTGGAGGATTGGTGCCAAAAGTTACATGTAGGTACCAGTTCTACACCTCCCCGTCACAAGCATGGAGTATACCGGGTAGTGAAAGAATATGAGCAAATATTCAGTAAACACCCGTTAGACTTTGGGCAAATTAAAGGGGTAGAGCACACTATAAACACAGGTAACCATCAGCCTATAAAAGAGAGGTATAGACCATTACACCCACTCACTACCAAACCACCAAAGACATGCTCAGAGAAATTAAAACAGCAGGGGTAATAAGAGACAGTTGTAGCCCCTGGGCAGCACCTCTAGTGTTAGTTAAAAAGAAGGACGGGACCATGAGAATGTGCGTAAATTACCGGCAGATTAATCGCATCACACATAAAGACTCATACCCATTACCTAGGATTGAGGAGTCATTAGCTGCATTAAAATCTGCTAACTACTTTTCCACCCTTGATCTGACTAGTGAGTACTGGCAGGTTCCTGTGGCCGAGGCCGACAAAGAGAAAACAGCGTTTACTATGCCGATGGGCCTTTGTGAATTCAATTGTATGCCGTTTGGACTCTGCAACGCACCCGGGACCTTCCAACGTCTGATGGAAAGCTGCTTAGGTCACAAGATCTTTTGAACTGTCCTCCTGTACCTAGATGACGTCATAGTCTATTTCAAGACGTATGAACAACATCTACAAGACCTGGCAAAAGTGTTCGAAGCTTTGTCCAAATATGGCATGAAAATCAAGCCATCCAAATGTCACCTTCTCAAACCAAAGGTACAGTACCTGGGACATGTCGTGAGTTCAGAGGGAGTAGCACCGGATCCTGATAAAGTCACAGTGATAAGGGATTGGCCAAGACCTACAAACGTGAAAGAAGTGAGGCAATTCCTGGGCCTGGTAGGCTATTATAGAAGATTTATCAGAGAGTTCACGAAGCTAGCGGCTCCCCTGCAAGACATTCTGGTAGGACAGTCAAGAAAGTCTGCAACCCATAATCCTCCTTTCCAGTGGAGTGAAGAGAAGGAAGACTCCTTCAACAAGCTGAAAAGTGCACTGACGGGAGAAGAGATCCTGGCATACCCTGATTACCATCAACCATTCATTCTTTACACGGATGCCAGCAACGTGGGACTGGAGAGTATGTTGCAGATGCAAGGAGGCAAAGAAAGAGTTATTGCCTTTGCCAGCAGGAAGCCCCGGCCTACAGAAGAAATCCCGAGAACTACAGCTCCTTCAAGTTAGAACTACTGGCAGTAGTTTGGGCTGTAACGGAACGCTTCAAGCACTACTTGGCAGCTGCAGAATTCACCATCTACACGGATAACAACCCGTTGACTCACCTGGATACAGCAAAATTAGGTGCATTGGAGAAGCGATGGGTAGCCCGGCTGTCTAACTACAACTTTGTCATCAAATATAGGGCAGGCCGCAAGAACGGGAACACAGATGCTTATCTCGGATGCCACACCTGAAAGACATGGAAGAGGAAGCGGAAGAGTTGGGAGAGATTGAACTACCAGCCTTTCATCTTTCGACGGAAGAAAAGTATGAACCCGGCATCTATCAAAGAGAACAAAAAGTAAATCTTAACCCGTTAAGACACTACGGATGGGCTGACACCCAAGATTCTGATCCAGCTGTGAAGCTAGTGAAAGAACTGCTTACACAACCAGGAGCATACCCTAACCAGAATGCCCCAGCTGAGACTATACAGCTATGGAAGGAAAGAGGCAAGTTGTTCCTGTATCAAGGAAAGCTCTGCAGAAGGCATACCAATCCCAAAACACATGAACTGGTCTGGCAGATAATCATACCCAAGCAAGACATCAGAATGGTCTTAGAAGCCTATCATGACGGTGCAGGTAATTTCAGATGGAAGAAGTTAGAAGCAATCCTGAGAGAAAGATTCTATTGGGTTGGCATGATAAGATCCATTGAACTTTGGTGTAGAAGATGTGCCGCATGCAACCTCAGAAGGAAAGATCCACAGAAAGCTCCACTTCAGCCAATAGTAACCAAGCAGCCACTTGAGCTAGTCACGTTAGACCACGTCAAGTTGTCACCAAGCCGGTCAGGCTATGTCTATGCCTTAACCATCGTGGACCATTACTCACACTTCTTAGTGGTAGTACCCGTTAAAGACTTAACAGCGAAGATGGCAGCAAAAGCATTCCAGACGCATTTCTGTAGACTGCATGGTTACCCAGAACAAGTCCTTGCAGACCAAGGTCAAGCTTTTGAATCAGAATTATTCAAGGAGTTCTGCAATATGTACGGTTGTAAGAAGATCCACACAACAACGTACTATCCCCAAACAATGGCTTATGCGAGAAGATGAACCATATTGAAAATTGAACTGCTGAAGACCTTACCAGAATCAGAAAGAAATCAGTGGCCAGATAAATTACCCGATTTGGTAGACTTATACAACCATGTTCCTGTGAGTTCTACAAACTGCACTCCAGCCTACCTTATGCGTGCAAGACCCGGTAAGCTACCAATTGATTTAGAAATGGGAATCATAGGGGGCGGTGCCTAGCCTGCAATGTGAGAGGACGTGTGTGTGAGGTCTCTCCTGCCGACACACACTGATTCTGCCGGTGGCTGGTCCTGCAGAGATCCCAAAGTGCTCAGAAACATTGCTGGTACTCTGCTGTTGGTGCTGGGAGCAGGCCTGGAGCTGCAGGAGCCCGAGATGACCCGCACACGGCAGTGAGATCCAGGTGCAGGCAGAGGAGGAAAAGGCCAAGATGGTGGAGAGGCTCGGGAGGATGCAGCACGAGCTAATTCTGCATGTGCTAGAAGACAGACTGCAGCTGCTTGCCTGGAGAAGTTGATGAGAGAGGAGGAGGGGAGAGCAGAACGCTGGAGGTATGGAGGGGACACTGGAACTGGGGCTGGAGCAGAGGTGGAGATGCAGGACAGTGACTTGGAGAGCCAGGAGGCTGACATCCTGGCTGCACAGCAGGCAGCAATTGCTGCTGACACACTGGATGAAATGGCAGTGTGCAAGGAGAGCCTTCACTAAGAGACATTTTTGCTGTGGTGTCATATTGCAAACACAGTTTAACTACACTGACTCACCAGTAGTGATGGGCGAATCCTAAATTACTCGACTCGCTTGACTCTACCGAGTCTGAGCCCGGGACTCGCTACTCGTTGCGAGTCTAGCGAGTCCAATGTTAATGAATGGGGAAGCGAATAATAGCGAGTAATGTGTGATTTAAAAATCGCAGATGTGTGTCGGAAAGCGCTCGCATTGCCGTGTCGGAAGCCCCACTGGCAACTGTATTTTGCTGCTGTCTCCGAGGCCAAAGTCGCATGTGTTGGAGGCGAGGCAAGCGACTTTCTGCAGCAAACCACATGCTTTGTGCAAACAGGAAATAAGCCGACTCGAGCTTCCTGGCTGGACGCGCATAAAGTCACAGCGAGGAAGCATGGCTCCTGTCGACACCCTGCAATTAATTGCTCTGGTGGAGGCTCGGCCCCTGCTTTGGCTGCCCACTGACCCTGCATATGGGGATAATGTCCAGCGGACTACGGCCTGGAGGGAGATCGCACAGAGCGTTTTCCCAACGTTTCATCGTTGTGGCCATGATGTGCAGAGCAATATGGGTGAGTTAAATGTGTTCACACGTTATATTGCATTTACCGTATATAGTCGTGTATAAGCCGACCCGTGTATAAGCCGACCCCCCTACTTTAGCCCCAAAAAAGTGGGAAACCATATTGACCGCCATTCTTGTATACAGCGCTATCACTGTTAGACATCCCCCCAGCAGAGTATACAGCTCCACCTGCAGAGTATACAGGCCCCCCAGTGTGTATATATGCCACCGATATTAGGGTATACAGCCCCCCCGTGGTACACAGGTCCCCCAGCACTGGCTATACATGGCCCCCAGTGATTATACAGGGCCCTCATAGTAGGGTCTACAGCCCCCCCGTGGGTATACAAGACCACAGCAGTGGGTATACAGGGCCCCCGTGGGTATACAGGGCCCCCGTGGGCATACAGGGCCCCCATAGTAGGGTATACAGGGCCCTCAATGTGTTATAATTGCGCCGTTGCATGGTTGCCTATATTTGGATGGGTTCACAATAGTACACTTAGTTTAAGGGCTGTTCCTCCTGGCTCTGAAGGCCAGGGGGTTGGGTGTATATAAATACCACTAATGAGCGGAGTCTGGTGCCCGCACTATTACATTCTCTATGCATTGACATGTGCCCTGCCCCATTTGTGATTGTGGCCACGTGAGCTCAATGTCCGTAATGCTGTTGATGATGTTCCACACTGTCGTTTCCATGTGCCTTGTATACACATTTCACACACAACATGATTAAAATGTTATTGTTGATTTGTACACATACTTTTAGTGTTTCAAATGTTAAAGAGGTCTAAACCCGGTTTGAAATCATTTCACAGTTGACCACATTATGAAGCGCTGGAGGAGCTGCCGCGACCAATTTAAGCGGCAACACCGGAGGATCCTGGAGGGGGGCCCGGAAGCTGGTCACGGGATAATATATTGCCACTATGAACGGCTGTCATTTCTGGAACCGGTGGCCCGTATGCCAAGGTATGTGTCTGCCGCACTGTTGTTTACTATTATTGTTATTATTATTTTTTAATATAGCGCCATTAGGTTCCATGGCACTTTACATGAGGATAAGGGTTAACGACAAAAAACAGTCCATGAAGACAATCAGGTCATACAGGTACAAGAGGAGAGGACCCTGTCCACGAGGGCACACAATGTACGTATGAAGCTCTATAATGAGTGTGCTGGTTTACATACCCACACAGGGGTTTGTTTCTGCCATGGTGCAACACAATTCTATCACCTTTGGCAATGATCCAGGACATACACATTTATAGTCACATTGTGACGTTTGGACAAATAAGCAATGTTCTGCAGGGTGGTCAGACACAATGTTCCGTGACCTCACAATTAGCTATTATTGTTGGCATGTTTGTGGAACAAAGCCATGTTCTTCCCTCCAATGGCCTCTAAGGTCTGTGGCCCTGTCTGGTTTGCCTGTCATAAGCCTCAGTTGTATCAGTTCCTAATGGCCTCGACTTGCATAAGGGCCACATACAATCCCTACACATTTAGTTGTGGGTGTTTTTTTCGGCAAAATAACGTTGCAAGGATATACCCCTTTTGCACTAAACTGTTTGTACACCATCCCAGATTGCTGACACATTCACACACATTTCAGAACATACCCTGTATCACTACAAATATGTGTGGTTCAGTTTTCCCATGGGTTTATTTGGGGCTGCAAGGTGATGGTGTAGATATTAGGCCCACATGTGAATTGTACTTTTTTTGTCGTTAACTCATGGCCACATTACGAATCCTCCGGAAAACATAGCGTATTAATGCTGTATTAAATCAAACTAAAGAGGGCCATATTTTAAGTGCAACAGCCTTTTATGTCCAAGGTCCTTTAGGAAACCCGAGGTTTGTCCTTGCTGTTCCCGTTTTTTGGTTCGGCTCCGTTGGAGTAACTAAAACTGTCCATCTGTGCATACCACCTTGTTTGGCACCAACGATGTGTGACCTGCTGCTCAAAGACAACCCCATACTCTATGTCCATTACAGTCGTTTCAAATCCCAAGCCATCTGTTTGTTGTGTTTTATTTACCAAGACATTCCTGATTAGCATACATGGCAGCAACAAGGAGTGTAGGCCACTAACGGCAAATGCTCATGTGTCACCTATGCTGCAGGACTCCATTTCCTGTCTTGCTCACCTGCCCTATAGATCTGGGTTATGTGCACTGAGACCAAGGCCGTCCACACTGTGTGTTTTTGTGTCCATCTGATGGCAAAGAACCCTGAATAATGTGTTTGCCTCACAGTGTCAGGCTATAGCTTTGTCCACATAAAGTTTCCACAAAAAGTCAAAACATTAGTTGTGGCCACTAATATGTCTTCAAGTGACTACATAGCTGTCCTGCCTAAGTCATGGCACAGTGTAATAGTGCAGACTAATTTTAAAATTTGTAATGTAATGGCAAAAAATCGTGGAGCAACAGTACCCACACATACAATATAGTTTGAGGCATGAGCCAAAAATGTCATTAATTTATTTGCTGCAATTCCATCTTAAGGGCAACAATGAAAGAACACAGAATACACAGATACACTGAGTCAAAAAAGCGTGCACATGTTATGTTTGGCCTATGGTTTTGTTTCCAAAGGCAACCCATTCACCAAATGTTTTTTATATTTACCCACAGAGCTGCTCACTTTCGGAGGCGGCGTTGGAACCCGCCACCACAGCTGCCTGAGGAGGGGAGGGAGGCCCCTCAACCCCCACCAGATGAGGAGGAGGGAGTAGCACCACCACCACCACCGCCGCCACCACCACCACCACCGCCACCACCACCACCACCACCACCACCACCGCCGCCACCACCACCACCACCTTTGGGCCGCAGATACAAGAAGAGGAGGATGAAGGGCCACACCAGCGCCCTCCAGTGCCGACTGCCAGCAGCAGTGTGGGGAGTCACTGGAACCCCAGCAGCCCTGCTCTGATCCCGGGGGCACCACAAGACCGCAGAGGACAGTGTAGTGCTGACTTTGCCCGCAGTCTCATACCGTTCTTGGATGACATTCCATTCGAGAGAAGACTGCGGGCATGGTCAGCAATACACATTGTCCTCGATGCGTGTAGGCCCCCAAACCATCCTGGGCAGGTGTTTGATTTTTTGGAGGAGTGGCGGCTCAGCAGATCTAACATCCTGGACAGGGCCACACCCCGGGACAGGTATGTTGCGACCCAGAGGTGGTGTCCAAGAATCAGTGGCCTACCAAGCCAAGGCCAACCGGCCCAGATGCCCCAGCCTACAGGCTTCCAACCACTGGGTGAGGTACTGCATGGGGCCCTGGACCTACTCAACGACCAGGGTGATGGTGCCACGTTACAGCCAAGGCCGGAGGATGCGGCAACCTTCCACCAGCTGTAGACCCCTTCTTTTTTTTTTGTTTATTTTTTGTTCCTGTGCATTGCACAATTTCTTTGTTATGTTATTATTTTTTTTTACTAAGTTTAAACCCCAAAAAAAAAAAAAAAAAAAAAAAAAAAATTCTGACATCTTTGCCATTATGGCGAAATAATACCCAGTTGACAAAAACTGCTTTGTGTCTGTCTTTTTTGAGGGAATGGATGTGTAGGTTTTTTTTGTGGGTGGCCTTAAAGTCATCATCATTAGCAAGTACTTTACGGCCCGCATGGCGCATGAAGGCACCTTGGTTATTATGTGGAAAATCATGACTGCACATACAAATGTTGCTTACAAATAAATAGTGCCTGTGTTTGTGGGGGGTGACTTAATGACTCGGTATGGCAACAACACGGGGAACACAGATGCGATAGGCTGGGACGTCTACTTGCAACAGAGCGCGTCTACGCGTTATCTCCGTAGCGTACAGTGGGACCCTTCGCCATGCTCCAGCAGGATCTTAGTACAAGCCACGTTTTCGATGCAGGCATAGGCCTGTTGCCACAAAAAATTAGCCCAAGGGGCGAGATCAACTCTATTTGGAAGTTGAGGAGGGCGCGTGGCCCATACTATTTGCTTGTCCTGTGAGCATAGTACAAGCAACGTATTCGATGCAGGTATAGGCTTGTAGCTCTCAAAAAATTAGCCCAAGGGGCGAGATCAACTGTATTTGGAAGTTGAGGAGGGCGCGTGGCCCATACTATTTGCTTGTCCTGAGAGCATAGTACAAGCAACGTATTCGATGCAGGTATAGGCTTGTAGCCTCAAAAAATTAGCCCAAGGGGCGAGATCAACTCTATTTGGAAGTTGAGGAGGGGCGCGTGGCCCATACTATTTGCTTGTCCTGTGAGCATAGTACAAGCAACGTATTCGATGCAGGTATAGGCTTGTAGCCTCAAAAAATTAGCCCAAGGGGCGAGATCAACTCTATTTGGAAGTTGAGGAGGGCGCGTGGCCCATACTATTTGCTTGTCCTGTGAGCATAGTACAAGCAACGTATTCGATGCAGGTATAGGCTTGTAGCCTCAAAAAATTAGCCCAAGGGCGAGATCAACTCTATTTGGAAGTTGAGGAGGGCGCGTGGCCCATACTATTTGCTTGTCCTGAGAGCATAGTACAAGAAAACGTATTCGATGCAGGTATAGGCTTGTTGCCACAAAAAATTAGCCCAAGGGGCGAGATCAACTCTATTTGGAAGTTGAGGAGGGCGCGTGGCCCATACTATTTGCTTGTCCTGTGAGCATAGTACAAGCAACGTATTCGATGCAGGTATAGGCTTGTAGCCTCAAAAAATTAGCCCAAGGGCGAGATCAACTGTATTTGGAAGTTGAGGAGGGCGCGTGGCCCATACTATTTGCTTGTCCTGAGAGCATAGTACAAGCAACGTATTCGATGCAGGTATAGGCTTGTAGCCTCAAAAAATTAGCCCAAGGGGCGAGATCAACTCTATTTGGAAGTTGAGGAGGGCGCGTGGCCCATACTATTTGCTTGTCCTGTGAGCATAGTACAAGCAACGTATTCGATGCAGGTATAGGCTTGTAGCCTCAAAAAATTAGCCCAAGGGGCGAGATCAACATTTTTAAAATTTATGCAAGGCACTTGAGCCAAACTATATGTTTTATTTCAGTTTGAGAAATGCCCACAATGCAGGCATAGGCTTGTTGCCTTAAAAAATTCAGCCAAGAGACTGTTTTGGATTGTCTGACATAATTCAACGGTCAAAAAACATCACAAGTGCATGCATTATTAAAGTAACATTACTGACACTGATTGTGTAGTTTTGTTGTCATGCAGCAAGTGTAGCAGGAACATTATTTATCCAATCTTCTTAGCAGAGGGACATTGTTTATCCTTTGTGTAAGAAGAGGACATAATGTTTAAACCGCACTGAGCCAAACGTAACAAATTTGAAAATGTCCCTCTAGGTTTGGGTACTCTCGTCTGAAGGGGTTAAGAACTTTGATGATATCCAGTCCTTGTTAAACTTAATGAGAGTGAGTCTGTCGGCATTTTCTGTAGTCAGCCGTGACCTTCTATCAGTGACAATTCCCCCAGCGGCACTAAAAACACGCTCTGATGTCACACTAGCAGCTGGGCAGGCCAGCAACTCCAAGGCATACAAAGACAGCTCAGTCCAAGCGTGAAGCTTGGAAACCCAGTAATTAAAGGGTACAGAGGGGTCGGTTAAGAAGCTGGTAGTGTCACACACATACTCGTTCAACATGTTTGACAATGTTTGTCTCCTAGACAAGGGGACCGTAGCACAATCCGTTGCAGATTGGAAGGTCTGTTGAACATCGCCCAGTTGGTGGACATCTTACCACCACCTCTTCTTGACAATGTGGCAGTTTGTGTTCGAACCAAAGGCTGCTGTGGCAAAGAGCTGCTTGTTCGTGTATAGCGGAGTCAGATGGTGAAATTGACATTAAATTGTCAACCACCACACTTTTGAAATAATCCATCGTTAAGCCCCTTGGTGACTGCAACAGCAGCGATGGAAACTTGTCTTTGTAGCGTGGGTCAAGGAATGTTGACAACCAGTAGAGGTCGCTGTCATAGATGTTAATGACGCGTGGATCCTGGGACAGACATTGAGACATGAAGTCAGACATGTGTGCTAGGCTACAAAGACTCATGTCTTCTGTGTCACCAGACTGATGAACAATAGGCATCATGGTCTCAAAATCGGTCTCCGCCTCCTGCTCTTCAGCCCCACCCATGCTGTACCGACATAAAACTGGGGTTGGGAGTTCCATCAGGGTGCACCTCAGTACCATGGAGAAATAAATCGTCTTCATCTTCCTCATCACTGTTTTGTTCTGCAGCCAATGTTGCCGGCTGAAATTGGCTTTGCTGGCTCTGATCCTGGATGTTAAAATGTGGATCCATAGCCCTCTGCTGTGCCCTCAATGATTCTGTTTTAAGATTCAGGAGAGAATCTGTAAGCAAACACAGCATGGGGATGGTGAGACTAATAATGGACTCATCACCGCTGACCAGTTTTGTGCAGTAATCGAAGTTCTCTAGAACCTCGCAAAGGTCAGCGATCCAGACCCACTCCATCGTACCAATGTGTCTTGTATTACTTCCTGGGTGACGGGCATGTTGCAGCTGATATTCCGCTATAGCCCTCTGCTGCTCATTGAACCTAGCCAACATATGGAATGTAGAATTCCATCGTGTGGGCATGTCGCAAATTAATCTGTGTTTGGGCAAATTAAATTGCTGTTGAAGGGCAGATAGATTTGCAAGTGCCGTTGATGAATGTCGGAAATGTCCGCAATTTCTACGCACCTTCTCTAGTAGATCAGATAACTCTGGGTAATTTTTCAAGAATTTCTGAACTACAAGATTCAGTACGTGAGCCATGCAAGGCACGTGTTGAAGTTTACCGAGCTTTATTGCTGCAACAAGGTTTCGTCCGTTATCACTGACAACAAGACCTGGTTGTAGTTGCAGTGGGGCCAGCCACTCATCTGTCTGTTGTTTAACACCTTTCCACAGCTCGTTTGCAGTGTGAGGTGTGTCACCTAGACAGATGAGCTTAAGAAGAGCCTGTTGTCGCCTGGCTGATGCAGTACTGCAAAGCTCCCAACTTTGACGTGATGTGGCGGACAAATCAGCAGTGGTCAAGGAAGTTGAAGACGCACATTGTGTTGTAGAAGTATATGAGGACGCGGACACCCGGAATGATGCTGTGCCCGCTATTCGTGGAGTTGGTAGGATCGCAGATATTCCACTATTACACTTTGGGACACTCTCGACAAGGTTGATCCAGTGAGCTGTCAGGGATATGTATCTGCCCTGTCCACAAGTACTTGTCCAGGTATCAGTTGTCAGGTGAACTTTTCCGCTCACAGCATTTGTCAGTGCACGCTTCAAGTTGTTAACCACGTCCAGATGTAGCGCGGGTATGGCAGTACGTGAAAAAAAATTGCGACTGGGACAGTGTATCGTGGTGCTGCCACAGCCAACAACTCCCTAAAAGCCTCAGTATCAACAAGCCTAAATGGCAGCATTTCTACAGCTAACAGCTTAGAAATTTGCGCTGTCATTTGTCGAGAAAAAGGGTGTGTGGATGGGTGCTTCCGCTGCCTCTCATACAGCTGTGGAACAGACAACTGGACATTTGGCGCAGACTCACAAGTCACTTGACTACTGTCATATCTCTGGTCTAACGCAGCTTGTGGTGAGATCGTATGAGTAGGAGCTGCTGCATGAACAGTAGATGGTGAAGGACGATTCTGAAGTGGCATAACGGTGTTGAGGTCAGAAGGCCCTGATGTCGAACCCTGATGGGCCAACCACTGACTTGGGTGCTTAAGAGTCATGTGTTTTCGCATACTGCTCGTGCTCAAGTTTACTTTGCCCTGGCCTCTGCTCAGCCTGGCATAGCAGATGTTACATATAACCACATTTGGTACTGATGGGCTATCTTTGAAAAATTTCCAGACAATGGATGTTCGTCCTTTAGGTTGTGGTGTAGGAACTGAAGGATGAGTCTGGCCAACACAAACTGTAGACACATTTTGGCCAACTGTTCTTAAAGTTGGGGCAACAGTTGGTACAGTTTGTGCAACAGTTGACACAATTTGGGCTACTGTTGTCACAGCTTGGATTCGGGATAAAGGAGTAAGCCTGGGTGCTTTAGGCGGTGGTAAATAACCACTTTCCTCCTCCTGGCTGCTCTGTTGGCTCTGCATGTCAAGTGTCCAGGTTGGATCAGTGGTCTCATCATCCACCCCCTCCTCCTCAAAGTCATCTGGATAACGTGACTGGTCAGGCTGGCCAGATGAGATGTGTGTCTCATCATCATCATCATCCTCCACCTCCTGAGACGGTCTATGGCTTTGTTGAAAGGGACGTTCTTCAGGACGAGGTGAATCCAAACTTTGTCCATAGATGGAATGTACGTCTGGTTCAAGTATCTGTTCAGGCAGTGACAAAGAAAGGTCCGGTTGTCTGAATGGCTGATAAGAACCAAATAAATCTTCCGAATGCCCAAGTTCACGGTCTAAATTTTCCTCCGTCTGGCGATGGCTTGAGGAAATAGGAAGATTTGTGGATTAGATGACCCCGCTTTGTCAGTAGCGGCACTTGAATATGGTGTCAAGGATGATTGTGTGCTGCCAGAACCCGTGGTTGAGGTCTTGTCAGCCATCCAAGATGTTATTTGGTCTTGATCTTCCGGCCTCAAGACACGTTTCGGTTGAGTACTGGGAAATTTAGACAGCAGGAAGGTGGATCGATCAATCCTTGTCTGTCTACTTCTACCAGTGCCTTGTTGTTCACGACTGCTAGGGCCCCGACCTCGTCCCTGTCCCTTTGCAGACTGGTTTTTGGGAATCTGGTGTTTTTGGGACATTGTTGACAAATGCACAGCCACCGAGATGGAGTTAGGTGTTGATGCAGGCGTCACTTACTGGCGGGTTAAGTGTGTGCTACCACTTGGCAGTGAAGCACTACACTATTCCCTGAAAAAATTAGAAAGTGCGCACAGCCACCGAGATGGAGTTTGGTGTTGCTGCAGGCGTCACTTACTGGCGGGTTAAGTGTGTGCTACCACTTGACAGTGAAGCACTACACTATTCCCTGAAAAAATTAGAAAGTGCGCACAGCCACCGAGATGGAGTTTGGTGTTGCTGCAGGCGTCACTTACTGGCGGGTTAAGTGTGTGCTACCACTTGGCAGTGAAGCACTACACTATTCCCTGAAAAAATTAGAAAGTGCGCACAGCCACCGAGATGGAGTTTGGTGTTGCTGCAGGCGTCACTTACTGGCGGGTTAAGTGTGTGCTACCACTTGGCAGTGAAGCACTACACTATTCCCTGAAAAAATTAAAAAGTGCGCACAGCCACCGAGATGGAGTTTGGTGTTGCTGCAGGCGTCACTTACTGGCGGGTTAAGTGTGTGCTACCACTTGGCAGTGAAGCACTACACTATTCCCTGAAAAAATTAGAAAGTGCGCACAGCCACCGAGATGGAGTTTGGTGTTGCTGCAGGCGTCACTTACTGGCGGGTTAAGTGTGTGCTACCACTTGGCAGTGAAGCACTACACTATTCCCTGAAAAAATTAGAAAGTGCGCACAGCCACCGAGATGGAGTTTGGTGTTGCTGCAGGCGTCACTTACTGGCGGGTTAAGTGTGTGCTACCACTTGACAGTGAAGCACTACACTATTCCTGAAAAAATTAGAAAGTGCGCACAGCCACCGAGATGGAGTTTGGTGTTGCTGCAGGCGTCACTTACTGGCGGGTTAAGTGTGTGCTACCACTTGACAGTGAAGCACTACACTATTCCCTGAAAAAATTAGAAAGTGCGCACAGCCACCGAGATGGAGTTTGGTGTTGCTGCAGGCGTCACTTACTGGCGGGTTAAGTGTGTGCTACCACTTGGCAGTGAAGCACTACACTATTCCCTGAAAAAATTAGAAAGTGCGCACAGCCACCGAGATGGAGTTTGGGGGTTGCTGCAGGCGTCACTTACTGGCGGGTTAAGTGTGTGCTAACACTTGGCAGTGAAGCACTACACTATTCCCTGAAAAAATTAGAAAGTGCGCACAGCCACCGAGATGGAGTTTGGTGTTGCTGCAGGCGTCACTTACTGGCGGGTTAAGTGTGTGCTACCACTTGACAGTGAAGCACTACACTATTCCCTGAAAAAATTAGAAAGTGCGCACAGCCACCGAGATGGAGTTTGGTGTTGCTGCAGGCGTCACTTACTGGCGGGTTAAGTGTGTGCTACCACTTGGCAGTGAAGCACTACACTATTCCCTGAAAAATTAGAAAGTGCGCACAGCCACCGAGATGGAGTTTGGTGTTGCTGCAGGCGTCACTTACTGGCGGGTTAAGTGTGTGCTACCACTTGGCAGTGAAGCACTACACTATTCCCTGAAAAAATTAGAAAGTGCGCACAGCCACCGAGATGGAGTTTGGTGTTGCTGCAGGCGTCACTTACTGGCGGGTTAAGTGTGTGCTACCACTTGGCAGTGAAGCACTACACTATTCCCTGAAAAAATTAGAAAGTGCGCACAGCCACCGAGATGGAGTTTGGTGTTGCTGCAGCGTCACTTACTGGCGGTTAAGTGTGTGCTACCACTTGACAGTGAAGCACTACACTATTCCCTGAAAAAATTAGAAAGTGCGCACAGCCACCGAGATGGAGTTTGGTGTTGCTGCAGGCGTCACTTACTGGCGGGTTAAGTGTGTGCTACCACTTGGCAGTGAAGCACTACACTATTCCCTGAAAAAATTAGAAAGTGCGCACAGCCACCGAGATGGAGTTTGGTGTTGCTGCAGGCGTCACTTACTGGCGGGTTAAGTGTGTGCTACCACTTGGCAGTGAAGCACTACACTATTCCCTGAAAAAATTAGAAAGTGCGCACAGCCACCGAGATGGAGTTTGGTGTTCAGCACGATGACAACTTACTGACTGGTATAAAGTGTGAGCTTGTCCAATATGGCATGAAATAAGCCACCAAATTCACCTCTGAAAAAAAGGAAGTACGCTGGACCATCGTCGATGGAGTTCGGGATGTAGCACGGATCCTGATAAAGTCACAGTGATAAGGGTTGTGCCAAGACCACAACTGAGAAGTGAAGCATCTGGCTACTATTATAGAAATACAAATTAGAAGTGCGCCCCCGCAGATGCATTCTGGTAGGCAGCAAGGCGCACCTTCCTTTCGGGAGTGAAGAGAAGGAAGACCCTTAGCAGTGAAAGTGCACTGACAAAATTGCATCCCTGAAACAAATTCAATATCTACACGTGCCAGCACGTGGACTGGAGTAGTATTGTTGCATGCAGGGTCACTAAAGGTTATTGTTTGCCACAAACCTGGCGTAAGAAGAAATCCCGAAACACAGTTCCTTCAAAAATATGAATAGTTTGGCGAACGCACGCTCAAGACTATTGGTGCAGCTGCAGGAAGTTCACATTACAGGATAACAAGTTGCTTGGTACAGCATTGGCATTGGGAGAAGCCATGTACCCCGCTAGTTAACTAAAATTTATAAATAGGCACGGCCGCAAGAACGGGAACGATGTTTCTCGCAGGGCCCACCTTAAAACATGGGAAGGGGAGAGTTGAGAGTTGAACTACCAGCTTCACTTTCGCGGAAGAAAGTATGAACGGCATCTATCAAAAAACAAAAAGTAAATAAACTTAAGACACTACGATGCGACAGCCACAGATCTGATCATGGTGTGGCTGTAAGCTGTCACAACCAGGGCATTAAAGTGCGTGGCTAACAGCTATGGCAGGAAAGAGGCAAGTTGTTCCTGTAAAAAACTCTGAGAAGTGCACAATCCAAACAATGAATGGTACTGGCGTAATCTTACCAAGGCAAGACTCAAGGTCAAGCCTATCATGCTCAGGAACAGAGGAAATTAAAGCAACCCTGAGAAAGGTTTATTGGTGGACAAAAATCCTTGAACTGGTGAGGCAAACCAAAGGAAAGATACCTCAGTAAAGCTCCACTTCAGCAATAGTAACAAGCGACTTGAGTAGTCACTTAGCCCTCAGTTGTCACCAAAGCGCGCAGTCTCCCTCCTCGCCTTCCCCTTTTGTAGACCTAAAGATTAAGCAAGATGCACAAAGCATACTTTCTGTACCCGTTACCCAGCAGCCCTTTAAACCAAGGTAGCTGTAATTTCGGGTTCTGCAATATGAACTTGTAAAGATTCCACACAACGAACACTTCCCTAAACTGCTTCGAGAAATACCTATTGTATTAACTCTGAAGATTCATCAAAAGAAATGTGGCCAAAAATGCCGGTTGGTAGACTTATACACCCATGTCCTGTATCTACAATGACTATACCATCTCGACCGGAAGATACCAATTGATTAGAAATGAACATAGGGGCTGTGTGCCATAGCTGAATTAGAATTGGTATCTCCCCTTTGCCGATCTCACAACTGTTTGCGGTGGCTGCCTACAAACCAAGTGCTAGACTTGTTACTCTGCAGTGTGGTCTAGACAGCCTGATCTCGCGAGCCCGAATGACCGCAATACAGGACAGGGAATTCCGGGTGCAGCGAGTAGGAAAAGGCAAGATGGTACGACGCTCAGGAATCGCAGACTAACTGCAGGTAGAGACGATGCGGCTGCTTCCTAAAGTTGATTAGAGGGGAGGAAGCAACGCTGGAGTATGGAGGTGGGACACTAAACGGAGCTGGGCTAAGTGAGATGCAGGAATTGACATTTAAGCATGGACTGCTATCCTGCTGCCACAGCAGGAAATGCTGCGCACAGATATGGCGAGTGTGCGGAGATCCTTACTAACGCGAGACATGTTTGCTGCGTAGTAATTCGCACACAGTTAACTACCTACTCACCAGGTCTCAGGGATTCATGCTGAGATTACTGGGATTCAGGCTGCTTTCACATAACGATTTTAGCATTTACGATTTTCGGACCCCATGTATCCCTATGGGCATCGGACCGAATCGGATGTGCACTAAATGCCATCCGATCTGGTCCGATCCGAATCTGTCCGATTTTTTTTATCGGTGCAAAAATCGGAGCTTGCTCCGATTTTTGCACCGAAAATAAAATCTGACAGATTCGGATCGGACCAGATCGGATGGCATTTAGTGCACATCCGATCCGACCCGATCAACTTAACATGGGGCCCTATGGAGAAGGGTCCGAGGAAACATCTCATGTCTCCTCGGACCGATTTTAGTGTACTGAGCATGCTCAGTACACTAAAATCGCTCCAAAAGTGAATTAATGGGTTAATTAAAAATAAAAAAAATCTATGCTCACCTGTCCACGAGGCCCACGTCGTCTCCCGGCATCTCCGGTGTCTCCAGGTATCTTGCAGTCTGTGCTGATAAGACCTGCCGTGATGTCACAATCACATGACTGCCAGGAACCAATAGCAGGCAGTCATGTGATTGTGACATCACGAGAGGTCCTGGCAGCACTGAGACAGAACAGCAAGATACCGGAGACGCGCGGGACCGTGCAGGAGTCGTGGACAGGTGAGAAAGGAGAGGAGGAGAGGAGGAGGAGGACAAGAGGAGGAGGACAAGAGGAGAGGAGGAGGACGCATAGGAGGACCGGGGGCCAAGAGGGGAGACACAGGGGATGAGAGGACCAGGGGCCAAGAGGGGAGACACAGGGGATGAGAGGACCGGGGGCCAAGAGGGGAGACACAGGACCGGGGCCAAGAGGGGAGGACCGGGGGCCAAGAGGGGAGACACAGGGGATGAGAGGAACGGGGGCCAAGAGGGGAGACACAGGACCGGGGGCCAAGAGGGGAGACACAGGACCGGGGGCCAAGAGGGGAGGACCGGGGGCCAAGAGGGGAGACACAGGGGATGAGAGGACCGGGGGCCAAGAGGGGAGACACAGGACCGGGGGCCAAGAGGGGAGACACAGGGGATAAAGAAGAGGACCGGGGGAGAGACTGACAGCTCTCAGGGAGCGATCTGACAGGAGGGCTGGCATCCTATTTTCTGTCGGAATCGGATGCCTATTTGGCACCCGATTCCAGGCATTAGAAGAATCCGATGCTGTCCGATTTATATCGGACAGCATCGGATTTTACAAAAATCGTAGTGTGAAAGTAGCCTAAGGCAGCTATGCAGAAGGCTGAGGTACGCACAGGAGAGGTGGAGGAACGTGTGGGCAATGCAGAAGATAACATAATGACTTTGCAGACGAATCAATCTAAATTTGACAAACAGCTTGCTGAGGTTCTGGCCATGAATTATGATCTCGAGAATAGATCACGCCGGAACAATGTTAAGATTGTGGGGGTCCCTGAAAAGGTGGAAGGGGCTAATCCAGCAGAATTTATTGAGCAGTGGATAATGTCTAAATTCGGAGCAAATGTTCTGTCCAAAGTCTTCGTGGTGGAGAGAGCCCATAGGATCCCACTGAGACCGCAGCCTCCGGGTGCTCCCCCCCGAGCCATGCTGGCTAGACTGTTGAATTACAGGGACAGAGACACTATACTCCGCAAGGCTAGAGATGTCCACGATTTGACAATTGATGGACAACATATCTCCTTTCATTCGGATTACTCCCCTACGGTCCAAAAACTGCGGATGAGATTTTTTTATGTAAAGCGGAAGCTGAGAGACATGGGCCTGAAATATTCTATGATGTACCCAGCTAAACTCAGACTAGTTGCGCTGGGTAAAGTCCACTTCTTGCAGTCCCCTGAGGAGGCCATGGAGTGGATCGAAAAGAATAGCAGAAGAGTCCGGGACTATAAGGAGAGTTGAAATATTGGTGCATGGGTTCCTGTGTATTCTTGTTCTTTTATTTTTGCAGGTGTTACGGGACATTAGAAACTTATGCGGCCCGGTCACGGCAAAGAGTTGAGGAAAATGACTTTCTTTTCCATAGTTCAAAGCAAAAGGCGGGAGAGGCCTTGGTTGAGATAACGGTTAAGTTTTAAACAATTGTTACAGTTGTGTTACGTTGCATAACGTATTGGCTGGTGGTATTCCCCCACTCTCTGCTAGAGAGGGTGATAACGATAAACGAGGTTGAGGAGACGTGAGAGGGTAAAATGTTGGGTGGGGTGGCTCAATGGGATAGGGATTGGGGGGGGGATTGCTCTGAGATAGAGGGAGGGGAGGGGAAAGGCTAGGGAGCGATGGTGTGTTTTTGATCTGCATGTTCCAAGTTGTGGGAAACTATTCGACCGAGAACAGGATGGCGGAGAAACTTAAAATATTGAGCTGGAATGTGAGAGGACGGGCGGACAGGGGTAAGAGGGCAGCTACTCTGCGCTATGCCATGACTTCTAAACCCTCCATGATATGTCTCATGGAAACTCATCTGACCAAAGGAAACACTGGGGTCCTGGCTAGAACATGGCTCCAGAGGACATATCATGCTACATACTCTACATATGTGAGAGGGGTGTCGATACTGGTGCATACTCTGGGACCGTTTGAGGAGGTGGAGGTTAAACTGGACAAAGAAGGGCAGTATGTCTTCTTGGTGTGTAAGGTGTATGGGAGGCTGCTTTGTGTGGTGGCGGTTTACTTCCCGCCGCAGTACAACAGAGCAAAACTGCAGGAAATCATAGACCTGACCAGGCGCTGGGCTGGAGTTCCTATTCTCTTCATTGGAGACTTTAATAATGTCATGAATGTACGGTGGGACAGATGTGGCAGGACCCATAGTGGACACACGGAAGACGAGGAGACACAATTTGCTAGATTTATGGGAGAAATGGGATTGGTGGACCTGTGGAGAGTGAGGAATGTTGGGGTGAGGAGGTACTCTTGCTACTCCTCCTCGCACAGTTCTATGTCTCGAATAGATCTGGCTATAGGGAACACGCTGCTGGACTCTAGAGTTGTTGGGGTTGCGTACTTACCCCGGGTCATCTCTGATCATGGCCCTATGCTGGTGGAGTTGCAGATGGGAGCGGGTGGAATGCGATCAGGTGGGGAATGGAAGGTACATCCCGTATGGTTGGATAAGATAGACATGCCCAAAATAGCTGAGGAGATGGAAGAATTTTTTCTACACAATGTGGGTAGTGCGGGGGCAGGAATGGTGTGGGACACTGCCAAGGCGTTCTTGCGTGGGTTATTGATAAGGGAAATATCAAGATGTAAGACCCGGAGTAGAGAAGCAGAAGCTGGAGCATTGGATACTCTGAGAAGAGCAGAGGAGGAGTTGATGGTGGGGCCCACCGCCGAGGCACAGCAGAAAATGAGGAAAGCTCAGGAGGAGGTGGACAGCTTGTTTTTGGCTAAGGCGGAGATGAAGAGAGAATTTCAAAAGACAACCTTTTTGAGGAAGGCGAGAAGGTAGGACACCTGCTGTCCACTATAGTGGCGGCTCAGAGAACATCGAGCTATGTCTATGGGCTATCTCGTCCGGACGGTCCTCTGACAACGGACTCAGAGGGGATCCTGCAGATATTTGAGGAGTACTACCGCGACTTATACACATCCAAACTTTGGGTACCTAGTGACGCCATTGACAGTTTTCTGCTTAGCGCTGACCTGCCCAGGCTGAGTGCCCTGGACCGGGATAGTTTAGAGGGACCACTGACGTTGGAGGAACTAGAGGAAGCCATGACATCCATGACTAATAACAAGGCTCCTGGGGCGGATGGGTTGCCGGTAGAAGTATATAAGCTTCTGGGGGAGGTGATGCTACCCAGACTGCGGGAGGTTCTACAGACGGCTATGGAGGAGGGACAATTGCCCCAGTCTATGAGGGAGGCGACCATAGTGGTTATACCCAAAGAAAACAAGGATGTCACGAAGCCAGACTCGTACAGACCCATATCTCTACTGTCGACTGATGTCAAGTTGTTGGCCAAGGTACTGTCGGGCCGGCTGACTCGGGTGATTACTGGTGTGGTGCATCCGGACCAGACTGGATTCATGCCGGACAGATCGACTGCCATTAACTTACGTCGGCTGTTTCTGAATATTCAGATGGCTGCTGATAATTCTGGCCACAGAGTGGTGGTGTCCCTTGATGCACACAAGGCCTTCGACAGTGTGGAGTGGGAGTATCTCTTGCGGGTCATGCATCATATGGGTTTTGGTCCGGTGTTCACAACATGGGTGCGGTTGCTGTACTCTTCCCCGCTGGCCCGGATTAGGGTGAACGGAGGTAGGACGGATAGATTCAGTCTGACAAGGGGGACCAGACAGGGCTGCCCTCTCTCCCCATTACTGTTTGCCCTGGCCATTGAGCCGTTGGCGGCGGTATTGAGACAAACTAATTCGATTACTGGATTTAGATATGGTTCGGTGGAGGAGAGGGTAGCCCTGTATGCTGACGACATTCTACCATTCTTACAAGACTCGAAGGACTCTCTGACTAATGCCATGGACATAGTGGATAGCTTTGGACGTCTGTCTGGTCTCCAGATTAACTGGGGTAAGTCACATTTGATGGAGGTGGACAGTGTGGAGGATCGAAGTGTGGAGGAGGTGGCCCATACGCTTTTAAAAAGAGTGAAAGTGTTTAAATACCTAGGTATTCAGATTGCAGCACCGATTAAGGAATTTCTAGATCTTAATGTGCGGCCGATAATTGGGCTTCTGAAAGCTAAGGCAGACACGTGGAGTAGGCTGCCCCTATCGGCGGTGGGTCGCACCAATCTGATTAAGATGGTGTTAATGCCAAAGTTACTTTATGTTTTACACAACTCCCCTGTGTGGATTCCATAGGCAATGTTCCAGCGTATTACAGCAATTTTTAGGGATCTGGTTTGGGGAGGCAAACAACCGAGAATTAAATTGGAGACATTGCAGCGACCCAAGGAGGAGGGAGGTCTTGCCCTGCCCAACCCTTGGATTTATTTCCTAGCTGCTCAGGCCCAACATCTGAGGGGATGGGTGGACGGGGCGAGAGAAGGCTCGCTTCAGGCTATTCTGGAAAATTACATTAATAGACGCCCGTTGGTACAGGGTTTAGAGATGGGTCTGTTTGGGAGGGCCGGTAGGAGGTGTCCGACGTTTGACCTGGTGCACAGACTGTGGACGAAGGTGAAGACTCTCAGGGGGGTCAACGGGGCGACGGTGTATACCCCAATCTGGAATAATATGCATCTTGGGGAATTCTATAAAATGGGAGAATTGAGGGAATGGACTTGCAGAGGGATAGTATGCTTACATCAGGTGATCGACCGACATGGCCTCAAATCATTTGAATCCTTGAAGTCAGAATTCAATCTGACGGATAGGCATGGCTTTCAGTATGCACAGGTTAAACATGCATATCATAAACAGAGTAAAGTAAGGAATGTGTGCATACTGACCGATATTGTACTGGACTACATTTGCATGTCTGGAAGATCGAAGGGGGTGATTACCTCGATCTATGCTGACCTATTGCATACATTCCTTCTGCAACATCCTGTGAAAGCGAAGGTGAGGTGGGAAAGGGATGTGGGAGTTCTGTCTGAGGATAAATGGAACACAATTTTAGAGTACATCCCCAAATTATCGTTAAGTGAACCAGGTAGAATATCGCAGCTCTTGCTTGTTCACAGGGCATACCGGTCCCCGGTCTTTCTGCACAGGATTGGGCTGCGGTCAGACTCAGAATGTCTGAGATGTAGGCTAGAAGATGCGGGCATCCTGCACATGATCTGGGAGTGTCCACGCCTCGCATCCTTCTGGATTGTAATCCTCACCCTAATAGAAGGGAAATATCATTGTGTGATTCCGCGAGACCCGGTGGTCTGCATACTTGGGTATGTGGAGGAAATAGAGGTAGACTCTATGGGGAAGATAGCCATAGCTCGCCTCCTGTACATAGCCAGGAAACTCATTGCCAAATATTGGATCTTGGAGGAAACACCCTCCAGGCAGGAGTTTCTTAGACAAGTCTCTTATGTGATTAAACTGGAAGAAAAAATATACTTTAAGAGGAAAAATGCTAAATACCTGGACCGCCTCTGGGCACCGTGGAAATAATTGTGCTGTCTCTGGCAGACGCCAGTCTAATATGATAACTGATCAGTACGATATAACGGTACAGCTTGATACTAGTGAGAACACTGTCAACACTAAATGTATGGGAGCGTGTCAGTATTTGGAATAGATTGATTGTTGTCTAGCCTGGGTAAGGGAAAAAGGGGGGGGGCTGTTGTTTGTGGGGAGGGGGACAGTTTTTGGGAGGTTTATACAAGGGGGAAAAATTGACATTGTGAAGGATTGTATTATGCTTTGTTATTCCTTGCTGATTCTAATAAAATTTATCTGATTTAAAAAAAAAAAAAAAGAAATGGGAATCATAAAACCAGATACAGAAGTAGAAGAACCAGATTAGGATGCCAAACATCATAAACATTATCAACAAGTACAAGAATGTGTAGAAAGAAACCTACAGCAAGCTAGAGCAAGACAAGAGAAAACCTTTAACAAACATGCTCAAGCAATGCCATTACAAGAAGGTGATCAAGTTCTCAAGAGAAAGAGACGCTCTAACAAATTGGATAATCAGTGGGAAACCATCCCTTACACAGTCTTACCAGCTAACCTAGACAATGTTAAAACCTGTTTAATTAGCAAAGATGAAGGAAGAACTTCAGCAATTGTATCCCGAGATCAGCTTAAATTGTTATCCTGAAACCCTGAAGACACCTGAAGTAACAGAATCTGTACAGGTCCAACCTATTAAAGAGAAAGAAAAGGAAGATGAAGTATTCCATACAGTACTAGGAGATTTTCCCAAAAATATGGCCAAATTACTACAGAGCAGTTGTAGTACCAATGATTGCATTCCCTTCAATGGTGGAACCAACACCAGAACCCGTGTTACCAGAACCCGTGTTACCAGCAGAAGACCGAAGACTTGAGGAACTGGAAGTAGAATCTGAAGAGGAAGAACCTGGTCCTAGCGAACTTGCCAGTCCTGCAGTCAGATACCCATCTGCCATAATACCAAGCACCCCAAATAGGTACACGTCCACTCACACTATCAGACTAAGTCCACCAACATTGCGCAGATCAGAGCGTAGTACCCAAGGTCAGTTACCAGCTAGGTACAAAGAGTAAACAGGTGAAATTAAATGTATAATGTAAATATGTTTGTTTAAATGTGAATTGAACCTGGTGGACAAATGTACATAGTTAGTTAAAAAAAGCCCAGTACCTACAGAGACTATCCTGTATGAACTTTGAACTTTTCTTATTTACTTATGGACCATATATACCACGGACTGGTTGTGGTAAGAACTCTCTTGTATATACCTATCAGCCCAGAGGCAATAGACTAAACCCCCGGAAAGACTGTTTTTGACTTTTTGGACTCTTTTGAAACTTAAGTGATTTTTGTACTTTTTACTTTTAAGTCTATGTAAATATTAATTGTATTAACTGTTGTTTACTTGTTTTTCCACAGTCTGGGAGTACTGTATTTAACTAAGGGGGAATGTGGCACCCCAGGGGTTAATGTGCCACAGTAACAGCACATGGGTTCCCTCCCCACAACACACTGACTTACACTAGCACCTCTGGGCCAGGAGGGGGAGCTCAACCAGCTCCCTTAAATACTCCAGCTCATGAGGAAGTGAGAGTAGAGTTCAGTACGAGGCAGTACTGTGAAGAGGAGAGAGGCTGTAGTGTCAAAGAAGCCGTGCCAAGCTTCTCTACAGTCTTCTCACTGATTCCAGGCCTAGTTAGGGTCTGAGGAGAGGAGAACTAGAAAGACAGAGAAACACATCTGGGAGCTTAAGTGTCACCACCACTCGCCCCAGAAGAGCGCACAGAACGGACACCGGATCCGGCACTGTGACTCACACACACAGCACAGTGAATCCAGGAGCAGTGGAGTCTCTAGACCACCACAGTACCAGAGCAAAGCAACATGGCGGGGTCAGTACAACACAGAAGACTCAAGTTGCCTAGCCAAGTGGTACCAGCAGAGAGAAAGAGAGGGTGAGACAATGCCAGCAGCTCAGCTAGAGGCAGCAGCAAGGACACACACACACAGCGCAGCACGAGGAAGCTGAGGACCTGGACAGGGTGGGAGAACCCGGCCCCAGTACAGACTCTGTGGACTATAATCTGCAACAACATCGCAGTAAAGCTTTGGAAACTATAAAACATGAGTGTGTGTTCCTTAACCCGTCTCCACTACCATCCCTTTCTATAACATCCACCATAGACTATACCAACCACTGCCCCAGGGACCTTGCTTCTACCTACAGAGAGCAGTACCATCTAAGCTGCCTAACATCATCCCCGGAGGTTCTGCAGCAGCGGTGGTCTCCCATACTGACCACACACCATGGGTGGCGTCACGATAAACTATATCCCCTGTACATACTCCCTTATTATTGCCAGGGCCCGGTAAACGGTCCGGATCAGGACCTCCGTGACATCCCCCCGCAGCAACGCGGTCCGGTACCAAGTACCCTCGTCCCAGTGGGCTCTACACATAGATGAGGACATATATACCAGGATAGAAACATAAATACCAGGATGGGGACATATATATCGGGATGGGCCCAGAAAAAGAACAGATGTACCAGGATGGGGACATATACACTGACAAGCTAAAAAGGAACAATGTTTTGAACTTTTGACTTTCAGGCTCCATATCTCACCATCCAGTACAGCTTAGAGCATGAGGCTACCTTCATTTTATAGACAATCATTTTGGCTATCTCATACATAAATTTTACTTGCAGATATTTAACATATGATTAATTATGCATATTCTTGTTCTGTAATTTCATTGTTACTGTCTTGCTCCTAAAAAAAAAATTAAATTTTACTATTTTGTTAGTACTGTATTTTGTAAATCCACCTTTGGCTTTCAACCAGTCTGAATCCTTCTGGACATGCTCTCGACCAATTTCAATCATGTCTCAACCAAAATCTGATCCCAGGTCTCTTCTACACGTTCCTAATGTTGGTGCTGTCAGGGGTGGCTATAACAGACTAATGGCCGCTTTACACGTCCCGATATCGTCCCGATATCGTCCCGATATTGGATACAACGGCAAGGAAGCGCGCACATTTTTGGCACTAGTCCAAGATCGCATAGGAGATGTTACACAGGGAGATATCGGCAGGCAACATAACTGCGATGTATACGACCCCTTGTTTGAGCGACCCAGGGAACGACCATTTAACATGGGAGTGAATAGAGGAAGTTGTGCTCCAAATCGTTGTTGGGCCTTCACACAGCACGATCCTGCCAGATCGTCCATCCAATATCGGGCAGTTAGAGAGCCTGCACAATTCCCCCCTAATATTGTTTTGGCATCGTTCTTGCATCGAATTGCTCATTTATACCACACAACGCACGAATGATATCGCGCGCCAACGTACGAACCATGTGACTTTTCATCGTTGTTGGACAACGATATCGTACGTGTAAAGCGGCCATAAGGGGTTAGGGAACAGGATGGCAGTGGTGGCCTAAGGGAGACTAAGAAGCTAGTCTGTAAATAGGGGTGTAGGCCCTGTAAATAGGGGTTCCCTGGCTTACCCTGTTCCCACAATTACCGACATCTGGGTCACCATACTTGCCCTGCTCCTGACCAGTTCAATGCTATAACCTTCTCACCTCCACCCAAGGACCGGGATAAGCACAGGAACTCCAGTCTGATGGCAACCTCCACAAAGCTAAGCATGTCTTCAGCAGAACAGCATATGGTATCTACACAGCACATGGTCTTTGCGGAGAATTAACTCTTTCACTGAAAGCAGGTGAGGGGTAATGAGAATATTTAAAGGCTGGGGAAGTGGTCACCTGACACACCCAACAGCAGCAGCTCACCTGACTCTGAGGAGCCACAGAAGTTAACCCTTAATAGGCAAAAGGAATTAACTCAATTTAACTACTGCAAAGCAATTGGCAATTCAAAAAGACTGCAGAGCAATTCACAGAGAGTGCAGAGCAGTCTACATGTTACAAGTGCATACTGGTCGATCCTTTGGGTATGTATACAGCTTATTCTTCAACTCTATGCACAAGTGATTGATTGGGTTGAGGGCTGGGGACTGTGGGGGCCTATCCAGCACCTCTACTTCATTATCATCTAACCATCTGTTTACCAATCTCAAAATATGCTTCGAGTCATTGACCTGCTGAAATATTATGTTGACCCATAGTGCTTGAGTGTACAAAATAACTTGTCAAGTAGGATACTCATATAACTCAACATTGATCCATGCATTTAGCTGTGAAACAATTCCATATCATCAAGCTATCACGGGTATGTCAGGAGGCACAGATGAGACTGTACAGGCCACTCGTAGAAGGTCCCAGCATTTGGCCAAACAGTCCAAATCCTAAAAAAAGTCTCTGTTGCTTTAAGAGGCATTTACCTTTTAGTGAAAGCTGGAGGTCACTAGGACCCAGCTGATCCCTTACCTTGAGCTATCTATATATTCCCCTTGACTCCCAGGATGTACTGCTGGTGATAGCTTGTCAGTTGTTTGGAGGAAGCTTCTCAGCTCAGCAGTGTATCCTGGAGTTCCTGTTGAATTGCTTTGCGAATCTGCTCAAGCTAAATGTTTCTTCCCTTCCCTCTTTGTTTGTTTCCCTTGTGTTTATCTTAAGTTGGTAGCCAGGCTGACTAGTGTTCACCAGCTCTGATCCTTATTTAGTTGTAGTTCAGAGTCATTGAGGGATTATCACATTATCACCAGCTGCACCTTAATTAAATGAAAAGGGTGAAACTGATTTTTTTTTCTTTCTTCCTTTTCTATTCATGGATCCTGTCTCTGCTTTGACCCAGCAGCTCCAGACTCTGACTATGGAAGTTGCAGACATTCGGTCGTCTTTGCGGGGTCAGCAGCTGTAGAATGTTGTGGTGGGGAACCCAGTGTGTGGTCAGGTCAGACCTGAACCTAAGAATGCCTTACCAGACAGGTTTGCAGGATGCAGTGACAAATTTGCTGTATTTAAAGAAGCCTGTAAATTATACTTTATGCTTCGGCCCTATTCCTCTGGAGATGAGCAGCAGCATGTGGGAATTATTATGTCGCAATTGCAGGGGGATCCCCAATCCTGGGTTTTTTCTTTGCCACATGACTTTGCTTATCTCCGGTCTGTAGATGAGTTTTTTAATGTTCTTGGCTCATTTATGATGATCCTGACCGTGTCTCTTTGGCCGAATCCAAATTGCTTCACCTCCAACAGGGAAATCGGTCAGCAGTGACTTACTATTCCGAGTTTCGTAGGTGGGCTACGGACACTAAGTGGAACGATCCGGCCCTCAGAAGTCATTTTTGCCAGGGACTCTCAGAAAGTTTGAAGGATGCTCTGGCGGTTTATGAGACCCCGGAATCTCTGGAGGCTGCTAAGTCTTTGGCTATATGTATGGATAGATGCCTTCAGGATAGAAAGGGTGAACCTTTTTCTCCTGAGAACCATTCACGAGGTAGAACCCTGTTGCCAGGAGGGCAATCAGAGGGTGAGTCGTTTCTCCCAAGCGTGGATGAACCCATGCAACTAGGAGGAGCGACCGCCTCCAAAGTTCTGGCATTTACCAAGGAAAAAAAAGAGGTCTGTCTTTTCTGGGTAAAAGGGGCCATTTTATTGGAGCCTGTCCCTCTGTTCCTAAACGGAGTGGAATACCTGGAACTTGGGTTACCATGGGTGGTGTGGAGGTAAATGAGCAGAAGGTGTGTGTATCTTTCCATGTAATTCATGTTTTCTCCTGAGAGCTGAGGTGGCACTAGAGAGCAAAACCAAAAAAAAAATCTGTTTTTTGTGGATAGTGGAGCTGGGGGTCAGCATGGTGGATGCTCATTTTGTAAAGACTCATGGGCTTTCCTGCAGTTTATTGTCTAAACCCTTTCACATCTATGTCACTCTGCGTCACTTGGTCAGGGAAGTCTAATGCAAATTGTGCATAATATCAAGTTGAAGGTTGAACCCCAACATCAGGATGTAATTTCTTGCTATGTTCTGGAGGGACTCACCGCCCCCATTGTTCTGGGCCTGCCATGGTTGGTTAAACATAATCACATGGTGGATTGGCAGTCCAAAAACATAGTGGAGTGGAGCGATTCCTGTGTGGAGAATTGTTTGAATACATCTTTTGCTGCAGTCTCTGTTGTGACATTGCCTACATATCTATCAGAGTATAAGGATGTATTCTCAGTAAAAGGTTGTCTGGATTTGCCTCCTCACCATACATAAAACTGTCCTATTAACCTCATTCCTGGAGCTAAACTGCCCAAATTCAGGCTGTATAATATATATAATTCATTTCCTATAGGCACAAAACATTAACATTTGCGCCACCGCTGCCACTGTATAAGCACTGAGAATTATAATATAGCACTGGACACAACACCTCATATGTATTTTTATTGTCAATAATGCATGGTTCTAATACTTTTTTCATTATGTTTCACAACTGTTTATCAAATAGACCCGTGACCCTTGAGAAAGGCCTATGTTAAGGCCGAAACGTTGGGTGGAATCTTTGAATTCTGTGGCAATGAAAACAGACTTTTTTTCACAAGCAATCTTGTTGTGTCTTGCCATTACTTGGTGTGCCCAGATATCCTCATCAGTGACATTATTTTTACTGGTGCAGCCAATAAGTGACAGTGAGCCTGTCTCTATTCCTTCAGTATAATATATCTGGTCCTGAGAGACAAGCCATGAAGGAGTCTGGAGAAGGGACATATCAGATCATCATCTTCACCAGTCATGGCAGCATTCTGTTTTGTTAAAAAAAAAAAGATGGGGCCTCCGTCATTGTTTAGATTTCCGGGAATTAAATCAGATAACTGTCCGTGATCCATATCCCCTTCCTCTGATTCCTGATTTGTTCTGTCAGATTGTGGGAGCAAAATGATTCTCCAAGTTGGATTTGAGGGGGGCCTACAACCTGATTAGAATCACAGAGGGGGATGAATGGAAGACTGCTTTTAATACCCCTGAGGGCCATTTTGAGAGTCTTATGATGCCGTTCGGGATCACTAATGCCCCTGCAGTTTTTCAACCCTTTGTGAATGATATTTTCAATCATTTGGTGGGTAGATTTGTGGTAGTTTATTTGGATGATATTTTGATCTGCTCACCTGATACACATCAGTCTCATCTTAAACAGGTGCTACAGATTTTACAGGACAACAAACTGTATGCCAAACTGGAGAAATGTGTTTTTACCGTTCAGGAGGTACAATTTCTGGGGTACCTGTTGTCGCCTTCGGGTTTTCGGATGGATCTAGAGAAGGTGAGGGCATTGCAGCGTTTTTTTGGGTTTACCAATTTGTACCATAAATTTTTTAAGAGTTATTCTGTAATTGTGAAACCCCTCACAGACATGACAAAGATGGTGTCTGATTTTTCTAAGTGGTCAGACTCCGCTCAGCAGGCTTTCTCCTCCCTGAAAAGATGCTTTGCTGCTACACCTATCCTCTGTCAACCCGATCTTTCTCAGCCCTTTATTGTTGAGATGGATGCTTCCGAGGTGAGGGTGGGGGCAGTGTTGTCACAAGGGCCGTCTCCCGGTAAATGGTTGCCATGCGCCTTTTTCTCAAAAAAATTATCATCGGCCGAAAGGAATTATGATGTCGGTAATAGAGACCTTTTGGCTATAAGGTTGGCTTTTGAGGAATGGCATCACTGGTTGGAGGGGGCTTTCCATCCCATCACTGTTATCACTGACCATAAGAACTTATCTTACCTTGCATCCGCCAAGCATCTCAACCCCAGGAAAGCCAGATGGTCCTTGTTTTTTACAAGATTTAATTTCACCGTCACCTACCGTCCAGGGGTTGAGAATGTGAAGGAAGATGCATTATCATGTAGTTTCCCCGGTGGTAGTAATCAAGAAAGTCCCGTTCCTATTTTACAGGAGGGGTGGTTGTTTGGGCTCTTTACCCGGATTTGGAGGGGGAGGTGTTGAAGGCTCAGGGGGCGCTCCTGTCCTTTAGGGAGACTCTTTGTACCACCTAATTTGCGCCTCAAGGTAATTAATGAACATCATTACTCTGTACTAGCAGGTCATCTGGGTAGTAGGGCGACCTTGCATCTTTTGTCTCGTCATTTTTGGTGGTCAGGGTTGCAGAAGGACGTGACTAACTTCGTGTCTGCTTGTAGTGTTTGCGCACTCACTAAGGTTTTGCATACCCGTCCGTCTGGATCTCTCATGCCATTGTCCATTCCTGATAGACAATGGACACATCTGTCTATGGATTTTATCATGGATCTCCCTATGTCTGCAGGCAAGATGGTGGTTTTGGTGGTGGTTGATAGTTTCAGCAAGATGGTACACTTTGTGGCACTACCAGCACTTCCTAATGCCAAGACACTGGCACAGGTGTTTGTCAGTGAGATCTTGAGACTTAATGGGGTTCCCTCCAATGTGGTCTCAGATCGCAGTACACAGTTTATTTCCAAGTTTCAGAAAGTTGAAACTCGAATAGAGATAAAGTTGTCCTATTCTTCTGCCTTCCACCCTCAGTCTATTGGGCAGACTGAGCGCACAAATTAAAATTTGGAGACTTATCTTAGGTGTTTTATCTCTGAAATCCAGGAGGATTGGGCTTCTTAATTATCTTTAGCCGAATTTGCCATAAATAATCGTCACCAGGAGTCCACCGGCAAGTCACCATTTTTTGGTGCATATGGATTTCATCCTCAGTTTGGTACCTTTAGTGGTAAAGGTTCTTCGGGAGTTCCTGAGGAGGAACAATTTGCCTCTTCACTCTCCTCTGTATGGCAGGGGGTGCAGATTAACTTGAGACTCTTGGGTGACAGATACAAACGTATCAGATCCTGGGATGGTGTGTAGACAGTCCGCGCTGCTTGAAATAATCAGTCAAAAGTCTTTAGGTAAAAGACCCCCCTTCTTTATTTCCACCTACGTGTTTCAGTGCTACTCCGGGCACGGTCATCAGGGTGATTATTTCAAGCAGCGCGGACTGTCTATACACCATCCCTGGATCTGGTTATCTTTACACGTGCTACGTGGCGGTGGAGGTCCTGCAGCAGCTTATAACTACATGCCATAAAAACTAGTTGTGGTGCACACAACTAGACCAGGTTAGTGCACCTCTGTTTGGTCTGAGTGTGGAATCAGTGTCATATTCATAGGGCACTATTGCGCCTCGCTTGTCTCCTTTATCTTTTACTATAGATACAAACGTATGGCTGACAAGAAGCTCTCGCCAGATCTGGACCTATGTGTGAATGACTACGTGTGGTTGTCTACCAGGAATATTAAGCTGAAGGTGCCTTCATGGAAGCTTTGACCTAGGTTTATTGGTCCTTATAAGATAACCGCAGTCATTAACCCTGTAGCGTTTCGTCTTGAGTTGCCCCAAGCACTCAGATTCCCAATGTGTTTCATGGATCTCTTCTCAAACCATATGTGCCTTCATCTGAGCCGTCTCCTTTGCCGCCAGAGCAGATCTGTGTGGATGGGAATTTAGAATTTCAAATTTCTGAAGTTGTGGATCCTCGAATATTGCGGCGTTCCCTTCAGTATTTGGTGCACTGGATGGGTTACGGTCCGAGGAGAGGATGTGGGTGCCAGAATGCACTGCTGGTGATAGCTTGTCAGGTGTTTGGAGAAAGCTTCTCAGCTCAGCAGTGTATCTTGGAGTTTCTCTTGAATTGCTATGTGGATCTTCTGAAGATACGGTAAGTGTTTCTCCCCTTCCCTCTTTGTTTGTTTCCCTTGTGTTTATCTTTAGTTGGTAGTTGGCTGACTAGTGTTTAGTTGTAGTTCAGGGTCAGTAAGGGAATAGGTATCCTGGCGGCGACAGTTGCGGAAACTGAATAGGGATGTTAGGGGAGCCAGGTGCCAGTGCTAGTTTATCTAGTGTTCACCATCTCCCCTTTTGCCCTTAGCATCAGAGTCTCCTTTCCCCCCCCCTGTCGTCATCCAGCGCTGAGTGTCTCCCCACACCCAGCGTGACACAAGCTTCCTCTACCAAACTTCACAGTTCCTTCAATTCCTCAATCCGTAAGCCCCTTTTTCCCTTCTTCTAGAGTCCCATTTGCAGCCATCAGAGCCTAGTCTATTTAGTCTCATTGCTCCAAATCACCCGTTTCCAATCTTCTACTGTACATTTTCAGCACTTTTTAGCAAACTCGAGCCAACGCTTCTTATAACGATATTGAACTTAAGGCTTCTTCATCTTTTTTTCTGGTTATTATTCCAGATTTGCATAATGTGTGTTGCATGGTGCTTACATGGACTTCTGTGATCTCACTATTAGGAAACATTAAGAGTCACCTCCTCTGTCATGTTTGTTGCACCAGAACTGACAGACCTTGCAATGAGCTGAATTGGTGACTCTGAAATTTTTCATGGACACCCACCACTTGGCTTTTGAATGGGTGGACAGACTTCAGTTCATATTCTTACATTCTGCCACCTGTCATGGCACTTATATCCGCGGATCCGCTGCTTTTCTTGCAGTTTGCACTCCTCCATGGCAAGTCATTTAGCCTGCCGCTCTACCTCTTCAGTTTCCCTCAGGGCCTCCTGCTTGGCCCTCTGCTGGCGGCAGTATTCCGCCCAACTCAGTGTCTCTACTGTGGACCTTCCCCTTTAGTCTCTCCCAGGAAGCACATTAACAAGTCCCCCTGGTTGATCTATCGGATGACCTCCCGCTCCCTGTACACTTCCTCCGTGGCCTGCTCAGGCTCTAGCGGGTCCATCCATCTGTGCTGGACTACAGACTGGTCCCAGTGCAAGTTTTTACTATCTCGGCCTGGTGCTAGAGGGGGCGGAGCATCTAGGGGCCCTACCAGGGTGTTGTCAGCTGCCCGGGGTGGTGTTGGTACCTGCAGCTTCCTCAGCGCTGACCTCTGCTCCTTCCTCCGGGGCTGGCAACTGTGGTCTGCACGGCGTACACCTCCGGGTCATCCTGCTAGCTGAGCCTGGTCTTCTACACTAGTCTTTTGTGTTCTCAGTGTCCCTTGCGGCCTAGTCCCTCCAGTTGCCTGTGCTTGACTATGGATGTGAGTCCCACGGGTGGATTACTCAAGCTTTCTCCCGAAGCCACTTGGTGATGTTCTGCTCTAGGGTTCTGCTTTAGGATGAGCTCCCACTTGCTCCAGTCTCAGGTGTATATTCTCTAGCTGCCCTCCAACTCTACCTTGGTGTTCAATGGTCTCTCCTCAGCTGTTCTACCACCTCTCCTCAGCTGGTTACTCTGTCTTTCTTCTCACTGTCGTCTCCTACATTCTAGACGTTTCTCTCTCTTTTTATTCCCTCTGTCATGTGTCCCACGTCATCTACTTGTGTTCTTTCTGACCTCACTCCTCCCAAAGTGCTCCCTCTAACTAACTCCCTTCACCACCCAACCCCACTCCAATCGTTCTTAGTGTGGTCTGGATGTCCCAGCACGGTCTGTATACCCCTTACCAGTGAGAAGGATACAACACCCTAAGAGAGATGGAATACTTCTGTGGTGACTGGACCCGCATGGATGCCACCCAAGGATGGGAACATACTATATACAGTGGGAACAGCCATTTGGCAAATAAAAAACAGTTACATTTTCTCTAGTCACCTTCCACGACAGCAAAGGAGGTAGCCTCGCCACGCCCTAATTGGGACAGGAAGCAGAAGAGGTTAAAAGGACCCTCCCACCTCCCACTAGCCAGTGTCTTTCTGTCCCCATGGGGCATGGAGAGGTTTTTTTCCTGTGCTGTGGGGCCGGCGACTGCAGCATACCTGATGTTTAGCCGGGCAGCGTTGGTCGGTGCTACGGCTCTCCTCCTCCGGCTGCTCCTACCGCATGTTTTTCGCGGTAGGACCGGGCAGCGTTGGTCGGGCTTCCGCTCCTCCTCCTGCTGCTCCCACGTATGTGGGACTGCTGCCCTGGCTCTCCGGATCCCCTCGGGGTGAAGCGGGCTGTGGGCTCCCTGGCCGGCGACCTCCCCTGTTCCGGAGCCCGCCGGCCGCTTCCCGCGCTTTCTTACTGTTCCAGCGCGACCGGAAGTGACGCTGGTGGGCGGGACTTCCGATCACGCGCTCCCCGGCGGGAGCGTAGCGCTTCCGGGTTCCAGTGACGGGACCTGGCGATCAGCATGCGGCCACGCCACCACTGCAGGTGGCCTGGCCAGGACCCGGTGCGGGAAGCGGGGAACTCGTTACAGACACTGGGGGGCAGGCCTTTCCTTAGGAAGGCTGCCCTGAAGACTTCTGAGCCACGGTAAGGTATTGTTCCTATGTGTGCTACTGAGTCTTCTCCTGCAGCTGCAGTGCCAGTGTTTCCCCTGCCACAGTGTATGTCTGATGGAGTGTGGGGGGGGGTCCTCTCTTCTGCCTATGGGCAGTTGTTATTGTTGGTCCCCTTAACTGTGCTTTGGTTCAGGGGACGAGTCTGGCATCAGACCCCCTCTGGGAGGGCCGTTAATGCCTGTTGTCCTGGTTGGGCTTCACACCCTAGCCTAGTGTATGGCATGAGATCCCGGGTTTTCCTGGAGATTCAGGCTTCCCTTTCCTCATTCTCTCTGGCAGCTCCTTTTGGGGATGCTCCTGGGAGAGGGAAGGTCAGGTTTGGGCTGCTGTCGCTCCATCTTCCAGTGCCACTGAACTGAGTAGGTTCCTCTTCTACTTGGAGGAACTTGGGCTAGGGCCGGTCAGAGCTCTATAGGAAAGTTCTACCATCTGGGGATATTGGCGGCTTTGGAGCTGCCAGCCCAGTCCGCTTTCCAGTCCATTCTACCATCGTTCAGGATTGGAGCTTTCCTGAGAATTCCTTCAGGGGGTGATCCCAGTAGTTGGTTTCTCTCGTGGCATCTCTGATTCACGGGGTCCCCGGGGGGGGTGCAGGTCGGCATGTAGCTAACAAGACTGCGCTCCCCTTTGAGGCTGCCTCCCACCTGGGCCAGATGGGCTGCATGGTTGTGGGCCTTCTGCCTTTGTCTGTGGACGATGGTCAACTGGGCTCCCTTCAGGGGCTCCCTAAGGTGGAAGCTCCTTGTCTTCCTTCCCTTTCTCCGGTGAGCTTCCTGGGGTCTTGCAGATGCCTGGGTCCGTCTGACACCCTGTATCTCTGTCTATCCGTCTCCACCTGACGGATTTTGGGGCTGACTTTGAGGAGTGCCTTAATGAGACTCTGCTCTCTACCCTTCATTGGGTTCTTGGTGTTTGGACCTGGCCTTGTTGCCTTTATGGACCAGGCAACTTGAGCGCAGGGCTCTTCCAGTGCGGCCTACTAGTAGGTGGTCCCTTTGGCACTCGGTACCTCGGACCTCCTAGCCAGGGGTTCCTGGGCGGGGGAGTTCCCTTGTAGGCCTTGGACTAGTTGTCCTTGTGCCTTGTCCGCTGCAGCTGCTGTACTCTGCCTCTCAGTGGCTCGGTGGGGGAAGGGGTAACGGGGCGAACTCAGCCTTTCTTTCCGGTCCTGTGTTTGAGCCTCCTACCCGAGGCACCACGGGCTCTAGTGATATATTCATATTTCCCAGGAGGCATTACGCCTCGGAATTCTCTGTGTTGGGCATTTTCGCCTGCTGGCCGCAGTGGGTTCTTGGACTGGTCTCCCTGAGATCAGTAAATGCTTTGTGGTGTTCTCCCCCAGTGGCTGACTTCGCCGCTTGCCGGGGGTTCTGAGGGTCTTTCCGAAGACCTCCTCATCGTGTTCGAGTTGCCTCCTCCGCCTGCTCTCCGGGTTCCTACCCTGCCCTCTCAGGGTACTTAGGTTCTTTTGTACTCCGGAGTTCAGGATCTCCTTCACCCGACGGTCTTCTCGTCTGTCCAGGCTGTGAGGAGGGGTTGGGGGCTTTCCCGACTCTTCTTGGTCGAACTAGCCCTCTGGAGGGGCTTGTGTCATCGTCTGCTTCCAACGCCTCCCCCTTCATGGGGGCAGGGCTACGCCACCAGATGGCTCCACTCTACTGGACTGACGCATACTGCGGGTGCCCATTCTCCCTCACCCCCAGATGCTGCTCAGGTTCACAATCCTGTACAGAGGTACAGTCCTCCGCTTTCTTTTCATGGGGGTTCTCCTCGGCTCCGGGGTTTCTCGATCATTATGGCGGAGGTCGTTGCTTTCCTATTGGATTGCAGCCTCTGTCTGGGTGCTATGTCTGGGCTGTTTCCTTCTTCTTGCTCCTTCTCCTCTGTCCTTCGGGTGCAGGGTGGTGGAATCTCTGCTGCGCTTCTGCGCAGTCGGGCGTCTCCCTCCTTTCGGGCGACGGTCGGCTCTGGGATCATTGACGTTCTCCATCCTGCCTGTCAGGTGGGCTCAGGCTCACTCAGGTTCATCTGGACCATGTCTTGTCCTGTTGGGGCAGTCTGCCGTCCTCTGAATCCCCGGGTTCGTCTCTCGGGGATGCCTCCTCATCCCTCCTCTGGTAGTTGAATCCAACGGCCTGCTTTTAGGGGTGGCCTGGGTTTTGACTCCCCTGGTGGCTTTTCCTCTGGATGCCAACCTAGGTGGGGGGGGGGGGGCGGGGGTCGCCCTCTCCAAGGAGTCTGGGGTCTCATCTTCATTCGCGGTCCTCTATTCGCTGGGAACTGAGAGTGGTACTTGAGGTCCTGTTTTTGCTGTTCGTGTTCCTTTCCGGGGATGGGCCATTCTAGCGAGTGGCTGCTGTGGCAGCACCCATGGAGCAGTGAATCTCCTGCCCCGTGCCCCATTCCCCCAGCTGTGGCTGTGGGTTCAGTTCCTAAGCTGTATTATCATCCGAGTCATAATCTATGGATGACAATTGCTAGCTACAGGCTCTCCCCCTAGCGGGCCCCGTTCCCTGGCAACTGTGGGCCACTTGCCATTGGGCGATGCTGTTTGTATTCGTCCGACCGCATTCCTCTTCTTCCTTCTGTAGTCCGCCTGATAGGATCCCTGCCCCTTCAGGCTGGGTTTTCAGCCTCCGGGAGGTCCTCCCGGGAAGGGGGAGCCTGGTCCAAGCGGTGTTCTGCTCCCTGGTCGCCAGTTGGGATGCCCGGAGCTCGTCCTTTTTGCTTCCCGGGCGATTCATACTGTAGCAGCCTATGTCTCCCTGCACCTCGAGTTGAGGCCTGGTGGGGGATGGACCTCTTTCTCCCAGACTGAGGTTTTTTTTTTATTGCTTCTGGCTTCCTGTCCCCCTTCTCCCTTCTCGTGAGATTCCTGGGGAGGGTCTGGTAAGGAGTCCTCTCTGTTCTGAGGGCCCCTCTATGGGCGAGGTGGAATTGGTTCATCCTGCTCATGGCGCTCTAGGTCAGTGGACCAGTCCTTTTGCATTCGGACCTCTGCTTGCTATCTCGTGGTCTTCTGTTCCTTTCAGATGCTCGGCAGCTCGACTTAGCTGCAGGGTTTCTGAGGGCCAGGGCTGAGGCCTCTGGGCCTGTCGGCCGAGTTGGTGGCCTCCTTGCGGACATTCCGCATTCCGGTCACTTCGGCACTTTGTCATGCGGGTGTGAAGTGGTTTTTTCTCCTAAATGTGGTCAGGGTCGGCGTCTTTAATCCGGCAAATGCCGGGTTCGGCGTTTGGTTCTAGGTTTGCCACGGATTTGGCGGGGTCCTCATTGTTGGCCTGACTGGGCTTTTTCGCCCTTCCTTTGGACTTCTGTCCTCCTGTGATATCCATTGTTGTCGACCGGGTTGGCGTTTCTGCTGGCGGTTGCTTCTGGCCTATGTGTTGGGGGGGCTTCAGGCTTTCTCTGGCCAGGACCCGTCGCTGTCTGTCCTGGATGACTGCTTTGTCCTTCACCTGGACCCTTCGTTTCTTCCCGAGGTCTTCTTGGCATTCTTTCGCTCCCAGTGGATGTTTCTTCCTTCCCTTTGTCAACTTTCGCGGACTCCGTTGGTGGTGAACTTTCTTTATTTTTCTGTCAATGGTGCAGTGCTCTGGAGTGTGGGCGTCCTGACGTGTGGCTCTATATGTTGGCCGGCCTTTTGGTCGTCATACGGGCGAGGCAATGGCTCTACGTTCTTTCGCCCCCTGGTTTCGGAATGTCTTTCCGGACTCCTTCCTTTCCCAGCTGTTCCTGCTCGTTTCTCCAGTTTTCCCTCTGTCTCCTGGGAGGAAAGGGGCTGGGGCTTCTCCGGAGCAGTTTGCTAGGCTGCTTCCTGGGGTTCATTGCATGCTTCCCGAAGTTTTACTGTCTGGCCCTGGCTTCCCCTGGGGCTTTGGCTTTTGGCAGGATAGTCCTGCAGGCTGTAGTCCCACCCTAAGTATTAGTTCGTTGGTATCCCTCCTATGCTGTCGTGGAAGGTGACTAGAGAAAATAGAATTATTCTTACCGTTAATTCGGTTTCTAGGAACCTTCCACGACAGCACTTATTTCCCTCCCTATGTTCCTCGATTTTTCCTGGAATGTATTACTGTTATTATTGCTCTCAGGCTATGGTTCTTTGTAAGACACTGGCTAGTGGGAGGTGGGAGGGTCCTTTTAACCTCTTCTGCTTCCTGTCCCAATTAGGGCGTGGCGAGGCTACCTCCTATGCTGTCGTGGAAGGTTCCTAGAAACCGAATTAACGGTAAGAATAATTCTATTTTTTCTCATTAATGTACACTCTGCACCCCATCTTGGCTTAAAAACCCACAAATAAGTATTCAGACTCTTTGCTCAGTATTGAGTAGAAACACCCTCTTGGGAATGATGCAACAAGTTTTTCACACCTGGATCTAGGGATCCTCTGCCATTTTCCTTGCAGATCCTCTCCAGTTCTGTCAGGTTGGATGGTGAACGTTGGTGGACAGCTATTTTCAGGCCTCTCCAGAGATGCTCAATTAGGTAAAGGTCAGGGCTCTGGCTGGGCCAGTCAAGAATGGTCACAAATTTGTTCTGAAGCCACTCCTTTGTTATTTTAGCTGTATGCTTGGGGTCATTGTCTTGTTGGAAGGTGAACCTTCAGTCAAGTTTGAGGTCTAGAGCACTCTGCAAGAGGTTTTCATCCAGGATATCTCTGTACTTGGCTGCATTCATGTTTCCTTCAATTGCAACCAGTCGTCCTGTACCTGCAGTTGAAAAGCACCCCCATACCATGATGCTGCCAACACCATGTTTCACTACTGGGATTGTATTGGAAAGGTGATGAGCAGTGCCTGGTTTTCTCTACACATACCGCTTAGAATTATCATTAAAAAGTTCTATCTTTGTCTTATCAGACCAGAGAATCTTATTTCTCATAGTCTGGGAATCCTTCAGGTGTTTTTTTTTTAGCAAACTCTATGTGGGCCTTCATACGTCTTGCACTGAGGAGAGACTTCCTTCGGGTCTGTGTTATAATGCCAGTGTCCAATTTACAATCAGTAAATATGTCCCTCATCCTTGTATATGACCCCTCCCCCATCCTGGTTATAAGTCCCCCCATCCTGGTACACGGCCCCCCCATGCTGGATATGGCCCTCTGTGATGGTACATAGCCCCTCTGATGGTACATAGCCCCTCATCCTGGATATGGCCCCCAGTGATGGTACATAGCCTGCTATCCTGGATATGTCCCCCAGTGATGGTACAGATAGCCCCTCATCCTGGATATGCCCCAGTGATGGCACATAACCTCCCATCCTGGATATGGTCCCCAGTGTATGTACATATAGCCAACCATCCTGGATATGGCTCCCAGTGATGGTACACATAGCCCCCCATCCAGAATATGGCCCCCACTGATGGTACACAAAGCCCTCCATCCTTAATATTGCTCACAATGATGGTACACATAGCGCCTCCATCCTGGATATGGCCCCCAGTGATGGTACACATAGCCCCCTATCCTGCATTCACCCCCTCCATTCTGGATATGCCCCCATCACTCTATATGCCCCATGCTGACATGCACACACTAAAATAATTAATAGCTGATAATTTGCCCTCCATCGCTCCCTCATCAACATCTAGTCATGGTTCAAGAGCTGCATTTTGTAGCTGAATTGTTGCACACTACCAAACTCAAAAATCTATCACAAGCAAGGATCACCAAATATAAGCTAATGTGTCGCCCCATGGTGTGGGGTACTCGGGTATCAGGCGGCAGAAGGGGTTAACTGTGTCACGGGGAATGGCGGCCGCGCCTGATCCCGTATCCCGGGGAACAGTTCTCTTGAAAAAGGGGATCTATGTACAGGGGATTATTTACAAGATTATAGTTGTCGTGACGCCACCTGCAGTTTCTGGTGAAGTAGCACCAGCGCCGCCACAGTCCTCCAGAGGTCGATGGTATTGCGACTGAGGTGTTGTAGTCCTCCGCAGGTAGGACTGGACCTCCAGGGCAGCGATCCTGTGAAAGGAATCAGTTCATAGAAAGAAGATGCAGCAGATTCGAAGTTGCTTCACTCCGGGTACTTTACTGAGACTTTAGCAGCAATAGTTACAGTTCAGTGCAGTAGATGTTATCAGACAAGTAGCTAACGGGTGGCTGCAAGCAGATCACAGGTAGCCGGATGGAACCCTCAGCATGTGTCTTTCTCTCTTCCAAATCTTCCCTGCTTCCCAGTAATTTGGTGTGAAGGCTGACCCCATAAAGCGGATCTGGCCTCCTGCTGTCTCTCTCTCTCTCTCTCTTGCTCCCATCGGGTAACCTTCTCTCAACACTGCGGCTTTGCCTTGCTGTGTATGATTCCCTCTTTTGCTTGAGATCCTGGGCTGTATATAGATGTGAAGCCCACTGGGACGGGGTACTCGGTACCGGACCGGGGTACTGCTGGGGGATGTTACGGCGGTCCTGGTCCGGACCGTGTCCCGGGTTCGCACAAGTAAATGGGGTGTATTTACAAGCGATTAGGTTTGTCGTGACGCCACCCACGGGTTGTGGTCAGGGTGACCACCGCTGCTGCAGAACCTCCGGGGATGATGTTTGGCAGCTGTAGATGGAACGGCTCCCCGCAGGTAGAGCCTGGTTCCCCAGGGCAGTGGTATTTAAAGTCTGTGATGGTTGTTATAGATGTTACAGGAAAGTAGAGGTAGTAGTAGAGATGATGAGAGTGGAGGCAATGGCAGTTTATGAGGGAAAGTAGGGTTTCAGCACAAGGATCACACACACTCACGTTTGTTGTCGTTTTCCAAGTCTTTACTGTGCAGATGGTAAAGCAGAGTATTGTCCACAGAGTCTGTACCGGGGCTGGGTTGCTCCCACCCTGACCGGGTCCTTGGCTTCCTACTTCTGCGCTTTGTGTGTGGCCCTGCTGCCACTTTTAGCTGAACTGCTGGCCCTGTCTCCCCTCACGGGTACCAATCTGCTAGGCAACTTGAGTCCTCTGTGTCACTGACCCCTCTGTGTTGCTTTGCTATGATACAGTGAAGATGGTGGACCTTCACTATCCCAGTATTCACTGTCCTGTCTGTCTAAGGCACAGCATCGGATCCGGTATCCGTCCTAAGCGCCTCTCCGGGGTGAGTTTAGGGTAACTCCTTGTCCCGGGTGTGTTCCTCTGTTTCTCTGACTCCTTCCCTCCGACCTCTCAGGACCTCCACTCCAATTTGACTCTCCTCCAACTCCAGACTCAAACTAAACTGAACTCCCTGTCACTCCTGCTCTGAGGTAAACATTAGCTCCTCCCACTCTTGCAGGTGCTACCTAAGCTCCTCCCACTTTCTAGTGTAGTGTTGTGTGGGGAGTAAACCTGTGTTGCTGTTTCTGTGGCACATTAACCCTTGGGGTGCCACATAGATATACCCCTAGTTCGTCGGATTCTCTGTGGTCCTTGGAGGATCCCACAGGTGGGCCGGCTCCGGTGCCCGGTAAGCTGCCGGGGTTGGACTCCTGAAGTCCCTCTCTCCCCAAGGCTGGCTGTCTGCGCCTGGGATAGCTTTCTTTCTACTGGGTCCTCAGCTGAAGAACCCTCCTTCCTCCCTCAGGCCCACTGCCTGGCTGCCTGGAACTAACTCGCTCTCCTCCCTCTAGTTCCCCCTGGAGGTGACTATATACCCTCCCGGGTTCCCTCCCACTGTGTGATCTAGTGTGGGGGTGCTTGTGGATGGGTTCCACCCATCATTCTGTAATCTACTTGCATCTGGGATATCTGCACCTTTTTTATGGGTGCAGTACCCCTCTGTGACGCCTGCATTGCGGGGCGCCACATACCCCCTTGATTGAATATACTCGTCCGCAAGTATTAGTACTTGTCTACCGGGAAGCGAAAAACATTTTTATATATTCATCATCAACATTAACGGGTAACTATTTACAATTAAGCAAGCTTAAATTTCTTCCCATTGCTGGGAGGCTCATTACTTCAAGCGTTTCACATATAAAAGACACATTATTACCTCAACCCAACGGGACCGGTACTAATTATGCGGGCCCAGCGGTAATCTTTAGTCCAGCACAGTCCAGTGTGTGTTATCACCAAATGGACAAAGAAGTTCAAATCAGAGTCTTTGAGTCTTCAGCAAATAACGGGGACACACTCTTCATTCAGGGCTTTCAAAAGAGAAAAATGTAAAAACAAAAGGGGCATGGTTACTGAAAAAGTGAGGGGCTATATACAAGGGCAATGTCTCGCTACGGGAGTCTATTGTTAGTTCAATTAGTTCTCTGCACGGGAGATTCTAATTGCAAACCATCCTAATGGGCCAGGGTAGCGTTCATAGGTTACTTGCTCACCTCTGTATAAGTCCCGTCGTGTGTGTCCTTTGCACAGGAATGATTCTACATCCCGCCGGGAAAAGAAAACATTGTCTATTAGTCCTGGTTCTCTTAGAAAACCCCATCCGTCCTCCTGGTAGATGGAAACGACTGTCCCAGATTTATGCAGTTCTAGTGGAAGTGGGGGCTGAGCTCTGGCTTCCTCGCGGAGTCTCCTTGTCGCTTGCTCTCGCTGATACCAATCCTCTTGCCGCCTCTGCATCGCCACCTGGTCTCGTTCATTCATAGCTGGCTGGGTGCATTGCAGCGACTGGTACTGCGGGGGTGGCGAACTGCTGCTTGAGACTCGTGATGTTACTCGCGTCTCTGCTGAGCTTAAAATGGCGGGATCTCCCTGCTGGTGCCGCTGACATGCGGTCCACCATGCCGCTTCTGGAGTGCTTCCCCCCGAGGCTCCGTCCGATTCCTCGTCGGTGCCGTCGTCGTCGAACTACTCCTTGACTTCCACATCTGGCGCAGTTAAGGGTGTTTGAGCTGCCTCCAGCCGGAGACAACTGCTGGCCCGGGACGGTGGTGAGGTCGGGGGCTCAGTCTGGACCCCCATGTCTCGGGTCTGGACGGGTGGTGGTACGCGTGGTAAGGAGGCGCGGTATTCTTCAACTGCTCGTTCGGCCATCGCCGCCTCCCGTGCCTCGCGGGTCGTTCTCTTGAGAATAGTTCAAATGTCCGCTCGGCACTCCACCGCCGACACACCCACGTCAAAGTCTGTTCCATATCTTGGCAGAGCCAGGTGAAAGCTACCCGCCAGTAGCCAGCATCCCCCTCCATCGTCAAGAGGGACGCCGCTGCCGGATCGCCCTGCTTGGTGCGGGTCTGCTCCTCCAACTCTCGCACAATGTCTCTCCACCGGGGTGCTGCCATGCTGCCGGGTACAAAGGAGCCTTGTTGTTTCTGTCCTTCTCTTCCAGTTTATCTTCTTATGGGCGGGCACTCCCTGGAAATTTCCTGTGGGCCGCCCCTCTGATTGATTGATGGCAATCGGGGCAGCCACACTTTTTGGCGCCTTTGTCTTGGCCCTCCTTCTTCTAGGCTCTAAGGCACGCCCTTGGGCCTGCACATGGTGTTTAGTACATGGTTACATAAGCGAGAGGAAGTACTGTGTATAGACCAACTGGGATCAGGCCAAAATATTAGTGAAAAAATACAATCAGTTTATTCAAATTTCCATTCCAGACAAGTGTATACAAGTTACATTAAAATCAATTAAAAATTGTGCAATCACAAAAAATTGCAGACCAACCATAGCCAAATTACAGGTAGGATAGTGAAAAATCACATATCAAATACTATGCAGTGTGGACTATAGAGCTAATTTATAGGGTGTTGGGGTAACCCAGTTCAAAAAGGAAAATAAACAATTGCAGCAAAAATTCAATAATAGAAAATAAGCTATCTGGTTCCCCTATCCCCATTGAGCTCTCACTATGTATATTAAACCACGATATAGATCACCAAGAGGACAGGTGTGCAAATCAGATCCTAACAGGCATAAGCCTTAATGAATTGATCAACCTAGCCAGACAGAACTGTTATGCCTAATAAGGTTCTCATTGTCTCCCTAATAAAGAGAAGGGGCACGGGTGATTAGAAAATCCCCAGATAGCCAGAGAAACATGGTGTAACCAAGGCATAGGCAAGAAGGAACAGTCTGACCTGTAAGATAAAGGATAAGGATAAGGAAGCGATGAATACAACCTGTATTTGGCAGATCCTATCATGGACCATGAGTATAAGTCCACCTGCTGTGGCTACGGGATGGAAGGCCCGTGTCACCCGACGCGTATCGCCGTCCTTATGGCGGCTTCATCAAAGGGGCAGGAGCGCATTAGACTGCTGCTGCTGCAACCTTAAATATGCACCGGGCTGTAATGGAGCCGGCTTTCTCGCCGGAATCAGAGGGGCGTTACCGGAAGTGACGTTCCGGGAGTTCAGCTGTCACAAATAGCATTGCGGCGTGGCCAGCGGGGAAGGCGTGCCCGGAAGTGATGTTCCGGGCGCCTCTCCTGCTGGCAGAAGTGAAGTCACGGTGGGCACCATTTGTTGTTGTTGTTGCTAGGGAACCTAGCTCAGCAACGAGCATGCGCGAGACAGGCCGGTCTAGAGATGTGCTGTGCTAGGAAAGCACAGTAACCTAAATGTGTCCACAGCTGTTTTGGCGATTTAGCAGGGGGATCAAAGACCTAAATGTGCCCGCAGCTAGTCTAGCGATTTAGCAGGAGAATCCTATATAGAGGAAAAAAGAGAAAAAGAAAAGGGCAAAATTAAGAATAGTTATAAACAAATAAATAAATAAATAACATGTATAGACATAACATGTATATGTATTTTGGCTCTTTCTCCTCTTTCATTGTTCATCACTCGCTGGCAACCACACGTTCAAATTCTGATCTCCAGAATCATAGTTTGACAGGTATAATAATTCTTAAGGGAGGATTCTTCAAAAGGAAAGTCCGATTCAAATGTTGATATTCAGTAGGTCTTCTCATGATGGACCATAGTGACAGGGGTAACCATAAATTGTCTGAGGAGAAAGAAAGGATAAAAGAAGAAGAAGACACACCATCAATAAAAGAGATTCCCCTATCTCAATTTATAAAAGCCTTTGAAGTGGAATTCTTCATTAAGGCCCTCGGGGGACATGCTCCTCAAGTTGAAAATCCACCGAGTCTCCTTCCTGAGGAGTTCGTTGGTTACTTTACCTCCTCTCACTGAAAGATTGGCTTTATCAACTATAATGACTCTTGTACCTCTCAAAGAGGAATTGTGCACCTCCAAATAATGACGGGCAACTGAAGTCAAAGGTTTATTTGCTTCTCGATGTGCTTCAGCACAGGCGATGTTTGAGAAGTGTCCCTGGAGGCGTTTTCTTGCCTCCTGTGTGGTTTCCCCCACATAAAGTTTGGGGCAACCACAAATCAGCACATATATCACATTTTTTGTGCGGCAGTTGGCATAAAGTTTGGTCTCAATGGTCCCGGAAAAAATCGGGAGGTCCACATGGTCAGACGCCACCATGTGGGGGCAAACATTGCAATTCCCACATGGATAGGTGCCAATCAATCTAAACCCTCTTCTTAAGGGGATTGTAGGTCGCATAAAGTGGCTATTGGACAGCGAATCACGTAGATTTTTGGCCCGTCTAGCAACAAGACGTGGGTTGGGGGGTAAAAATTCTGCAGTTTTAGGGTCCATGGTCAATACCGACCAATTCTTTCTTAGCAGACCCTAATGTCTCCCCACTGGTTGTTGAATGTTGTAATTACATTAAGCCCCTTTAAATCCCTCTTGGTAGTGGGCTGGAGGAGAGATATCCTATCCTGATTTGCTGCTGATTGAAAGGCCTGTGAGACCACTCTGCGTGGGTAGCCACGGTTCTTGAACCTGTTGGTCAGAGCCCGTGACTCCCGTAAAAATGTTTCGTTCTCAGTGCAGTTGCGCTTGATACGCAAGAATTGCCCCTTGGCGATAGCTTTTTTCAAGTGGGTTGGATGGAAACTCCCAAAATGTAGAACACTATTGGTGGCAGTGCTTTTTCTAAAGAGTGCAGTAGAGATCTTACCGTCTTTCAATAAAATCTTCAGATCCAAGAAATCAATTTCTGAAGCGGAGCTGTGCCATGTTAAAGTTATATTCCAAGGATTATCGTTCAACTCCGCAATGAAGGTTTCACATTCCTCAAGAGAACCTGTCCAAAATAGAAGGATATCATCAATATATATTTTTTGTGATTGCACAATTTTTAATTGATTTTAATGTAACTTGTATACACTTGTCTGTAATGGAAATTTGAATAAACTGATTGTATTTTTTCACTAATATTTTGGCCTGATCCCAGTTGGTCTATACACAGTACTTCCTCTCGCTTACATATCTAAATTTACTTGTGTAACTGGTGATCCCACCATGGTGACACCCATACCTAAAATTGTCTATAGTACATGGTTACGGCGCCATCTTGGGTCCTCCTGCGATAATGGCGGGAACCCATTTTTGGCACCAAGCAATGGCGGAAAAAGTTTTGTTTTAAGTCCAAGTCCAAGTTCAAAGGCGCACAGTACCCGGTGGTACCGGGCACGATACCCTGTTTGTGACGCCAGAAAGAGGATGTGTCGCCCCAGGGTGTGGGGTACTCGGGTATCAGGCGGCAGAAGGGGTTAACTGTGTCACGGGGAATGGCGGCCGCGCCAGATCCCGTATCCCGGGAGACGGTTCTCTTGAAAAAGGGGATCTATGTACAGGGGATTATTTACAAGTTTATAGTTGTCGTGACGCCACCTGCAGTTTCTGGTGAAGTAGCACCAGCGCCACCACAGTCCTCCGGAGGTCGATGGTATTGCGGCTGAGGTGTTGTAGTCCTCCGCAGGTAGGACTGGACCTCCGGGGCAGTGATCCTGTGAAAGGAATCAGTTCATAGAAAGAAGATGCAGCAGATTCAAAGTCGCTTCACTCCGGGTACTTTACTGAGACTTTAGCAGCAATAGTTACAGTTCAGTGCAATAGATGTTATCAGACAAGTAGCTAACGGGTGGCTGCAAGCAGATCACAGGTAGCCGGATGGAACCCTCAGCGTGTGCCTTTCTCTCTTCCAAATCTTCCCTGCTTCTCAGAAATTTGGTGTGAAGTCTGACCCCATAAAGCGGATCTGGCCTCCTGCTGTCTCTCTTACTTTCTCTCTCTTGCTCCCATCGGGTAACCTTCTCTCAACACTGCGGCTTTGCCTTGCTGTGTCAGATTTCCTCTTTTGGTTGCTTGAGATACTGGGCTATATTTAGATATACCCCTAGTTCGTCGGATTCTCTGTGGTCCTTGGAGGATCCCACAGGTGCGGGCTCCGGTGCCCGATAACCTGCCGGGGTTGGACTCCTGAAGTCCCTCTCTCCCCCAGGCTGGCTGTCTGCGCCTGGGATAGCTTTCTTTCTCCTGGGTCCTCAGCTGAGGAACCCTCCTTCCTCCCTCTAGCCCACTGCCTTTCTGCCTGGAATTAACTCGCTCTCCTCCCTCTAGTTCCCCATGGAGGTGACTATATACCCTCTTGGGTTCCCTCCCACTGTGTGATCTAGTATGGGGGTGCTTGTGGATGGGTTCCACCCATTATCCTGTAATCTACTTGCAACTGGGATGTCTGCACCGCTTTTATGGGTGCAGTACCCCTCTGTGACGCCTGCATTGCAGGGCGCCACACTAACACTACATAACCCATATATCACACTCACAGGATGTAATGTGCTAAATCCAGCCACACTTATGCCTTTAAATTTAGCAAAGGGAGAAATTGAGAATGATAGCATCCTAACCAGCCTTGCAAAAAGCAGTATTTAGCCACTTCCTACTCATTATACTCACCAGTTGTACAGAGTTAAATCCAGTTAAATTAAATGTATTTAGCAGAGGAACAAGTGGGAATGAGACAAGAAACGAAAGTAAAAATTACAAGAAGGGCAGACAGCGGAAGCTATGTGCACATAGCGATGATGACCCAACAGATTCAGCTAAAATCATGCTTAATTTGACAAACTGGGATTAGTGACAGCTGAAATGTAGGGTTAATATGAGAAATACAAAAATTTGTGACAAGGACAACAAAGCCTGTTTTATTATTATAAACTAGCTGTGAGCCCGATGCGATTGCATCGGGATTCTAGAACTGGTGTATAGTTTATTAAATTAGATTTTTAACTAATAATCCAATTATTCCATGATAGATGGCGGCTCAATTGTAAAGAATCGGGAATGTAGCATGCATATATACATTATTCATTCAAATTTGACAATAATGCACATAAGACATGATATGTATCTATCAACTACCAATGTTTGTATGGTATATATCAGTGTAGTACATGTCATGATTCTAAGGCAAGGCTTTTCGTACAGATACTGGCACTGATGTTTTGTACAGACTACGTATATTCAATTTATATATGAATATTAATAATCTATGATTGAGCCAGTACATGTTTCCCCACCAACCACGGGAAGGTAGCCTTACAACTGGTGGGACCTACTCTACTCTACCCCTAATAATTAATAGTTAGACTCCTTTTAAAGCAGATATTTTTTGGCTATTTGCAGAAGGTGTAGAATAACCAAATACAATTTCTGCACTTGGCACCAAAGGACCTACCTACAGCTCACTTTTAGCAAGTAACATGTAATGTATATGGAACTTGCAATTAGCTTGTAGTAAATACGGCAAGCACAGCTTTAACAGGTTGACTAAATGCAACCACTAAAAATCAAAGCTAACTGTGATTTTGGCAGTTGAAACTGTTGAAAGCACATGTGCCGCAACTACTGCAAGTAAAGCACAAATTGCATTAACATTTCATGCAACTTACAGTAAGAGTGCTGTAGGTCACCATTAGACAGCAAGTGTCAAAATTGATGTGTTCACACTATAAATTCCACAAATAGCAGAATAAGTCAGATTTAAAATGAAAATGTATATTCTTTCCCTATGTGTCTAAATATGTACCTATATGTATGTATGTATTTATATGTACAGAACACACCTCAAGAATAGAGATGTGTGAACAGCTGTCCCACCCGTCTCTAATACTGCCTTCAGACTTGCAGATGCATCTGCACCATTTTGCAGATGCATCTGCATGCAGACAGTAAACCCTATCTTTATAATGGGACGCACAGTGTCTGCAGATGCTTCCAGACAGCCGAGCACAACCATTCACTGCTATATGTGATCTCTGCGCAGGCAGATGCTTGGGTACAGATCACAGACTCTCCTCCGCAGCAGGGACACGACATGTTGCATCCCTGGTGAGGGTGGGAGTGTGTGATTTGTATGCAGGCATCCGCCTGCGCACAGATCACATATAGGAGTAAATGTGTGTGCACGGCTGCCTGCAAGCATCTGCAGACACCGTGCGTCCCATTATAAAGCTAGGGTCTACCATGTGCATGCAGATGCATTTTCAAAACGCTGCAGATGCATCTGCAAATGTGAAGGCAGCCTTAGCTGTTGACAAAAACCTGACCCTGTGTAAAAAGAAAATAAAATCTCGCAGCAACTATACTGCTGGAGCTTCAGGTTATTATCACTAAATGCAAGCATTTAGATGATACACATCTACAATCTACTACAAAATGTGTGTTTATATACATATACAATGAAATTTAAAAAGAAATTTTAAAAGCTAAAAAAGTAAGAACAATATATTTTAAATAACTATTTTATATCTAAAACCTATTTATAATATCTTTATAACGAAATAAATATTTTTGGTATTTTTGTCTATTTCTATTCTTCTACATCTATAGCTAAATTAAATTATTGTAATATTTGTGTTTAATTAGAAAGTATGTATCTAAATAGAATATGTATGTAAATAATTGAAAGTAAAATATTTTTATACACTATATTTTCAGTGAAAAGCAAAACTAAGGACTATATTTCTTAAAGACGTATTTAATATCTAATAACTAATTATAATGTCTTTATCTAAAACTAAAGTAATTTGTTTGGTATGTTGGATTATTTCTATTGCTATACATCTATTTTTAAACAATTTTTTTATCATTTTTTTGGTCAATTCCTATACAGCTATGGGTAAAGTAATTTTTTTTTTTTTTTTAGTACTTTACATCTATGGCTAAACTATTTTATGGTAATATTTTTGTTTAATTAGAAAATAATTATGTATCTAAATGTAATATGCATATAAAGAATTTAAAATAAAATATTTCTCTATACTATATTGTAATTGAAAATGTACACTAATGACTATATTTCTTAAATAACTATTGTATATATAAGAACTAATTTTAATATCTTTTTGTATAACAAATAATATTTTTTTTTTTTTTTATTGCTATACATCTATGACTAAACTAATTTATTGTAATATTTATATTACATTAGAAAGTAAGTATGTATTTAAATCTAATATGTATCTAAAGAATTTTAAATAAAATATTATTAGAGAGAATATTTGTAGTAAAGAGTATTTCACTACTGGGCAGCAATTTGACTTGAATGGGTGTATCCAACACTTTCACCTTAACATTGCATCGTATTTTCACTCGTGAAAAATCCACATATAACTGTCCATGTCCAAAAACTGTTTGTGACAAAAAAATCCATACTTTCTTCAGTGTATTGGCTTGGGATTTGTTGATGGTCATGGGAAAAGTAGACTTCACGGGAAATTGTTGACGTCTTAACTTGAAAGGTAAGGCAGTGTCTGATGGAGATAAATAAATCTTTGGAATAAACACCACATTTCCTTCTGCAGACCCAGTAATCACTTTTGCTTGAATGAGATTGTCAAACAAAGTGATGACAATGAAGCGATTCCCATTGCAAAGACCTTTTATGCTGTTAAAGGTGTGCAAAATCATGACAATGGTACCAATGTGTAATTTGAGGCGATGATAAGGCATTTCCATTGGTGTGAGTGAATGTAAAAATTCCACTGGATATTGGTCTGAATCTTCAGTCTGAATGGAATCATCACTAATGTACTCAGTGTATTCATCAGCAATGCAATCCATAACCTGAGAGTTCACCATTTCCACATGGACATTTTTAGGACAAAGATTGTCATGTGATGCAGCAATGTGAATGCTTTCCTTGTTATATCCATCAGGTATGTAAATGTAATATATATCTAAAGAATTTAAAAAAAAATATTCTTATAGACAATATTTTTTGTAAAGACTTTTTCTGAAAGAGGCAGCAACTTTCCTTGAATGGGTGTATGCAGTACTTTCACCTTAACAATACATCTTCTTTTCACTCGTGAAAAAGCCACATATAACTGTCCATGTCCAAAAACGGGTTGTGGGGCAAAAAATCCCTACTTTCTCCACTGTTTGGCCTTGGGATTTGTTGATGGTCATGGGAAAAGTAGACTTCACGGTAAATTGTCAATGTGTTAAGTTAAAAGGTAAGCCATTCTCTGATGGAGATAAATCAATCCTTGAAATAAACAACACATTTCCTTCTGCAGACCCAGAACTGACTTTTGCTTGAATAAGATTCTCAAAGAAAGTGATCACAATGAAGCGATTCACATTGCAAAGACCTTTTATGCTGTTAAAGGTGCGCAAAACCATGACAATGGTACCAATGTGTAATTTGAGGCGATGATAAGGCATTCCCATTGGTGTGAGTGAATTTAAAAATTCCACTGGATATTGGTCTGAATCTTCAGTCTGAATGGAATCATCACTAATGTACTCAGTGTATTCACCAGCAATGCAATCCATAACCTGAGAGTTCACCATTTCCACATGGACATTTTTAGGGCAAAGATTGTCATGTGATGCAGCAATGTGAATGCTTTCATTGTTATATCCATCATGTATGAAAGTGTAATATATATCTAAAGAATTTAAGATAAAATATTCTTATAGACAATATTTTTAGTAAAGACTTTTTCAGAATTAGGCACCAACTTTCCTTGAATGGGTGTATCCAGCACTTTCACCTTAACATTACATCTTCTTTTCACTCGTGAAAAAGCCACATATAACTGTCCATGTCCAAAAACAGGTTCTGGCAAAAAAATCCCTACTTTCTCCAGTGTTTGGCCTTGGGATTTGTTGATGGTCATGGCAAAAGCAGGCTTCAAGGGAAATTGTCGACGTCTTAACTTGAAAGGTAAGCCAGTCTCTGATGGAGATAAATCAATCCTTGGAATAAACACCACATTTCCTTCTGCAGACCCAGTAATGACTTTTGCTTGAATCAGATTGTCAAACAAAGCAATGACAATCAAGCGAGTCCCATTGCAAAGACCTTTTCTGCTGTTAAAGTTGCGCAAAAGCATGACAATGGTACCGATTTTTAATTTGAGGCGATGAGAAGGCATTCCCGTTGGTGTGAGTGAATTTAAAAATTCCACAGGATATTGATCTGGATCTTCAGTCTCATCAGGATCAATGGAATCATCACTAATGTATTCAGTGTATTCACCAGCAATGCAATCCATGACCTTAGAGTTCACCATATCCACATGGTCATTTTTAGGGCAAAGAATGGCATGTGATGCAGCAATCTGAATGCTTTCATTGTTATCTACATCAATGACAATGTTTTCACCAAATATAGCAAGAATGATTGAGCCAGTGCAGATCATGTCTTGTGGGATTTCAATGGTATCATCTCCAAGGTTGAAATCATTAGACAATTCACCATTTCCCAGTTGAAGTAACCAACGGCTATAATCAGGATCAATGGAGCGCATATTGTTGAAGAGTGGCAATTGAGTGAAAAGCTGCCATTGTCGTGAGTATTTAATACAACTCTCTATAATGTCAGTTCTTGTACCATGTGGGATGATAGGCAGACACTGTCGAAAGTCTCCTCCCAGAACAATGACTTTCCCTCCAAAAGGTGTTGTATTTTTCTTGGAGATATCTGTTGTCATGACATCACGTAAAAGTTGATCTATCACATGCAATGCATATTTAGATAAGAGAGTGGACTCGTCAATAATGAAAAGTTTGGTACTTTTCAAATGTTGTGCAGCATCTGTATCATTTTTAATCCTTGAAACGGAAGTTTCATTGATTGGAATTGGTATTCCGTAAAGCGAATGGATAGTTCTACCTCCTTGCAGTAAGTTAGCTGCAATCCCTGTACTGGCTGCAGGTGAGACAATTTCGCCTTCTCCTCTTAGTTCATGAATTAATAAATCATACAGATATGTTTTGCCACTGCCACCTGGACCGTCAATGAAAAAGCACTTAGGTTGTCCACTTCTATCGTGTAAAGCTTGATTGATCGCATCATAGGCCAAAAGTTGGTGGTCATTTAAAGTAGCTTTCATTTGCTGAGCTCTTCTTAACTCATCATCCTTGTTGTATAGTGGAGCGATGTATGGCTTTCTTTTTGGTCGTGGTAGATTAAAATCAGTAAAAGTTTTGCCATGAAATTTTAGAATAGTTTGGACATCAGTCATAGCATATCCTTCACAATTCTCACACTCCTCAGTGTTGGAGTGATATGCATGGCAGTAGTCTTGGATAAAGTCTTGTTTAAATTCTTTCCACAACTCCAATGGATGAGCTGGAGGACCAAAAATACATATATATGCGAACATATCACGAAGCTGTGCAGGCATGTTGAGAACACAGGCATCCAATAAAGTATTTCTCCAAACAGTGTCATCGAAGAGCAATCCAAGAGCTAATGCTGCCTCTTTGAAAGTTGGGTATGTCACTTCATTAACAGTCTTAATGTTGTCAAAACTTGTTGCTCCTTTGACATGCAGTAACAACAACCTTAAATAGTACCGTTCTTGATCTTTCATACTGACAGTATACATTCTTCCAATCACTGAAGAACCTCCTCGCTTTCTAACTTCCCATGCACCTTCTTTCCAAACATAGTGCTCTGGAATTTGGCGGTAGAAGTAATCCTGAGCATGTGGGTCACTCTCATTCAGCTCAAAGTAGCCCATCAGAGTAGATTTTCTGTGCATTGTGGAACTGATGTCGTCAACAGAGTCATCCTCAGGAAAATAAAGCGGTTGAGAATGTGGGAGATGTACGGCCAGGCGAATAATGGAGTGCGATTGTCTATGCATCGGGTAAGCAAATATTCGCCAAGCTGCCTCCGGTGCACTGACGTATCTTGAATCCATGAATTGATGTGTTTCATCATGGTGGATATTAGTTTGGCAAATTTCAAGATTGGCTTTATCATGTCCTTTGTAGACATATTTAAAGAGGTATTTAACACTTTGAATGGAAGCACATACCTCAACATTAATATGACACTTGTATGTTAATAGTAGGTAAGGGTTATAGGGAACAACCCAAGAATTATCAATCATCTTTGAACGTATTTGAAAGGATGATCCTTCCTTTCTTTGATAAGTAGGGTATGCATCCTTAGCTATGAGTGTTCTTGGTTGGAAATCTTTAGGAAAACCTTTCTTACACTTGCCAAGATCCATACATGGAGAATTGGGGTTGTGTTGACCACAGGGTCCATGAATCATGTGTTGCATCACAATGTCATGGAGCAGAGGGTATTCTTCTGGATCAGGGATTTCAGCCCAAACTATATTATCCACTTCAACCTCAGTTCTTAGTTTGGATTTGCCATCCAGAATGATCAAAATGTGAGCGTGTGGTAGGCCACGCTTTTGGAATTCAATAACATGAAGCATTGCACAAACTTTGCCAAATAATCCAGTGTTAATTTCTTTTAATAGTGCTTCCAATTTAATTCTGAAGACACGGGCCACTAAATCAGGTCTATGTTCCACACGCTGCCATGGCTCTAAATTGTTTGTAATCTCCCTCCATTTAGGATTACAGGTCATGGTTACAAAAAGATCTGGTCGTCCAAATTTAGTCACAATAGCCATGGCATCCTGATAGCGTTGCTGCATGTTTCTGGGACTGCCTTCAAAAGAAGATGGTAAAATGACCGTCTTGCCAATGGGAATACCTTTGTCAACAGATTGTTTCAGAAGATGTTCCTGGAGTACGCAATAATCCTCCACTTTTAAATCCTTTTGATGATGACGGATAAAATTTAAGCGATTAGCCTCGATTTTTACATACGCATCCACTAAGTACTGCTGTGTTAGTTTGCCACCATTCAGGACAGGATTGAACTGATTCCGTACAGACAGCAAATAGCAGTAATACTGGAGCTGTGTAATCCGGCGTTGACTTTTGCCTTGATGCTTGAGTCCCTCATGCCAGCCTTGTTCTCCATGAGGAAAAAATAAAGGATAGAGTAATGCATCTAAATTGCTGTGTAGAATACTGACTTGCTGTGTTTTTGGGGCCAAGGGGTTATTTGGATCAGGTTTCAAATGAATTCAAATGTCTCTATTGAATGGTGGCTCTCCATCAGCATTTTCAAAGACCACAGCAACTTCATTGGCAGTAGGATTGTTATAGCGTCTCGGGTCTTGGCCTCTGTCTTGTTTAATGGCCATGATAATATTTGGCATTTTTGTGCCATGTTCTCTTGCCTTCTGTTCTTCTTCTACTTCAACTTGACGTAGCATTTTGTAGGCCGAAACAAAGGGATTAATATTATCCAATTGAAGAGCAATGATACTCATTAAAGTAGCATTACATTTAACATTTTCTGGAGACTGTAGCCGTTGGTCAGTAGCGCTTAGAGTATCTAAAATGTACAGTTGTGCATATGCTGGAGTTTGATCTTGAGCAGGATGGAGTGTTCCAGTGCGATGATAAATTTGCCCATGAATACGAAAGCAGTATGGTCCATGTCCAGGAGGTAGAGAAACATGGGCACCCATGGAGGCAAAAGCAAAAGAACTATTAATGCTCCTTATATTCTCCATCAAATTTTGACTGTACTCACTCTCTCCTTTCAGCAGGCGTTGGAAGACCTCTGGGTATTGAGGTAATGGTACCTTTACTTTTCCCTTGTGGCAACAAAGAGTAAACTGTTGATCTGATGGTCGTTCAGCAGTAAAATGTCGAGCCTCACAATGTTCACATATTACATTCATGAAACCACAGAAATGTTCTGCAATAACATGATCCTGATCAATAAATCCCCTTTCATGTAGGAGAGATGAATAGAATGAACGTAGAAATTTATTATGTAATCCTACATAAATGAGACGTGGAAGGGATGTAGATTCCAAACATTCAATAAATGAAGAAGTGGAATATAAATTCCGTTCTGCCTGTTGCAATATAGAAGTGGAAGAAGAAGTTTGACGTTCTTCACGACGTAATGTAGCCAAATGGGCCAAGTGGACTTGTCTAGATGTAGGAGATTCTGTATCTTGACGCATCTGTCTTGTCCTTTTAAGCCTCAAAATTTTACACTGTTTGCTGTATGGCGTCTCCTCAGCACAGTGTTTTCGTTTAGATGTGGCCTTGCGATGCAATAAAGGCTGTTCAGTTGTAGTCAAGATAGTAGAAGAAGAGGTGGCAGGAGTCTGAGCATCAGACAAAGAGGTGGCAGCAGTCAGAGCATCAGATGAAGAGGTGGCAGCAGTCTGAGGATCAGACGAAGAGGTGGCAGGAGTCTGAGCATCAGACAAAGAGGTGGCAGCAGTCTGAGGATCAGATGAAGAGGTGGCAGCAGTCTGAGGATCAGACGAAGAGGTGGCAGCAGTCTGAGGATCAGACAAAGAGGTGGCAGCAGTCTGAGGATCAGACGGATCTCCTGCAGGCATTAACTTTTTCTGTTTGCGTCGTTGAGGCAGAGTGATAGATTTTTTGCCTAATCGTTCTGTCCTTCCTTCTAAAGACTGTATTGAAAGGGGTGTTTTCAAAGCAGACTTTTCCTTGTCCAAGGGAAGTTGTCTTTCTTCCGAACTCTCCTCCACACCCTTCTTGCGCATACGCACAGACACCTTGCGAACCTTTCCTTTTTTGATTTCCATAGAGGTAATGGGAGGTATTAAAGGCAGTTCACTTGGTAAAATGTCAGTACACGAAGAGGCAGGAGTATCATCTGTGTCAGACGGTTCTTCAGTGACTGGAATTTTTGTTTGTTTGCATGTGGAACGTGCAGTCATGGCTCTTGTTTGCATTCGTTGGCTTGTTTTTTCAGAAGACACTCCCGAAATACGTGTATGTAAACCGGTCTTTGCAGCATCCAACGAAAAACGTCTCAGTGGAGAAGAGAGTTTACCAAACCGTTTGAGTTTAGCAGCCTTAGCCCTATCTAACCGAATACGTCTCTCTGCAGAAGTCTCATTTGCAAGACGTTTGGCGTAAGCAGCCTTAACACGATCTAAGCGAATACGTCTCCTTTCTAAGGTCTCTTCAGCAAGGCGTTTTGCCTTAGCAGCCTTATCAGTATCTAAGCGAAGACGCCTCTCTTCTGAAGTCTCCTTTGCAGTACGTTTCTCCTTAGCAGCCTTACGCAGATCTAAACGAACACGTTTATCTTCCAAACTCTCCTCTGCAATGCGTTTAGCTTTAGCAGCCTTATCTTGATCTAACCGACGGCGTCTCTGTTCCAAAGTTTTCTCTGCACGCTTCTTCTTCGGTGTAGATGCAGCCTCCTTGGCAAGAGTGATATTTTGTGTTGGAGAACTCATCTTACAAAGAATAGTCAGCGAATCAAATCCAAAATGAGCTAGAGTGTGTTAGTTAAGGAAACAATGAATAATAACTGTGTAAACAGACAAAAACAATAAAACTAAAGTATGGTTTTCCAAAACCTGTGATAATGAAATGATAGACTTATTTAAAGTAACAAAGAAAGATGTAATGATGTTAACTGTATGGAGTATTGAATGGCAATGAGTGTGTTAAAATTCCTTAAAGTGCAGTGAAAGCAAAAAAAATGGATGTAATGAGCCTTTGCGATACACGGTATCAAAGCAAATTTTCAACATTGTAATAAAAAAGTTAATAGAATCTGGATGACATTAATTTATGCATAACCACCAGCAAGGTTGTTGTTTCATAAGGTGTTGAAAAAAAACAGAGTTACGGTAAATTTCTACCAAGAACTAAAGGTTTTGGTATTATATCAGAAGTAGTGGTTTTTATTTTTGTTGGTGGAATAGGGGAAACAGCGGGCTAAACGTGAAGTATGAAATGGCAGAATGTGACAAAGCAGGGTGAAAAAAGAAATAAGGCAACTTGCGTATGAGATATTGTAAGAGTCAGATCAATGTAAAAAGTAACGTAAATGCGATGATGTAGTGTAACGTTACGCAACTACAGCCCTGGTGACAGGTATGGAGAAATCGAGTTTAAAATTAAAATCTTAGGCCATGTTATAAAAGTATGTAAATGTGCATATACAATGGACGTGTGAAAGGGTACCCAGTCAGTAATAGAGTGTAAAATATTATGTATGTAAAAGTAGTGAATATCCTACTGGAATGACAGAGACTTTGACATGAGCATTAATTTCAAATAGCATCATAAGCATTGGAAAAACAGCATCTGGTGCATGTGGCGCATAGCCACAGCATAACTGCAGGACTTGCAAGCGTTTACGTGAATCCCCATACTCATTATAATCGGCATAATAGTCAGTATGTATTTATTTGCAGTAGGTGCAGCAATTTGGATTTTGCACTTGTAGCAGGTCCTGTATGGAAAAAAAAAGATGGTTGACCACGCTTTTTATGGTGGCGGGAGCTGTGGCAAGTTCCCCTATACGTACAATGGGGATTAGCGGAACGACACTGCAAGTGCAGCAGTTATGCGGTGGCAATGCAGCAAAGCAAGCGGATGCAATTGTGTCAGGACATGTAGTGCAATTTCAAATAACCGCTGATGTCAACTGTGCAGGTAGCATTACCACCAAAGTGTTAAAAATAAGACAGGTAGTAGTGCAACAGAGGCATTACTAAGAAAAATAATAAAAATTGACATATAATGGGTTAACGTACTCGTAACGGTGTGATGACTGACTCCTAACTCCAAAAGAAAAAGTCAAAGAGCCAGTAAGTAGTTAATATAGCATTGGCAGGCATAAAAAATACTGGACGATTAATAAAAATAAAATTAGTATGAAAGTATATTGTAATTAAATGCCAGTAGTATACCACATAGTGACATAGACAGTGAATAGTCAAAACAATAGAAGACGTTAATGTAGGACTTACATCCTATAAAAGTTTGTGGATGTTAAAATAAATGTCAAATAGTATAGAAGAGTTTAAATTGCAAATGCCCTGAGTACAGCACCTAGTAACACAGTTAGTGAATAGCAAACTGAAAGTAGGGGGTTTATGTAGCATTTCGAAGCCTATAAAACATAGTGTTGGAAAACAAAATGGCAAATGGCATAGAAGAGGATAATGTATAAATGGCCTTAGTGGACCACATAGTGAGATAGCAAGTGGGGCAGAAATAGAATAGAACGGGTTAATGTACAAATTGCCTTATAGCCCTTTCACATCAACTGTTTAGATAAAATTGCGGTAGATGCATTGAAAAAAAAGCATCTACTGCGATAGCCACATGAACATTGCAGTTGCAGTGCGGTAGCAGTAATCCCTATAGAAACCATAAGGGGCTTGCGGCCGGTGCGATTTAGCAGTTGCGTCAAGTGTTGCTACAAAAAAAAATGAACTTGGCGCACCTGCCGCAAGTATTCCTATAGTTTGTATGGGTATTCCCGCAACAGCGCAGCAAGTGCAAGGTTTAATCGGCAATCGGAGCAGATGGGTTTTTTTCTGGCCATGTGTGTTGAAATTGTAAAAGCACAGATGTCCAGCAGATAGTGACACAGTAATTGAATAGGAAACAGAATAGAATGGGTTAATGTATGAGTTTAAACCCTATGAAATAGTCATGGTGCAACTAAAATAGAAAAGGCATAGAAGAGGTTAATGTAAAAATGTCCTTAGTAGAGCAGATAGTGAGATACGCAGTGTGGCACTAATAGAATAGAAGGGGTTACTATAAAAAAGGCCGTAGTACAGCAGATAGTGAGATAGGCAGTGTAGGAGTAATAGAATAGAAAGGGTTAATATTAAAATGGCCGTAGTACAGCAGATAGTGAGATAGGCTGTGTAGCAGTAATAGAATAGAAAGGGTTAATATTAAAATGGCCGTAGTAGAGCAGATAGTGAGATAGGCAGTGTGGCAGTAATAGAATAGAAAGGGTTAATATTAAAATGGCCGTAGTACAGCAGATAGTGAGATAGGCAGAGTAGCAGTAATACAACAGAAAGGGTTCATATAAAAAAGGATGTAGTACAGCACATAGTGAGATAGGCAGTGTAGGACTAATAGAATAGAAAGGGTTAATATTAAAATGGCCGTAGTACAGCAGATAGTGAGATAGTCAGTGTAGCACTAATAGAATAGAAGGGGTTAATAGTAAAATGGGCGTAGTACAGCAGATAGTGAGATACGTAGTGTAGCACTAATAGAATAGAAAGGGTTAATATTAAAATGGCCGTAGTACAGCAGAGAGTGAGCTAGGCTGTGTAGCAGTAATAGAATAGAAAGGGTTAATATTAAAATGGCCGTAGTAGAGCAGATAGTGAGATAGGCAGTGTGGCAGTAATAGAATAGAAAGGGTTAATATTAAAATGGCCGTAGTACAGCAGAGAGTGAGATAGGCTGTGTAGCAGTAATAGAATAGAAAGGGTTAATATTAAAATGGCCGTAGTAGAGCAGATAGTGATATAAGCAGTGTAGGAGTAATTGGATAGAAAGGGTTAATATTAAAATGGCCGTAGTACAGCAGATAGTAAGATAGGCAGTGTAGCAGTAATAAAATAAAAGGGTTAAAATTAAAATGGCCGTAGTAGAGAACATAGTGAGATAGGCAGTGTAGCAGTAATAGAATAGAAGGGGTTAATAGTAAAATGGCCGTAGTACAGCAGATAGTGAGATAGGCTGTGTAGCAGTAATAGAATAGAAGGGGTTAATAGTAAAATGGCCGTAGTACAGCAGATAGTGAGATAGGCTGTGTAGCAGTAATAGAATAGAAAGGGTTAATATTAAAATGGCCGTAGTAGAGCAGATAGTGAGATAGGCAGTGTGGCAGTAATAGAATAGAAAGGGTTAATATTAAAATGGCCGTAGTACAGCAGATAGTGAGATAGGCTGTGTAGCAGTAATAGAATAGAAAGGGTTAATATTAAAATGGCCGTAGTACAGCAGATAGTGAGATAGGCAGTGTAGCAGTAATAGAATAGAAAGGGTTAATATTAAAATGGCCGTAGTAGAGCAGATAGTGAGATAGGCAGTGTGGCAGTAATAGAATAGAAAGGGTTAATATTAAAATGGCCGTAGTACAGCAGATAGTGAGATAGGCTGTGTAGCAGTAATAGAATAGAAAGGGTTAATATTAAAATGGCCGTAGTAGAGCAGATAGTGATATAAGCAGTGTAGAAGTAATTGGATAGAAAGGGTTAATATTAAAATGGCCGTAGTACAGCATATAGTGAGATAGGCAGTGTAGCAGTAATACAATAGAAAGGGTTAAAATTAAAATGGCCGTAGTAGAGAACATAGTGAGATAGGCAGTGTAGCAGTAATAGAATAGAAGGGGTTAATATTACAATGGCCTTAGTACTGCACATAGTCAGATAGCAAATGGAGGAGAAGTGGAATAGAAGGGGTTAATCAAGTATGAAAAGAAGAGGGCACTATAGATAAATGTAGCTGAAATATAATGTGTAAAAAGAAAGGGTTAATATAAGCATAGGCATTAGGAATATATAGTCTGATGTGAGAATGTACTGTGAAAACAGCTTTTTCACTTTTTCATAGTTCACAAATTCAAATTTCCCGCTCTAAGATGGCCGAGGGGAAATCTTCATTCATAAAATGGCGCTAGACTTCAGCCGCCGTGTGATTGGCCAGCGTAATCTTCATACACATGGCGCCGTGAATCCGGTTGGTCGGCGCAATTGTGTGAAGATGCCGCTGTCCAATCACAACTCAGCGGGGCGGAGCTACAAACTTACAGCCGGCCGAACGGCATATCCGAAAATCGTACCAGGCGCTCGGCCAGAAAAATTTCGAAGTCCCCGCTGAGCGGCGACCAATCGGAATCAAAGCGCCATAAAGAAGAACCAATCAGAATCGCGGCTTATTTCTCAATGGATGTCTACGGGAAGTCGACATCCAATGAGAATCGCGGCGGGAAGTTTGAAAAAGCACGGAACTTTCCTTGCCGAGCCCCTGGAGCGATTTTCGGACACGGCGTTCGGGAGAGTGGAAGTCTATAGCTCCGCCCCGCTGAATTGTGATAGGACAGCGGCATCTTCAGACAATAGGCCGACCAACCGGATTGACGGCGCCATGTGTATGAAGATTCCGCTGGCCAATCACACGGCGGCTGAAGTCTAGCGCCATTTTATGAATGAAGATTTCGCGTCCGCCATCTTAGAGCGGCGAGTTGTACGGGCGGCGCGTGAATGCATGTTCGGACACAGCGATCTCATAGACCGCGGAGACCGCTAGAAGCGCCGAAGTTTGCGCTTGTAGCGCAGAAGTCGGCGCTTTCAGCGGCGAAGTGTCCGAACAGTGGCGGACGCTCCATGCAGCGGCGATTGGCGCTGCATGGCGCAAAAAAGTAAAAGAGGTGAAAAAGAAAGATAGTAAAAAAGAGGTGAAAATAAAAGTCAGCATCAGGAATATAGCTTCTGATGTGAAAAGGTAGATTGTCCAAAGGATATCTTAGCTGATCAATCGCAGATCCCGATCCGGCGCTTGCTTCCCGACGTCCCGCACGAAGGATGGATATCTCGGCTCAAATGTTGTCCAACAGACGGTCCAGCGGTAGCTTCTCGTTGTCCTCGAAAGACCCTCACGAAGGATGGATTTCTCGGCAGAAAAATACTCCAACAGATAGTCCAGCGATAGGTTCTCGTTCTCCCACAAAGAGGATTCAAAGAGGTTGAAGATTCAAATTTCGCGCGATAAATAAGCGGGCTTATCTGATTGGAGGGCGGCAACTTCAGAAAGCTGGCGCCATGAATGTGATTGGTCGCTATGTATTTTCAAAAAAGGCGCGGCGATTGTGATTGGACGGCGCCTTCCTATGGAGAGAGATAGAGAAAAGAGGCGATGTTATGGGCGAGCCGCTGGTTGCAGCGGGCAGACGACTCGGCTCAGAGCCATAATTCGACGGGGCTGTAAAGTGTCAATCAGCGATTGGCGTTAATAAATACCGTAATAGCAACGACTGTGTGTGTTTTTTTTTTTTTTTTTTATTAATTTTTTGGGTTTTTTTGTTATTATTTAATAATAATTTTTTAATAATTGTTGTGATTATTAAAATTTTTTTAATTTTTTTTTTGATTATTTTTTTTTTTTATTTTTATTATTTTGATATAATTATTTTTAATTTTTTTTTTATTTTTTAATTGTTTTTTTTTTTTATTTTTTTTAAATAATTGTTAATAATCGTAAAATTTTTATAATATTTTTTTAATTATTATTTTTAATTTTTTTATTATTTCTGTATTTTTTTTAAATTATTTAATGAATTATTTGTAATTATTTATTTATTTAATTTTTTTTTTTTTTTTAATTTGTTATTTTATTATTAAAATTTAGATAATTTTTGTTAAATTATAATTTTTTTATTTTTTGGTATGATTATTTTTGTATTATTTTTTAATTATTTTAAAAAAATTTTTTTTATTATTTATTTTATTTATTTTTTTTAAGTAAGACGGAGACAAAGTTCTCATTCAGGTCGGCCTTTTTTCAATTTTTTTAAAATTATTTTTATTGAATTATTTATTATTTTTTAAGGATTTATTTATTAATTTTTAATTATTTTTAAATGATTTTTTTTATTATTTAATTTATTTATTTTTTTTAAAGTTAGACGGAGATAGAGTTCTCATTCAGGTCCGACCTTTTTTTTTTTTATTATTATTTTTATTTAATTATTTATTATTTTTTAATGATTTATTTATTATTTTTTTATTATTTTTAAATGAATTTTTTTATTATTTAATTTATTTATTTTTTTTAAGTTAGACGGAGAGACAGTTCTCATTCAGGTCCGAGCTATTTGTTTTTTTTTAATATTATTTTTATTTAATTATTTATTATTTTTTAATGATTTATTTATAATTTTTTTATTATTTTTAAATGATTATTTTTATTATTTAATTTATTTATTTTTTTTAAGTTAGACGGAGAGACAGTTCTCATTCAGGTCCGACCTTTTTTTTTTTTTTTTATATTATTTTTATTTAATTATTTATTATTTTTTAATGATTTATTTATTAATTTTTTATTATTTTTAAATGAATTTTTTTATTATTTAATTTATTTATTTTTTTTAAGTTAGACGGAGAGACAGTTCTCATTCAGGTCCGACCTATTTGTTTTTTTTTAATATTATTTTTATTTAATTATTTATTATTTTTTAATGATTTATTTATTATTTTTTTATTATTTTTAAATGAATATTTTTATTATTTAATTTATTTATTTTTTTTAAGTTAGACGGAGAGACAGTTCTCATTCAGGTCCGACCTTTTTTTTTTTTTTTAATATTATTTTTATCTAATTATTTATTATTTTTTAATGATTTATTTATTATTTTTTTATTATTTTTAAATGATTTTTTTTATTATTTAATTTATTTATTTTTTTTAAGTTAGACGGAGAGAGAGTTCTCATTCAGGTCCGACCTTTTTTTTTTTTTTTTTAATATTATTTTTATTTAATTATTTATTATTTTTTAATGATTTATTTATTATTTTTTTATTATTTTTAAATGATTATTTTTATTATTTAATTAATTGATTTATTTTTTTAAGAGAGAGTGAGACGCAGTTCTCATTCCGGTCCGCCTTATTTTTTCCCCATTAACATACATTACCGGTGTGTCGGCGATTTTATAGCTGGGCACCTGGTTCTAGTAGTCGGCCCTAAAATCGCGGACACACCGCTAATGCATGTCTATGGGCAGTGAGCTCGAATTCTGATTGGTCGGCGTTCAATCCGAAATCGGGCTGACTGGCCATAGAGATGCATTAGCGGTGTGTCGTCGATTTTAGGGCCGAGAAATAGAACCAGATGGGCGGGCATAAAATCGCCGACACACCGGTAATGTATGTCAATGGGGAAAAAAAAGTCGGACCTGAATGAGAACTGCGTGTCAGTTGTGAGGGGCTCTTCTGATTGGCTGAGGGCAGTATACATCGACCAATCAGAAGAGGGCCTCAGATCTGATTGAGATACAATGGGGGATTTTTGTTCCATTGTATGTGAATGAGAACGAAGAGGACGTCGGAGGTGGAAGATCCCCGGGGCCGGACGAAGAAGCGGAGATGGCGGAAAGAAGACAGAAGACCCCCGGGGCCGGACGAAGAGGCGGAGATGGCGGAAAGAATACAGAAGACCCCCGGGGCCGGAGGAAGAGGACGGCTGGCCGGACGGAGGACTTGTGGATCGGACGGACGATCAGATGACTTGAAGGCATGTAAGTGATCGACGGGGACGTTAGCTAGGGCACGGCGGGGGTTAGAGGTGTAGGAGCTTAGGTGATAGCGGCGTTAGGTTAGGGACCTGCGGGGGCTTAGGGTGTAGGGCTTTAGCGAGAGGGGCAGGGGAGAGCGGCGGGAGGTCAGGGGCGGCGGTGCCTTAGGGGATAGGCGTCGGGGCTTAGGAGTATCGGCGGGTCGGTGCTTAGGGTATAGGGGTGCGGCGGTGTTAGCGACAGCGGCGGGCATAGATGGGGCGGGTCGGGGCTTAGGGTATCGGGGTGCGGCGGTGTTAGCGACAGCGGCGGGCATAGATGGGGCGGGTCGGGGCTTAGGGTATAGGGGTGCGGCGGTGTTAGCGACAGCGGCGGGCATAGATGGGGCGGGTCGGGGCTTAGGGTATAGGGGTTCGGCGGTGTTAGCGACAGCGGCGGGCATAGATGGGGCGGGTCGGGGCTTAGGGTGTAGGGGTGCGGCGGTGTTAGCGACAGCGGGGGGCATAGATGGGGCGGGTCGGGGCTTAGGGTATAGGGGTTCGGCGGTGTTAGCGACAGCGACGGGCATAGATGGGGCGGGTCGGGGCTTAGGGTATAGGGGTGCGGCGGTGTTAGCGACAGCGGCGGGCATAGATGGGGCGGGTCGGGGCTTAGGGTATAGGGGTGCGGCGGTGTTAGCGACAGCGGCGGGCATAGATGGGGCGGCGGCGGGCATAGATGGGGCGGGTCGGGGCTTAGGGTATAGGGGTGCGGCGGTTGTTAGCGACAGCGGCGGGCATAGATGGGGCGGGTCGGGGCTTAGGGTATAGGGGTGCGGCGGTGTTAGCGACAGCGGCGGGCATAGATGGGGCGGCGGCGGGCATAGATGGGGCGGGTCGGGGCTTAGGGTGTAGGGGTGCGGCGGTGTTAGCGACAGCGGCGGGCATAGATGGGGCGGCGGCGGGCATAGATGGGGCGGGTCGGGGCTTAGGGTGTAGGGGTGCGGCGGTGTTAGTGACAGCGGCGGGCATAGATGGGGCGGGTCGGGGCTTAGGGTATAGGGGTGCGGCGGTGTTAGCGACAGCGGCGGGCATAGATGGGGCGGGTCGGGGCTTAGGGTATAGGGGTGCGGCGGTGTTAGCGACAGCGGCGGGCATAGATGGGGCGGCGGCGGGCATAGATGGGGCGGGTCGGGGCTTAGGGTATAGGGGTGCGGCGGTGTTAGCGACAGCGGCGGGCATAGATGGGGCGGCGGCGGGCATAGATGGGGCGGGTCGGGGCTTAGGGTATAGGGGTGCGGCGGTGTTAGCGACAGCGGCGGGCATAGATGGGGCGGGCCGGGGCTTAGGGTATAGGGGTGCGGCGGTGTTAGCGACAGCGGCGGGCATAGATGGGGCGGCGGCGGGCATAGATGGGGCGGGTCGGGGCTTAGGGTATAGGGGTGCGGCGGTGTTAGCGACAGCGGCGGGCATAGATGGGGCGGGTCGGGGCTTAGGGTATAGGGGTGCGGCGGTGTTAGCGACAGCGGCGGGCATAGATGGGGCGGGCATAGATGGGGAGGCGGCGGGCATAGATGGGGCGGGTCGGGGCTTAGGGTATAGGGGTGCGGCGGTGTTAGCGACAGCGGCGGGCATAGATGGGGCGGGTCGGGGCTTAGGGTATAGGGGTGCGGCGGTGTTAGCGACAGCGGCGGGCATAGATGGGGCGGCGGCGGGCATAGATGGGGCGGGTCGGGGCTTAGGGTGTAGGGGTGCGGCGGTGTTAGCGACAGCGGCGGGCATAGATGGGGCGGGTCGGGGCTTAGGGTATAGGGGTGCGGCGGTGTTAGCGACAGCGGCGGGCATAGATGGGGCGGGTCGGGGCTTAGGGTATAGGGGTGCGGCGGTGTTAGCGACAGCGGCGGGCATAGATGGGGCGGGTCGGGGCTTAGTGTAAGAGCGGCAGGAGACTGTAGTGTACAGCGCGATGGTATACTACAGTCCCATGGCGCTTATGGTCATGGGACTGTAGTATACTATAGCGGTGTACAGTAGAGAGTAGAGTAGTAGGGGCTTAGTAGGGGATTGTGTGTCTTGTAGTAGGGGCTTGTGTGTCTTGGTTGGCGGGGTAGTGTGTAAGAGCGGCAGGAGGCTGTAGTGTACAACGCGATGGTATACTACAGTCCCATGGCGCTTATGGGCATGGGACTGTAGTATACTATAGCGGTGTACAGTAGAGTAGTAGAGGCTTCTGTGTCTTAGAGCGGCAGGAGGCTGTAAGCGGCAGGAGGCTGTAGTGTACAACGCGATGGTATACTACAGTCCCATGGCGCTTATGGGCATGGGACTGTAGTATACTATAGCGGTGTACAGTAGAGTAGTAGAGGCTTGTGTGTCTTGGTTAGTGGTGGGTGGCAGCGACTCGCAATGCCCGCTTCGCGGGCATTGCTTCGCGAGGCTGCAACGACTCGCAATGCCCGCTTTGCGGGCATTGCTTCGGGAGTCGCCGTGGCCGCTACGCGGCCACGGGGAGAGTCCAGGAGAAGCAGCTCGGACTCGCTAACCAAGCCACCGGAAGCAGCGCCGCTCCGACGGAAGTCGCTACGGCAATTATATACAGTTAGGGCCAGAAATATTTGGACAGTGACATAAGTTTTGTTATTTTAGCTGTTTACAAAAACATGTTCAGAAATACAATTATATATATAATATGGGCTGAAAGTGCACACTCCCAGCTGCAATATGAGAGTTTCCACATCCAAATCGGAGAAAGGGTTTAGGAATCATAGCTCTGTAATGCATAGCCTCCTCTTTTTCAAGGGACCAAAAGTAATTGGACAATGGACTCTAAGGGCTGCAATTGACTCTGAAGGCGTCTCCCTCGTTAACCTGTAATCAGTGAAGTAGTTAAAAGGTCAGGGGTGGATTCCAGGTGTGTGGTTTTGCATTTGGAAGCTGTTGCTGTGACCAGACAACATGCGGTCAAAGGAACTCTCAATTGAGGTGAAGCAGAACATTCTGAGGCTGAAAAAAAAGAAAAAATCCATCAGACAGATAGCAGACATGCTTGGAGTAGCAAAATCAACAGTTGGGTACATTCTGAGAAAAAAGGAATTGACTGGTGAGCTTGGGAACTCTAAAAGGCCTGGGCGTCCACGGATGACAACAGTGGTGGATGATCGCCGCATACTTTATTTGGTGAAGAAGAACCCGTTCACAACATCAACTGAAGTCCAGAACTCTCTCAGTGAAGTAGGTGTATCTGTGTCTAAGTCAACAGTAAAGAGAAGACTCCATGACAGTAAATACAAAGGGTTCACATCTAGATGCAAACCATTCATCAATTCCAAAAATAGACAGGCCAGAGTTAAATTTGCTGAAAAACACCTCAAGAAGCCAGCTCAGTTCTGGAAAAGTATTCTATGGACAGATGAGACAAAGATCAACCTGTACCAGAATGATGGGAAGAAAAAAGTTTGGAGAAGAAAGGGAACGGCACATGATCCAAGGCACACCACATCCTCTGTAAAACATGGTGGAGGCAACGTGATGGCATGGGCATGCATGGCTTTCAATGGCACTGGGTCACTTGTGTTTATTGATGACATAACAGCAGACAAGAGTAGCCGGATGAATTCTGAAGTGTACCGGGATATACTTTCAGCCCAGATTCAGCCAAATGCTGCAAAGTTGATTGGACGGTGCTTCATAGTACAGATGGACAATGACCCCAAGCATACAGCCAAAGCTACCCAGGAGTTCATGAGTGCAAAAAAGTGGAACATTCTGCAATGGCCAAGTCAATCACCAGATCTTAACCCAATTGAGCATGCATTTCACTTGCTGAAATCCAGACTTAAGACGGAAAGACCCACAAACAAGCAAGACCTGAAGGCTGCGGCTGTAAAGGCCTGGCAAAGCATTAAGAAGGAGGAAACCCAGCGTTTGGTGATGTCCATGGGTTCCAGACTTAAGGCAGTGATTGCCTCCAAAGGATTCGCAACAAAATATTGAAAATAAAAATATTTTGTTTGGGTTATGTTTATTTGTCCAATTACTTTTGACCTCCTAAAATGTGGAGTGTTTGTAAAGAAATGTGTACAATTCCTACATTTTCTATCAGATATTTTTGTTCAACCCTTCAAATTAAACGTTACAATCTGCACTTGAATTCTGTTGTAGAGGTTTCATTTCAAATCCAATGTGGTGGCATGCAGAGCCCAACTCGCGAAAATTGTGTCACTGTCCAAATATTTCTGGCCCTAACTGTAATAGATAGTTGATAATTGCTAAAACATTTTTTCTGTACCTAAAATGAATAAAAAAATCTCTAACTGACCCCGATTCAAAATTTTTTTGTAGATGGATCCAGATGGTTCCATAAGCAATGAGGACATTTTATTACAGGTATGTGTGGCTCCCCTGCGGATCCAGTTGCCACAGAGGTACTGCACCCCACTTAGAGGTGTAGTACCCTACTCTCGGGGAATGGAGATGGCACTGACTGGTATCCAAGCACCAAGAAACCACACCCCGCTCCAGGTTGGGGTCAGAGCGAGATTGCTCTTACGGGAGAGCACAGTCCCTGATCCTGCCTGGAAGGGAGGAACCAGGGTAGTGGGGTTAGACAGAGAGTAGAGTGTAGGGGGGCACCCGGGTAGGGAGGACATACATAGGTGACATGGGACACATGATGGACAGTATAAAGGGGACGATAGAAACATCTAGATTTAGTTGGTAGTTGGTGGAGAGCAGCCGGCAGGAGCCTGTGAGAACAGTGTGTCTGTCAAATAGAAGGGTAACATCTGGAAAGAGAAAGGCCTGAGAGAGAGAGAACAAGGGTGCTCTAGAAGACAGAAGGGGTCCAGGGGACCGGGTAGTGAGCAATCCACTCGGGGATGCCCGCATCCACAGTGACTATAAACGTGTGGAGGGACTAGGCCACAGACTAGTGGGGAACAACCAGGCTCCGCTAGCAACTCGGAGGCTGCGGTATCTCTAAGTGCTGCAGCCAAGATTGCACACATCTGCTGAAAGGTGGGCACATAGGGTTCAGAGACAGATGAAGTAGTAACCCTAAGAAGGACCCTCGGTCACCGGCTCAGGGCACTGTGTGAGCAGGAGGGCGAAGCAAGAAGAAGAGTCGACCATGAAAGGACGGTAGCAAGGGGGTACCAGTTTGTGCTACCACCTTACTCGGGAGTTAGTTGGATTCAAAACTTCATCTCCAAGGATTCAGCACTCCGCGGGTTGTTGCAACAGTGATGACTGCTGTGACTGGGAACGACAAAGCTGTGAGTAAACATCTGGAGCCTCACCCTGCTGTGACTGTTACTACCAAGCTGCCTTATTACCAACCTCCTCAGAGGAACTGTAAAGCATCGGCGACCATTACTAGCTGCAACCTGCAGGTGGTTTCACGTAAATTAGAATCCCCAGGTCTGGTAACCCGATCCCAAGAAGAACCTCTCCTAGACTCTCATCCCAGAAGCAGAGTTTCCTTTTTAAACCCCCTTTTTGATTGACCGCTCCAGGGCCATAGGCCGGTTCACGCCACCATGACATCCCCAGCGACGACACCAAACAGGGCCTGGTCACGAATACCCCACAGCCCCCATGGGGTGAGTCATATGAGGTAGTGCAGTATGGTAAGGTGTTAAATCAAAAACCACTTCCGCCCTATGAACCTACACAAGAGATAGAATTGAAGGCGCTTACTGAGGGCTGTACTTTGGGAAAAGGATTGAGAATTAAATTGTTAAACTGATTCCAGGTACATGCAAGGTGTAGCACATGATTTTGGTATAATTTGGAGAACAAGGGGTTTCTGACTTCCTAAGGCAAACCTACTTCTTTTGCTTTTGTTTTTGGGTTCATATGCACATGCTCATTAATCTCTGAAACACAGACCTCTTCTCCTTTCTGAGAGGTGTATGGCTGGACATTTTCATCTTGTTTGATCTTGCGTATAATTGCTTGTATAGATGAACAAGGCACCTTCGGGTATCTAGAAATTGCACTCAAGGATGAACCACACTTGCCCAAGTCCATAACTCTCTTCTTGATATCTTGGCTGATTTCTTTACACTTTCCCATGATGCTACACAAAGAAGCAGTGTGTTTCAGGTGTGCTTAAAATACATCCACAGGTGTGTCTCTATTTAATTCAGATGTTGCCAATAAACCTATCAGAAGCTTCCATACAGATGATATGGTCTGTCCCAAATTGTTTAAAGGCATAGTAATCTAGATAGATAGAAACATAAAGCTTTTTGAGCAGCAATGCCTGTGGAGCAATTTCAGCTATAGCTTCCTTCACAGCTAAATATACGTACAAAATAAAGAGTTCAGCTGCAGCACTCCATTAGGATGTCATCTCTTGCTTATATTGTGGCTCCAAGTACAGGGCTGGCTACGTTTCAGACTCCCTCGCCTTTTGTCAAGCAATCACAAGCTCTATAGCCCAGATATTTATACATGTTACTGCTTTTATATTCATTACAACATCCATTAATCAATTTACATACAGTGCAGACTCTATTACGTAGGTGAAACTACATTGGAGCTAAAAATAAGATTAAGCGAACACAGATATAGTATTCGAAAAAAACTCACAGGATTACCTATTAGTGATGAGCGAGTACTAAAATGCTCGGGTGCTCGAAGCTCGGGCCAAGCATCCCGAGATACTCGTGTACTCGGCCCGAGTACCGAGCCCAATGTTATCCTATGGGAGACACGAGTATTTTTATGAAATGACTGCCGGCAGCATGGAAAAACCCTAAAAATGTCAGAAAAGTCTCAGAAGAGTGCTGAAATGACATGGCAACACCATGGGGAAGACCCCTGGAAGCATTTCTCACTCAAAAGTCACAGCTGTGAACAATGTTGTCCGAGTTTCACGCCAATTTTACGGAGTCTCCAGAAAACCTTCCAAAATGACACCAAAATGAATATTTAGGGTGGAAATGTTAAGGGCACATACCCAATAGTGAGATACAGCTGGTGTATGTTACTTTTTGTGATTACATGAAACATTTTACATGAAAACATTGTGCGGCACTACGATGACCCTGAGAAGAGACGAACATGAAGCCCTGTCTTGAAATAATGTGCCCATTTTGAGGAACTGGGTCTATTGTAGTATCTTCCTTGGCCAGGGCAGCCAAAAATTGGAAGGTTCAACAATGACCCAAGCATACAGACATGTAGTAGGGCCTGTAACCCTCAAGTGGGTGTATTGTAGTATAGCCCTTTGGTCAGGGCAGCCAAAAATTGGGAGGTTCAACAATGACCCATGCATACAGACATGTAGTGGGGCCTGTAACCCTCAAGTGGGTGTATTGTAGTATAGGCCTTTGGCCAGGGCAGCCAAAAATTGGAAGGTTCAACAATGACCCGTGCATACAGACATGTAGTAGGGCCTGTAACCCTCAAGTGGGTGTATTGTAGTATAGCCCTTTGGTCAGGGCAGCCAAAAATTGGGAGGTTCAACAATGACCCATGCATACAGACATGTAGTAGGGCCTGTAACCATCAAGTGGGTGTATTGTAGTATAGGCCTTTGGCCAGGGCAGCCAAAAATTGGGAGGCTCCTCATTGTCCCTGGATAGAGACGTGCAGGAGGGCCTGTAAACAAGAACTGGGTGTATTGTAGTATAGCCCTTTGGCCAGGGCAGCCAAAAATTGGAAGGTTCAACAATGACCCATGCATACAGACATGTAGTAGGGCCTGTAACCCTCAAGTGGGTGTATTGTAGTATAGGCCTTTGGCCAGGGCAGCCAAAAATTGGGAGGTTCCTCATTGTCCCTGGATAGAGACGTGCAGGAGGGCCTGTAAACAAGAACTGGGTGTATTGTAGTATAGCCCTTTGGCCAGGGCAGCCAAAAATTGGAAGGTTCAACAATGACCCATGCATACAGACATGTAGTAGGGCCTGTAACCCTCAAGTGGGTGTATTGTAGTATAGCCCTTTGGTCAGGGCAGCCAAAAATTGGGAGGTTCAACAATGACCCATGCATACAGACATGTAGTAGGGCCTGTAACCCTCAAGTGGGTGTATTGTAGTATAGGCCTTTGGCCAGGGCAGCCAAAAATTGGGAGGCTCCTCATTGTCCCTGGATAGAGACGTGCAGGAGGGCCTGTAAACAAGAACTGGGTGTATTGTAGTATAGCCCTTTGGCCAGGGCAGCCAAAAATTGGAATGTTCAACAATGACCCATGCATACAGACATGTAGTAGGGCCTGTAACCCTCAAGTGGGTGTATTGTAGTATAGCCCTTTGGTCAGGGCAGCCAAAAATTGGAAGGTTCAACAATGACCCATGCATACAGACATGTAGTAGGGCCTGTAACCCTCAAGTGGGTGTATTGTAGTATAGCCCTTTGGCCAGGGCAGCCAAAAATTGGGAGGTTCAACAATGACCCATGCATACAGACATGTAGTAGGGCCTGTAACCCTCAAGTGGGTGTATTGTAGTATAGCCCTTTGGCCAGGGCAGCCAAAAATTGGAAGGTTCAACAATGACCCATGAATACAGACATGTAGTAGGGCCTGTAACCCTCAAGTGGGTGTATTGTAGTATAGGCCTTTGGCCAGGGCAGCCAAAGATTGGGAGGCTCCACATTGTCCCTGGATAGAGACGTGCAGGAGGGCCTCAAAACATTTTTCCCATTGAAAAGGAGCGGGTATCCTGTCGTTGTAATGCCCATTCAAAAAGAATGGGCGTAAAAATTTACCACTGGGGGTATACCTGAAACAACAGCCTAAGTATTGTAACGGTCATCATGGTGGCACATGAGGAGAAGGAGGAGCAGTCCAGCGATTATCCAAGGAAGAGGAAGACGACGTGGTGGATGATCCAGTAGCTGACCCAACCTGGTAGGAGGATATGCAGAGCGAGGACAGCAGTGCACAGGGGGAGGGAGGCGTAGCATCCCAACAGGCAGTACGAAGCAGGGTCGGGTCCGCAGGCAGAAGGCAGGGAACCGTTCCTCGAAACGACAACACGACACAAGGTGCCTGTGCAAATGTTAGGTCTTCCCGAGTCTGGCAGTATTTTAAGTTGGCTCCAGATGACTCTAAAAAGGCCATTTGCAACACCTGCCATGCCAGCATCAACAGGGGTACGAAAACTAGCAGCCTGACCACCACCAGCATGATCAGGCACATGTCAGCCAAGCACCCAACTGTCATATATGATACAGTCTATATAGAGTCTAATGCATGGGTATAATGAGACACATGAGACATACGCTTCTTAAGCAGCTCTTGTATTGCTTCATACAAGTTAGTGCATCAGGATAACGTAAATGTAAGTTGCATAGTGCAAGGCAAACAACCAAGGACATCAGAGCATTAAAGCATAGTACAAGTCTCAAGGAAAGCATTCAGAGTCTATTACTTCCCTGTCAGATGTTGCTGGCAAACAGGAGGATTCTGTGTCCATAAATGATTCCAGGTAGAGTGAATCCAGGCTTCAGAGAGCAAGTCACAGACAGATTGCAGACCTGATTCAGGAGCACAGGTAAATCATCTGAAACTGATTAAAAGGGCAATTGGCAAGAAACAGGGCAGGGACATCAAAGCTGAGGACTCCATATTGTTTGAGGGCAAAAGTCAATGCACAGGACAGGAAACAAGATGGCCGACAAAATACACTAAATGCAAACATAACAACAGATATAGCAAAAAAGACTGAAAACCTTACACCGACTTTGTGGGAAGTACAACAGAGTCGAGGAGCAGTGCTTGCTGATGTCACTGCTACGTCTTCGCGTGTTGTGCGTGCGAGCCAATCCCCTGTACATGCTGGCCGCGAATAAGCCTCCGGCCCTGCACCTGAAGTTGCCCATGCACAAATAACACCACCATCAAGCACGTCCTTGTCCCAGCGCAGCGTTCAATTATCCATTCAGCAAACCTTTGAACGCAGGCGCAAATACGCTGCCAACGCCCCACATGCCACAGTCCTGAATTCTCACATTTCGCGACTCTTAGCGCTAGAAATGTTGCCTTTACGGCTGGTGGAGATGGAAGCATTCCGCAACCTGATGGCGGCTGCTGTCCCACGTTACTCGGTCCCCAGCCGCCACTATTTCTCCAGATGTGCCGTCCCCAGCATTGCATAACCACGTGTCCAACAGCATCACATGTGCCCTGAACAACGCTGTTTCAGCCAAAGTCCAAGTAACCACAGACACGTGGACAAGTGCTTGTGGGCAAGGCCCCTACATCTCCTTGACAAAACACTGGGTTAATATTGTGGAGGCTGGGACCCAGTCTGAGCAAGGGACGGAACACAGTCCTTCCCACACCAAGGATAGCAGGCCCTACCTCTGTCAGGGTTTCACCGACACTCTACAGCTCCGGAATGTCATGCTCTTCAGCCTCCTCCTCCTGCGCATCCTCATCCACTGTACCCTCCACACCAGTCCCAAGCTGGAAGCACTGCAGCACTGCCTCTGCGAAGCGGCAACAGGCTGTGCTGAAGCTAGTCTGCATAGGTGACAAACCCCACAATGCAGAAGAGGTGTGGACAGCTCTAAAACAGCAGGCAGATCACTGGCTCACACCTCTGAACCTAAAGCCAGGAAAGGTCGTGTGTGACAATGGCCGGAACCTGGTGGCAGCTTTGAGGCGAGGCCAGCTGACGCATGTTCCATGCGTAGCCCATGTGCTCAACCTGGTGGTTCAGAGGTTTATAAAGTCATACCCAGAGCTGTCTGAACTGCTGGTAAAAGTTCGCCGTCTGTCTGCACATTTTCGCAAGTCACCTGCTGCTTCAGCCGGCCTTGCCGGCTTTCAGCGCCGTTTGCGTCTTCCGGCCCACAGACTGGTGTGTGATGTCCCCACGCGTTGGAATTCAACTCTGCACATGTTGGTCAGGATATGTGAGCAGAAGAGGGCAGTTGTTGACTACCTGCATCAACTAAGCGGTCGGGAAATGGGTCAAACTCCAGACATAACGCCTGAGGAGTGGAGATGGATGTCCGACCTATGTACCGTCCTCCAAAACTTTGAGGACTCCACCAAGATGGTGAGCGGCGATGACGCCATTATTAGCATCACCATACCACTACTCTGCCTTCTGAAACGGTCTCTGCTGAAAAACAAAGAGGATGCATTGCAGGCCGAGCGCGATGACTTGGAGCAAGAAACAGTAGTGGGTGTGGGTGAAAACACACAGCCCAGCCTCATCTCATCACAACGTGCAGTGGAGGACTATGACGAGGAGGAGGAGGATGAAGACATGGAGCAACTCTCTGGCCAAATTGAGGATATGACATGCACACCAGTCATACCCTCGATTCAGCGTGGCTGGCCAGAGGACAGGGGAGATGAGGAGGAGGAGGAGGAGGAGGAGGACAGCATGTTCAGTCATCGTGTTGGTCTGGATACTGAAGTGATGGCTGTTAAGAGTCTGGCGCACATGGCTGACTTTATGGTAAGCTGCCTGGCTCGTGACCCTCGCGTTCAGAACATCTTGGCCGACAATCAGTACTGGTTGGCAACACTCTTAGACCCACGCTACAAGGAGAACTTTATGTCTCTCATTCCTGAGTAGGAGATGTCAGCCAAAATGCAGCAGTTCCAGAAGGCCATAGTCACGGAAGTAGGCAAATCATTCCCCTCACAAAACGCTAGCGGCATAGGTCAGGAATCAGTGGAGAACCAAGGCGTACGGCCGAGAGGGGCACAAGTCCAATCCGCCAGAGGTAGTGGAACAGTCTTTACGATGTGTGACAGTTTTCTCAGCCACTCACGTACCATAGCCCCTGAGGCGCGGGGTAGTGCCACAAGAAATGCTAAGTTTGGCCAGATGCTGAAGGAGTACCTTGCAGATCGAACAACTGTACTGCGAGATTCCTCTGTGCCTTACAATTATTGGGTCTCCAAGCTGGACACGTGGCATGAATTGGCTCTCTACGCCTTGGAAGTCCTGGCCTGCCCTGCCGCTAGCGTTTTGTCAGAGTGTGTTTTCAGTGCCGCAGGTGGAATCATTACTGATAAACGCACCCGCCTGTCACTGAAAATGCTGACAGGCTGACTCTGATCAAGATGAACAAGGGTTGGATTGGGCCAGACTTCACCACACCACCAACAAATGACAAATGAATTTTAAATTTTGTTATGGGAATTTGCCATGTACCTCCACTCACCCATGGGTACACACTTCTGGACTTCCGAGTGTCCAAGTGTGGGATCAGTAATGTCCGTGGACGTGTACTTGGCCTGGTGGTAGGAAGGGGGATCAGGTTGGGAAATGTGCGGTGCAGTATCACGGCTACTGACGCTTGACCGTGTGGAAGACAGGGTGTTGGTGGAGGTGCCAATCTGACTTGAAGCATTATCCGCAATCCAAGTAACAACCTGTTGACACAGGTGTTGGTTCAAGAGCGGTGTACTGGAGCGGGCCCCAAGAATTTGGGACAGGACGTGTGAGCGAGTAGATGTGCCCCTTTGTTGCGAAATTAGTGCTTGCACACGACCTCGGCCTCTGCCTGCACCACCATCACGTTCACTTCATTGTTCCTTGCCAACGGCCTTGCGCATTTTGCTTGTATACAGCGACAACAGTCTGGTGACTGTAATGGTGACAGAAGATTAGGATTTTAGTTCCTAACCTGTATTAAGGTAGTAATTACACCAGTCTGGTGACTGTAATGGTGTCAGGAGAGGATTTTAGTCCCTAACCTGTATTAAGGTAGTACGTACACCAGTCTGGTGACTGTAATGGTTTCAGGAGAGGATTTTAGTCCCTAACCTGTATCAAGGTATGACGTACACCAGTCTGGTGACTGTAATGGTTTCAGGAGAGCATTTTAGTCCCTAACCTGTATCAAGGTATGACGTACACCAGTCTGGTGACTGTAATGGTTTCAAGAGAGGATTTTAGTCCCTAACCTGTATCAAGGTATGACGTACAGCAGTCTGGTGACTGTAATGGTTTCAGGATTAGGATTTTAGTCCCTAACCTGTATCAAGGTATGACGTACAACAGTCTGGTGACTGTAATGGTTTCAGGAGAGGATTTTAGTCCCTAACCTGTATTAAGGTAGTACGTACACCAGTCTGGTGACTGTAATGTTTCAGGAGAGGATTTTAGTCCCTAACCTGTATCAAGGTATGACGTACACCAGTCTGGTGACTGTAATGGTTTCAGGAGAGGATTTTAGTCCCTAACCTGTATCAAGGTATGACGTACACCAGTCTGGTGACTGTTGAGATCACAAGAGATTAGGATTTTAGTTCCCTAACCTGTATCAAGGTATGACGTACAACAGTCTGGTGACTGTAATGGTGTCAGGAGAGGATTTTAGTCCCTAACCTGTATTAAGGTAGTACGTACACCAGTCTGGTGACTGTAATGCTGTCAGGAGAGGATTTTAGTCCCTAACCTGTATTAAGGTAGTACGTACACCAGTCTGGTGACTGTAATGGTTTCAGGAGAGGATTTTAGTCCCTAACCTGTATCAAGGTATGACGTACAGCAGTCTGGTGACTGTAATGGTTTCAGGAGAGGATTTTAGTCCCTTACCCTGTATCAAGGTATGACGTACACCAGTCTGGTGACTGTAATGGTTTCAGGAGAGGATTTTAGTCCCTAACCTGTATCAAGGTATGACGTACAGCAGTCTGGTGACTGTAATGGTTTCAGGAGAGGATTTTAGTCCCTAACCTGTATCAAGGTATGACGTACACCAGTCTGGTGACTGTTCAGATCACAAGAGATTAGGATTTTATTTCCCTAACCTGTATCAAGGTATGACGTACACCAGTCTGGTGACTGTAATGGTTTTAGGAGAGGATTTTAGTCCCTAACCTGTATTAAGGTAGTACGTACACCAGTCTGTGACTGTAATGGTTTCAGGAGAGGATTTTAGTCCCTAACCTGTATCAAGGTATGACGTACACCAGTCTAGTGACTGTAATGGTTTCAGGAGAGGATTTTAGTCCCTAACCTGTATCAAGGTATGACGTACCACAGTCTGGTGACTGTAATGGTTTCAGGAGAGGATTTTAGTCCCTAACCTGTATCAAGGTATGACGTACACCAGTCTGGTGACTGTTGAGATCACAAGAGATTAGGATTTTAGTTCCCTAACCTGTATCAAGGTATGACGTACACCAGTCTGGTGACTGTAATGGTTTCAGGAGAGGATTTTAGTCCCTAACCTGTATCAAGGTATGACGTACAGCAGTCTGGTGACTGTAATGGTTTCAGGAGAGGATTTTAGTCCCTAACCTGTATCAAGGTATGACGTACACCAGTCTGGTGACAGTTCAGATCACAAGAGATTAGGATTTTAGTTCCCTAACCTGTATCAAGGTATGACGTACACCAGTCTGGTGACTGTAATGGTGTCAGGAGAGGATTTTAGTCCCTAACCTGTATTAAGGTAGCACGTACACCAGTCTGGTGACTGTAATGGTTTCAGGAGAGGATTTTAGTCCCTAACCTGTATCAAGGTATGACGTACACCAGTCTGGTGCCTGTTCAGATCACAAGAGATTAGGATTTTAGTTCCCTAACCTGTATCAAGGTATGACGTACACCAGTCTGGTGACTGTAATGGTTTCAGGAGAGGATTTTAGTCCCTAACCTGTATTAAGGTAGTACGTACACCAGTCTGGTGACTGTAATGGTTTCAGGAGAGGATTTTAGTCCCTAACCTGTATCAAGGTATGACGTACAACAGTCTGGTGACTGTAATGGTTTCAGGAGAGGATTTTAGTCCCTAACCTGTATCAAGGTATGACGTACACCAGTCTGGTGACTGTTGAGATCACAAGAGATTAGGATTTTAGTTCCCTAACCTGTATCAAGGTATGACGTACACCAGTCTGGTGACTGTAATGGTTTCAGGAGAGGATTTTAGTTCCCTAACCTGTATCAAGGTATGACGTACACCAGTCTGGTGACTGTAATGGTTTCAGGAGAGGATTTTAGTCCCTAACCTGTATTAAGGTAGTACGTACACCAGTCTGGTGACTGTAATGGTTTCAGGAGAGGATTTTAGTCCCTAACCTGTATTAAGGTATGACGTACACCAGTCTGGTGACTGTAATGGTTTCAGGAGAGGATTTTAGTCCCTAACCTGTATCAAGGTATGACGTACACCAGTCTGGTGACTGTTGAGATCACAAGAGATTAGGATTTTAGTTCCCTAACCTGTATCAAGGTATGATGTACACCAGTCTGGTGACTGTAATGGTTTCAGGAGAGGATTTTAGTCCCTAACCTGTATTAAGGTAGTACGTACACCAGTCTGGTGACTGTAATGGTTTCAGGAGAGGATTTTAGTCCCTAACCTGTATTAAGGTATGACGTACACCAGTCTGGTGACTGTAATGGTTTCAGGAGAGGATTTTAGTCCCTAACCTGTATCAAGGTATGACGTACACCAGTCTGGTGACTGTTGAGATCACAAGAGATTAGGATTTTAGTTCCCTAACCTGTATCAAGGTATGATGTACACCAGTCTGGTGACTGTAATGGTTTCAGGAGAGGATTTTAGTCCCTAACCTGTATTAAGGTAGTACGTACACCAGTCTGGTGACTGTAATGGTTTCAGGAGAGGATTTTAGTCCCTAACCTGTATCAAGGTATGACGTACACCAGTCTGGTGACTGTAATGGTTTCAGGAGAAGATTTTAGTCCCTAACCTGTATCAAGGTATGACGTACACCAGTCTGGTGACTGTTGAGATCACAAGAGATTAGGATTTTAGTTCCCTAACCTGTATCAAGGTATGACGTACACCAGTCTGGTGACTGTAATGGTTTCAGGAGAGGATTTTAGTCCCTAACCTGTATCAAGGTATGACGTACAACAGTCTGGTGACTGTAATGGTTTCAGGAGAGGATTTTAGTCCCTAACCTGTATCAAGGTATGACGTACAACAGTCTGGTGACTGTAATGGTGTCAGGAGAGGATTTTAGTCCCTAACCTGTATTAAGGTAGTACGTACACCAGTCTAGTGACTGTAATGGTGTCAGGAGAGGATTTTAGTCCCTAACCTGTATTAAGGTAGTACGTACACCAGTTTGGTGACTGTAATGGTTTCAGGAGAGGATTTTAGTCCCTAACCTGTATCAAGGTATGACGTACACCAGTCTGGTGACTGTAATGGTTTCAGGAGAGGATTTTAGTCCCTAACCTGTATTAAGGTAGTAAGTATAAGAGTGTGGTGACTCTAATGGTCACAGAAAAGCTTGGACTCCGATCTGGATCACCCTGCCTATATCCTCCTAGATTAGTCCTGAGAAGGACTGTTGTGGTCAGCAGCAGTTTGCAGCCCTGCTCCGGATCTACCTGTAAGGGCCGCAAATCTGTCCCTAAGCAGCAGCAGACACTCTCCCTACACTGACTGTCTGGATGGCTGTGTGCCGAGCACAGCGCGCCGGGAGTTATAAAGGCTTGGTCACGCTGTGCAGGGCGGCCAATCACTGCTATGCCACAACTAACAGGGCTGTGGCATTGCAGTGGTCTGCCAGCCAATCCCTGCACGTGGGCTGGCTCTCAAAAGAGCGCCAACATGCAGAGATGACGACCACGAGCACAGCACGAGTATCGCGAGATTACTCGGTGCTCACCGAGTAGCCCGAGTACAGTGATACTCGTGCGAGTACCGAGTAGTGGCGAGCATGCTCGCTCATCACTATTACCTATCCCAAAACATTGGATAGATGCGAAACACACAGAAAGTGATCTAAAATGGAGGATCATTGACATGGTGCACTTTTATCTCACTGTACAATGAAAAAATTTGTATAATGATGAATAATAGCATGTTTTTTTTGTCTCCCTTTTTAATCTATATCTAGATGGAAATACTGCAATGAGAACCAAGATTGGGGATCTCAAACACAAAAGATCCTGTGTTCTTTAAAACTTTTTTATTAATGAACGTTTTTTCTAAACAACTCACCCAAAAATTCTTTTTGTATCTTACGTAGTCCACAACGCCATTACTACCGTAATTGATTTGGTCTTGAAAGCACCTTTAAAATATTTATGCACTAATGAGCACTTTGTTAAAAAATATTTAGCATAATGAAACATTTCTTTTTGCACAATAAAAAACTGAGAACTTTATATCTCCAATATTTATTTCATGAGATAAAATACAGTTAAATAATAGGAAAATATTCTGAAGTCCTTTAATAGCTGCAGTATTCATGGAGTGAACCAATTCCCAAAAATGGGAGAGTCTTGAGGTACTTGAGACATCTCATATGGGTTAGTGCTCATACTCATGTAGGGGTTATTGTGGAGCCAAGGTTCAGTATGTGTGAAATTGAAAGAGGCAGGTTAGAAATAAAGTGACAATTTTTCTAAAGAGAAGTAAGACCAAAGAGAGGTGAAGGAGATAAAAATACATTTTATTAAGCACAGGCCACTTTAAAACTTAATTTTTAAAAACACATAAAAAGTAATTTTAACTAAGCTACAGCGCTGAGGTCTCCATACAATGGTTGGCACATTAGGGGTGGAAGAGAACACGCAGGTGTAGAAGCACCAAGATGGCGTGCAGTGACCTCCCCCCGTAGCCATAGTAACAGTAAACAGGAGAACCAGCGCATGTGCAGTAGCAGTTTCCGCCACGACAAGTCCCGCTCTACATTTTGCAAAGCAAGGTAATGGTGTCCTGTGTACACTATGTCAGTTTTAAGAGCAAATAAGGTGATTATATGATGTGGGAGAGGCCCCTAATCAAAGCAATAAGCAGTATACTGTACCGTTTTTTTGATAAATATGAACATCAAAACTATCAAAAGATGCAAACAAAGGGGTAGCAATGACTACATGCAATTATTCTGTAAACACATGAGCACTTTTATTGCACTGTATGTTAATTGATTAATGGATGTTGTAATGAATGTAAAAGAGGTAACATGTATAAATATCTGGGCTATAGAGCTTGTGATTGCTTGACCAAATGCGAGGGAGTCTGAAACGTAGCCAGCCCTGTACTTGGAGCCACAATAAAGGCATGAGATGACATCCTAATGGAGTGCTGCAGCTGAACTCTTTAATTTGTAGATAGATAGATACAGGGGCGGACCCAGACTGTAGTGGGCCCCGGTGCAAGAAATTTTTTGGGGGCCCCCCCGCCCTCATAGTGGCAACAAAGTAATGTAAACATATAGATTGTAATATTTATTTACAACGCAACCCTCAAAGAGCCCTGCATAAAGTATAAAGGCTTCCTCAAACCCTCCAAATATTATCATGCCCCCACAGAGCCCTCCAGATATATTAAAATGGCTTCCATATTATATAATTGGCTATATATATTTTAATACAGCATCCATAGTCCTCCATATATTATAGTAACATAGTTTTTTAAGGTTGAAGGAAGACTTTAAGTCCATCTAGTTCAACCCATAGCCTAACATGTTGATCCAGAGGAAGGCAAAAAAAAAACCCATGTGGCAACACTAATCTCCACATTGGGGGAAAAAATTCCTTCCTGACTCCAGATACGGCAATCAGACTAATTCCCTGGATCAACGCCCTATCAAAGAATCTAGTATATATAACTGGTAATGTTATAGTTTTCAAGAAAGGCATCCAGGCCCTTCTTAAATGTTAGTAGTGACTCACTCATTACAACATCATGTGGCAGAGAGTTCCATAGTCTCACTGCTCTTACAGTAAAGAATCCGCGTCTGTGATTATGATTAAACCTTCTTTCCTCCAGACGTAGAGGATGCCCCCTTGTCCCAGTCTCAGGCCTAAGAGTAAAGAGATCATTAGAAAGGTCTCTGTACTGCCCCCTCATATATTTATACATTATTATAAGATCACCCCTAAGCCTTCGATGCATTCCACGACCCTCCATATAGTATAGTACACCCGCATAGTCCTCCATATAGTATAAGGCAGTCCCATAGTCCTCCATATAGTATAATGGGCCCTCATATTCCTCCATATAGTATATTGCACCCCATACTCCTCCTATGTTATATTGCACATTACATAGTCTCCTATCACTGTATTCACGGGTTAAAAAAAAAAAAAAGTAAATACTCACCTCTCTTCTTGCTGCTCGCTCTGCACGTATCAGCACAGTGGCACTCAGTGATGACATCATCGTGCCCCACCATGCTGAGCTGCAAAAAGCAGACAGCTCAGCCAGGACTCGAGTGAAGAATGCTGCCGGCAGAGGCAGCCGGGACTATAGGAACGGGAGCGGCCTCCGCGGGAACTACCACTGGCACACACACACCTTGTACGCACGTGGCTCCGCTCCAAATGCCTTGTAGACACGCGGCTCCGCTCCACATGCCCTGCGCACACGCCTCCGCTCCGTACACATGCGGCTCCTCTACAGGACGCCCCAGCATATGCAGCTCCACTCCATCCACCTTATGCACACGCGGCTTTACTCCATATGTCCCGCACATGTGGCCCTGCCTCATACTCACGCGGCTCTGCACACACGTGTGCTCCGCTCCGTACAACCCTCGTCATACCATACCTCGGCTCTGCTCCATACACCTCATACACCTCGGCTCTGCTCCGTACACCTCGTACACACTCGGCTCTGCTCCGTTCACCTCGTACACACACGGCTCTGCTCCGTAAACCTCGTACACACACGGCTCTGCTCCGTAAACCTCGTACACACGGCTCTGCTCCGTACACCACGTACACACTCGGCTCTGCTCCGTACACCACGTACACACTCGGCTCTGCTCCGTACACCACGTACACACTCGGCTCTGCTCCGTACACACTCGGCTCTGCTCCGTACACCTCGTACACACTCGGCTTTACTCCGTACACCTCGTACACACTCGGCTCCGCTCCGTACACCACGTATACACTCTGAACTCCGCTCCATACACCTCATACACACTCGGCTCTGCTACATCCACACTGTAAATCCCTCCTGATATAAACTTCACCTCATCCAGCACCATGACAACAAGCACAGCAGAGTCCTGCATACACTGAGGAGCTGATCATGTGACCAGACTCCTCCCCTCAATGTGACATCATCACAGGTCCTGTAAAAGCATAAAAGCAGTGTACAGAGCAGCAAACCCCCCCCTCCCCCCGGGTCTGTCCTCAGCCTGTGCCCTGTCTTTGGTCCCTTTCCTTGTACCTGGGTCCTTGTGCAGAGCTGTGTCCCCTCATCTGCTGCTGCTGCTGATGATGCTGAACAGCCATCAGCCATGTGGAGAGAATTTCAGAGGCCCGCGCGCATTGCCAGGATTGGTTGAGTGAGGTCCTCCGCACAGTGCAGGAGAGGTCACATGACTCACTCTCTGCACTGTGATTGGGGCTCTGTCCTCGCTCCTGAGCTGCTGTGAGGGGGCGTGGCCGGCAGCTAGAAGAGGCGTGGCCGGCAGCACGTCGGCTTATTCTCCGTGCCTTGAGGGGGGGCCCCCTAACCTGTCGGGGCCCTGGTGCCGCTGCACCAGCGGCACCACGGTAGGTCCGCCCCTGGATAGATAGATAGATAGATAGATAGATAGATAGATAGATAGATAGATAGATAGATAGATAGATAGAGTTGTGGCCAAAAGTATTGACACCCCTGCAATTCTGTCAGATAATACTCAGTTTCTTCCTGAAAATGATTGCAATCACAAATTCTTTGGTATTATTATCTTCATTTAACCCCTTCCCGACCCAGGACGCAGCATATGCATCCTCAAAACAAGTTCGTTCCCGACCTTGGACGCATATGCTGCGTCCTCGCCAGTTTCCCGTCCTGCGGCTCTATTAACCGCGGTCACTAAGGGGTTAATAGAGCCGCAGGTACGGAAGGACCTGCACTGTACCCCAGTGGGGGTGGCTTAGCCCCCCCCGGGGCTAGGACCGCTCCGATTGGCAGTGAAATGAAAGTGAAACTGCCAATCGGAGTAATTGTAATATCGCACCAATGTAACTTGGTAAGATATTACCATAACAATACAGCCAATGCCTGATGCTGGATAGCATCAGGCACTGGCTGGAGAAGGGGTCCTGTGACTTCCCCCCCACCTCAGATCTGTGGGGGCGCCGCCGATCCCGGGCCCTCCGCCTTGCTCCTGGCCGCCGATGTGCCCCCTGCCCTCCGATCTTCCCCCTGTGTGATCTTCCCCGGGTGTGATCTCCCCCTGTGTGATCTCCCCTCAGTTTTCTCCTTCCCCTGTGATCTCCTTCCCCTGTGATCTCCTTCCCCTGTGATCTTCCACCCCCGTGATCTCCTTCCCCTGTGATCTCCCCCGGCCCCCGCCATGCGATCCTTCCCCATGTCACCGCTGCCCGCGCCCGGTCTCCTCTTCCCGCTCCCTCTTCTTCCTCACCTGTCTTCTTTCTTCTCCTCTGTCCTCCGATCTTCTCCCTCTTTCCTCCGCTCTTCTTCCTCTGTCCTCCGGTCTGCTCTGTCTTCTGTCTTCTCTGTTGCTGTCCTCTTCCTGCGCCGTCCTGCTTCTTCTGCCGGCTCCTCTGCACAGTTATCTCCCAGCATGGAAATGACTGTGCAGAGGAGCGGTGTCACAGCCAGGGCACAGCATCTGTGTGATTGCTGTGCCCTGGCTGTGTTAACCCTCTAAGTTCTGTGATCTCAGGGATCACAGCACTTAGAGGATCCAATCATCATGGAAACAATCACCAGAGACTACAACAAGGGAACACTTGATCCCTTGTGTTGTAGTCTCTGGGATCAGCGTTATGGTGCATGGTATGACAGATCATTGCCATACCGTGCACCATGACGCTGATCCCAGAGACTACAAGAGGACACTTGATCCCTTGTGTTGTAGTCTCTGGGATCAGCGTTATGGTGCATGGTATGACAGATCATTGCCATACCGTGCACCATGACGCTGATCCCAGAGACTACAAAAAGGGATCAAGTGTCCTCTTGTAGTCTCTGGGATCAGCGTCATTGTGCACGGTATGACCGATCATTGCAATCCCGTGCACAATGACGCTGATCCAGAGACTACAAGAGGACACTTTATCCCTTGTAGTCTCTGGGGTCACAGTCATGAAGCACGGTACGGCAGATAATTGCCATACAATGCTTCATGACTGTGACCCCAGAGACTACAACAAGGAATCAAGTGTCCTCTTGTTGTAGTCACTGGGGTCAGTCATGGTGCACTGTATGGCAATGATCTGCCGTACCGTGCACCATGACTCTGACCTCAGAGACTACAACAAGAGGACTCTTGATCCCTTGTTGTAATCTCTGGGGTCAGAGTCATGAAGCACGGTACGGCAGATAATTGCCATACAGTACTTCATGACTGTGACCCCAGAGACTACAAGAAGGGATCAAGTGTCCTCTTGTTGTAGTCACTGGGGTCAGTCATGGTGCACTGTATGGCAATGATCTGCCGTACCGTGCACCATGACTCTGACCTCAGAGACTACAACAAGAGGACTCTTGATCCCTTGTTGTAATCTCTGGGGTCAGAGTCATGAAGCACGGTACGGCAGATAATTGCCATACAGTACTTCATGACTGTGACCCCAGAGACTACAACAAGGGATCAAGTGTCCTCTTGTTGTAGTCACTGGGGTCAGTCATGGTGCACTGTATGGCAATGATCTGCCGTACTGTGCACCATGACTCGACTCCAGAGACTACAACAAGAGGACACTTGATCCCTTGCTGCAGTCTCTGGATGTAGCAGAGGCGATCAAGCGTCGTGGGACCTTCGTTGTGGACTACATCGGAGGCGATCGAGCATCGTGGGACCTTCGTTATGGACTACGTCGGATCTTTATAATAAAGATGGAGTCCGAATTTTGTTTGTGTTTTTTTTTCAAATAAAAAGATTTTTCTCTGTGTGTATTTTCTGACTATTTACCAGAGATTCCTAATGGCGGGTCTAACATTGGCCCTATATTATGAATCTCGGGCTTAGTGCCAGCTGCCAATAAAAAGCTGGCATTAACCCTTTATTACCCAGTTAGCCACCGGCACCAGGGCAACTGGAAGAGCGTGGGTACAGCGCCAGAAAATGGCGCTTCAATGAATGCGCCATTTTCTGGGGCGGCTGCGGGCTGCAATTCTCAGCATGGGGGGCCCAGAACGCTTGGGCCTCTCTATGCTGAGGATTCCAGCCCCCAGCTGCCTAGTTGTACCTGGCTGGACCAAAAATATGGCGGAGCCCTATGTCATTTTTTTTCTAGAAATAATTCTAGAAATAAAAAAAAATAGGCTTCGCTGTATTTTTGGTTCCAGCCAGGTATGACGAGGCAGCTGGGTGTGGTCAGTCCGTAGGTGCCAAGTTGTACCTGGCTGGACCAAAAATATGGCGGAGCCCTATGTCATTTTTTTTCTAGAGATAATTCTAGAAATAAAAAAAAAATAGGCTTGCTGTATTTTTGGTTCCAGCCAGGTATGACGAGGCAGCTGGGGGCTGGTGGCAGTCCGTAGCTGCCAAGTTGTACCTGGCTGGACCAAAAATATGGCGGAGCCCCATGCCATTTTTTTCCTTCTACCAATAAAATGACAAGGAGCTTTGCCTTATTTTTGGATGCCAGCCAGGTACAACTTGGCAGTTGGGGGGCTGCAATCCTCATCGTGGAGAGACCCAAATGTTGTGGCCCCCCACGCTGCAAATTGCAACCCACAGCCACCACAGAAAATAGCACATTAGAGGTGCCATTTTCTGGTGCTGTACCCCAACTCTTCCAGTTGCCCTTGTGCTGATGGCAATGCTAGTGGCACACAGGGGTTCTCCATACGCGACATGGAGTCCGCTAACAATTCCAATTGTTAGCGGACACCATGTCGCGTATGGAGAGCCCCTGTGTGCCTAAACATTGGAGCTCCCCCACAAGTGACCCCATTTTGGAAACTACACCCCCCAAGGAACGTATCTAGATGCATAGTGAGCACTTGAACCCCCTAGTAGTTCACAAATTGATCCATAAAAATAAAAAAGTACTTTTTTTTTTCCGCAAAAAAAGTATTTTTTCATTTTTACGGATCAATTTGTGAAGCACCTGGGGGTTCAAAGTGCTCACTATGCATCTAGATACGTTCCTTGGGGGGTCTAGTTTCCAAAATGTGGTCACTTGTGGGGGAGCTCTAATGTTTAGTCACACAGCGGCTCTCCATACGCAACATGGTGTCCGCTAACCGTTCCAATTGTTAGCAGACACCATGTCGCGTATGGAGAGCCCCTGTGTGCCTAAACATTGGAGCTCCCCCACAAGTGACCCCATTTTGGAAACTAGACCCCCCAAGGAACGTATCTAGATGCATAGTGAGCACTTTGAACCCCAGGTGCTTCACAAATTGATCCGTAAAAATGAAAAAATACTTTTTTTGTGGAAACAAAGTACTTTTTCATTTTTACGGATCAATTTGTGAAGCACTTGGGGGTTCTAAGTGCTCACTATGCATCTAAATAAGTTCCTAGGGGGGTCTAGTTTCCAAAATGAGGTCACTTGTGGGGGAGCTCCAATGTTTAGGCACACAGGGGCTCTCTAAACGTGACATGGTGTCCGCTAACAATTTGAATGGAAAATCAACTCAAATTGTTAGCGGACACCATGTCACGTTTGGAGAGCCCCTGTGTGCCTAAACATTGGAGCTCCCCTACAAGTGACCCCATTTTGGAAACTAGACCCCCCAGGGAACTTATTTTGATGGGTGGTGAGCATTTTGAACGCCCCAGTGCTTCACAAATTAATCTGTAAAAATGAAAAAAGAAAATTTTTGTGGAAATAAAAGTACTTTTTCATTTTTACGGATTAATTTGTGAAGCACCTGGGGGTTCAAAATGTCACCACCCATCTAGATAAGTTGCCTGGGGGCTCTAGTTTCCAAAATGGGGTCACTTGTGGGGGAGCTTCAATGTTTAGGCACACAGGGGCTCTCCAAACGTGACATGGTGTCCGCTAACAATTTGAATGGAAAATCAGCTCAAATTGTTAGCGGACACCATGTCGCGTTTGGAGAGCCCCTGTGCGTCCCACATTTGAGCTCCCCACAAGTGACCCCATTTTGGAAACTAGACCCCCCAGGAACATATCTAGATGGGTAGTGAGCATATTGAACCCCCAGGTGCTTCACAAATTAATGAAAAATAAAGATTTTTGCGGAAAAAAAGTACTTTTTCATTTTCACAGATTAATTTGTGAAGCACCTGGGGGTTGAAAGTGCTCACTATGCATCTAGATACGTTCCTTTGGGGGTCTAGTTTCCAAAATGGGGTCACTTGTGGAGGAGCTCCTATGTGGAGACGCACAGGGGCTCTCCAAACGCAACATGGTGTACGCTAACAATTTGAGCTCGTTTTGCATTCAAATTGTTAGCGGACACCATGTCGCGTTTGGAGAGCCCCTGTGCGTCTCCACATTGGAGCTCCCCCACAAGTGACCCTATTTTGGAAACTAGACCCCCAAAGGAACATATCTAGATGGGTAGTGAGCATATTGAACCCCCAGGTGCTTCACAAATTGATCCATAATAATGAAAAAAGAAAATATTTGTGGAAAAAAAAGTGCTTTTTCATTTTTATGGATGAATTTGTGAAGCACCTTGGGGTTCAAAGTGCTTACTATGCATCTAGATACGTTCCTTGGGGGGTCTAGTTTCCAAAATGGGGTCACTTGTGGGGGAGCCCCAATGTTTAGGCACACAGGGGCTCACTAAACACAACATGGTTACAGCTAACAATTTGAGCTGATTTTTATTCAAATTGTTAGCGGACACCATGTCGCGTTTGGAGAGCCCCTGTGTGCCTAAACATTGGAGCTCCCCCACAAGTGACCCCATTTTGGAAACTAGACCCCCAGGGAACATATCTAGATGGGTAGTGAGCATATTGAACCCCCAGGTGCTTTACAAATTGATGTGTGAAAATGAAATAGTACTTTTTTTTTCACAAAAATTTTCTTTTAGCCTAATTTTTTTCGTTTTCACATGGCAACAGCATAAAATTCATCCTAAAATTTGTTGGGCAATTTCTCCTGAGTACACCGATACCTCATATGTGGTCATAAACCACTGTTTGGGTGCACGGCAGGGGTCAGAAGGGAAGGAGCGCAATTTCACTTTTTGAATGTAAAATTAGCTCCAAATTCAATTGTGCTCCTTCCATTCTGAGCCCTGCCGTGCGCCCAAACAGTGGTTTATGACCACATATGAGGTATCGATGTACTCAGGAGAATTTGCACAACACATTTTAAGATCCATTTTATCCCGTTGCCCATGTGAAAATGAAAGAATTGAGGCTAAAAGAACATTTTTGATAAAAAAATTAAAATATCCATTTTTTGTTTCCACTTTGCTTTAGTTCCTGTGAAGCACCTGAAGGGTTAATAATCTTCTTGAATGTAGTTTTGAGTAGCTTGAGGGGTGCAGTTTTTGGAATAGTGTCACTTTTGGGTGTTTTCTGTCATGTAGGCCCCTCAAAAGGACTTCAAATGTGATGTGGTCACTAAAAAAAATGGTTTTGTAAATTTTGGTTGAAAAATGAAAAATTGCTCATGAACTTTGAACCCTTATAACGTCCTACCAAAAAAATTTTTTTTTTCCAAAATTGTGCTGATGTGAAGTAGACATGTGGGAAATATTATTTAATAACTTTTTTCTGTCACATATCTCTCTTGTGTATCAGAAAAAAAAATAAAAATGTGAAAATTGTGAAATGTTCAAAATTTTTGCCATATTTTAGATTTTTTCACAAATAAACGCAAAAATTATCGACTTAAATTTAATACTAGCATGAAGCCCAATATGTCACGAAAAAACAATCTCAGAATCGCTAGGATCGGTTGAAGCGTTCCCGAGTTATAACCTCATAAAGGGACACTGGTCAGAATTGCAAAAAAGGCCAAGGTCTTTAGGGTCAAAATAGGCTGGGTCCTGAAGGGGTTAATTTGTCTTCAATGAAAAAAACACAAAAAGAATTGTCCTAAAGCCAAATTGGATCTAATTCCACACCAAACATAAAAAAGGGGGTGGACAAAAGTATTGGGACTGTTAGAAAAATCATGTAATGCTTCTCTAATTTGTGTAATTAACAGCACCTGTAACTTACCTGTGGCACCTAACAGGTGTTGGCAATAACTAAATCACACTTGCAGCCAGTTGACATGGATTAAAGATGACTCAACCTCAGTCCTGTGTCCTTGTGTGTACTACATTGAGCATGGAGAAAAGAAAGAAGACCAAAGAACTGTCTGAGGACTTGAGAAACCAAATTGTGAGGAAGCATGAGCAATCTCAGGGCTACAAATCCATCTCCAAAGACCTGAATGTTCCTGTGTCTACCGTGCGCAGTGTCATCAAGAAGTTTAAAGTCCATGACACTTTGGCTAACCTCCCTAGATGTGGAGGGAAAAGAAAAATTGACGAGAGATTTCAACGCAAGATTGTGCAGATGGTGAATAAAGAACCTCGACTAACATCCAAACAAGTTCAAGCTGCCCTGAAGTCCGAGGGTACAACGGTGTCAACCCATACTATCCGTCGGCGTCTGAATGAAAAGGGACTGTATGGTAGGATACCCAGGAAGACCCCACTTCTTACCCTGAGACATAAAAAAGCCAAAACTTACCCGAGAAAGCCTAAACCGTTTTGGAAGAATGTTCTCTGGTCAGATGAGAGAAAAGTAGAGCTTTTTGGGCAAAGGCATCAACATAGAGTTTACAGGAGAAAAAAAGAGGCATTCAAAGAAAAGAACACGGTCCCTACAGTCAAGCATGGCGGAGGTTCCCTGATGTTTTGGGTTGCTTTGCTGCCTCTGGCACTGGACTGCTTGACCGTGTGCATGGACTATTATGAAGTCTGAAGACTACCAACAAATTTTGCAGCATTATGTAGGGCCCAGTGTGAGAAAGCTGGGTCTCCCTCAGAGGTCATGGGTCTTCCAGCAGGACAATGACCCAAAGCACACTTCAAAAAGCACTAGAAAATGGTTTGAGAGAAAGCACTGGAGACTTCTAAGGTGGCCAGCAATGAGTCCAGACCTGAATCCCATAGAACACCTGTGGAGAGATCTAAAAATGGCAGTTTGGAGAAGGCACCCTTCAAATATCAGGGACCTCGAGCAGTTTGCCAAAGAAGAATGGTCTAAAATTCCAGCAGAGCATTGTAAGAAACTCATTGATGGTTACCGGAAGCGGTTGATCGCAGCTAGTTTGGCTAAAGGTTGTGCAACCAAGTATTAGGCTGACGGTGCCAATACTTTTATCCGGCCCATTTTTGGAGTTTTGTGTGAAATTATCAATGTTTTGCTTTTTGCTTCATTCTCTTTTGTGTTTTTTCATTGAAGACAAATTAAATGAAGATAATAATACCAAAGAATTTGTGATTGCAATCATTTTCAGGAAGAAACTGAGTATTATCTGACAGAATTGCAGGGGTGTCAATACTTTTGGCCACAACTGTAGATAAATGAACAAAAAGAACAGCAGCACTCCTTCCAAGTAGTTATAGCCTTTATTTGGCCAACAGGCAAAACCGCGACATTTCACTCTATCAGACTTTCTTCTGGCAATCAATTCAGTCTGATAGACTGAAACGTCGCGGTTTTGCCTGTTGGCCAAATAAAGGCTATAACTACTTGGAAGGAGTGCTGCAGTTCTTTTTGTTCATTTATACGTGAGTAAGGGTGATTGAACACCATTCTGGACTGATTTTTGCACCCGGCTTGATAGCATAGTGCTGCTCTTTGTTTTTTGACATTTAGATAGATAGATAGATAGATAGATAGATAGATAGATGATAGATAGATGATAGATAGAGTAAAGGAAATAATTATTTGATCTCTTGCTGATTTTATACGTTTGCCCACTGACAAAGACATGAACAGTCTATAATTTTAAGGTAAGTTTAATTTTAACAGTGAGAGATAGAATATCAAAAATAAAATCCAGAGAATCACATTGTCTAAATTATATAATTGTATTTGCATTTTGCATCTGGCAAACAAGACTTAATACTTGGCGGCAAAACCCTTTTTGTGTTACCAATGGTATCCTTGCTGATAGTGGTCCCAGCTGCCTTGAGATCATTAACAAGTTCCCCCCATGAAATTTTAGGCTGATCTCTCACCTTCCTCATGATCCTGGATAGTTCATGAGGTGAGATTTTCCATGGAGCCCCAGATTGATTGTCGATTGACAATCCTTTTGTATTTTTTCCATTTTCTTACTATTGCACCAACAGTTGTCTCTTTTTTTTTTTAATCAAATATATTTTTATTGACAAAGCATCCAACATGGTATTTCACAGTACATTCATTAACATTTGTCTCAGGTAATTTTCCCCCTTATTTTCCGTAAACAATACAAACCCATGAACCCCCTCTCCCTCCCCCCCAATATCTCCCACCCCTCCCCCTTCAAGCCAAGCGGTGATACTGTGTTGCACGTATGTTTGAAGCAAATATAGACTTCCACTCAATCCCCTCTATCCCATTATATAGAAGACGCTTCCCCCCTGGTTAGAAACTCTATCCCCTCCCGTAGGTGAGCCATGGTGACCAAATTCTCTCATAACAGTCTAGCTTACCCCTTTTCCGGTATACCCCTCTTTCCATAAGAGAAACATATTTTGCTTGTTCCATAAATTCCTGTCTCGATGGTGGTTCTGCATCAATCCAATGCCGAGCGACCAACCTTCGTGCTATATAGAGTAGCCTGGCTATGGCCGTCTTTGAAAATTCCTCTGTCTGGATTTCATCCACATATCCTAATATGCACATTTTCGGATCCCTCGGTACTACACAACTATACGCACCCTCCACTCTGTTTAACACCCTTATCCAATAACCAGTCAGTTTTGGGCAGTACCACAACATGTGGAGCAGGTCCGCCGGTTCCCCCCGACATCTGGGACATTCAGCATTAGATTTTAAATGTATCTTATGTAAGAATTCTGGGGTACGGTACACCCTGTATAAAACATAAAGTTGAGATAGCCTGCCTGGTTCACATATTGATTGTTTCGGTACCCACTCTAAAATAGAGTCCCATTGATCATCTTCTATTGTCCCAACCTCCTGTTCCCATCTCAGCTTAGCATTAGACGGATGTTGTAGCAAAAAGGTGTGTAAAATGTCCCGATATGTGGTTGCAATTACTCCTTTCGTGGGACCTCCTTCACACACATAGTCCAGTACAAGATCCGTCTGGATTGTCAGTACCCTCTGTTTTGCTTGTGCCCCCATAGCGTGTCTCATTTGCAAGTACTGAAATATCCCTGTCTCTCTCAGCCCAAATTCTTCCCGTAGTCTCGAAAATGGCTTAAGCGTCTGTCCATCCAGGACTTGTTTTGCTAAGACTATGCCCCGGTCTCTCCACTACCCCAGGCATCCCAGCTTTTCTATTTCCGGAAGGTTGGAATTATGCCATAGCGGGGAATAGTCCGTCAATCCCTCCACCCCTCGGAGCCTCTTCAACTTATCCCAGATAACATGTATTAGCCGAATAGTCGGGCATTGTCTCCCCAGTGTTTGAAATGTCCCATCTTCCACCCCAAGTATTAACGGGCACCTATTAGTCACCCCCTCTATAACCTTTTGAATAGAAGGCTGAGCCGCTTTTTGTGTCCATCCTCTCATATGTTGAGACTGCGCCGCCACATAGTATAGATAGGGATTTGGTAGTGCCAGTCCACCCTCATCTTTAGGTCGCTGAAGAAGTTCCAATCTCAGCCTTGCCAACCTCTTACCCCAAATCAACCCACAGAACAACGAATTGATATGTTTAAACCTAGACTGTGGAATAGAGGTCGGGGCATTGTGGAAAACATATAGTAACTTAGGCATCAGTACCATCTTTATTAAGTTCACCCTTCCCACCACAGACAGGTGTAGCCTATTCCACGCCTTCATCTTATCTTTAATAACCTCTAGGACCGGTCCCAGATTTAAATCCAAATACTTTGTAACAGGAGTTGACACCCATATTCCCAGATATTTAAACCTATCCACTACTTTGAGGCCCCCGCTTTCCACCACCGCCGAAACCCCTTCATCCACTGGAAACAGGGTAGATTTGTTCCAGTTGATCTTAAGCCCAGACATATAACCATATTGTTCAATAAGCCACATGGCTCTCGTCATGGAAGCACCCGAGTCCTGCAGAAATAATAGAATATCATCTGCGTACATTGCTATTCGTTCCTCCACCCTACCATATCGGAAGCCAACAAGCTCCGTATCTCTTCTCAATTTTTCCGCAAGTGGTTCCACAACGAGAGCAAACAGCAGTGGGGAAAGCGGGCATCCCTGTCAGGTACCCCTTTGTAGCATGATCGGCCCAAAAAGTACCCCATTAACTCTTACTCTGGCCTCCGGTTGGGTATATAGTAATCGTATCCATGATACAAAACCTGGGCCAAATCCCATGGCATCCAACACTTTCCACAGGAATTGCCAGTTCACACAGTCAAATGCCTTTTGGGCATCCAACGAGGCTATTACTCTCCTACCCGTGTTGTCAGCTGGCAGTTGTAGGTTCAAAAACAGTCTCCGTAGGTTTATTGCAGTAGATCTACAAGGCATAAACCCAGACTGATCCGGGTGCACTAAGGAGTTTATCACCCCCGTCAATCTATTGGCTAATGTTTTTGCAAGAATTTTAACATCAACGGGTAGCAGAGAAATCGGCCTATAAGAATCTGGCAACCCAGGGTCCTTGCCCTCCTTCGGCAATACCACAATCGTCGCCTCCCGCATGGACCTTGGTAATATCCCGTCCTCTCTGGAGCATTCCAGTACCTCCAGCAACTTAGGTAACAGTACCTCCTCAAGTCTTTTATAAAGTTCAACCGGCAACCCATCAGCCCCCGGTGCCTTATCGTTAGCCATAGACAACAATGCCACACTAAGTTCCTCACTCGTTATCGATGCCTCCAGCATAGCCCTGTCTCCTTCAGATAACCTCGGCAGGTTCAGACCATCCAAGTAGTCCTCCATCCCGTCCGTGTCAACCTCCGCCCCAGAGGAATATAGCGTCTCATAGAATTCCCAAAACACTTCCCCAATGCCAGCAGAGTTCGTTATTTTGACTCCATCAGAGTCAGTTAGTGAGTAGACAAATGGGGTTTTCCTCTGTGCCGAAGCCACCAGGGACAATAGATGTCCAACCGCCTCTCCCTCAGCAAAAAATGCCATACGTCTGAACTCATTCCGCTTAAGTGATTCATCAAGCAGAAATGCATCTAAATCTGCCTGGACATCACGCAATCTGGACGCAAGGCCACTATCCCCTCCCATTAGTAATGCCTCTTCCGCCTCCTTCACCATTTTCAATTTTATCTCTTCCTCTAATCTCGTCTTGGATTTACGCAGGTTGACCTCTTTAGACAATATTCCCCTCAAGTAAGCTTTCATAGTATCCCAAACTACGGATGGCGCAGCAGACCCAGCATTAAATTCAAAAAATTCCCTAGTCAGTCGTTCTATTTGCTCCATATCAATAGATTGTAGCCACATTGGATGTAGCTTCCAGTTCAATCTGTTCCCCGTCAGTTGTTCCCCCAGTCTTACGGACACACATATCGGTTTGTGATCAGAGAGGACTCTGGGAAGATACTCCACAGTCAAGACAAGTTCATCCATGCGGTCGTTCCCTAAAGCCATGTCAATACGTGAGAGAGTGTTATAGGTAGTCGAATAGCAAGAATAGCATCTCACCTCAGGATTCCGTACCCTCCAAACATCCCTGAGTCCCAATTCTCCAAGGAGTAACCCAAAGGGTGTACTACGTCCACTAGTTCTGTGGTGACTACTTCGGAACCTGTCCCAATACTCATCCTGTACATTATTCAGATCTCCCACCAGAAGCACCGGTATATCTCCCATGTGTCCCAGCCACTCCATAATTTCTTTAATTTTTCCACTGGAATACGGCGGCGGAATATACAACGCCACCACAGCTATCAAGCACCCTTGAACTCTACAGATCACAATGACATATTGCCCATCCCCATCAATGCACATCTTCACCTCCTCGTATTTAGTCGTTCTAGGTATTAGCACAGAGACTCCTCTGGAGTACGTAGAGTATGTGGAATGATAAGATTCCTGTAGCCACCTTTTACGCAGGAGGTCTAGTTTATCTTCTACCATATGAGTTTCTAGCAGGCAGATAATTGTGGGCTTCTGATCCAGGATATATTGAAACACTGCGGCCCTCTTGGTAGCGTCAGATAGCCCTCTCACATTCCAGCTAAGCACTTTAATGAATGCCATCAGTTAGTCTGAAGTCAAACCAGTACAATAGTCTATTGTAATTTCTCCACCGCTTGGCCCCTTCCCCTTTCCAACTCCCTCTACTACCCCCCCCCTTCCCCCTGCCAACCCCCTAGTAACCAAAAACAAGCGTCACTCCCTTGTAACGCGGGTCCCCAGATCTCAGCCGGAAGCATCTGTACCTCTCCCTGTCGCCTTTCTCCCGCCTTAATGAACCTTATATAAAATTATTTTAAAGTAATATTGGTAATTCTGAACATATCCTCCCTCCCAATTAGCAATAATCACTCCTAGATAAATTCCCTTCCCTCCACATCCATAAAAAACAGTACATATCATCATAACAACAATCCCGTAAATATCCTAAAAGGAGAAAAAAAGAAACAACAAACAGGTCTAAACATTTGGGCCATATTGCAAGCCTATACCAAGTATGCAAGCATATTGGCCGACGCATCTCCTTAGGGATCCCACGTCAATATAAAGTTCACCTATGAAAGGAAAAAATGAGAGCAATATAATAATAAGAAAAAAGTTATATGTAAAAAAAAATTAATAAAACCACGTATAGAATATAGCCACAAAGATACGTAGATCTCCCAGAGGTGCCTCAAGCAGTTTCCAACAGATAGACCAGCTCACTCGTCTCGAGCAGAGAATTCAGTCATGACTCATAACTCGGTAGTGTGTCTCTCATCCGTCGTGTGCTCTTAGGCGCTTAGAATTTGTGTCCAACCAATTATTCGCATCCTCCGGCGAAAGAAAAAACTGCACCTTCCCCATGGCCCCCACCCGCAGTTTGGCTTGAAAGAACATAGCATACTGTAATCCCATGTCTCTCAATCTCTTCTTCACTGCTGTAAATTGTTTCCTCTGTCTCTGCACTGTGGGTGAATAATCCGGGTATATTGCAATGTCCTCACCATTATATGACATATCCTCTGCGTCTCGTGCCTTCCTCAGTATAACGTCTCTGTCCCTATAATTTAGAATCCGGGCTAGGATAGTACATGGCTCTGATCCTGGTGGTCGGGGCTGCATCGGCACCCTATGAGCCCGTTCAACAGCATACACCTTGGTCAGTGATGATTCACCAATCTTATCTTTCAGCCATTGTTCTATGAAGGCAGTGGGGTCCCTTCCCTCTGCCTTTTCAGGGAACCCCACTATCCTTAAATTGTTCCTTCTAGATCTGTTTTCCAGATCATCATTTTTTGCTATAGTTTCAGCCAGCAGTTTGTCCTTTCTGGAATCAGATCTTTGCAGCTGCTGCACTCTGTCCTCTGTAGCACTAACTCTGCCCTCCATTTCAGTCATCCTGATATCAGACTTCTTTAATGTCTCCTTAATAGCAGCAATTTCTCCTTGCAGGCCCTGTACATTAGTGGCCACAGTGTTCAGGGTGGACTTCATGGGTGTTATTAGGGAAAATAAGTCTTTCATTGTGGGCTCCTCTGGTATTTCCTGTCCCTGCTGCTGTTCCACCATCTCATCCTCCCTTGCTGCAGCCTCTCCGCTCACCTCCATGCCACCCTCAGATCCACCTCCATCCTCCTCTTCCCGGCCATCATGTTCCTCCTCACCCACCTCTGCTGCATCACCGCCATGGGCGAATCGCTGTAGCTTCGCCGCCGCCGCCATGCGCCTTCGGCAGGCCGTGTTCTCCTTCTCGGCCTCCAGGCGAGCGGCGACGCCATCTTGCGACCCGGTCCCTCCACCAGCTCCCGCGTCTTGCTGGCGTCTGTGGGTCATGAGGCCTCAGCGGTGACTCCTGGAGTGGGCTCCGGGTGCAGGGCAGGCTCCCCTCACTGATGGGGTCTCTCCGGTGCAGAGAAAAACAGCACCGATTAGGATAAAAGCAAAGGCTCAGCGGGAGCTCTCCCTGGCACGTCCGCTCACATGCCCGGCTAAGCCATGCCCAACAGTTGTCTCTTTAAGCAGTGTTTTACTTACCATGTGTAGCCCATTCCAGCTTTGTGCCGGCCTAGGATCTTTTCCCTGACATCCTTAGTGAGCTCTTTGGTCTTCCCATGTTACAGAGGTTAGAGTCTGACCGATTAATTGAGTGTGTGGACAGGAGTCTTTTATACACGTGACAATTTAAGACAGCTGCCTTTAAAGCAGGTAATCAGTTGATTAGGAGCGTCTAACTAGTCTGTAGGAGACAGAACTCCTAATGGTTGGTAGAAGATCAAATACTTATTTTTCTCTTCATAATGCAAATACATTTATATAATTTAAACAATGTGATTTTCTAGATTTTATTTTTGATATTCTATCTCTTACTGTTAAAATTAACCTACCCTTAAAATATAAACTGTTCATGTCTTTGTCAGTGGGCAAATTTACAAAATCAGCAAGGGATCAATAATTATTTCCTTCACTGTAGATAAATCTGGTAAAATTTAGATCCTTGATGTTGATTGGCTTCTGCTAGTCTGGCCTGGTTCATAATGTTATCTTTTATTTGGTATCTATGTACTTTACGTATGATATCTCTGGGGTGCTCTGGGTCCTGGAAACTAGGGCCCAAAGCTCTGTGAGTCCGGTCAAGCTCTATGAGTCCGGTCGAGCTCTTAAATTGAGTCCAGGGGCACCTCAGAAGGATTAAAGATATGACATAAGTAAACATAGAAGGGCACAGTAACATCCGGGCGGCAGTATTGAGATAACAGTCAAGGGTGCTTCGAAACATGAAGTTCATAAAAAAGCTCACCAGTTATTTGTGGTTATTTGGGACATTGCTGATGTCATAGAATGCCTCTTCCTCCACTGGTGAGTGCGTCTGTCATAAAAAAGTATGACATAAGGTTTCCAAGCTTATGCCCTTATTTATGTAGCCTCACTCAACATTATTATGCCTATTCCAGTTTTCAGTGTCATCAATAAAGCTACTAAGTATTGGCTTTGGAAATCATGAGATGATGATCCAGCTCAGCGTTTTGTTCATTAACTTTGGTGGAAAAAGATGTTGTGGAGGATTCAACTGCCACCACTCTTTCTCCCAACTGCTGAACCTTGTCATATAACCCTGAGAGGTCTGCTCTGTAAAGGAGTTCTCAAGCCTTGACACATATAGCTCCATATTCTCACATGTTGGAATGCTTTTGATGCGTAAACTCAAATCTCCACAGGTTGTTGCTTTTATGTGGATGTATTAGGCTTTGTGTCGACACTGAGTATTTGGTGCCGAAATTTTCTGTAGCAAAAACACTGATAAACTGCACCCTGTGCCAGAGAAAAACGCCAAATACGCAATGTGTAATTGGTGTGTTTTTGTGCAGATTTTGGTCTGGCATTTTTTCACTATTGTAAATGGCAGGGGAGAAAAGCGCTGCTAATACGCACCAACAATTGACTTGCTCATTTTTTTCTCTGGACCAAAAAATGGTGCAATTCTGCAAGGAAAAAAAGCATCATTGGCACAGCAATTCAGAATTCTCAAAGACTTTGTTGAGGGAAGGTGACAAAAAAAACGCAGCAAGTACGCTGCCAAAATGCATAAACAATGCACCATGGGCACATGGCCTTATTTGCAAGGCATCATTTCCCAGTGAACTGATAATGGAGAAGTCTCTGATATGAATTGGGTCTCTGTCAATGTACACCTCAGGGGGACAGCCAGTGACCTTTGGAATGTTGGGGGCACTCCCATATTCCTTGTCCGCATGGGATTATGAGGGTGTTAACACATCAGATAGTGATAGTGTCCCATAGCTGCAGTGCTGGACATAACAGGGGAGGTCAGAAGGGGATGTTCCAGTTGGTGTGACTGAATCACATTGCACCATTCATCCACTGGCATTTTGTTAGTACCATGTTGGGCATATCCTGAGGGACTCACCTCCTTTCCCTGTTGTGGTTGCTGCTTCTCACTGTGCTGTTCTGCCCAGAGTGCCATGACTTCCCTGTCCATTGCTCGGCGTCTGTCCCTGTAGGCTCTGCTGCATCTTACAGCGCTGCTCTCCTCTGTTCACTGTGGCAGAGCCATCTTGGAACGGTCTCAAGAGACTTGTCCTTACCTCCGTGCTGCTGATCGGAACAGACCACTCCTCCTCCTGCGGTGCGGATGGTGAATCGTCTCTCAGTGAATTCCTGGACTCCATCACTGGGTCCCTGCTCAGTGTACAGCTGCTCATCATGGTATCAGGTGTGTCCCCCATGTTAATCCTGAGGCATGTGGGTCTGTAGGATTCAGGAATCACTCTAGGCTCTGTGGTCTTTATCCTGCTTTATCTGAAGCTGCATGTATGCCTCACTTCCGTTTTCTATTGCCTATTCGTACTTAGAGGCTGTTTTTATGATTGGTTGTGTGGTATATTCCCAGGTCTAGGCAGGAGCTTTGAACTGACATATCTTTATCTTTTCATAGCCAAGCCATGCCACTTAGCCATCATTTTATAGCTTTAAAGTCAAGGTTCGGGGTTCGGGCTCTAGTTCGATTCAAGTCTGGTCCCAAACACGAACCAAACTTAAGGATGACCCGGCTCAACCTTCAGTGAGGTGCTCAAAGGAAAAATATACTAAGAATAAAAGGTATTAGCCTCGGCACACCCTACAGAGAAAAGAAGTCTGAGAAATATTTATTTTTGCTGCTCTTTATTGTGCAGAAAATTCTAAGTCCCAAATTTCCCACATTCCGGCTCAACATGAGCCATCCTCAGGGAGGGTTAAACTAGATACAATACATAAACAAAAGAATATTACAATATGACAAAGAATCATAAAACAGAAGTTTTCACTGACAAGTGGATGTCACTAGTGTCATTCTACCTGGTGCTTACTTAAAAAAAACGTGCAAAAAAAGCGTGGGAGAAATGTGAGGTGCCTCAGTGCCACGTGTAAGTGGGGTGACAAGGGAGTAGGAGAAGGAAAGAGGGGGAAAAGACAGAGGTGGAGAATAAAGCAGCGGAGGTTAGCATTCAGTGAAAGGCAAAAAGAGTGGGTTATAGGAGAAAAAGAGAGACTGGTGTGGAAAAGCATGGATTCAAATTAGGTAGTAAGATAGCAGTGTGTGTGAAGGGATACACAATAGATAAGTTAATGAGTGATTAAATACCTATGTTCACCGGTTACGGCTTTTATGATAGACTAGATGGCGGCCCAATTCTAAAGAATCGGGTAGTCTAGAATCCATATATAGTTTATTTAGTAATAGTTAGGAGAGTGCGGTGAAATGAATTGTGTGCATACATATACGGTGGCTCAGTGGTTAGCAGTGAGTGCGGTGGCTCAGTGGTTAGCAGTGAGTGCGGTGGCTCAGTGGTTAGCAGTGAGTGCGGTGGCTCAGTGGGTAGCAGAGTATACGGTGACTCAGTGGTTAGCAGTGAGTGCGGTGGCTCAGTGGTTAGCAGTGAGTGCGGTGGCTCAGTGGTTAGCAGTGAGTGCGGTGGCTCAGTGGTTAGCAGTGAGTGCGGTGGCTCAGTGGTTAGCAGTGAGTGCGGTGAGATTGGTCAGCGCAGCGGCGTGGGCAGAGTGGTTTGCACACACATACATACATACATACACACACACACACACACACATACACATACTCCGCTATAGTTAGTCCTGACCCTGCATCTTCCCCGCCGCTTGGATCCTGAGTCGACATGTTGCCGCCCGCGGACGACTTGATCCAATATGGCGTCCGGGAAGTTTGGCGAGACTTCTTGGACGCTATATTCAGCGGCGTAACTAGGCTTGACGGCGCCCGGGGCGCAGATCCATTATTGCGCCACCCCCCCCAGAGCAGGTGAGGACGGGGGGGGGGTGCTGTCAGTTTTTCAGCCCCGCCACCCCCCTGCTGCACCCGTGGTCGAGGACCGGGAAGGGGGGGGGGGGAAGGGGTGTGTGCTTGCCTGCCGGTGTCAGCCCCGCCGGCCCTATTGTGCACCCATGGTTGCACATCACACGCTTCCTGTATTACCTCACAATTCCGGGATGCTGCTGGAGTAGAAAGATGGCCGCCGAGGCATGTCCGGTGGGCAGTACCATTGCTCCCGGTCGGCAGGGGGTATTATAGTGCGGCGGGTGCAGACTCCTCCGGAAGTGCCGACCACTCGGGCCCCACATACAATCTGTGCAGGGCACATGTGATATACACACGGGAGGGGAGGTGCCGCCGGCGCCCCCCCGCTGAGTTGCGCCCGGGGCGAAATGTCCGGCTGCACCCCCCTAGATACGCCCCTGGCTATATTGGATCCAGTAGTTTGGGGGTGGCGACATGTCGACTGAGGATCCAGGCGGCTGATGCAGGGCCGGTGGTAAGTATAGCGGAGTGTGTGTGTGTGTGTGTATGTGTGCAGACAAAGTGAGGGAAATGCGGACAAAGTGAGGGAAGTGCGGACAAAGTGACGGAAGTGACTACATACACACATATATACACATACTGTACATTGCATATGGAGGGGTGAGGAGAGCGGAGGCTGGAGGGGAGAGCGGAGGCTGGAGGGGAGGGCAAAGGCTGGAGGACAGAGTGGAGGCTGGAGGGCAGAGGCTGGAGGGGAGGGCAGAGGCTGGAGGGGAGAGCGGAGGCTGGAGGGGAGAGCGGAGGCTGGAGGGGATTGGCTAGAGGCTGGAGGGGACTGGCTGGAGGCTGGAGGGGAGAGGCTGGAGGGGAAAGGCTGGAGGGGAGAGGCTGCAGGGGAGAGGCTGTAGAGCAGAGGCTGGAGGGCAGAGGCTGGAGGGGAGCGAGGCTGAGGGAGGCGGAGGCTGGAGGGGAAAGGCTGGAGGGGAGAGCGGAGGCTGGAGGGGAGAAGCTGGAGGGGAGAGCGGAGGCTGGAGGAGAAAGGCTGGAGGGGAGAGCGGAGGCTGGAGGGCAGAGGCTGGAGGGGAGAGCGGAGGCTGGAGGACAGAGGCTGGAGGGGAGAGCGGAGGCTGGAGGGGAGAGCGGAGGCTGGAGGGGAGAGCGGAGGCTGGAGGGGAGAGCCTGGAGGGGAGAGCGCAGGCTGGAGGTCAGAGGCTGGAGGGGAGAGGCTGGAGGGGAGAGCAGAGGCTGGAGGACAGAGGCTGGAGGGGAGAGACTGGAGGGGAGAGTGGAGGCTGGAGGGCAGAGGCTGGAGGGCAGAGGCTGGAAGGGAGAGACTGGAGGGGAGAGCGGAGGCTGGAGGGCAGAGGCTGGAGGGGAGAAGATGGAGGAAAGAGCGGAGGCTGGAGGGCAGAGGCTGGAGGGCAGAGGCTGGAGGGCAGAGGCTGGAGGGGAGAGCGGAGGCTGGAGGGGAGAGCGGAGGCTGGAGGGGAAAGGCTGGAGGGGAGAGCGGTGGCTGGAGGGGAGAGGCTGGAGGGGAGAGCGGAGGCTGGAGGGTAGAGCGGAGGCTGGAGGGCAGAGGCTGGAGGGGAGAGCGGAGGCTGGAGGGCAGAGACTGGAGGGGAGAGCGGAGGCTGGAGGGGAGAGCGGAGGCTGGAGGGGAGAGCCTGGAGGGGAGAGCGGAGGCTGGAGGGCAGAGGCTGGAGGGGAGAGGCTGGAGGGGAGAGCGAAGGCTGGAGGGCAGAGGCTGGAGGGGAGAGACTGGAGGGGAGAGCGGAGGCTGGAGGGCAGAGGCTGGAGGGGAGAGACTGGAGGGAAGAGCGGAGGCTGGAGGGCAGAGGCTGGAGGGGAGAGGCTGGAGGAAAGAGCGGAGGCTGGAGGGCAGAGGCTGGAGGGGAGAGCGGAGGCTGGAGGGCAGAGGCTGGAGGGGAGAGTGGAGGCTGGAGGGGAGAGCGGAGGCTGGAGGGGAGAGGCTGGAGGGGAGAGGCTGGAGGGGAGAGCGGAGGCTGGAGGGGAGAGGCTGGAGGGGAAAGCGGAGGCTGGAGGGCAGAGGCTGGAGGGGAGAGCTGGAGGCTGGAGGGCAGAGGCTGGAGGGGAGGCTGGAGGGGAGAGGCTGGAGGGGAGAGTGAGGCTGGAGGCAGAGGCTGGAGGGCAGAGGCTGGAGGGAAGGCTGGAGGGAGAGCGGAGGCTGGAGGGCAGAGGCTGGAGGGGAGAGCGGAGGCTGGAGGCAGAGGCTGGAGGGGAGAGCGGAGGCTGGAGGGGAGAGCGGAGGCTGGAGGGAAGGCTGGAGGGGAGAGCGGAGGCTGGAGGGCAGAGGCTGGAGGGGAGAGGCTGGAGGGGAGAGCAGAGGCTGGAGGGCAGAGGCTGGAGGCTGGAGGGCAGAGGCTGGAGGGGAGAGCGGAGGTAGGAGGGCAGAGGCTGGAGGGGAGAACGGAGGCTGGAGGGCAGAGGCTGGAGGGCAGAGGCTGGAGGGCAGAGCGGAGGCTGGAGGGGAGAGCGGAGGCTGGAGGGGAGAGGCTGGAGGGGAGAGCGGAGGCTGGAGGGCAGAGGCTGGAGGGGAGAGCGGAGGCTGGAGGGCAGAGGTTGGAGGGCGGAGGCTGGAGGGCAGAGGCTGGAGGGCAGAGGCTGGAGGGGAGAGCGGAGGCTGGAGGGGAAAGGCTGGAGGGGAGAGCGGAGGCTGAAGGGCAGAGGCTGGAGGGGAGAGCGGAGGCTGGGCAGAGGCTGGAGGGGAGAGCGGAGGCTGGAGGGCAGAGGCTGGAGGGCAGAGGCTGGAGGGCAGAGGCTGGAGGGCAGAGGCGTAGCTGGCGTGCTCCGGGCCCTGGGGCAAGATCAGCACCCAGGACCCCCATGTGAGGACCGGGGGGGTGCTGTGAGACAGATCTGAGGGCCAGGGGGGGGTGCCGACTCACCGCGGCCGGCGTGCATGTGCTGTAGGAGGAGAGGAGGGGCGGGCAGAGCTGCCGGACAGGAAGTTCCGTTCTCCCTCCTTTCCGGGCGCGCGACGGGCGGCTGCTGTCAGCACGGGGCCCCCCAGGGGGTGGGGGCAATGGGCCCCTCATGCTGGGTGGCACGGAGCGCTCAGCCCCCCTGCCCTCCCGCTAGCTACAGTACTGGCTGGAGGGCAGATGGAACTTCCGAGAGCGGAACGTTCCTCCGCCGCTCCCTGTAGCCGGGGGACCCCGCAGTGGTGACGTCAGCAGCATGGGTCCGGAGGCCATCACAGAAGTACCCTTCGGGTTTTCCGGAAGTGGCCTTCGGCTTTTATATATTAGATTATGTGGTCTCAGTAGTCACTGGGTAAAATGTCACCTGTATGAGATCACAATAGCAGGATTATGTCGCTATCATGAATTGTATGTATACCCAGGCGTGTCTGTTTAGACTGGGTAGTGTAGTGTATATAGTTAAGAAACCCTGATGGCCATGTGTTATGGGGTACTATACGTATTCGGTAGAAACACCTTGTGATCTGAGGGTGTTGTACATATGTACCTAGATCATATAGTGACATCTGTAAGCTACCAAGATCAGGCAGAAAAACGGATCAGTGCAATCTTATGTTTTCTAAGTACATGATGACAAAACATCAAGTATTACCTTGTTGTCTAAGCAGAAAAGGGCCTATGTGGCAATGTATATGGAAGTGCATATGGGTAGACTACTTGCTTCTGACCACTAGTAAGGGAGAAAAGATATATGAGATTGAATAAAAGGCATAAGGTTGTAGGGTTAAAAGAGGTGTTAGTGGAGTCACATACCTGTGGAATTACATGGCATATGACTCCCGTCCTGCAGGAAAAAGGGGAGAGGCAAGCAAATAAGTAAAGGGTACAAAAGGGAATGTTCCAGAAATGTCCAAGTGAACAGTGTTACCTTGTGTCCTGTTCTGTTTGTGTGGAGGCCGGGAGTCTTAATGGTGGTGTGCGGTGCTGTTTTATGCTGCCTGACCCTTACTGGTTGGGCGGGGACCCGGAAAAAAGGATTACCGGCGTACTGCGCCTGCGCAAAGCGTGGGCGCCATCTTGGAAGTGGAAAAATGTCCGATTGTGCGTACTGTGCATGCGCGGAACGGAATTCGTGAATTTGACCTTCTAGGGAGTGCTGGAGGCTGTAAACAGTGCGGAAATGATCCCTGGTATGGCGGCTGCCATTTTGTTGGTGGAGCTGTGCTTACGGTAAAGTGCACAGTGCTGGAAATTACTTTTTAGTGGAAGGTGCCCTTCGGTATTCATCAACTTTGACCTGCCTGAGGATGAGCAAGGCAATTAAAGTTGGTTCATACACAAATATCACTTTGAACTAAGATAAAAACACCTTTTATATCTGCTTCAGGTACATCTACTTGATAGGATCAACACTGTTTATAAAGAAGGGAAAAAAAGGTTAGGAAAAGATTGCCCTATTAGACATAAAACAGCAGTCAATAATACATGTCTGATTCACAGTTGAGACCATGGGGAGCTAGGGTATTGAGATGATAAATCCAATAGGCTTCCCTTTCTTTGAATTTACGTATTCTGTTACCCCCCCTCCTTGGTGCTGGTACGTGTTCAATGACCTGAAATTTTAGATGACTGATGGAGTGTCGTTTCTCTATGAAATGGGCTGGAACTGGTAGAAGTGTATTCTTGCACCTGATTGTGGACTTATGTTTTGAGATGTGGTCCCGGATATGCTAGGTGGTTTCCCCAACATGCTCGAGACCGCAAGGACATTTTATGAGATAGATGACAAAACTGGATTCACATGTGAAAAAAACTTTTATGTTGAAGCGTTTGCCTGTCCTGGGGTGAGTAAAGGAGTCACCCTTGCTTACATTACTGCATTGTGTGCAACCAAGGCATGGGAATGTGCCATTTCTTGGTGCCCCTTTCTGAGTCACCCACATTTACCAATTTTTTGAATTACATAAATGACAATACTATGAACGAGAGATTTACTTCAACAATATATGAAAAATAGGTGTCATATCTCGATCTCACGTTGGAGGGTGACCCGGAAACGGGTGCGATACAGTCAAAATTGTACAGAAAACCTAGCAGTGGCAAAGCAATTTTGCACGCCTCCAGCTGTCACCCCCGCCATGTTATATACAACTTGCCCCTGGGAGAATTTATTCACACTAGACGATCATGTTCTGATGATAAGTACTACAAAGAAGAAGCCGATGTAATTTTTCGGCAACTTTCTAGTAGAGGTTACAAGAAAGGGCTATTAGATCGTACAAAGCAAAGGGCAGCAAACATGACGCAGTCTGAACTTCTGGACAGACGTCAAGTTTCTTTGCCCAAGAATAATCTGAAAAAGAATTGGATCCCAACCTTCTCTACAGTCATGGCCAAAAGTTTTGAGAATGACACCAAAATTATATTTTCACATGATCTGCTGCCCTCTGGTTTTTATTTGTGTTTGTCTGATGTTTATATCACATACAGAAATATAATTGCAATCATATTATGAGTACCAAAAGGTTATATTGACAGTTATAATGAGTTAATACAGCAAGTCAATATTTGCAGTGTTGACCCTTCTTCTTCAGGACCTCTGCAATTCTCCCTGGCATGCTCTCAATCAACTTCTGGACCAAATCCTGACTGATAGCAGTCCATTCTTGCATAATCAATGCTTGCATTTTGCCAGAATTTGTTGGTTTTTGTTTGTCCACCCGTCTCTTGATGATTGACGACAAGTTCTGAATGGGATTAAGATCTGGAGAGTTTCTAGGCCATGGACCCAAAATCTCTATGTTTTGTTCCCTGAGCCAATTAGGTAACACCTTTCAAGGTGCTCCATCATGCTGGAAAAGGCATTGTTGGACGCCAAACTGCTCTTGGACGGTTGGGAGAAGTTGCTCTTGGAGGACATTCTGGTACCATTCTTTATTCATGGCTGTGTTTTTAGGCAAGACTGTGAGTGAGCCGATTCCCTTGGTTGAGAAGCAACCCCACACATGGTTTCAGAATGCTTTACAGTTGTTATGAGACAAGACTGGTGGTAGCGATCACCTCTTCTTCTCCGAATAAGCTGTTTTCCAGATGTCCCAAACAATCGAAAAGGGGATTCATCAGAGAAAATGACTTTACCTCAGTCCTCAGCAGTCCACTCCCTGTACCTTTTGCAGAATATCAGTCAGTCCCTGATGTTTTTTCTGGAGAGAAGTGGCTTCTTTGCTGCCCTCCTTGAAACCAGGCCTTGCTCAAAGAGTCTCCGCCTCACAGTGCTTGCAGAAGCACTCACACCAGCCTGCTGCCATTCCTGAGCAAGCTCGCACTGCTGGTAGTCCAATCCCGCAGCTGAAACAGTTTTAAGATACGGTCCTGGCGCTTGCTGATCTTTCTTGGGCGCCCTGGAGCCTTTTTGACAACAATGGAAGCTCTCTCCTTGAAGTTCTTGATGATGCGATAGATTGTTGACTGAGGTGCAATCTTTGTAGCTGCGATACTCTTCCCTGTTAGGCCATTTTTGTGCAGTGCAATGATGGCTGCACGTGTTTCTTTAGAGATAACCATGGTTAACTGAAGAGAAACAATGATACCAAGCACCAGCCTCCTTTTAAAGTGTTCAGTGGTGTCATTCTTACTTAATCATGACTGATTGATCGCCAGCCCTGTCCTGATCAACACCCATACCTGTGTTAATGGAACAATTAAAGTTCAATTTCTAGGCAAATATTGACTTAGCAAGTAATTGCTGTTAAGCTGATCACTCTTTATGACATTCTGGAGTATATGCAAATTGCCATTAGAAAAACTGAAGCAGTAGACTTTGTTAAAATTAATATTTGTATCATTCTCAAAACTTTTGGCCATGACTGTACTAGCTTCAGCACTGACTATTCTTGTATTGTTAAATCATTCAAGAAATGTATTCCCATACTGTACCAGGATCCTATTCCTGCTGCTATCCTGAAAGATGGATTTCACTGTGTCCCCAAAAAATCTCCATCTCTAGGTAATATCTTGTCTCCATCCCTTTTTACTTCTAAAAATTACTGTTACCCCTCGGGGGTCTGCCACCCGTGCCTGCGGCCTGCTGCCCTTACTCCCTCTGCTGGAGCAACACTGCTCCTCTCACTTCCGGTACCACTGCTTCAGCACATGAAACTGTCTCCAATTCAGTTTCTGCTGGGAAGACTGCAGGGAGCTTGCTCCTCCCCTCAGCCAATCACCAGGTCTCTGTGTCCTGCCAATCAGGACGGCCCTGCTCTGATATAAACCTCCTGTTTCCAATCAGTCGGGGCCAGGGCAACCTTCTCCTTAGTGAAGCTGCCACTACTGGTCTGTCAGGTCGCTCCTTAATTGGTCTGTTACCTGATCTTTCTGTGTTACCTCCTCCAGATCTCGTTCCTGCCGGCTCCTGGCTGATCACCGTGTTCCTGGATGGTCTCCTGGATCTCTCCAAGCTGATCGCTGCTTCTTGCCCGGCTCCGGATCCCCCGTGGTCCTGGGATTCCCTGTGTTCCTGGATTCCCCTGTGTTCCTGGTTCCCCGTGTTCCGGGTCCTCTGTGTTCTCGGTTTCCGTTTCTTGTTGTTTACCCGGTTGCTGTTTTGTGACCACGTCGCCTGGGGTCGGTTGAACACTCGTGTTCGCTTCACTGGCCCCTTCGAGGCTGATCCCGGCGGTATCCCTGTATAGGGGTCAAGCGCTCCGGGGTCTCCCTTGCTGGGTTTCCTGTGCTGCGGCCGTGTGGCCCTCTCCAGGGGCGTGGGTTTTGTTCTGTTCCGCTTTGGTTAATAAACCCGTTGACTCTACGGTACTTGTCTGCCTCTCTATCACCCGGTATCAGCATCCGCTTTACGCGGTCCAGTGGGTCCACGTGTGAGTCCGTCAGTAGGACGTGACAATTACGTGCATACATGGCTCGATACCGTTGGCAATTACCCTTGTGGGGGTGCACGGTGTGGACTTTGTAAACACATGGATAAGCAAAAATCCTTTGTCGATCGTGTCTCTGGCCGACAATATAATATCCAGTCTTGTATTAATTGTAACACTAAAGGCTTTGTATACCTAGCAACGTGTAGCATTTATTCGAAAGATTATGTGGGGTGCACAATTCGGCCGTTGAAAAAACGTATTGGGGAGCACATCGCAGCCACCAACCCAGATAATGCGGCTAGTAAACGGCAAATGTCTGGGTTGTCTCGGCATTTTCTCCAAATGCATGGTGGGGATTTGAGCTCATTAAAAATCAAAGGTATTGAAAAGGTTAAAATGAGGGAGCGCGATGGGGACTTTGAGAGACAGGTTCAGGAGTGAGAAGCCCATTGGATCCTGAACCTACATGTTAGACAGCCTATGGGGCTAAATCTTCGGTTTGACTTGTTTTACTTTCATTAGTAACATATATACTCGTGTATAAGCCGAGTTTTTCAGCCCAAAAATTGGGCTGAAAAGTCTCCCCCTCAGCTTATACACGGGTCAATATGGTAGGCTGCGTGGTGGGGGCTGTGTCCGAGGCTGGGGAGGCTGGAGGAGGCGGGGGGAGGCTGCTGTATGAGCGGCCCCGTCACGTGGGGCCGCTCATTATATATGCACTGCTTCCCCCTGTCAATCAGCGGCAGGGGGAAGCAGTGCATATATGCCCCCAAATGCTGGCACTCGCCCCCCTTGTAAGGGCCCCCCCCCGCTGCTTATCTTACCATCCCGGTCTTCTGCACAGCGCCGGTCCTCGGTGCTCCGTCCTCGCTGCTCCCGTCCGGCTGCATCCGGGATCCCCGGCCGTCGCAGGCATATGACGTCATCGCGCGACGGCCTGGGGCTGCTGTATAACCCCCTGGGAGCTGCTGTGTACCCCCCCTGGGGGCTGCTGTATAACCCCCCCGGGGGCTGCTGTATACCTCTGGGGGCTGCTGTATTACCCCTGGGGGCTGCTGTATTACCCCTGGGGGCTGCTGTATACCCCTGGGGGCTGCTGTATTACCCCTGGGGGCTGCTGTATACCCCCGGAGGCTGCTGTATATACTGCTGGGGCCTGTATACCACTGGGGCTGCTGTATATACTGGTGGGGTCTGTATATACCACTGGGGCTGCTGTATATACTGGTGGGGTCTGTATATACCACTGGGGCTGCTGTATATACTGCTGGGGCCTGTATATGCCACTGGGGAGGCTGCTGTATACTACCACTGGGGGGGCCTGTATACCACACTGCTGGGGGCTGTATACCTGTGCTGGGGTCCACCCTCGGCTTATACACGAGTCAATAGGTTTTCCCAGGTTTTGGGGGCAAAAGTAGGGGGGTCGGCTTATACACGGGTAGGCTTATACACGAGTATATACGGTATATGGATTTAGGAGAGTTTTGTTTTTTTCTTATGTTTTCTATGACACCAGCAGGGTTGGATAGATTGTTACACACAACAATATAATGAGGAACATGTTCTCATTGTGGTTTTCTGCTCAAATTCCTTGCTGAAGTATTAAAATTTCAAAAATCTGTGAAAAAATAATAGATAACATAATGCATTAACAATAATGTTCACTTGCAATGTGAGGTGCTTTTTTCACTCTCTCTATAACTTTGACCATATTATGGTTTTATTATGTATACATCACTGTTTGTTGTTTGGAATTTCAAGTTTGCAGCTCTGCCTACATTTTATCACTTTATATATAGGTTTTGTCTTCAACCTAATTATGCAAATTATGTTACAGCTTATTGTACTAGACCTGCACTGGTTTTAACTAATAAAAAGGTATGGGAAATGTTCACACTTCGCTGTTGAGAAAGGATTTGCCATCCGAAACGCGTCCAGCGTTCCCCTCCTCAACATTGTTTGTTTTATGCACGGTCTGATGTACTAATAAAAGTACTTTATGAAGATTTGGCTGTCTGCTGGAGAATTCCTTTTCTATTTCTTTGTGTACTTAATGTCTTTTGTTTGGATGTTCTGATGTTTGACCCAATGTCAGGCCTCACCAGACTGTTTTTTATGTTCTGAACTCTTTTGTGGCAAATGAGTGGGGGATTTTTAAATTCACTAACACCCGGGTATGCTTTTTCGAGTAATGGCCAGTGTTCGAGAACCGCCTTCTTAATTAAGGGTGAAAAGGGATGATATGTATTGATGAGCTTTACTCTGTTATCAACATTACGATTCCTTTGTACGGTCGGGCCATGAGATCTAGAGTCAGATGTTGGATATCCCCTCAATTGGAACTTAAGAGACATTTCATCATGTCTTAAACTTCTTTTCTCTGGGTTTGAAATTATTCTTTCAACCCTTTGATGTTGAGAGTTATATATATATATATATATATATATATATATATATATATATATACCGTATATACTCGTGTATAAGCCGACCCGTGTATAAGCCGACCCCCCTACTTTTGCCCCCAAAACCTGGGAAAACCTATTGACTCGTGTATAAGCCGAGGGTGGACCCCAGCACAGGTATACAGTCCCCCCCAGTGGTATACAGCAGCCGCCCCAGTGGTAGTATAGAGCAGCCACAGAGGTATATACAGTAGCCCCAGTGGTCGTATACAGCAGCCTCCCCAGTGGTAGTATACAGCAGTCTCCCCTGTGGTAGTATACAGCAGTCTCCCCTGTGGTAGTATACAGCAGTCTTCCCCTGTGGTAGTATACAGCAGTCTCCCCCTGTGGTAGTATACAGCAGTCTCCCCCTGTGGTAGTATACAGCAGCCTCCCCTGTGGTAGTATACAGCAGCCACAGAGGTATATACAGCAGCCCCTCCCCTGTGGTAGTATACAGCAGTCTCCCCCTGTGGTAGTATACAGCAGCCTCCCCCTGTGGTAGTATACAGCAGCCACAGAGGTATATACAGCAGCCCCTCCCCTGTGGTAGTATACAGCAGCCCCCCCTGTGGTAGTATACAGCAGCCACAGAGGTATATACAGCAGCCCCTCCCCTGTGGTAGTATACAGCAGCCCCCCCTGTGGTAGTATACAGCAGCCACAGAGGTATATACAGCAGCCCCTCCCCTGTGGTAGTATACAGCAGCCCCCCCTGTGGTAGTATACAGCAGCCACAGAGGTATATACAGCAGCCCCTCCCCTGTGGTAGTATACAGCAGCCACAGAGGTATATACAAAACCCCTCTCCTGTGGTAGTATACAGCAGCCCCCCCCTGGGGTAGTATACAACAGTGCCCCCCCTGTGGGTATACACAGCCCCCCCCTGGGGTAGTATACAGCAGTGCCCCCCCTGTGGGTATACACAGCCCCCCCCATGGTAGTATACAGCAGTGCCCCCCCTGTGGGTATACACAGCCCCCCCTGGGGTAGTATACAGCAGTGCCACCCCTGTGGGTATACACAGCCCCCCCCCGTGGTAGTATACAGCAGTGTCCCCCCTGTGGGTATACACAGTCCCCCCCCGGGGTAGTATACAGCAGTGCCCCCCTTGTGGGTATACACAGCCGCCCCCCCGTTGCTGCCGCACACCTGTAAAAAGAAGCGCTTTCATACTTATCCTCCTGCTGTCACCGCGCGCATCCTCCGCTCTCCTTGCACCCGGCGTCCATCCATATGACCGCGCACAAATAATGACGTCATTATTTGTGCGCGGTCACGTGGATGGACGCCGGGTTGCAAGGAGAGCGGAGGATGCGCGCGGTGACAGCAGGAGGATAAGTATGAAAGCGCTTCTTTTTACAGGTGTGCGGCAGCAACGGGGGGGCGGCTGTGTATACCCACTGGGGGGGCACTGCTGTATACTACCCCAGGGGGGCGGAGGAGCGCTGACAGCAATGTAATATACACCCCATGTATCCTTTACAAGCGGTTCTGACCAGATGTTAAGCTAGAACCCCCGCACCCTGATCTGAACATTGAAGCCACTAATGGTATGATAGTTCCAGTAGAGGGACAATGGGAAGCTACAGTAAAGGTGGAGAGGGTGCAGCTGAAGAACCAGGGTATCATAGTGGTTCAGGACACACCGTACGACAGGGACCCACATGTAATACTGGGTACTAATGTTATGGTTAAATGTCTCGGTGAAGTGTTGTTCTTACTCCAACAGAGTGCTGATGCTGGTAAACCAAGAGAGAGGAGGGCTATCCAAAAGCTCTGGTATATCAACAGCAGGTAACAATGTCAAATGGTGAAATTGGCAGAGTACGGGTAACAGATCCCATTCCAATTTTGTGGGACCACCCAGAAGTGAAATGATGATCTGGTGTCGAGCAGCCATAGGCCTCAGAGGGCAGGACTACCAAGCTGTAGTAGAACCTGTAATGTCCGATAGTAATCCTACGCTCTTGACAGCCAGAGGGTTGGTTGACGTGAGAAAAGGGAGAGTCCCTGTACGCATATTAAATTATGGTGATGACGAAGTCAGACTGCCAAGATATGCAACTGTCGCAAAATTGTACCAGGTTGAAAATAATGCTATCATTGATGTAAAATCCTCTTCCCAAACAGCAACTGACGAACCCCTCACTCCAAAGATCAGCTAGAGAAATGGTGTCAGGAGCTCAGTGTAGGAACTGACAATACACCCTCTCATCAGAAAAATGGAGTTTACCGGGTAGTTCGGGAGTATGAGCAAGTGCTCAGCAAACACCCACTCAACTTTGGGAGGATTAAAGGGGTACAACACCATATCCCCACAAGCAACCATGCACCTATCAAAGAAAGATACAGGCCTATACCACCCACACACTACCAAAAAGCAAAAGAAATGCTTCAGGACATGAAAAATGCAGGAGTCATTAGGGATAGCTGTAGTCAGTGGCAGCACCACTGGTCCTGGTTAAAAAGAAAGATGGTAGTATGAGGATGTGCGTAGACTACAGACAAATCAATAAAGTCACGCACAAGGATGCATACCCGTTACCCCGCATAGAGGGGTCACTAGCTGCACTCAAGTCTGCCAACTATTTCTCCACATTAGATCTTACTAGTGGGTACTGGCAGGTTGCCATTGCAGAGGAGGATCGTGAGAAGACAGCCTTCACGACCCCTATGGGGCTCTGCGAGTTCAACAGTATGCCATTCGGGTTGTGCAATGCCCCAGGAACATTTCAGAGACTGATGGAGTGTTGTTTGGGCCACAAGAACTTTGAGACTATGCTGTTATACCTTGATGATGTCATTGTCTACTCCCAGACCTATGAAGACCACCTGCAGCATCTGAGTGAAGTGTTCGAGTCGCTGTCTAAGTACGGTATGAAGCTGAAGCCTTCCACGTGTCACCTGCTGAAACCTAAGGTCCAATACCTAGGACATGTGGTTAGTGCCGTAGGCGTAGCACCTGACCAGGACAAGGTAACCGTCATCAAAGGCTGGCCAGCACCAACCACTCACAAGGAGGTACGTCAATTCCTAGGACTGGTCGGGTACTACCAACGATTCATCAAAGATTATACCAAGATAGCAGCACCCATGCAAGATCTCTTAGTAGGTCAATCCAAAAACGGCAAGATCAGGGGACCCCCGTTCCACTGGGGACCTGAACAGGTACAATCCTTCCAAAAGCTAAAAGATGCTTTAACAGGAGACGAAATCCTAACCTACCCTGATTATAATCTCCCGTTTTTACTGTACACTGATGCAAGTAATGAAGGTCTAGGAGCAGTCCTATCTCAACGTCAACAAGGGAAGGAAAATGTGATAGCCTACGCCAGCAGAAAGCTCCGTCCCACGGAAAGGAACCTGGAGAACCACAGCTCGTTCAAACTGGAGTTCCTGGCCCTGGTCTGGGCAATCACAGAGCATTTCAAGCATTACCTGGCGTCCGCCCCGTTCACAGCCTTCACTGATAACAACCCTCTAACACATTTAGAGACCGCAAAGCTGGGAGCCCTAGAACAGCGCTGGGTAGCAAGACTCTCAAACTATGACTTCACTGTAAAGTACCGGGCAGGTCATAAGAACGGCAATGCTGATGCCCTGTCCAGAATGCCTAACCTTCCTGAAGAGGGAGAAGACATAGATGACTTGGAAGATATAGAACGTCCTGCTTTCCACCGTACGGGTACGGCAACGTGTCATCAGGCGAGCCAGAGACGAGTAGAGAGGACAGTGAATCCTTTACCTCACCATGACTGGAAGGAGGTTCAAGCTAACAATCCAGATGTCAGCTTGGTAAGAGAGCTGATCACTCAAGAGCACGCCAGCATGGACCCTGATGCCTCCCAAAATGCTAAATGCCTATGGAAAGAAAAGGGGAAGTTGTTTGTCTACCAAGGTAAACTATGCAGAAGGTATCTGAATCCCAGAACACACGAGCTCATCTGGCAGATTGTAGTTTCAAAAACTGAAGTCGAAATGATCCTCGAAGCCTACCATGACGATGCAGGACACTTTGGATGGAAAAAGCTGGAGAGACTCCTGAAAGATCGTTTCTACTGGGTCGGTATGTGAGGCTCAATTGATAAGTGGTGTAAAAACTGTGGACCGTGTCATCTTAGAAGGAAAGACCATCTAACTCAGAAAGCTCCGTTGCAACCAATTGTTACCACGAAACCCCTTGAAATAGTTGCTCTCGACCGCGTGAAGTTAACCCCAAGTCGTACCGGGTATACTTATGCTCTCACCATTGTTGGTCACTATTCAAGGTTCCTGGTAGTAGTTCCAGCTAAGGACTTAACTGCAGAGGTAGTGGCCAGAGCCTTCCAGAGTTACTTCTGTCACCCCCACGGGTATCCAGACCAAGTCTTGACTGACCAAGGGCCAGCCTTCGAATCATCTCTGTTTCAAGAACTCCTAGGGCTATATGGGTGTAAAAAGATCAGGACCACACCATATCACCCCCAAACAAACGGTTTATGTGAAAAAATGAACCACATTGTCATTGACATGCTCAAAACCTTGCCACTCAAAAAAAGAAATCAATGGCCTGAAAAACTTCCAGACCTTGTGGCTATCTACAACCACATACCTGTTAGTTCAACTATACACCCGCTTACTTGATGCGAGCAAGACCAGGTAAATTACCAATTGATTTACAGATGGGAACCATCGAACCAACACAAGATTCTTCTGATGAAGATTGGGTAAACCAACGCCAAGAACAGTACAAAAAGGTACAAGAGAGTGTTGAAAGAAACCTGAATATCAGCAGAACCAAACAAGAACAAGACTTTAACAAGTACGCCTCAGCAGAACCTCTAGCAACAGGTGAATTAGTGCTAAAAAAAAAGAAAAAACAAACAAATTAGATGACAATTGGGAATCAGAACCCTACACAATTATGCCATCACAATATGACAACTCAAAAACTTGTGTTATCAGCAAAGACAAAGGAAATACCTTTACAACTGTGTCAAGAGACCATTTGAAGAAATGGCCAAATCAGTTAATACCACAAGCAACCAGTTACCCTACAGTAACAACAGTTGAAAAACCAAAGAAAATCTTGTCCATACAGAAATTGGAGACTTACCAGCCGACTGGCCACAATGCAATGGTGCATATATAATACCAGTTATTTCATTCTACCAACCTGTAGAAAATCAACAACCAATCCCTAATCAACCAGTTCAACAAGAACCAGTTCAAATGCAAGAGATGCAGCCTGTTATCTTGGAACCTGAGATTCCTGTAATCAGTGAACCTGCTAGTCTCACAGTAAGACAAAGTCAGCATAGACAATTACCTACACTACCACCTTTAACAGAGGATAGTCCAGTAGATAGACTACGTACTTACTATGGTATTACAGAAACACGTAGCAGCAACAGACCAACAACCAGTTTGTACACTACAGACACAGCTTTTGAAACACCCACACTACGCAGATCCACACGTAGTACATTAGGACAACCCCAAGCATATATGGAGAATGGGTTTAAAATGTAGTGGAATAATATTACCTGTTAGCAAATGTAAATAGTACCGTGTTCAAAAACTGTAAAAAGTAGTGTACAGAAGTACAGAAGGGTGGAGGAACTGGGCTCTGTCCCAAGAAGATTAAGTTGGGGAATGTATAAAGTTTAAAAATGTGTACCCGTGTATGTGTTTAAGCCATCAGAGACTTTACTGCTGGACTTTACCCTTTTTCCCTTTTCATAAACTTGCACAATTGTCACAGGACTTGTGTGACCAAAACTTGCTCTTTCCAGCCTGCGGCAAATGGACTAGTGCTGTATGGACCGCTTTTCATATTTTTCCCGTTTTTCCCTTCTTTTTCAGTGATTTTTGCATTTTTCTTAAAGACTTTGTAAATACCTGTTATTAATGTTTATAAAATGTGTAGTTTTAAGTTTTAAAAGAAAACATTTTGCTCAGTTCGGGAGAACTGAAGTTAACTAAGGGGGGATGTGGCACCCTGGCACCCTGGTTGGGGCACCACAGAACTCTTGGTGCACAAATGGAGTGGAAACAGCAAGCAGCACTCACAACAAACAAAAACACCTTTTACACCCTGCTTCACCCCAGGCCTCTAGGGGGAGCTCCACTGGTCACTTTGAGCCAGTTCCCTCTATAAATAGAGTTCTGGAGGGAGAAACAGCAGAGTGTGCAGACGCTAGGAGAGCTGCAAGAAGTGTGCAACCTCTGGTACTAGAGTCTTACTAGGCCCAACCAGCACACCCAGCAAGTGAGAGACCCTTGTAACTGGGGTCATAGGAAAGGAGAAAGCACCTCTCAGGGACACAAGAGTTATCCTGACTCTCCCTCACCATCCGTTTACTGGAACCGAGCTGTGAGAGCTACCATGCCAACCACAGAGAACCAGCGCCTGAACCAGGGAGTCTAGCCCCCTGTACACCTGAAGCACCCACAGATGAGAGCCCAGGGAGGAGAATCCACAGACTTTATCCCTTTTATAGTGCCCTCAGTGCAGTTAACCCAGGTGAATCACGTTCCACCGAATGTATAACCCGGTCCGGCAGGATTCCACATCCACCCGACCCCACCAGACAAATAGAGAAGGAAGCCTACACACTGCTTGCTGTAGAAACTCCAGGAGTGTCAACCTCATCACCCAGTCCGAGGGTACCTGTTGCCACCAGTAAAGGTACCTAAAAGACTTTGTGTGTGTCAGTGCATTATTCCTGGACATTACATGCAGCATAACGAAAGCTGCCATACACCACCAAGTGCAGCTCCTCGCCCCGGGGACTCCCGCTCGTCCTGTGGGGAGCATCCCATCTTGCTGCCGTACATCCCCCGGAGGCCCAAGCAGCGCCGGTGAAATCACCGGAATTCCCGCAGGTGGCGTCACGACAAGAATATTTAACCCTTATCTGTTCAGCCAACCCCTTTTGATCTGGACCACCGGGCCCCACAGCCGCAGGCGCGGAACCGTGACAGGAGAAGCAACGCCGGCGACGTGAAGACCCTGGCCACGGTGAGTCAATTATGCTTCTAAACACAGAAAAATTTGCTTCTAACAAGATGGCTGCTTGCCAGCCCAGGTACATGTAAACAAACAAGATGTCAGACTACCTCCTGTATGGTCCACATGAGACACACCTATGTTTCAGGTTAGCCAGACACACCCATGTCTTTGCTAACATACCACTTGCAATGCATTAACCTTTATGGCAGTACAAGTCCTATAGTGACCTTTCTGGATTTATAACGCAGAGCATAACCTGCCTCTGCATTATATGCCTTCCACCATTTGCAATGCAGCAAGCCGTTGCACTACAAAATCTAATATATAAAAGCCGAAGGCCACTTCCGGAAAACCCGAAGGGTACTTCCGTGATGGCCTCCGGACCCATGGTGGTGACGTCACCACTGCGGGGTCCAACGGCTACAGGGAGCGGCGGAGGAACGTTCCGCTCTCGGAAGTTCCGTCTGCCCTCCAGCCTCTCCCCTCCAGCCAGTACCGTAGCTAGCGGGGGGGCAGGGGGGCCGAGCGCCCCGTGCCACCCGGCATGAGGGGCCCATTGCCCCCACCCCCTGGGGGGCCCCGTGCTGACAGCAGCCGCAAGCCCGGAGAGGAGGGAGGACGGAACTTCCTGTCCGGCAGCTCTGCCCCCCCTCCTCTCCTCCTACAGCAGACGCACGCCAGCCGCGGTGAGTCGGCACCCCCCCCGGCCCTCACATCTGTCGCCTCTGCCCTCCAGCCTCTGCCCTGCTGCCTCCGCTCTCCCCTCCAGCCTCTGCCCTCCAGCCTCCGCTCTCCCCTCCAGCCTCTGCCCTCCAGCCTCTGCCCCTCTCCCCTCCAGTCTCTGCCCTCCAGCCTCCGCTCTCCCCTCCAGCCTCTCCCCTCCAGCCTCCACTCTCCCCTCCAGCCTCCGCTCTTCCCTCCAGCCTCTGCTCTCCCCTCCAGCCTCCGCCCTCCAGCCTCCGCTCTCCCCTCCAGTCCTCTGCCCACCAGCCTCCGCTCTCCCCTCCAGCCTTCCCCTCCAGCCTCCCTCTCCCCTCCAGCCTCTCTTCCCTCCAGCCTCCGCTCTCTCCCTCCAGCCTCTCCTCCCTGCCCCCCTCCAGCCTCAGCTCTCCCCTCCAGCCTCTGCCCTCCAGCCTCCGCTCTCCCCTCCAGCCTTTCCCCTCCAGCCTCCTGCTCTCCCCTCCAGCCTCTCCCCTCCAGCCTCCGCCTCTCCCCTCCAGCCTCCGCTCTCCCTCCAGCCTCCCTCTCCCTCCAGCCTTCCCTCCAGTCCTCCTCCCTCCAGCCTCCCTCTCCCCTCCAGTCTCCCTCCAGCTCTGCCCTCCAGCCTCCGCTCTCCCCTCCAGCCTCCTCTGCCCTCCAGCCTCGCTCTGCCCTCCAGCCTCTGCCCTCCCTCCAGCCTCGCTCCCCCTCCGCTCGCTCTCCCTCAGCCTCGCCTCCTCCAGCCTCTGCCTCCAGCCTCGCTCTGCCTCCAGCCTCCCCTCCAGCCTCCGCTCTCCCCTCCAGCCTCGTCTCCCTCCAGCCTCTCTGCCCTCCAGCCTCCGCTCTCCCCTCCAGCCTCTGCCCTCCAGCCTCTGCCCTCCAGCCTCCGCTCTCCCCTCCAGCCTCTGCCCTCCACCTCTGCCTCCAGCCTCCGCTCTCCCCTCCAGCCTCTGCCCTCCACCTCTGCCTCCAGCCTCCGCTCTCCCCTCCAGCCTCTCCCCTCCAGCCTCCGCTCTCCCCTCCAGCCTCTCCCCTCCACCCCTCTCCCCTCAGCTCCCCTCCACCTCTCCTCCAGCTCCCCCTCCCTCAGCCTCTCCCCTCCAGCCTCTCCCCTCCAGCCTCTCCCCTCCAGCCTCCGCTCTCCCCTCCAGCCTCCGCTCTCCCCTCCAGCCTCCGCCCTCCCCTCCAGCCTCCGCCCTCCAGCCCCTGCCCTCCAGCCTCCCCTGTCCTCTGCCCTACAGCCTACCCTGTCCTCTGCCCTACAGCCTCCCCTGTCCTCTGCCCTCCTCACCCCTCCAGCCTCCCCTGTCCTCTGCCCTCCTCACCCCTCCAGCCTCCCCTGTCCTCTGCCCTCCTCACCCTTCCAGCCTCCCCTGTCCTCTGCCCTCCTCACCCCTCCAGCCTCTGCTCTCCTCACCCCTCCATATGCAATGTACAGTATGTGTATATATGTCTGCATGTAGTCACTTCCGTCACTTTGTCAGCACTTCCCTCACTTTGTCCGCACACATACACACACACACACTGCGCTATACTTACCACCGGCCCTGCATCAGCCGCCTGGATCCTCAGTCGACATCTCGCCACCCCCGAACTACTGGATCCAATATAGCGTCCAAGAAGTCTCGCCAAACTTCCCGAACGCCATATTGGATCCAGTCGTCCGCGGGCGGCGACATGTGGACTCAGGATCCAGGCGGCGGGGGAAACGCAGGGTCGGTGCTAAGTATAGCGGAGTGTGTGTATGTGTGTGTGTGTGTGTGTGTGTGTATGTATGTGTGTGCTAACCACTCTGCCCACGCCACTGTGCTGACCACTCTGCTCACGCCACTGTACTGACCAATCTCACCGCACTCACTGCTAACCACTGAGCCACCGCACTCACTGCTAACCACTGAGCCACCGCACTCACTGCTAACCACTGAGCCACCACACTCACTGCTAACCACTGAGCCACCGCACTCACTGCTAACCACTGAGCCACCGCACTCACTGCTAACCACTGAGCCACCGTATACTCTGCTACCCACTGAGCCACCTGTATACACACAATTCATTTCACCGCACTCCCCTAACTATTACTAAATAAACTATATATGGATTCTAGACTACCCGATTCTTTAGAATCGGGCCGTCATCTAGTGTATAAATAAACTGCTATGCAATCTATTCGTTTAAGTAAATCTCACATTTTTTACACCTAAAGATTATAGTGGGGATACAATAGCATTGGCAGTGCAATGTCTCAAATACGTATTTGCAGTATACACGTGCAAATAAATCATTATGCAATGGAAAATATATTACATTGGGTTGAGCAAATATTACATTATCTGATGCAAGGTCACATGTAACAGTATAATTATACATAGGTTAAAACTAGTGATGGGTGAACCTGAAAAGTATAGTTTGGGGTCTGTACCAAACACCTAGTGTTTGGGCACAGACCCCGAACACAGACTTTACTGATTGGGTTCATACCCGGCTAGGAGGGCCGTAAAAGCAAGAAAAAAAGTGATTAAATCATCAGCATTTTATTTACCAGCCTCTGTTGCTGCAGGCACACTGCTTCCAGGTCCAGCTCACTAATTTCCTCTGGACACTGCCTTCAACAACTAATCACATACTCCCACTCTCTGTGACAGCGGCTGTGATTGGCTGTTGCGCCCCTCCTATCATGCTGGCATCTGCGATTGCAATTGGCTGAGGACTTCCTTGCTGCAATAAAATCAGATGACCTCAATGCAGGATCGTCAGACAGCTATGCCGCCATATTCAGCACTCCTGCAGTGGTGTCACCTAAGTTCACTTACAGCTGCAGGCAGCAGTGACATCACTCAGGACTTCTCTTTTGCTGTCAGTGAAATCAGGTGACCCAGCTGCTAGATTGCAGAACATGGTAGCACAGCTGTCCAACAATCCAGCAATGTGGGTCAACTGAGTCCGTTGACAGCGGAAAATCCCTCAGTAACGTCAGCACTCCCCCACAGCTGTCAGTGTGATCCCAAAGACTGCAGTGAGAGGACAATTGTTCCATCGCTGCAGTCTTTGGATGTAGCAAAGCCAGGACCATCATGGGACGCTGTATGTTGGACTGCTTTGGATGTGGGTTTTTTGAAGGGTAATAAATTGGTGAAACCGGGTGTGTGTATTTTTTGTTTGTTTCAAATAAAGATTTTTCTCTATGTCTGTTTTTTAACTATTTACTCACTAGATTGATAATGTGCGGGTCTCATAGAAGCCTAAAGGTGCCGTCACACACATCAATTTGATGAACGATTTTGTTAGCGATTACATGCACGTGTGATCGCTAACAAAATCGTTCAGATCGCTGGTGAGCTGTCACACAGACAGACTCACCAGTGATCAGTGGACCAGAGACATCGTGGAAATGATTTAAATATCGTTTCCACAATGTCTTGCTCCCGCTGCCAGGCTGCGGTAAGTGGGAGCAGGCTGGTCTCCAAGGACCCTAGTTACCCGCTGTGTACCTCGGATACCAGCCGGTGAGCGGAGAAGGCTGGTAACCAAGGTATACATTGGGTATCTAGGCAGCGCGCGCTGCCTAGATACCCGCAGTTTACCTTGGAGACCAGCTCCCAGCGCTTGCAGAGAGGCGCTGGGAGCTGGCTTATCGGTCGTCTCCCGGTGTCACACGCAGCGATGCTGCGTGTCCACCGAGCAACCAACGATAGATTTGAGGCCGACTGGTCGTTCATTGTTTGTAGTGTCACACGCAACAATGTCGTAGGGGTAGGGGTTAATGTAGTATCGGCTGTGCCTGAGGCAGAAATAGTTTTGGTGCATGTCCTAGCACCACCGAGAATTGCTGGACGTTTATCTGTGATGTCTCCTACTACTACTCTGCTTCCTCCACCTCCTCTTCATCCGGTCAGTGTAACACCTACACCATCAACTGCAGTACAGCGAGGGGAAAATATCAGTAGGATGTCCTGAGACTAATCTGTTTGGGGGTAAAATACCCCACCACCCAGGAGTTGTGGGCGGGCTCTGTATAGTCCTTTATAAAATTATTGCTTTATGGTGAAAAATATGTTAGAATCTGAAAGTCCTCAGTGGTTGATACCTTCTAATGGCTAACTAAAGAAATCATAAATTATAGCAAGACCTTGAGACAGCTCAGGTCAGTTCTTCAGGCTTAATACTGACACATTCTTAATAAACACACATATATATACATATACAGGGTTGAATAAGCAGGATATAGTGGTCTGTATTGGGAGGGGGAAGAGGAAAAGCACCTGGGCAGTAAATACCAGAGTTCAGAGATAACATGTGTGATAGCTTATTGTCCTTTCATTAGTGTCCAAGATGTGAAGTCTCCTCAATTGATGTAAAAAGACATAAATCCATATGACACATTCATTTCTGTTCTGAAAAAGTCAAAGGTCAACATAAGTTTATATTTCCAGACTTTTCTGATTCTTTGAGATTTGAAGTTACCTTTCAAAACCACTATTTCCATATCCATAATGGAATGATCAAGGCTACCGAAGTGTTTAGGCACAGGCAGATCTTCTTTCTTTTATTGTGTGGCGATTAGAGTTCATCCTAGTTCTGAGTTGTTGCCCATGTCTTCCCTACATAGAGGTTCCCACTCACACATTTTGTACATATAATTAAATACATCACATTGGTTGTGGTGAAACTGAAGGTACATTGGATCTTGTAGTCCTGATCTGTGCTGCAAATCTTTATCTCGTCCATTGTCATTATAAATGGACACAGGTTTTGCAACTGTTCTGGTTGCAGGGAAATGTTCCTGTTGTTTTTGGAGAGGACAGTGAGCTTCTGACAATGATGCTAAAACACAGAAGTGGGGGGCAGCTCCTCTTAACAACTCCAGATTTGGATTGTAGGTGACTACAAGAGGGAATCGGTTGTTTTCTTCTATAGTTTTGTAATGTAGGAGAGATGATTCCTTGATATTCTGGTGGCTCTTGTAATTTGGTTTTCAATTGTTCTTGGATGTTAGCCCTGATTCAAAAAGGTCTTTCTGAGGCCCTCAAGGTGATTGTTTCTATCTGTAGGGTTGGAACATATCCTATTGTATCTGATGGCCTGAATGTACACAATAGAGTTTTTTATGTGTTTTGGATGAAAGCTGTCCCAATGGAGATATGTTGGACAGGCAATTGGCTTTGGATACAGGGATGTGGCTACTTCATTGTTCCGTAGCTTGATGATGGTGTCTAGAAAGTTTATTTCAGTTTAGGAGTGGTTGAGTGTTAAATTGATGGTGGAATGAAATTGATTAAAATGTTCATGGAACGTGTTCAGCTGTTGCTCAGACTCCATCCAGATGATTAAAATATCTTCAATATATCGGTAATAAGCCAGAGGCCTGAGTGGACAAGAGAATAAAAAGTCACTTGCAAGCTTGGTTATGAAAAGATATGCATATTGTGGTGCCATTTTGCTTCCCATTGCTGTGTCAGTCTCTTGTAGATATATGTTGTCGTCAAATGTAACATAGTTGTGCATGAGCATGAATTTAGTAAGCTTCACCGCAGAATTAGCATCAATCCTTGTTTTTGAGGAAGACTTTGCAGGCATTTAATCCATTCTGGTGTGGGATATTGGAGTACAGACATTCTACATCCATGGTGTAGAGCAGGGGTCTCAAACTCGCGGCCCGCGGGCCGCATGCGGCCCCTGGAGCTTCCCTGTGCGGCCCCAGCACTTTGGACCAAGAACCATGCTGGCGGCGGTCCAGTGCATCGTGCCGCCGCTTTCCCCGCTATAACATTACTTGCGGCCGCTTCACTGTCTCTGCCGCTCGCTCTGCCGCCCGCTCTGCAGCTCTGTAAGCACAATACAAGCCCCTCAGCCAATGAGAGGCCACTGACGTCACCTGCGGGCCTCTCATTGGCTGACGGTGACTCGCATTGAACTTGCAGAACGAGCGGCAGAGACAGTGAAGTGGCCGCAAGTAATGTTATAGCGGGGAAAGCGGCGGCACCATGCACTGGACCGCCGCCAGCATGGTTCTTGGTCCAAAGTGCTGGGGGCCGCACAGGGAAGCCCCAGGGTCCCCATGCACTGGACCAGCATGGTTAGTAATAAAAGTGTGTGCTAGTGTGAGTGCCTGTGAGTGTGCGTGTGAGTGCCTGTGTGAGTGCCTGTGTGCCTGTGAGGGGGCCTGTGAGTGTGAGTGCCTGTGAGTGTGAGTGCCTGTGTGTAGTGCCTGTGAGTGTGTCCTGTAAGTGTGAGTGCCTGTAAGTGTGAGTGCCTGGAGTGTGAGTGCCATGTGAGTGCCTGTGAGTGCCTGAGTGGAGTGCCTGTGAGTGTGAGTGCCTGTGAGTGTGAGCCTGCCTGTGAGTGCCTGTGAGTGTGAGTGCCTGTAAGTGTGAGTGCCTGTGAGTGCCTGTGAGCGTGAGTGCCTGTGAGTGCCTGTGAGCGTGAGTGCCTGTGAGCGTGAGTGCCTGTGAGTGTGAGTGCCTGTGAGTGTCTGTGCCTGTGAGTGTCTGTGCCTGTGAGTGCCTGTGAGTGTGAGTGCCTGTGAGTGTCTGTGCCTGTGAGTGAGTGTGAGTGCCTGTGAGCACCTGTGAGTGCCCGTGAGCGTGAGTGCCTCTGTGTGTGAGTACCTGTGCCTGTGAGTGTGAGTGCCTGTGAGCATGAGTGCCTGTGAGCGCCTGTGAGTGTCTGTGAGCGCCTGTGTTCGTGAGTCCCTGTGTTCGTGCGTGCCTGTGTTCGTGAGTGCCTGTGTTCGTGAGTGCCTGTGTGTGTGAGTGCCTGTGTGTGTGAGTGCCTGTGTGTGTGAGTGCCTGTTGTGTGTGTGTGCCTGTCTTGAGAGTGCCTCTTGAGTGCCTGTGGGTGTCAGAGAGCCTGTGGGTGTCTGTGAGTGTGAATGCGTGAGGGTGTCAGAGTGAGCGATTTTGTACAGAAGTGTGTGATTATAACAAAAGTCCTTGGTGGTCCGCATTCTTCATCAGGTGGATTTACCTGATGAAGAGGCGGGCCGCCGTGGAAACACGTTGTGGTATATTAAAGATAATTAAACGTGTGCCTCCTGTGCTCTAGCGCTTCTGTTATAATCACACACTTCTGTACAAATATCATATCCCCATCCTAGGTTTGCAGCAGGAGCAGCTGTGAACCAGAGTCTCCGCTAACAGAATCCAAAGGACCTGCGGTGACGTAACCGAGAACGTCACAGGGTCAGGTGATCGGCTGCTCGTGTCAACTGACTGGAAGAAGGAGCTGCTCGTGGAGGAAACCCCGACCGCTGGAGTCCGGAGCCATCCACTGCGATACGCTGAGGTTGTGCAGGGTTGCAGAACCTCCAAAGGTGAGATGCGAACCCCCCATATCTGTTATTGACGCCCCCACTAGACCACCAGGTACCGCTCATGGGTTGTGCTTTCCCCCCCTTTTGTTCCACGTGAGTGTGAGAGTGTGAGTTAATGTGAGTGTGGGTGAGTTATGTGTGAGTGGGTGTGATTGTGAGTGAATATGTCTGAGTGTGTAAAAAGAAGGCAGACCAGGTTGGGGATATCACTAAAAAAGAGGTCCAGCATGGGGGACATTACTACACTATGGGGGCCAGGATGGGGACATCACTACAAAAGGGGACCAGTATGGGGGACTGGATGGTGACATAACTACAAAAGGCAACCAGTAAGGGGGTCATCATTACAAAAAGGGACCAGCACGGGGGACATTACTACAGAAGGGGATCAGGTTGGGGATATTAGTACAAGAGGGCGACCAGGATGGGGACCAGTATGGGGACATTACAACAAGAAAGGGACCAAGATGCGGACATTACTACAAGAAAGGGACCAAGATGCGGACATTACTACAAGAAGGGGATCAGGATTTGGACGTTACTACAAGAAGGGGATCAGGATTTGGACGTTACTACATTGACCAAAAAATCTGGTATTACTAAAAATGTCATAGTACCGTCACACCAGGTGACATCGCCCCGTGTAAAGTGGTGATTTTGCAACGAAAAATCGGCTGCGAGTGGTCGCCTGGTTTCACAGCACTGCTGTGAAACCAGGCAACCACTCTCAGGCGATGTGTAAGCATCGCCCTGTGTAACATCGCGAATAGAGATGTTACAGGCGATGGGAGTCATAGGCTCCCATGTTACAGGATCCCTGCTGGGGTTTCTAGACACCCCAACAGCGACATTGCCTGAAACATCGCCAAAGCATCACCGAAGGTATCGCCGCGTCTAAACACACGACGCTGACGGGGTGCCAAAAATGTGCGCGCTCCCGTGTGTCGCCGGCGATGTCACCTAGTGTGACGGTACCCTTAGTCCTACAAGCAATGCGGCCCCCGATAAAAAAATGTTTCTATGTGCGGCCCACCAACCCAGCCGAGTTTGAGACCCCTGGTGTAGAGGATGGTTCCTTCTGGTAGAGGAACTATTGCTGATAGTTTATTCAATAGGTCAGTTGTATTCTGAATTTCTGAATGTAGCTGGATGTCTCTTTTAACAGGGGTTTGAGAACACCGTCTTCCCACCCAGAATTTTGTTCAGTGAGAGTGCCCACACACGAAATTATGGGTCTTCCTGGATTTCCAGATTTGTGGATTTTGGGAAGCATGTATAATGTGCTTGTTCTTGGACTTACTGGTATCAGGTCATCAGCTCTTAAGGATATGTCAGGTAGACAAGAGACCAGCTTGTTTAATTCCTGTGCAGGGTCAGACTCCAATATTTTGTAGTACCGTGTATCCATTAGTTGTATGTTTGCTTCCGTCAGGTAGTCTGATTTGTTCATCATGACTCTTGCACCACCCTTGTCTGCAGGTTTAATAATGGTTTCTTTGTTGGTTTTCAAAGACTGTATGGCTCTTCTCCCTGGGCATTGATGTTGGATGGTTACCTCTTGTATGTATCTAAGATAGTGGATTTTACCAAATGTCTGAAAGTGTCTAGATATTTGTCCAAATGGGGGTTGTGTCCAGGTACAGGTGTCCAGTTTGATTTTTCATGGTTGCCAGGATCCCTCTTCCTTCAGTCCAAGAAGGTTTTGAATTTTCTGTCTCACTGTTAAATTCCCTCAAGCGTAGTCTCCTGAAGTAATCTTCCATCTCGCTGCACAGTTCACTTTTGTCCAGAGCTAGAAGGACAAAATGAGAGCCCCCTAGAAAGCACAGAAAGTCCCACTTTGTTGGGTTTGTAATCCGAAAGATTGATGACACAATTAGATCCTTTTGTGCCGTGACAGGAGTAGTTGTCCAAGTTGTCAGGTTTGGTCTTTGTTTTCTTTGTGTTGAGACGTGAATTGAGATGTAGTCTACGTAGTTTCTTTTCGTTGTTATGGATCAGAATGGTTTGTAGTTTGTAGTAGTATTGTTGTAATTTGTGTTCCATGCATTCTGTGTGTTCCTCCGTGTATCAAATTCCCCCTGGATGTTATGACAAGTCTTCTACAGCATCAAGAATAACATCCAGGGGAAATTTGATACACGGAGCAGCTGAGCGATGGATCAAGGCTCCATCATGGATCAAGAAGTATGAGGTACAGGAGGACTAGACAGAGGCGTAGTCAGATAGTCCAAGGTTGGGACAGGGAGCACAGGTTCAGAACACGAGCAGAAGCGTAGAGATCAGTTAGGATGGATAAACAAGCTGGGTCAGTAGCAGGAGAAACAACACTAGAAACATCTTGCAGGAAATTTACCAGAACACTGAACAAGAACCTAGATTGGGCAAGGAGTGACGGGAGGGGCTGCCTCATATAGCATCTGCTGGAAGAGGATTAGACAGGTAGGCAGAACTCTGCTAGACACAATGGGTATAAATTCCAGCAAAGTATGGCCATGCCTCCCTACTGCTGAAGGAAGACACCAGCCACAGGTGGATGTGTGGTGCCCCAGCGGTCTAGCCACCACTAAGGGGTACAACACCCACACCCAGAGGCAGTATTCCGGTCTACGGCAACAAGGTTTGGTAAATCCAGTCACCCGAAAACACACCCAACACACCCAGTCTCAGTGATAGCAGGTGAACCCAGGTAGTGGGACAGCTCAGGCATCCCATGGGATGGAGGGGAAAGAAAGGTGGTGGGTGGACAGGGAGCAGGAAGTGGTCAGCGAAAGGAAAGGGACAAAGGAAAAACACCACTGGATGTAGAGGTCAGTCATCGGAGGAGGTCAGAGAGAGCCCCAGGGGCATGGGCAGTGAACAATCCACCCATGCGCCCGAATCTGAAGTGAAGCAGAGGGGCAGGGCGAGAACCAGGGACCCGGCCCTGAAGATGGTGAAGAGACTCCACGCTTCAACCACAGAACCGGTGGCCACGAGATCTTGAAGAGCTGTGGCCAACTCCTGGCACATCTGCTGAGAAGGCAGCTGTATTAGGGCCTGGGGGACACAGGAGGTTTTCCCACGAAGGCCCGTGCCTGCTGGATTGGGGCTCTGTGTGTGGAGGAGCATGCAGGAAGGAGAACAGGCAGAGCTGAGGAAGAGAGGTCCGTGAGGGGAGGCACAGGGAAGGGGTGTACTGGACAAGCCATCCTGGTTGCTAAAGACTACCCGGACCGCCACTGTACTTGAGCTGTAACTTGTGTTGCGTGTGGAAGATTGCTCAGTAAATCAGGATTGGAACTCAGCATTGTGTCAGACTGTTTATTTTCCGCCTGAGGAGAGGTAGACTCCTACGCTGCGCAGGCATCAGGAACCTGCCTGGGAGAAGTCCTAATCCTGCTTCGCAGCCAGCTCAGCCCCGCTGGCTCTCCAGCACCCAAATATCCCCCTTACACCGGATGCCCCGGAGACCCCGCTCCACCCTTGGGGGAGTGATACCATCACTGCTGCCATCCCATTATCCCCAGGTCTGCAGCAGTGGACTCAGAGCGAAAGATGACCTACACCCCTTTTGCCCTCCAAGAGTCGAGAGGGCGGACAAAAAAAACTGTGGCACTCCACCCCGGGGTGTCACTGACGGCCAGAGAGCAGAGGCATGCCCACGAAGGAAGGCGGCAGATCTAGACTCTGGCGCAAACTGGAAGCGGTGTGGCGAAAACTCCAGCGTCCGTGTGGTGTCCAAGATGGCAGAGCAAGGCCAAGGCAACCTGGAGCGTGGAGTGGCAGCTGAGGACTCCCCCAGAGGCTCGGAGGAGGACCCGAAACAGGTGCCCCAGAGGGGTCATGGGCTCTTGAAAGCAGCGAACTGTAGCAGTGCCATGGTGAGCGGCGCCCGGAGGGCTCTGACTTGTGGGGTCGAGGAGATGGGACTCTCCAGGTAGCCTGGAGAAGACCCAGAAACCAATGAGGTTAGTGACTCAAACTTAAAATGGACACAGCACCAGAGTTGATGGGATCTCGGGGTGCCCTACAAAATCGGTGGCAAGAACGTCAGCGCTACAATCCTATGTGATGCGGACCGCCGATTTCCTGATGACACCAGAGATTGTCAAGATGAACCGGCTGCTTACTAGATCTCAAGTGAACGTACTTGTCGGGTGGAATCAAAGAAATAGGGAGAGACGACTCCGTTCTGAGGTGGAGCCGTACCAAGAGACTCTTGAGGACCACCGGCAGTAAACAGATCCGCAGAATGCTTTAATGTACATAGACAGAAGTTAACCCAGTTAAGTTGCGTGTGAGTAGTTATAATTAGTTATAAGTGTGAATGTTTGGCAGTAACGCCTAACTAAATCATTAGTTAGGAGAAATACACGTTAAATGGACAGTTAAAGCGAACCTGTCACCCCCTCCAGGCATCTAAAGATAACATAGCCACCTTCTGCCGCACTAAGGCTGCATTCTGACAAGGTGTCTATAGCATTTATGCTCCCTTGATTCACTGAAATAAAGACTTATATAAAATCTGTTTCAAACCTGACCCAAGACCGGGAGGCGGGTTTTCAAGCGTCTATCTCCAGCCTCTGTGGTGTCAGTCATCCCTCTCTGCTCTCTGTGCACCGCCTCCAGGGCCATCTCCCTGCATTAGCTCTGCTACAACATAGAGCTGCTGGTTTAAGAGACCCCACAGTAGTAAATCTAGCAGGAGGATCCTGAACAGACAGAGCCCTTGAGCTGAGCTGTCAGCAGTGCAGCAGAGTTGAGTTTGTGCTTTAGATCAGGGGTTGAGGAGCAATGCTGCTGGGTACAAGAAACTGAAAGTGAAAACTGCTCAGCTCAAAAGCTGCTATGTAGCAGGCAGTGCTTTGTCTGCTCAGGGTCCTCCTGCTAGATTTACTACTGTGGGGTCTCTTATAACAGCAGCTCTATGTTGTAGCAGAGCTGACAAAGCTCTGTAATGCAGGGAGATGGCCCTGGAGGCGGCACATAGAGAGCAGAGAGGGATGACTGACACCACAGAGGAGGGAGATAGACACTTGAAAACCCGCCTCCCGGTCTTGGGTCTGGTTTGAAACAGATTTTATAAAAGTCTTTATTTCAGTGAATCAAGGGAGCATAAATGCTATAGACACCTTGTCAGAATGCAGCCTTAGTGCTGCAGAAAGTGGCTGTGTTATTTTTAGATGCCTGGAGGGGGTGACAGGTTCGCTTTAAGCAGTTTAAAAGGTAAATGTATTGTTCTCTATGCAACTAAGCAACAATGCAACCACCAAGCGTACTGTGCCTACAGGACTTACTGTATGAACTTTTGCATATTCTTGAACTTTTAATTAAAAATGGACCCCATAACCACAGGACTAGTTGTGGTAAAGACAGTTTCTTAAAAAACTCTTCATCAGCCAACGGTGGAAGGGCCAAGTGCTGTAGTAACTGTGGTTTTCAAACTTTTCTTGGTTTTTGTAATTTTTCATTTTTAGACTCTGTTCATTACTACTATTATAGTTGTTTTGTGTTTTACAAAAATCTAAAAACTATCTGCTCTTCCTCTTTTTGCTGCTCTTTGCTGCTGCTCCTGTCAGGTGATATTTCCCCAACCCTGGTCCGCCCTCTAACTTCAACCCCTCTCCCACCACACATAGATACCCCACTAACCTTATTACCATCACTTGCACTCCTTCATCTCCCTCTTTTAAATGCGCTCTCTGGAATCCACGATCTGTATGCAACAAACTTCCCTTCATTCACAATTACTTCCTTACCAACTCTCTTAACCTGGTGGCCCTCACAGAAACCTGGATCCAGGTTTCAGACACCGCTTCCCCTGCTGCTATTTCTCACAGCGGCCTACATTTCTCTCATTCCCCTAGACCTGGGAACAGACATGGTGGTGGAGTCGGCCTCCTCCTGTCCCCACAATGTACTTTACAGGTCATTCCCCCAGCCCCATCACTCTCATTCCCTTCTTTTGAGGTCCACACCATTAGCCTATTCCATCCTCTCTCACTCAAAGTAGCAGTGGTATACCGCCCCCCAGGGTCACCCACCCAGTTCCTCGACCATTTCTCCGCATGGCTGCCACATTTCATGTCCTCAGAATTACCAATCATTACTCTGGGAGACTTTAACATTCCCATAAATGGTCCCATCTCCCCATCTGCATCCCAGCTCCTATCTCTAACTACCTCTATTGGCCTCTGACAGCTCTCAACCTCTGAGACGCACAAAGATGGTAACACCCTTGACCTGGTCTTTACCCGGTTCTGCTCTACCTCCTCCTTAGATAACTCACCTCTTCTCTCCGACCACAACATTCTCTCCTTCTCACTCACTAACCCTCAACCACCACAGCCCAATCCTACCGATCACACATCCAGAAATCTACAGGCCATTAACCCTCATGCACTCACAGATTCTCTCATCTCATCACTGTCCCCAATCTCTTCAATCTCCTGTCCAGATCAGGCAGTAAACCACTACAATGACACTCTCAGAAGCTCCCTGGACCAAGTAGCGCGCCTCACCGTCAGAACCTCCAAACATAGAACAAAACAGCCTTGGCTCACATCACAAACTCGATTCCTCCAGCGATGCTCTAGGAGTGCTGAACATCTGTGGAGGAAAACTCGCTCACTAGGAGACGTTATCCATTATAAATTCATGCTCAAAACTTACAACTCTGCCCTTCACCTTGCCAAACAGACCTACTTCACCACCCTGGTCTCCTCACTATCCAACAATCCAAAAAAACTCTTTGACACCTTTCACTCTCTCCTCAGTCCTAAAGTGCAGGTCCCCATCACTGACCTCTGTGCTGATGACCTGGCTTCTTACTTTATGGAGAAAATAGACAACATCCACCAGGAAATCAGCTCCCAGCCTCCATAAGCTGCCACTCCCATTCTTTCCCACATCCCCGCTGGTTCACTCTCCACATTTGACCCAGAAGTGTCCAGGCTCCTCTCTTCCTTTCGTCCCACCACATGCACTACTGACCCCATTCCCTCACACCTACTCCAGTCCCTCTCTCCAGTCGTCACCACCCATCTAACCAAAATCTTCAATCTCTCCCTCTCTTCTGGCATCTTCCCCTCCTCCTTCAAACACTCGATCATTACTCCATTATTAAAGAAAACCTCTCTCGACCCATCCTGCAAAAATAACTACAGACCAGTCTCCAATCTCCCCTTCATGTTTAAACTCCTAGAGCGCCTGGTCTACTCCCGCCTCACCCCTTACCCTCTCCGTTCACTCTCTTCTAGATCCATTACAGTCTGGTTTCCGCCCCCTTCACTCTACGGAAACTGCCCTCATCAAAGTGACCAATGACCTTCTGATGGCAAAACGTAATGGTGACCACTCTCTGCTTTTTCTCCTTGACCTCTCTGCAGCTTTTGAAACTGTTGACCACCATCTCCTACTCTCCATGCTGAATTCCATTGGCATAAAGGACACTGCTCTCTCCTGGCTCTCCTCCTATGACCGCTCTTTCAGTGTATCATTCGCTGTGACGGGGTGTGCGACAGAGCAGGAAGGGACACCCGGCCGATGATCAATCCAAGGAGATTTATTAAACAAGAAAGCAGGAACAACACACAAGAAGGTATATCTGCAGAGTCCGCAATGAGTCCAAACAAAGGAATCAGATCCGGGGCACCTTCCGATAATCATTGTGCCAGATAAACGAAAACAATAGTCCTTCCAAGAGTTCAATGGATCCAACACAATCCCACGGACGACGAGATCTGGCCTCAGCTCAGGTCTGGCTCCGGTCATTTCCACACTTGACTCGCATCTGATCCTAAAAACATGAATGCATTGTCTGGGCTCCTGGGTTCAGCCCATGCGAAGGGGAGTGAGTAGGGGTCACACCTAGGGATGAGCGAGTCCTAAATTACTCGGAATCGCTAGACCCGCACGAGTCCGAGCCCAGGACTCGGGACTCGTGGCGAGTCTAGCGAGTCCAATGTTAAAGAATAGGGAATATGGATTCGCGAGTCCCGAATAGATAATTCAGGACTCGGAATCGCAGACTCGCTAGGATTCGGAGCATTGGCTCAGGGGCTGGGCTGGAGCCTCTTCCCCTGGCTGGCAGTTAGGTATGTCTTGTCCGGACAGCCTTGAGAACGGGGGGGGGGGGGTGCTGTCAGGTCCGGACAGCCTTGAGAACCGGGGGGGGGGGGGGGGGGGGGGTGCTGTCAGCTCCGGTCAGCCTTGAGAACCGGGGGGGGGGTGCTGTCAGGGCCAAACCTTACCTCCTCCAGCCGCGAAACAGCCCGCCTGCCGCACACCGACTCGCCCGCTTTGGACTCGTTACTAGGCGAGTCTTCGCTAAAAGACTCGCCGATTCCCGAGTCCAGCGAGTCCCTTAAGAATCGCCGAGTAACGAGTCCTAGCGAGTAGACTCGCTCATCCCTAGTCACACCCACTACTGAATGGCCAATCCTTTACTAGTTGTTGACCGATGCTTAATTACATTACAGTCCAGGAATGCAATTCTTGGGGGAAGGAGACATGTTAAATTATAGCACAATAAATTGCATAGTATACAGAAATACAGGACAGGGAAAAGGCATATACCAGGACAATCCCTTCCCCCCGCAATTCTGTACGTACTAGGGACCTCAACAGGTCGCTTGTTAAGTACACACAGTCTGGGCTGCCAGGCCTCAGGGCTCCTCCTGCCTGGACAATCCATCTGCATTTTGGTGTTGGCTGCCTCTTTTATACTGTATGGTAAAGTTATAGGGCTGAAGAGCCAGGCTCCATCGTAGTAAACATTCATTGTCCCCAGAGACTCTGTTCAGCCAGGTGAGGGGATTGTTGATCAGTAACCACAGTGAATTCTCATCCATACAGATACGGCCTTAGTTTCCTAAGGGCCCATAGTACAGCCAGACATTCCATTTCCACAGTTGCATAGGCCACTTCTCGGTCCAGCAGTTTCCTGCTGAGGTAGGAGATGGGGTGCTCGTCCCCAGCTGCATTCACCTGGCTGAGTACAGCTCCCAGTCCATAAGAAGAGGCGTCCGTCTGCACAATGAATCTCCTCTGGTAGTCTGGAGCAGCCAGAACAGGGTCGCAGACCAGGGCGTCATTCAGCTGGTTAAAAGCCTCATCACAGGCTGGACTCCAGGTCACCAGCCGAGGCATCGTTTTCTTGGTGATGTCTGTAAGCGGCTTGGCCACAGTTCGGCTGTGACTGTGGTTCTAGTGGCCTTAGTTCCATTGACGAGTTGAGTACGTCCACATCTGCTGCTCTCTTGACTTGACTTCTGGTTACCGCACCGGCAAAGTGGCATTGAAGATCCCCCACATCATTTCCTAGAAGAACGTCTGCAGGGAGGCCGCTCATCACACCGACCATGCATTTTTTTGCCCCAAAGCCATAACCCAGGGTCACACTCGCTCTTGGAATATATCTCTGGGTACCTCCAGCCAATTCAATGGCAATTCCTGGTCCCTTTTGAATTGCTTGTTTGAATTACTCGGGGATCGGCTATGGTGAGAAAAGACCCAGTGTCTCGAAAGCCAACAACTTTTTGGCCATCCAGCACGACCTCCTGTAGATGTTTGTGCTGAAGATCAGAACAGGTGGCTGGGGCTCGCACCCCATAGACTCCTGGTAGGGGAGCCAGGATATCAGAGTCACTTGGCAAGTACTCGGGGACTGAATCCAGCTCTTCTCCTAGTGTGGGTGTCTGTAGATAATGGACAGGCAAAGGTGGTCTGTAGCTGTTCTGCCTCTGAACACCTGGACATTGGGCTTGCAAATGCCCAGACTGCCCACATCCATAACATCTGCGCTCTGAGATTCTTCCTCCACGTTGTAGTCCCAAAGGTGAGGAAGGAGTAATGCGAGGCACAGTCACACGAAGGTCCCCATGAGTTGACAGTCTAGTGGGATGGTGAATATTGGAGGCAGGAGGACCAGGGCCGCCAACGTTGGGGAGCTGAGAGTTTTTTTTCTCACTGAGTAGTAATTTTTTCCACTGAGGCTTGATGGTGAGAGCCTCATCAGCTAGAGCTGCAGCTTGCTCCACTGTGGCTGGTCTCCTTACACGTACCCATTCCCAAATCTCAGCAGGGCACTTGGCGTAAAACTGCTCCTTTAGGATGACCTGGAGGATGGTCTCCCAGGTTAAGGCTCCCTCTACCTCCAGCCAGCGATGACATACTTGTTTAAGCCTGTGGGCGTTCTTCTTAAAAGATCCTTCCCCATCACAGGCTAAGGTACAGAACTGAGTCCTGTACGTATCTGGGGTCACGGCATAGTGTTCCAGGATGGTCTGTTTAATCTCCGCGTACTCACAGTTCCACCGAGGGTCCATAGCTCTATAGGCTTCGGCAGCTCCACCCTCTAAGAGCTCCACCAGATGTTGGACTCGCTCCCTTTCCGGGATTTCCATTAATCGACACTTTTGCTCAAAGTCCTGGAAGAAGCCCTCAATGTCGCCTGCAGCCTCATTAAATGGCTTAAAGTCCTTGCGGGACACTCTGGGGAATTCCCTCATGGTGGATGCTGGGATTACAGTCTGTCTGGAGCTTCTAGCTGCTTCCATCATGCGCTGCCTCTCCTTAGCTCCGCGAATGGCCTCCCACCTATCTTCTATGGTGGCCTCATCTCCCAGCAAGGCCATCTCCTCCTCGTACCACACAACCCACTGACTTTTCCGGGTATTTACCTCCGGCTGCAGTCTTTCCACCATTTGCTGTGGGGATGCTTCCTCAGCGTCATCTTGCAGGCAAACTCCTTCTAAAGCCTCAATTAGCTGCTCATTGGAGAGTCCCTTGTAGCCGACTCCCAGTTCACGGGCCTTTGTTTGCAGGCTCCCCACAGTCCAATTCTTGTACCCTGAAGTCCTGGTTCCAGATGTAGATGGGCCACTGTCATTCCTTCTGCTCTGATCCCTCCGCTGCCAACCAGTTTGTGACAGGGTGTGCAACAGAGCAGGAAGGGACACCCGGCCGATGATCAATCAAAGGAGATTTATTAAACAAGAAAGCTGGAACAATACACAAGAAGGTAAATCTGCAGAGTCCACAATGAGTCCAAACAAAGGAAACAGATCCGGGGAACCTTCCGATAATCCTTGTGCCAGATAAATGAAACCAATAGTCCTTCCAAGAGTTCAATGGATCCAACACAATCCCACGGACAACGAAATATGGCCTCAGCTCAGGTCTCGCTCCGGTCACTTCCACACTCGACTCACATCTGATCCTAAAAACATGAATGTATTGTGTGGGCTCCTGGGTTCAGCCCATGCAATGGGGAGTAGGGGTCACACCCCCTACTGAATGGTTTGCTCCATCAGAAGACTCTGGAAACGCATGGCTCCATTATGTCTGGCAGTATGTGGATTGAACTAGCCACCTGCTAGGAGGAAGAATGTCCAATCTTTCACTAGTTGTTGACCGATGCTTAATTACATTACAGTCCAGGAATGCAATTCTTGGGGAAGGAAACATGTTAAATTATAGCACAATAAATTGCATAGTATACAGAAATACAGGACAGGGAAAAGGCATATATCATGACATTCGCTGGTTCCACTTCCTCCCTTCTTCCTCTCACTATTGGGGTCCCTCAGGGCTCATTCCTCGGTCCTCTTCTCTTCTCTCTACACAGCCCCGACTGGACACACCATCAGCAGATTTGGCTTCCAGTACCATCTTTATGCTGATGACACGCAATTATACACTTCAGCCCCTGACCTTACCCTTGCGGTATTAAAGAACACCAATGACTGTCTAGCTGCAGTTTCCAACATCATGTCCGCTCTCTATTTGAAACTAAACCTTTCCAAAACTGAACTCCTTCTGCTCCCACCCTCCACTAACCTCCCTAAATCTGACACCTCTCTCTCAGTTTGCGGCACCACGATAACGCCTAGGCAGCAGGCTCGCTGTCTGGGTGTTATGTTTGACACCGATCTCTCCTTCTCCTCCCACACACAATCTCTCGTTTTCTCCTATTGTTTACACCTGAAGAATATCTCTAGAGTCTGCCCCTTTCTCACCATGGAAACAACAAAAACCCTCACCGTGGCCCTAATCCATTCCTGCCTTGACTACTGCAATTTTCTATTAAGTGGCCTCCCCCTCACTAGATTTTCTCCTCTCCAGTCCATCCTTAATGCAGCAGCCAGGATCACCCATCTGGCCAATCGTTACTCAGATGCCTCTGCTCTGTGCCAGTCATTGCACTGGCTACCCATACACTACAGGATCAAATTCAAATTGCTTGTTCTCACCCACAAAGCTCTTCATAGTGCAGCACCCCCCTACATCTCCTCCCTCATCTCTGTCTATCACCCCACCTGTTCTCTACGTTCCTCAAATAACCTTCGACAACATCTGCACTAATCCGATCCTCCCACTCCCAGCTCCAAGACACCTCCCGAGCTGCACCAATCCTCTGGAATGCTCTTCCCCAAGAAATCAGGGCTATCCACAACTTACATGACTTCAGACGATCCCTAACAACACATCTTTTTAAGGCAGCCTATCATACTCCCTAATAGAAGTCCTTTGCACTGTAGATAGTGAATGGGCTATCTCTCTTGACATTACTTTTCTACAAACTCCACTAAAGCAAAAAGGTCTACACAGATTGTCTGATGACCATTCATGTAAGCTTATTTCTATCCCCCATTTCCTTAAGATGCCTGGACCATTAGTGCAATAAGCCCCTGTACCTTGTGTAACCCCTATCCCGTTGTAGATTGTAAGCAGGGTCACCTTCATTTCTTGCTTTATTTATTGTATTTTCTCTTTTACATTGATTCTATGCCTATTGTTTTGTATCCAATTATTGTACTGTATTTGTTATCTACTGTAATTACTGTATTATATTTTCTGTACTCTAACCACTGTATTGTAAAGTGCTGTGGAATATGTTGGCGGTATATAAATAAAGATTTATTATTATTATACGAGTTCTAATTGCAACATCATTTAACCCATGTCTTAGCAGGAAGACGTGTTAATCTTTGCCAACTTGGGAGTGTGACACCCCAGCGGTCTGGTCGACACTAAGGAGTACTGCACCCACACCCGGGGGCAGTATTCCCACCTGAGGCAACCAGGTTTGGTAAGTCCAGTCACCTGCAAACACACCCGGTCCCAGGGATAGCGGGTGAACCCAGGTAGTGGGACGGCTCAGGCATCCCGTGGGATGGGGGGGGGGGGGAGAAAGGCGGTGGGTGGACAGGGAGCAGGATGTGGTCAGGGTAAGGAAGGGGACAAAGGAAAAACACCACAGGAAGTAGAGGTCATTCATAGGAGATTAGCTGAGGAGAGGACAGAGAAAGAATGGACCTGGAGGACTTGAGCAGAGATAAGGCTTGTCCCGGGTCCTGAGGCCAGAGACAACAAGGAGACAGAGGGAGCCCCAGGGGCACGGCAGTGAGTGATCCACCTGTGTGCTCAAATCTGAAGTAAAGCAGAGGGCCAGGGCGAGAACCAGGGACCCGGCCCTGAAGGTGGCGAGGAGACTCCACGCTCCAACCACAGAACCGGTGGCCACGAGATCTTGAGGAGCTGTGGCCAACTCCCGACACATCCGCTGAGAAGGCAGCCATTTTAGGGCCTGGGGGACACAGCAGGTCACCCCACGAAGGCCCATGGCTGCTGGATTGGGGCTGTGTGCGTGGAGGCACATGCAGGAAGAAGAACAGGCAGTGCTGAGGAAGACAGGCCCGTCAATCGAGGCACGCGAAAGGGGTGTACTGGACAAGACATCCTTGTTGCTAAAGACTACCCTGTAACTTGTGTTGCGTGTAAAAGAGAGCTCAGTAAACTGGGTTTAGAACTCAGCATTGTGTCAGACTGCTTATTTCCAGCCTGAGAAGTGGTAGACTACCATGCCACGCAGGCAGCAGGAGCCTGCCTGGGAGAAGTCTTGATCCAGCCCCGCAGCCAGCTCAGCCCTGCTGGCTCTCCATCACCCCAATATCCCCCTTACTCCAGATGCTCTGGGGACCCCGCTCCACCTGTGGGGAGCGATACCATCACTGCTGCCATCCCATCATCCCTTATGGTACCTTTACACGCCGCCACTGCAGGATGGATACCAACGGCTACTTCACGTGCACGAGCACGCTCGAACGGTTACCAACGGGAAACGCACCCTCTTTACACGCCGCCACAAGTGCGCTACGCTACGCTACATCTACAGCTAGCTACATCGACGGGTGTCGCAAGTAGCCGTCTGTAGCTCAGCGTACCAGCTTTACACACCGCCACCACAGAGTGATGTGGGAGCAACAAAGGCAGGACGTAAAACAAATAGGCGTGCCACAGACCTGTACGCCGCGCCCAAACCACAACCATTGGCCAACATTACGGAGTTGTGATTGGGCACGACGGAAAGGGCGGATGGGCGAGACGTGCCGTACTAGTGATCGGAGTGTGGCACGGAATAGGCGCTTGTGACATGGCGGAGCATGCGGAATGCATCGAAATCGATGGTAATGGGTCACGCTTGAGCGGTGGCCAGTCACATACCCCGTGTGTATCAAAGTAGCGGTCCGGGGCTATGTGTGCGTAGTACAAGTGTTTGCCTTGTCACGCACGATCAGCGCTTGTGACAGCGGCGTGTGCCGATTGCACTGAGGTGCGTTTGTGTGACACACAGTAGCGGCTTACAACACACAGTATGTGCGTTTTCTGTAAAAATTCAATCTGTGCCAACTGTGGCGAAGTATGTGTGAATACAGGCTGAATGGTGTTTAATATATGTGCTCACAGATGTGAATGTAGTGGAACAGCTCCCAAGGCAACATGTCAAAGATCTGTGTGACAGTGTATTTGAAAACACCTGAGAAGAATATGTCCTGCATCAACGTGCTGTGTGCAGGGGACCCTCTGCCTACAACAAAATAAAGGCTCATGTACGCACAATGGCCACAAACACTGTTGGCCAAAATCCTTTGAAAATAACATGGCTACCCACACATATTGTCTGCACAATCCCAGCCAATAGGTGGCTATGACATCCCAGGCCCCCACCCAAACCTGCATCACATTGCCCTCCTCCACAAAGTAATCAGGCTCACACAGATGATTTTGGATCCAACATAAAAAATTTTTTATATAATGCATGAATGTTGACCTTGGATTGTGCAAAAAAAATATACAGAAAGTAAAAACAATGTACAATTAAAGAGCATGTGACATTCTTCACCCACATTAAAGGGATCACCAATTTACCACACATTGAAACCGTGCATCCAAAAAATTAAAATGAAAAATATACCTAAACTAACTAACTAACTAACTAATGAAACCTTATGCACATAATGAAACCAAAGATCATGAAAATGGTCAACCAAAAAGAAAAGGGGCGCAGCTAACCTGCTGTCACCTCCATTGAAACCACAAAAGCAACTCCCAGAGCCAGCCACATTATATGGCCTGGTCCTGCCAGCTCACTGCACCAGACCCATTGAAGTAGGAGCAGTAAGCGTCTCTACTGTCCCTGGCCTCCTGCAGAGTGCGGCCATGGCTCTGCGGCTGGAGTGGCACAATCACATGGCCATCATCACGCCAAGACCCTGGACGGAGCTCCCCTGTTGTAGCGTCTGCATGATCTACATAACCTCCTGGCGTGTATGATGCTCTATCCCTACGACGCAGGAAGTTATGCAGCACACAGCAGGCCACCACTACCGCGTCAATAGACTCCGGTTTCATATGTATAGGCGTATGAAAAATCCGGAATCTATTCGCCATTATCCCAAACGCATTTTCAACTACACGGCGGGCCCGGGATAGCCGGTAGTTGAAAATGCGTTTCTCAGAAGTAAGGGCCCTCTGGGGATATGGCCGCAGTAGGTGTTCCTGAAGTGGGAATGCTTCATCCGCCACAAACGCAAAGTTGAGATGTTCGGTCGTGTCCACATTTGAGGGTAAGTTTAGCCCACCACTCCCTAGTAGTGTTGCCAAGGAGCTTCGGGCAAACACCCCCCCATCTGAGTTGCGACCAGGCATTCCAACATCCACGTAGAGGAACTCATAGTTGGCATCCACTACAGCCATGAGGATTATACTACAATACCCTTTGTAATTGAAATACAAAGAGCCAGAGTGGGCAGGTTTGGTAATCCTCACGTGCTTACCATCCAATGCCCCGCCACAGTTGGGGAAGTTCCACCGGGTTTCAAAGCCTCGGGCTACTTCCAGCCATTCTGCGGCGGTTAGAGGCATTTTCATGTAGGCTGGCTGCAGAGCTCTCCAGATGGCCCAACACGTTTCAGGGATCAGGCGGCTCAGCAGGGGCAGGGAGACACGTGACAAGTATGTGAGGGATGTCATGGACTGCCCTGTAGCCAGGAACCGCAAAGTGATCGCCAACCGCTCAGCAGCTGATACTGATGGCCGCATTATAGTGTCCTGACGCGCTATCATTGGCCCAACACGCTCCAAAAGGAAGGTGAAACAGTCCTCGGGCATACGGAGATAGTTTCGGTAATCATCAGGATTGTTCAGCTCCAGCTCCCGCAACAGCTGCATGTGGCCCCGGGTTTCCCGCCTGAGAAGCCAATCCCGGGTCCACAACCGCCGCTGTCTGCACCTCATCAACCTTTCATACCGATCCTGAAGCCACATTTGCTCTTCCACCAACGCAAGAGCCACGATAACATTGTGGCCATGGATATTCTGCATCCTCAATATCAGCACCTGTAGATGAGAATACACAACATGAGTACATAGAACAATATGTGGCCATGTGAGCAGGTTAAGCAACCCACACCTCTTTTCGATTACACACTATAGCCAAGTGGATGGGATCTCTCGTGTGGGCCCAAAACACATCCCTGAAGCAAGGGACGGCAAACATCCAGTAGTCACCCCAACCAAAATGGAAAACGGCGAATGAGAGTGGCCTCCTATACATCAACTTCAATCGGAGGGTCTGAAAGTCACACATCTGCACCTAGGTGAGTTAGAAAGGGACATGTGTCACCAATAATGTTGCTCAAACACGTCCCAGAATCCATTACACAGACCATATTTTTAATTGATTACAGTAAAAATGAGAAGAATAACAAATGTTACGTACCCCGATATGGGAGGTTGAGGAAAGGCTACATGAACCAAACAACATTGCACATGAATGCGGATGCTTATACATGGTTTCATATGTTTTGGAAGGTGTCATTTTTAGTACACATCTATGCTATGTCTGGAGCGCCACACCTCCAAGACATGTGTGATCCTATTACCGTTGGACCCAGTCTCCATTGGCCACAACCAGTATGCAGAAATCGATCCAGTCGACATGAGTTACACAGTTCTGTCTACAGTCATGCATCCATTCTCCTCTATGTTGTCTGGAAACAAACACAGCAATGTATCTCAACAAAAAAGTGAAGCCCCAGGCAAAATGCCTACTCAAAAACCACACCGTACACTATATCGCCCCCAACAATACTAACCCCTATATAGTCCGCAAAAGCAGTCTTCGGCGCTCTCCATTAACATCAACATATGCACCCCACCCAGCGCAAATTCCATGTGTGTCCACAAATACTTACTTAATGGGTCTGGCCAGCAAGCGTAATGTTTGCCGGCATGGGCAGCTTTTAAAGGGCCGCAAACCTATCACGATTCAGCGATCTCCACCAATTAGCGGAAGTCTAATCCGCACCCAGGTGTCCCATCACGATGTGCGTAATTGTGTCCGGTGTGATTGGTTTAGCGCACTATAAAGCCAGGGCAATGGCCACTGCACCTTGTCCAGACGTCGATGTGCATTGAGATACTAGTGTCCTGTTTGACTTCTGTTGCTCTGACGGTAAGCCTCTTTAGCGGTTTCCAAGAAAATTTAATGAACGCAGATGGTTCTGGCACAGGCCGCTTAGGCGATGTGTGTATGGGCATGCTTCATGCGGCATGTAATTTTTGTCCTGTAATAATACATATGGCAACGTTATTCTCTGTAGGGCAATAGCCAGGTAGTGCCTCTACTTGTATTGTGTAAGTATGGATTGCACCTTTTGATGTTATTTGCGATGGCAACAGATAAAGGTTTTGTTTTTGCTGGTACTTCACATCAACATTTGATGGGTGGCAGAATTTCCCCGTTGATTCCAGGGATGTTTGGTACATGTGTTAAAATTGTACTTCCACGTCTGGAGGAACACCAACATGATCATCTGGGTGCACATTACATGTAGTATGTGCAGTGTTGGCACACACCCAGCCCTCCTTTCTCATATAGTTAACCTTAACCATTTTGGACAGTGCACAGGTACTAGTTAGCACACAATGTGTTTGGTCACATGTTGGGCTACAGGTATGTACGCACACACCGTGTAAAGGTGTGTTTAAATAGGTACATTGGGGACTTAAATCATGTATGAAACATCTGTAGGTGGACACCGATATCCGGTGCTTGCTATTTGCCGCATACATGTGTTTGACTTTGTAGCGGTGTGAGATAGAGAAAATGCCCCACTCATGCAAAGTTTCACTCCACAAAATAGCTGCATATATTATCCCTGTTGAAAGTTAATGAGCATGTGTATCATTTTGGCAACTTTTGAAATGTCGGTATGCCTTGTGTTGTGACTGTCTGTTTTTGGTGTGTTTTGTCATCGGCAGATGCCGAGGGGTACTGTGGAATTGGAGTCCCAGCTTCTCACGGAGTATCAGCGGCACGAGTGTTTGTGGCGCAGCTCGCTGCCTGAATATAAAGATCGGGCAGCGAGGGCCGAGGCCTACAGGTCTCTTGTGGCTCTGGCAAATCGGTTAGAGCCAAGGGTAGGCAAGAGGTGGGACAAGCATATGGTGGCACTCAAGATAAAGAACATGCGGTCGGCGTTCATGCGGGCTCACACTGAGTACCAGCACCGTCGCTCAGGGGCTGGAGCTGAGGAGGTACCATCACCTACCCTATGGTACTATCCCCTCTTCACCTTCATCCTGGGCGAGGCTCGCCCGCATCGAACGACGACCAACTGCCCCGTTGCTGCGTCCCATGTAGGCACGGCTGCATCACCATCTGCGCCACAGGAGGTTGGTAATTGTGTGACAGTGGTGGTCCACAATGATTCCTTCACATGTGTGCTTGTCTAAATCCTTAACACCAACCTTTTTGCCATATTTTCATCCTTGCTGCGGGAAACCTTGCGGTGTCAATCTATCTGCCCTCCTTCCAGGACTTTGAAGACTTTGAAATTCTATGCTTACAGCCGTATTCCAATGTTGCATCTTCCACAACATCTTGTTATGTTTAGGTTACTTATTTAAGGGTTTCAAGATAGCAGGTGGTTTGATTTTAAACAGCCACATAGTAACATGTAGTAAATGGTGCTGCCACATATGTGTGTTGGCTTTGGTGCCAGTGGGTTATAGGTAGTTGACTGTGGGGTGGATTCTCATCATAATAGGAGTCCAAATGGAAAGGTGGGCAATATGTGTCAATGGGCAGCACAGCCCCCAGTATCAAGGTGTTGTGGTGACATGTACTAAATTGGGTTACGGCTCCGTGACTAACACCTAATTCTGTATTGATCTGAGTTTCAGGAATGGTCGAGGTGAGTGTACAGGAGAAGTACTGGTGTTGTGGTATTTAACCTTTGGTGCTTTACTGTGTTTTTCCTCATTTTCCATCTTGGTTGGTGGCCTTGGTGTGTGTGGGAGTGGTATATAGAGTCCTGTTGTCAATGTATTGAGTTGATATTGCCTTCACTAATGAGGTTTTTTTTTCTCCACCCACAGGCCCCAGAAGAGGACGGCTCCATTGCGGAGCAATCTGTCGCTGATGATGCTCAGCCAATGACATCTGGGGCTGAGCAGGAGGGCGCGGCGAGTGATGTGGGTCCAGGCCCAGGTCCCAGCTCCGGGATCCGTCGCTGCCGACGTCCAGCACCACCAGAGACGGAGCTGGGCACCTGGGCCCGACGCGTGCTGTTGAGCGAACAGCGGACCCACATCGACAGCACCGCCCTCTACATGAGCGACAGGTTGCAAAGGATGGAGCCGCTCCAAAAACAGATCCTTCTGAGGGTCTTCAACAATGCCGCTGATGCTGCCGATGATGGGGCCCTTCAATGGGGATGCCACTCCCCCCCCCCCCATGCAACACCACTTATGGCCCCTTTCCCCAGCCGCCCCATCTTGGCCCGTGAGAAGACCGGCCCCCCACAGTCACCCCATCCCCCCCCAACACGTCGTCGTAGAACTACACGTTCTCGGGCAGGTCGGGGCTGCCCTGAGAGGAGGGGGGAGCCGGCATTGTCAGAGCCGACAGAGGATGAAGAAGTTGGACACTAGTAGCCAATGCACAGAATTGGCACTCTGGACTTTTCCTTGTGGAGGAAACTCCTTGGTTGTTTTTTTTTTAAATACGTGTTGGCAGAATTGCTGCATATGATTTGTTTATTTTTTTTTCACATTCAGATGATATTAAATTTTTAATCTGACACAATTGTGTATTTCTTTTGGGTTATGGTTTTTGGGGGTCAACGTGGGAGAATGGTGGTGGTCCCAATATAGGTTGGGCAAAGCCACACAATAAGGCCCAATCCCCTCAGAGCAGGACGACCATAGGTTCCTTTGTGATGTGGTTGCACTTTGACAAAGAGGTGTGGTAATGTGGGTGACATAGTTACCTGATGGAGATGTTTCAGCGCCACATATAATTGTTGTGACATGAAGGAGCATACAAAAAAGTTAACCAGACATTTTATTTGCAACATACATGTGTGACAGACATTTGCCACAATACACAGAATGGTGTTTCCAGATAGGGCTAGCCAGTCCACACTCGTGATGGTCCCAATGTGGGACAGGATAGGTAAAGAAGGCAAAGGGCTAGCCAGTCCACACTCGTGATGGTCCCAATGTGGGCCAGGATAGGTAAAGAAGGCAAAGGGCTAGCCAGTCCACACTCGTGATGGTCCCAATGTGGGCCAGGATAGGTAAAGAAGGCAAAGGGCTAGCCAGTTCACACTCGTGATGGTCCCAATGTGGGACAGGATAGGTAAAGAAGGCAAAGGGCTAGCCAGTCCACACTCGTGATGGTCCCAATGTGGGACACTATAAGAAAAGAGCCCAACGGGAGCAAAAAAAAAATTAAAAACATTATCACATTTTCAAGGCAACAAGCCAACGTGTGAAAATTTTAGGGTCCAACTAGGACAAGAGTTTTTGGGGCCATGTTTGGCCAGGATAAAATGCATCCATCAAATTCATGGGTGTGATCCATGTTCTGGCCGTAGGGCCGCCAGCATTTGACCCAGCCGGCCAAGGTCCTGCAGCCCACGCTGTAGAGCCCTGGTCATGCGGGCGACAAATGCCTGATGGGCCAGGATGAATTCCTCCATGGTAGGGGCACCTGTATTGGGAGTAAACACACACTTTAGTACACAGCAGTCGCTGCTGATGGCTAGTCAGGACTGCCCACAACCATCCACTTACCCTGTTCCTCCAACTCCACATCACCATCAGACGGGGAGAGAGATGGGGTCAAGCTCCATCCAGATGCACCCGCACGTTCACCATCTGCAGAAATGGTGAAACAACATTCTTAACTTTGTTTAGAGAAATCTTGTTGGGCAAGATGAAATTTAAGGAACAGTGTGCAGGGTGTCTGTGGCAACATAACACACTTACCACCATAGTCACTGTGTGGGGACATGGTCACCCCAGGACTCGCCACTGAGCTGGAGACAGTGGGAGGTGGTGTTACTCCCGGGCTGGGGCTCCGTGGCCACATTACGTGGTTTAGGGGCAAAAGTGGTCCTGGGCTACGGGGCAAACCCTCCTCTGGCCCGGCAGGTGCTTCCAGCTCCTCGGCCTCCTGTGGGGAGGTGATGTCGTCCCCCTCCAGCCAAGCAGATGGGGACAGCTGGTCACACTCCAGCGGGCTGCCAGGTGCTGACTGCTCCTCCAGGTCCTCTGTCCCGGTAGGTGAGGGCAGGTCTGGCTCCTGAGGCCCTGGGGAAGGTGTTGAGCTTGGGGCCAAGGGTGCCACTTCAGCCTGATGTGGCGGTGTTGTGGATGGGCCACCTGGGGGTGGGGCATGGGGCCCTTCTTCAGATGACGAATCGGCATCTATTTTGAAATTTTAAAACAAGACACGTTATAATATCGTACCTACACATTGTTCTCCTACAAATAGCTTGTGTGGCTATGTATTTGACGGCTAAGGCTGGGGTCACACACACAGATATCTGGGCAGATATTGTTCACAGATCTCTGGTTGCAGTGAAATCATGGACACATTGTTCCATTTTGTGGCTGTGTACAAATGGAGCAATCTGTCCATGATTTCACTGCAAACAGAGATCTGCAACAATATCTGGCCAGATATCTGTGTGTGTGACTCCAGCCTTACTTAGCATCAACCAGGTGATGCTGGATGCATACACTCATGTTGTATGCATGCACTGTGCGTGTGAGACATTTTTAGGGCTGACTGGATGACCACAACACTGTGAAGATGTGTTTGATTGTGTAGGCCACACTGTCCCTTGTCATATGTTTCCATCCATTTTTGTGTATTTTGGGACATGCACATGTGGCGGTGTGTGTTTTGGCCCAACAATTACTCACCACGCAGCCTGGCAATCCTGGCACGGATGTCCAGTATGCGACCCGGGCACTTGTGCTTTAAGTCAGCGATCTTCTTTTGGATCGCTTTGACTGTCCTCTCTACCCCCAGTTGGCAGATCAGGGACCGCTGGATCCGCCGGACGGTGCGCCGATTGCGCAGCCTGGGGTGCCGGTGGTGATGGTGGCCCCAATAGTCCTGATGGTCACACTGATCAATCAGGATGATCAGCTCCGCCATCCCCCACGTTGCAGCGCGGTGAACGGCTGCCATAACTGCTATGGTGTGTGCAGAGGCGGGGCTGGCACCTTGCAGGCAGAGTGAAAATGAAACCAACGTCATGACGTCATTATGGCCGCTGTCGGGGTGACGCACCTTTTTAAGTAGCCCAACGCGCAGTGACACGGCCGACACACTTATGCGGCACCTACTACAGAAGACCCACAGTGCAGTGCGTACAACACGGCTATGATCTGTGTACTGAGTAATAACTTTCGATGTGGTATGGGTTTGTGTGCATCTGTGTGCGTGCTGCGCGCAGTGCCACACACGGAACACTTCTACGGCAGCTGCTGTACAATAAGCCAGAGCGGTACGTAACACACACTTGTGCGCTGTGTACAGCATTATTCGTTATCATGTGTTGATGAGAGTGTGCACACTGTATGAAGATCATGAGGCATTTGCTAATTTTCTTTCGTCAAGTCTGTGTCCGCGTAATTGTACTAATATATGATCGTGCATACGGCGCGTATGTGTAGTGCTGAAGGGACAGCTCATCCAAGATGGAGGGCTGTGAGGCAAGGGCCAATCGTAACGCAGCATCTTCCACCAATGATCGCAGATGGGGCGCGGTAACACGGAGCCTGGGTCACGCCTTAGCTACATTGCAGCTACATCGCCGGTGTCCACAGTTCCCTTCTGTGGGTTCTTTACACGCCGAGACAGCTCGCTACAATCGGCGATGTAGCCATCTGTTTATGGGCAGTGTACGGATACAGATGTATCTGTAGCCGGCTGTGTCGTCCCGTCTTCAGACGCCGCTACTACGGGCGATATTGGCGCGACAAGCCACATTTGTAGCCTGTAGCGGGTTGTATGCATCCTGTTGTAGCGGCGTGTAAAGGTACCATTAAGGTTCCTTTCTGCAGCAGCGGTCACAAACCAATATTTGCAAGATACCGTAATTTATTTAAATAAATTATCATGTAATTACATACAAAGACAAGATGTTCTCATTCTCTAAATGCTTAACTTACTCCCAGCTGGCATATGCCTATTTCCAATAATGAAAATTGTTAAAATTTCAGTACAATCAATATATATACTGTATGTTACACAAGTTTCAACATTGTGAGTAAAAGGTAAATGGATGACACTGTATTCCTATACAGTGGCATACATATCACAATATTCCTCTTCAGAATAAAAAAATAATAAAACAAAATTTTAACAAAGCCTGAATTAGCATCTTATGGTTTCAGGCTTATTACCTTCATCAGTGCAGAGTATAAAAACCACAATGGAGGTGGGGTTATATATGAAAGTTTCCTAAACTTGCTGCAGACCATTAAATTAGTAAAACACAACACACACAAATTTTCAAAGACCTGTTTTATTAACAGGAGAACATGATATCTTTGCATATAATTTAACCTGACGGTGCCAGGAAGGAGTACAGGAAGAGTTGTTCTGGATGCACTCAATCTGGAGTCCTATGGAATGCATGAGACAGAAGGTCATATACTGCAGAGAATTAACCAGTGTTACATAAAAAGGGATCTAAACTGGTTTAATAAGCTTGATATTGTAATATTGAGAAACATTTAACATAGAAATAACAGAACCTTATGTGTATTTATTTTAATTTAATTCTGCGGAATGTGCAGTTTCTGGTTAATAACTCAAGATTTCTTGAATGACAACATAAAATGAAGAAATAATCAATTTTTTTACAGAAATATTGTTAAATACATCTGTGTGTTCCAGGATTTCCACATGGAGAGAGACTCAGCATTTTCTAAAAATCTATATTAACTTTATTGGAATTCAGCAATATTTCCATGCTTCTTTTTAACTCAAACGATGTCTTTTAAAATAACTAGATTTACCTTTGCCACTTTGCCAATATGATGATTATGGGATGACTGCAAATGACTATTGTAGTGGCAAATTATATTTCTTTTCATTTTCACCATTCCTAATGGAAATATCTCATCAACATGACTTTTGTAATGTAGGAAGAAACATTCTGCACTAAAATTCTGGCTACTTGGCTATTCCTTTTCTTAAAGAAGTGGCTTTATAATATGAGCACAGAAAACAGGTCAGAATAGAGTCTCTGAAAGTGTATTAAAATATCCTCATAGCTGAGCATATGGGGGAAACATAATATCATATTACTGTAGATCTACACTGCTATTAATATTTTTCAATGTAAAGTTTTACACATAAATGACTTGCAACTTATTTAGTAAATTATATTCTCTAAACAGAGACAATCATTAAAGCACTCTATAAATAGGCAGGATCACCTAGAAATGCAGTACCTGTCATAAGAATCCAGTCCAGGATCATTGGATGTTTGCAATACTTTTAATTATTGGGATACTCCACCTAGCTCTAGTAGATGTGTGTGTATTTTGTTAGGCGTGTTGATGCCCAGGATATATAGATTTAATAAACCAGTCCAAAACCTAGGTGATCATGCATTCGACCACCAGGACCATTTTAGTGGAAGATACACATTATAACTATGGTAAATTGTTTGGATAAAATACATTTTGGTATATTAATTATAGTTCTTTCAAGTACCATTATGAGAAAACTATACATGACATGACCAAAGACCATTCAAATGTATTCCCCCTTTTTTGAACTTGTGTATTTTTTACAAGTCCAATCCAGTGTACGAGTAAAGAAATATAGCAATGGATTTAACAAATTGTAGCAAAGTATATACTTACCATCGACAGCCATTGGCAGTCCTGGGTGTACAGACCCTGCATGTGATGCTGTACTCTTATTTCCAATTTGTTTACTCATTACCGAAATATGATCTGTATCAATTAATATTTTAACAATCAGGCCACTAATAAAAACAAAAATAGAGCTAAGCCAGGAGATTATCATAACATCTCGGTGAAATGTGGCTGAAAAAGCTGAGAAAAGTTGTAGCGCATTGCAACTTTTACACTGCTCATGGCATAGAATTCAGTTATTATAGAGTCATTAATTCAAAATGTACTCCTTTGCCAATGATAATTGCATATTGGTATAAAAGGTCAAGGTTTAGCTTTAGAGAGTCTTAATTAAGAATATGAAGGCCAACATTCATGGCCTGAGTGCGGACTGTGAAAAGGTTACTAAGTTTGGGTCAGAAGACCCAATGCTGGTCTGCACAGGAGCGAGGTACTTGTCTGGCAAATTTTAAAAGGATTTTTCACATCCTTTAATTTTCACCAAATGCTTAGAATTCTATAAAAAAAGAAACTGAGTAAAAATTTTCAGGATCCCTACTGCTTCAATATGTCCACTTCCTAGTTTCTGTGACGGGGTCAATTGTCTCACAGCTATGATGTTGCAACATGTTTGTGTGACCACTGCAGCTTACCTTAGTGATATCTGCTTCAGCTAGTGATCAGATTTAGTAGCCACATGTCAAAATATAACCTGTGGACTTGGATTCCAAGATTGTTGAGGTACTCAAGAAGTGGTGTCATTGGAGCACAGAAGATCGTTGAGCTCAGTTAGGATTTTCATACTATTCTAAGATTTTGGTAAAAGAAAAATCTAGAGGCTGGCTGTACAATCTACTTTATCTCTATTTAAACAGGACCTTTTTTTTCTGAGTACCAGAATGTTTCAAGTAAGAAATGTTAATGTGTAAAAACATAAACGGGGTCTGAGTTACCAAACAGTCTTATTTTCCAGTGTCCCTTTTTGATGATATCAATGCCCTTCTGTAGCTTTTGGCTTATACTGTAGGTTGCACTCTTCCTGCTCTCCCCCTGTATACACTCTGCTAATTTGTTTCAGCTGCTTCCTTCTGCAAACCGACCAAAAAAATTAACTGAAGGAGCATAACGTTATAAAAAGAGTTAGGCGCAAAATTAATAAAGGAAGCTTCACCCAAAGCTGAGAGTTCATTTCCAAAAGTGGATTGCACACACTGGTTCAGTGTCTTTGGGGTAATACATGTAAAAGGATTGTCCTTGTGAATGTTTAGCTTTAAAGGAGGACTCTGGGGAGATGAAAACATTTTTCTACTACCTTGCCCTCATATACTATAAAGATGAGATGCACAATACTGTTTCATATCCTCACACTACTTACCTGTAATTCAGTGTGATGCCAGAGCTGCATCTACCTCCCTTCCCTTACATCAAACAACAGGGTGCACAGCCTGCTTCCCTGCAGTCTGAGAACAGGGGATGTGACCACACTCAATAATCTAGGAAAGAACATAAACAGATATTATCAGGGGGCTGACTGTTACTAACAGCATGGAGCAGGCTGTGCCCCCTGTTGTGTGATGTGACATCCCAAAAGGGAGGGGGATGAGCAAAGAGCAGCCCCAGCATCACATGGAATTACAGGTAGTGTGAGGATATGGAACAGCATTGTGCATCTTATCTTTATAATTTATGAGGACAGGACCAATAGAAACATTTTGAATCTCCCCAAAGTGCTGCTCTAACTACTTGAAAATTCTGCTTTAACATTGAATGTCTAGTCACTTTTGTTGGCCTAGCAAACAGACTCCAATTTCAGCTTCTTTTGCAAATATCTCAAGATTTGAATGTACCTTTTTAATCCAGTTACTTGCAGTTATCTTATTTATTGCACAAGTCAATTAAAATCCCATTAAAGTGGCATATAGATTCAACCTGATATATTACAATAGACTACAAATGTAACACAACAGTTGAAGCTGACATGCTACAAAGTCTATGCATAGGGTGTAAATTACAAGACATTTGTCACCAAATTTCACAATAAAAACAGCATACATTATGTATTTAATCTCTTAGACTTGATAAGGCTGGTGTATTTATGTTTAAAATGAATGTCAGAATGACTGAGCTCTGGCTGGACTAATAAAATTAATTTTAATATGAGGAAAGAAGACTTTCAAAAAGGATTATACAGCCATTCTGAAAGGGATTTTCAAAGTCACCAACCACATTTGGCCTTAGAAATCTACTTAATGTACGAGGTTTGCATATTGAAATCTGGTGGTACATCCTTTTTTAACAGTGGGTGGAAAATTCAATATAGATAAAACGGAGATTATACATATTTTGAATTTTCATTGCAATGTATAGTGGATTGTTGCAGTATACAGTGACATTGTCCTCAAAGATGTTATGAACACATGAAAATAATGTTAAAAAAATACAAACATATATTCCTGTCTAAAATTCAAGCTTTCTTTACAAGTGCAATCAGCTGTGAGGGCTCAGGGGTGTACAGCAGCCTAGTTAACACTATCCTCATTATCTCCCACATTCATTTTCCCCAGAACATGTAAACATTACAGGGATTTGTAAGGTGCTTCTTTGATTTTCAGCTTTAAATAGTAGTATCAAGTGCTGTATTACACATTTTTACATTCTCTGGCACAACCATGCACGCTTAGGCTCCATACACACTGTGCGTTTTTGGTCTGTTTTTGCTCATCAGTTTTTGTAGTCAAAGTCAGCAGGGGATGTGATCAATACAAAAGTGGAGCACATGTTTCTATTATACTTTCCCTCTGATTGTTCCGTTCCTGGTTTTGGCTACAAAAACTGACGAGCAAAAACAGACCAAAAACGCAGTGTGAATGGAGCCTTATCTCTCTTTGTACAGTGTGTGCTGAGTGTTTAATACAAATTGTAGTGAAGACAATATAATTCCTCTAATAATTTCTGCGTGTTTTATCAATGGAAGTTGCCATATGAAGGCAAACATTCCTATAAGCATTAGCCTCTTTATACAGATGTATATCAAATGGAGGGATACAGTAGTGGGCTCTTTATAGGTTCTCCCAATTTGGCAGCGCTGACAATTAGTGCAACACACTAGTTCTGAAGAAAGAAGATGGCAATGCTGTACCAAGAGAACCACACAAACATTGGAGTACTTGATCCAAGTGCCTGAATGCCTCTGCTTTTCACTAATATCACTTCCAAACGTTACATTTTTGGTAATTCTCACAAAATAACTGCATAGCAAATTCACAGTGAATCATAAGGTGCAGAAAGTTTATGTGTGGCGCTAGAACAGAACATATGAGAGTCTACTAATTAGTGTTCATTGAACCAATGAAAAAAACACAAAACTGATGCGTTATGCTGTATTCTGAAAGAACAACCTGTGTAAGGCTACATTCATACGACTGTATTTTTATTTCATATTTTACCCCAGTATTTGTAAGCAGTGATAACAGAATATACTAGTTACTATTTGTTACTCAAACGGCTAGTACAGTACTCGGCGAGAATCACTGGTGCTCATGAGTGATGTGACGATCTTGAGCAATCTGACACGTATTGACAGCTCCCTTCAGTACACAAAGTGAGCTGGCACCACAGTGAGAGCAGATTGAATGTTAGTGTCTCACTAAGGGGGCACAGCAAGGTGTTTTATGCAGTGCAAACTCAAAAAAGCCCACCCTCCCGCCCTGTACCGGAAATGCTCATTTTATGGTCTGATGTGTGTGGGTGGAGCCTATCACTAATTGACTAACAATGAGCTATTCGGACGAATATGCGAGTATTAAAAACTACTTGCTGCGAATCTCCCAAAGCAGAGTATTTCACTACTTGCTCATCACAATTTGTAACCAGGGGTGGGTGATAAATACAGAAGTGGACCCGTGTCTCTGTTATACGTTTCCTCTTATTGTTCCACTCCAGGATTTGGCTTATAAATATTGAGGTTAAATACTGACCAAATATTAAAAGTGTGCACATGGTCTTACACAGATGTGTCCATATGGATTAGTCCACTGGATGACACAGATGTTCCGCTCAAGAAGACTTTACATACAAGATTACCAACATTGAAATCACCACAGACTATATCTATGATATTGTCTAAATGAATGATATTATTTACTTTTGTATAATGAAAAGTTTTTTCATTGCTTTCTGTCTACGTATTAGCTGTAAAAGAGAAGTGATCAACTTAGCTATCAAAATATGCCACAGTCAGGTCACTATACAAGCACACCACAGTGTCGAGCATGGTGCTGAAAGTACAGCCCCTTAACTTGGCGCCACTGTTGATATCATGGGGACACCTTTGGAAATACTAATACATATTATATAATCATCTAGGAACACATCTAAAGGTATATTTTTTAAAAGTGGACATACAAATGTGAGAATTCTTAGAAATAAAAAATTGATCTATCAAAATATTACATACAGCTATGTTGTATACCTTTGCTGGCAGGGAATAATTGTAATATTCAGCCATAATCTGCCTCTGACAGCTGTGTGTGGAGTCGATCTCCAGCCAGGGCTGTTAACCTGATAAATGCCGCTGTCAATCTAGGGGGTGAGCTGTCCTAACCACTCATCGGTGCTATCGAAGAGGGGCTGATGAGCTGCCAAACAGCAAAGGGTCTGCTGAAGACCCCAGTACCTTTCATGACAGCACTCATGAGAAAGCTAGCCTGTGGCTAGTGTTCATAGGAGACAGTCATTTTTGTTATACACAGCAATATTATGATATTGTTAGGTATTGCACAACCAACATCACAAAAAAGACAGTATAAAAAACGTCCAAAATTACTCTGTTATATAAGTAAAAGTAAAAAGCAAGTGCAAAAAAGTGTTAATAACAGGGTACTTAGTTAATACGTTTTTTTGCAAAAAATGTGTGAAAGCCGTCCTACCACATCACGGTGACCCTTATCAGAACAGTCCCTAAAACTAATGTATTTAAAACCTGATCTCATGTGAACATACCAAAGATGCAGCAGTGCCAGAGTCCAATATGGGCACAGAGTAGGAACAGCCCTTTTGTATCTGACTCAGTGAGGAAAGGGTGGGGAACTTCCCATCTTGCATAACAAGAAACTAAATGAATACTGATAACTAAGCCAGAACACAATTTGTGTTCTGGCTCAGTTATCTGTATTCGTATTACACAACCAATCGGATGATCACAGGTCAAGTCTGCTAAGGGGACACAATAAAAACATTTAAAAAATGTTCTAAAATATTTGAAATAAAAAATAAAAGTTTGCATCATCCTCTTTTTCCCTCATTAAAAATGAAGAAAAAAAATATACATATGAATTATCACTACATTCGTCAAATTCCGATCTATTAAAATTATAAAATAAATTAACGCGATCAGTAAACGGTGTAATAAGAAATCAATGTGCAAGATTTACAGTTTCTCAGCAAGAGGGCAAAATATATGCAATTAGCGATGATCAAAACATTGCATCTTCCCTAATTGGTGTAAATAAAAACATCATTTCAGGGCTCAAAAAAACAACACCTCACACAGCCCCATGACTGAACAGATTATGAATCCCGCAATATTGCGACTAAAACAAATTATTATTTTACAAATTTCCCATTTTTTTTTAACAACCTAAAAAAAAAACTATGTTTGTTTAATATCACGGTAACTGTACTGACCTGAGGAATCATATTGCCTGGTCATTTGTACTGTATAATAAACAATATAAGTAGGAAACCCAACAGACAAATTAAGAATTGCACTTTTTTTGCTATGTTGCAACACTTGGAACTTTTTTTTTACACTTTCCAGTACAAAACATTATAACATGGAAGTGGTCATTCAAAAGTACAACTCTTCACAGTAAAAACAAGCCCTCCCACTGCTATATCTACAGAAAAATTAAACAGCTATGACTTTTGGAAGAAGAGGCGGAATAACAGCACAAAAACAGAAAATCGCGTCCACTTTCCCCTCTTATATTTGCTCTCATAATGGAGCCATTAGCTTCTATAGTTCGTACACACCCAGGAATTAGGGGGTGGTAGTTGGGAATCTTGAACACAAAATTGGTCTATACGCCGATGACGTGGTATTTTTCTGCACTGACTTGCATACCTCCCTACCCCATGTCCTCTCGGTTTTGGAAGAATTTTCATCAGCATCATACTATAAGCTAAATCTCTCCAAGTCGTCTATATTCCCCCTCCACCTCCCCAAAACAGAGCAAATATCTCTCCAAAACCTCTTTCCCTTTCACTGGGCTCAGGAAGGTTTTATGTATTTGGGTGTATGGATCTCCAGCTTGTCAGGGATAATAAAGCATAATTGGGATAAATTACGAACAACGATTCAACAGGAATTTGATAGACTCTCTGGAATGCAGCTCTCTTGGATGGCCAGAATCCAGATAGTTAAGATGTCCGTCCTTCCGCGGATCCTATACCTTTTGCGGTGTCTTCCCTTGCAGATTCCCTACAGGTACCTCGCCCCGGTCCAAGCAGCGCTAAGCAAATTTATTTGGAGTGGCAGACCTCCTAGGATTGCTAGGAGGGTCCTCTCCCTGCCTTATGCTAGAGTGGGTATGGGGATTCCCAGCATTGCGGCTTACGCCAGAGCTGCGGTTCTGGAGGCAGCGGCACACTGGTGGTCTAACTCTCTCAGATCTAGATGGATGCAGATAGAATTGGAATCCTCCCGGCTGGGTCCACTCGGCTTCTATTAGAAATTAATCTTTTGAGTCACAAGATCACCCCAAACTGTTTAAGAACTATGACAACTTTACTTAGGATATGGTCGCAAGTGGGCAGACCCTTTTTTCCCTTCTTATACCGTTACATTTCCCTCACTGCAGCTGAGCATTCTGTTCACAACTTATATCTGCAGGATTGGAAAAAACGGGGTGTGTTGCAGCTATCAGACCTTATGGATTCATCGGGGCGTCTGGAACAATTTTCGACACTGGTTTCGGAATTGGGTCTGCTTAACTCCACCTTCTTTAGATATCTCCAGCTTAGGCATTTTTTGACTACCCTGGAATGGTCTGTCCAGATCTGGCCTATATTGACTCAACTTTGCAGATATTTATAAAAAATGGATCACATGCTAGACATGGAACCTCCATAATGTACAGAGCCCTACTGAAACCTGAGGGGGAGGTGAAACTTCCCTATATGTCTAAATGGGAGGGTCTTTTGTCCTTTTCTGCCTCCCTTGAGGACTGGCGGGCGGCAGCAGTTCATGCTGCCCGTTACTCCACATGTATAACGCATTTGGAGCAATCTAGGAAGACCCAGATGCAGTGGTACCTCACCCCGGAGAGAATAGCCAGATTGGCCGCTCGCGGTCATGTGATATGTGACGTGCTATGGCGCGCATATCACATGACCGTGAGCGGCCAATCAGCGATCTTGACAGGTCCTGGAAGGGAGATACCTGCGGTTGTGTCGGCTCCCGACACCCGGCGAAGAGGTAAATATTCAATCTTTATTATTTTTAATATTATTTGGATTAGTTTACTTTGGGTTTTGTGTATTTTGGGTTTCGTAGTGTATATTAATACACTACGAAACCCAAAAGGGCTGTCACACATGTCACACAGGGGAGGATTGTTCCTCCACTGTGTGATATCACTTCTCCCCTGTGGTTTTGGGGGAGAAGTAAGCCCGTAAAAAAAAACATGGTGTGTGAATGCAAAACACGGCAAAAAGAGTTTGCACAAAAAAAAGCGCAAAATGTGAAAGTAGCCTTAGGAAAGTTTGGATATTACATTTTCTGGCAATTATTTATAAAAACAATGTGTTAACCATCTAAATATATAGTGCAGCCACCGCTTGCATATACAAGTACACATGTGGTCAAAATTGTTGGTACCCCTCGTTTAATGAAAGAAAAACCCACAATTGTCACAGAAATAACTTGAATCTGAACAAATGAACAAATGAGTCAGACACTGTTTTTCAACCCTGCTGCCAAAGAATTAAAAAAAAATAATCTCATGAAATAAGCCTGGACAGAAATGATGGTATCCCTAAAAATAATTTGACAAAAGGGATATGTTAAATCAAGATGTGTCCACTAATTAGCATCACAGGTGTCTACAATCTTGTAATCAGTCAGTTGGCCTGTATATAAGGTTATAGATATTGACTGTGCTGTTTGGTGACATGGTGTGTACCACACTCAACATGGACCGAGGAAGCGAAGAAAAGAGTTGTCTCAGGAGATTAGAAAGAAAATTATAGACTAGCATGTTAAAAGTAAAGATTATAAGACCATCTCTAACCAGCTTAATGTTGCTGTGACTACAGTTGCACATTTTATTCAGAAATTTATAATCCATGGGATAGTAGCCAACCTCCCTGGATGTGGCCGCAGGAGGAAAACTGATGACAAATCAAAGAGACGGATAATACGAATGGTAACAAAAGAGCTCAGGAAAACTTCTAAAGAGTTTAAAGGTGAACTTCAAGCTCAAGGAACATCAGTGTCAGATCGCACCATCCGTTGTTGTTTGAGCCAAAGTGGACTTTATGGGAGACAACCAAGGAGGACACCATTGTTGAAAAAAAATCATAAAAAAGCCAGTCTGGAATTTGCCAAACTACATGTTGACAAGCCACAAAGCTTCTGGGAGAATGTCCTATGGACAGATGAGACAAAAATTGAACTTTTTGGGAAGGCACATCAGCTCTATGTTGACAGATGGAAAAATGAGGCATATCAAGAATAGAAAACTGTCCCTATTGTGAAGCATGGAGGAGGCTCTGTTATGTTCTGGGGCTGCTTTGCTGCATCTAGCTCAGGGTGTCTTGAATCTGTGCAGGTTACAATGAAATCTCAAGACTATCAAGCAATTCTAGAGAGAAATGTGCTGCATAGTGTTAGAAAGCTTGGTCTCAGTTGCAGGTCATCGGTCTTGCAACAGGATAATGACCCAAAACACAAAGCTAAAATCACACAAGAATGGCTAAGAGGACAACATTGGACTATTCTGAAGTGGCCTTATATGAGCCCTGACCTAACTCCTATTGATCATCTTTGGAAAGAGCTAAAACATGGCGTCTGGAAAAGGCAACCTTCAAACACGAGACACCTGGAGCAGTTTACTCCTGAGGAGTGGGCCAAAACACCTGTTGAGAGGTGCAGAAGTGTCATTGACAGTTTCAGGAATCATTTCATTGCAGTGAATATCTTGTTGCACAAAATCAATAAGTTAAGGGTACCATGATTTCTGTCCAGGCCTATTCTGTGGAAGCAGGGTTGAAAAGCAATGCCTGCCATTCATTTGTTCATTTTCATTGATTGTTTTTCTTTATTATTACTTTTATCAGATTCAAGTTATTTCTGTGACCAATGTGGGTTTTTCTTTCCTTAACCCCTTCACGACCTAGGACGTTGTGCAATGTCCTGTGTTTCTGCCTGTTAACGACCCAGGACGTTGCACAACGTCCTGGCAGATTTGAGCTCCTGCACCCCCTGTGAGCCGGGTCACTCAGGTGTCACAGATGCTGCTGCTCTGTGACAACCTGTAGATGACCCCACAGGGGTTGGTTTAACCCCCCCATGCCCAGGACCCCTCCGATCGGCAGTTTAAAAGTGAAACTGCCGATCGGAGGGAATCATAGGGATTCACCCTCCAGATCTGATTGGAGCTCTCCAATCAGATCTGGAGGGGTGGATCGGCAAGTGCCCACCCCTCCTCACCCCCCTCCAGCTCCAGGACTGTCCAGGGCCCCCCCGACGTCCCCCCCAACCGCCCGCCCCCCTCTATTACAATGTATCTGCCGGCGGGCTGCACCTGCGTGCGCCCGCCGGCAACACTGCCTGCTCCCCTGCTCTGGTGCTCCCCCCCAGGCTTCCCCCACCTCCGGGCCCTGTGCCTGGCCCCCCCCCCTCACCTCCTGCGGCGGGCTGCACACTTCGGTGCACCTGCCGCTGCTGCGCCTCCTCTGCCCGGCCCGCCGGTCTGTGGCCCCGCCTCCTCTCCCTGCCTTCTCTCCCGGCCTCCTCCTGCTCATCGGTGGAACGAGGGAGGTAAGTATGTATGTATGTATCTATGTATGTATGTATGTGTATGTATCTATGTATGTATCTATGTATGTATGTATGTCTATGTATCTATGTATGTATGTATGTATGTATGAATGAATGAATGAATGAATTGATGGATGGGTGAATGGATAGGGGGTGCATGCGTGGACGTGTGCGTGCGTGGACGTGAGCGTACATGAGCGTGCGTGGACGTGAGTGTGCATGCGTAGACGTGTGCGTGTGTGGACATGTGTGTGGACGTGTGCGTGCATAGATGTGTGTGTGCATAGACGTGTGCGTGCGTGGATGTGTGCATAGATGGATGTGTACGTGGATGTGCGTGGATGTGTGCATGCGTGGATGTCAGCGTGCGTGCGTGGATGTCAGCGTGCGTGGATGTGTGCGTGCACGGATGTCAGTGTGCGTGCGTGAATGTCAGCGTGCTTGAATGTGTGCGTGCGTGGATGCCAGCACGCGTGAATGTCAGCATGCGTGGATGTGCGTGCATGGATGTGTGTGTGTGGATGTGCGTGTGTGGATGTGCGTGTGTGGATGTGCGTGCGTGGATGTGCGTGCGTGGATGTGGATGTGCGTGGATGTACGTGGATGTCAGCGTGCGTGCGTGGATGTCAGCGTGTGTGGATGTGCGTGTGTGGATGTGCGTGCGTGGATGTGCGTGCGTGGATGTGCGTGGATGTACGTGGATGTCAGCGTGCGTGCGTGGATGTCAGCGTGCGTGGATGTGCGTGTGTGGATGTGGGTGCGTGGTTGTGTGCGTGCGTGGATGATGGGTGCATAGGTGGATGGATGGGTGCAACAAGGGATCAAGTGTCCTCTTGTTGTAGTCTCTGGGATCATAGTCATGGTGCACTGTATGACAGGTCATTGTCATAGAGTGCACCATAACTCTGACCCCAGAGACTGTAGGAAGAGGACACTTCATCCCCTTGCTGCAGTCTCTGGATTGACTAGAGGCGATCGAGCGTCGTGGGACCTTTGTTGTGGACTACGTCGGAGGCGATCGAGCGTCATGGGACCTTCGTTGTGGACTACGTCGGATCTTTATAATAAAGATGGAGTCCGAATTTTGTTTGTGTTATTTTTTTCAAATAAAAAGATTTTTCTCTGTATTTTCTGACTATTTACCAGAGATTCCTAATGGCGGGTCTAACATTGGCCCTATATTATGAATCTCGGGCTTAGTGCCAGCTGACAATAAAAAGCTGGCATTAACCCCTTTATTACCCAGTTTGCCACCGGCACCAGGGCAACTGGAAGAGCATGGGTACAGCGCCAGAAAATGGCGCTTCAATGAATGCGCCATTTTCTGGGGTGGCTGCGGGCTGCAATTCGCAGCATGGGGGGCCCAGAACGCTTGGGCCTCTCCATGCTGCGGATTCCAGCCCCCAGCTGCCTAGTTGTACCTGGCTGGACCAAAAATATGGCGGAGCCTCACGCCATTTTTTTTCTAGAATTAGTCCTAGAAAAAAATAAAAATGGGCTTTGCTGTATTTTTGGCTGCCAGCCAGGTACAATGAGGCAGCTGGGGGTTGCTGGCAGTCCGTAGCTGCCAAGTTGTACCTGGCTGGACCAAAAATATGGCGGAGCCCTACGCCATTTTTTTTCTAGAATTAGTCCTAGAAAAAAAATAAAAATGGGCTTCGCTGTATTTAGATGCATAGTGAACACTTTGAACCCCCAGGTGCTTCACAAATTGATCCGTAATAATGAAAAAAGAAAATTTGTGTGAAAACAAATGTACTTTTTCCTTATTACGAATCAATTTGTGAAGCACCTTGGGGTTCAAAGTTCTCACTATGCATCTAGATGCATTTCTTGGGGGGGGGGTCTAGTTTCCAAAATGGGGTCACTTGTGCGGGAGCTCCAATGTTTAGGCACACAGGGGCTCTCCATACACGACATGGTGTCTGCTAACGATTCCAATAGTTAGCGGACACCATGTCGCGTATGGAGAGCCCCTGTGTGCCTAAACATTGGAGCTCCCCCACAAGTGACCCCATTTTGGAAACTAGACCCCCCAAGGAACATATCTAGATGCATAGTGAGCACTTTGAACCCCCAGGTGCTTCACAAATTGATCCGTAATAATGAAAAAAGAAAATTTGTGTGAAAACGAATGTACTTTTTCCTTCTTACGGATCAATTTGTGAAGCACCTGGGGGTTCAAAGTGCTCACTATGCATCTAGATGCATTCCTTGGGGGGGGGTCAAGTTTCCAAAATGGGGTCACTTGTGCGGGAGCTCCAATGTTTAGGCACACAGGGGCTCTCCATACACGACATGGTGTCTGCTAACGATTCCAATAGTTAGCGGACACCATGTCGCGTATGGAGAGCCCCTGTGTGCCTAAACATTGGAGCTCCCCCACAAGTGACCCCATTTTGGAAACTAGACCCCCCAAGGAACATATCTAGATGCATAGTGAGCACTTTGAGCCCCCAGGTGCTTCACAAATTGATCCGTAATAATGAAAAAAGAAAATTTGTGTGAAAACAAATGTACTTTTTCCTTCTTACGGATCAATTTGTGAAGCACCTGGGGGTTCAAAGTGCTCACTATGCATCTAGATGCATTCCTTGGGGGGTCTAGTTTCCAAAATGGGGTCACTTGTACGGGAGCTCCAATGTTTAGGCACACAGGGGCTCTCCATACACGACATGGTGTCTGCTAACGATTCCAATAGTTAGCGGACACCATGTCGCGTATGGAGAGCCCCTGTGTGCCTAAACATTGGAGCTCCCCCACAAGTGACCCCATTTTGGAAACTAGACCCCCCAAGGAACATATCTAGGTGCATAGTGAGCACTTTGAACCCCCAGGTGCTTCACAAATTGATCCGAATAATGAAAAAAGAAAATTTGTGTGAAAACGAATGTACTTTTTCCTTCTTACGGATCAATTTGTGAAGCACCTGGGGGTTCAAAGTGCTCACTATGCATCTAGATGCATTCCTTGGGGGGGGGGGTCAAGTTTCCAAAATGGGGTCACTTGTGCGGGAGCTCCAATGTTTAGGCACACAGGGGCTCTCCATACACGACATGGTGTCTGCTAACGATTCCAATAGTTAGCGGACACCATGTCGCGTATGGAGAGCCCCTGTGTGCCTAAACATTGGAGCTCCCCCACAAGTGACCCCATTTTGGAAACTAGACCTCCCAGGGAACGTATCTAGATGGGTTGTGAACATTTTGAACCCCCAGGTGCTTCACAAATTCATCCGTAGAAATGAAAAAGTACTTTTTTTTCCATAAAAATTTTCTTTTTTCATTTTTACAGATTAATTTGTGAAGCACTGGGGTGTTCAAAATGCTCACCACCCATCTAGATACGTTCCCTGGGGGGTCTAGTTTCCAAAATGGGGTGACTTGTGGGGGAGCTCCAATGCTTAGGCACACAGGGGCTCTCCAAATGCAACATGGTGTCCGCTAACAATTTGACTGAAAAATCAGCTCAAATTGTTAGCGGACACCATGTCGCGTTTGGAGAGCCCCTGTGTGCCTACACTTTGGAGCTCCCCCATAAGTGACCCCATTTTGGAAACTAGACCCCCCAGGGAATTTATCTAGATGGGTGGTGAGCATTTTGAACCCCCAGGTGCTTCACAAATTCATCCGTAAAAATGAAAAAGTACTTTTTTTTCTACAAAAATTTTTTTTTAGCCTAAATTTTTTCATTTTCACATGGGGAACAGGATAAAATGAATCCTAAAAATTGTTGGGCAATTTCTCCTGAGTACATCAATATCTCATATGTGGTCATAAACCACTCTTTGGGCGCACGGCAGGGCTCAGAAGGGAAGGCGCGCCATTTCACTTTTTGAATGGAAAATTAGCTCCAAAAGTCAAATTGCGCTCCTTCCCTTCTGAGCCCTGCCGTGCGCCCAAAGAGTGGTTTATGACCACATATGAGATATCGATGTACTCAGGAGAAATTGCCCAACAATTTTTAGGATCCATTTTATCCTGTTGCCCATGTGAAAATGAAAGAATTGAGGCTAAAAGAACATTTTTGTTGGAAAAATTAAAATGACCATTTTTTCCTTCCACCTTGCTTTAGTTCCCGTGAAGCACCTGAAGGGTTAATAATCTTCTTGAAGGTAGTTTTGAGTAGCTTGAGGGGTGCAGTTTTTGGAATGGTGTCACTTTTGGGTGTTTTCCGTCATGTACACCCCTCAAAGGGACTTCAAATGTGATGTGGTCACTAAAAAAAATGGCTTTGTAAATTTTGCTGGAAAAATGAAAAACTGCTGATGAACTTTGAACCCTTATAACGTCCGAACAAAAATTTTTTTTTTTCCAAAATTGTGCTGATGTAAAGTAGACATGTGGGAAATGTTATTTATTAACTATTTTGTGTCACATACCTCTCTGGTTTAGCAGAATAAAAATTCATAATTTGAAAATTGCTAAATTTTCAAAAATTTTGCCAAATTTTAAATTTTTTCACAAATAATCGCAAAAATTATCAACCTAAATTTAATACTAACATGAAGCCCAATATGTCACGAAAAAAACAATCTCAGAATCGCTAGGATCCGTTGAAGCGTTCCAGAGATATTACCTCATAAAGGGACACTGGTCAGAATTGACAAAAATGGCCTGGTCATTAAGGTCAAAATAGGCCGGGGGGTGAAGGGGTTAAACAAGGGGTATCAACAATTTTGACCACGTGTGTAAATGTGGCTTTCAACATTAAAAGGATTATGTGGGTTCAGAAGAATAGTCTGCAATCACTCTGACTGACTGCAGACAAACAAAGGGAGACAGTGTGCAATATGCAGACTGTCAAAATTCAGGTGACCGCATGAATGCAATTTTAATACTTGCAGTAACTCTCTGACTAGTCGCACAAATATTCTTTGAGAAGATCTGAGAGATGCATAAGACAATATATGACACAAGACTGCAAGTATGCAAGTTGCATACAGTGGTCACTTGATTGTCCACTAACATGGGGTAAAAAGGGGCTATCATGACAGTTTGCTCAACGTCTGATGGTGGGTTTACACACACCAATTTATCTGTTCAATATCTGAACCAATCTCTGGTTGCAGTGAAATCATGGATACATTGCTCCATTTTGTGGCTGTGTACAACATGGAGCAATGTATCCATGATTTCACTGCAACCAGAGATTGGTTCAGATATTGAACAGATAAATTGGTGTGTGTAAACCCACCATGAGACTCAGTTAATCCCTGGTCCCTTACTCATTAAAAGGTTCCAATGCCCACTATTTTGAATACTGGACATTTTTTACTCTACCTTTCACAAAACCAATTATTAATAGGAGTTACCGTATATACTCGCGTATAAGCCGAGTTTTTCAGCCCAAAAATTGGGCTGAAAAGTTACCCCCTCGGCTTATACGCGAGTCACTACACGGGCGCCCCCCCCCCCCCAGAGGTATACAGGCCCCCAATCAGTATACAGGCCCCCCCCATGCTCCGGAAACCTGTCAAGGAAGATGATTATACTTATCACTGTCCCGCTGGCGTCCCCGCTCTGCATCGCGCTCCTCCATCTTCATTCACCGGCTTCCGGCTTCCTGTCGGCGCCGACAATGACGTCATTGTCGGCGCAGAACACAGGAAGTCGGAAGCCGGTGAATGAAGATGGAGGAGCGCGATGCAGAGCGGGGACGCCAGCGGGACAGTGATAAGTATAATCATCTTCCTTTACAGGTTTCTGGAGCATGGGGGGGGCCTGTATACTGATGGGGGGACTGTATAACCCTGGGGCTGCTGCTGTATAACCCTGGGCTGCTGCTGTATAACCCTGGGGCTGCTGCTGTATAATCCTGGGGTTGCTGCTGTATAACCCTGGGGCTGCTGCTGTATAACCCTGGGGCTGCTGCTGCTGTATAACCCTGGGGCTGCTGCTGCTGTATATACCCCTGGGGCTGCTGCTGCTGCTGTATATAACCCTGGGGCTGCTGCTGCTGTATATAACCCTGGGAAAGCTGCTGTAACACTGCTGGGGCCTGTATATACCACTGGGGAGGCTGCTGTAACACTGCTGGGGCCTGTATATACCACGGGGGAGGCTGCTGTAACACTGCTGGGGCCTGTATATACCACTGGGGAGGCTGCTGTATACCACACTGCTGGGGGCTGTATACTACCACTGGGGAGGCCTGTATACCATCGGGGGGCCTGTATACCACACTGCTGGGGGCTGTATACCTGTGCTGGGGTCCACCCTCGGCTTATACACGAGTCAATCGTTTTTCCCAGATTTTGGGGGCAAAAGTAGGGGGGTCGGCTTATACACGGGTCGGCTTATGCACGAGTATATACAGTATATAAAAAGAAAATTAAATTTATAATATTGACTTCAACTGTTTTTTTTCTTATTTTGAATGAAAGAAAAAATTAGATTTTGCAGGAACTAATAAAACTGCTTATCTATGTGGTCACCAGAAAAACATAAATAGACATATAATTTTGGGGAGAATTACTATAGACCTATTCTCACAAGAAGAATATAAAATAAATGTATGCATCTATGCACTAACTATAAAGCAATCATGTTCTACATTAAGCAGCAGAAACAACAAATGTGAATGAAAAGGAAAAAATTAATTCTTAACATAGCTTTGTTAAAAATGTTTTTTGGTTTCGGACACTTTGGGTCTCATGCAAGTTGTTGTGTCCTACAATAAAGTCTCATACACTTGCTTTATTAATGTGCCTATTAGGTGCAGAATCTTTTCAGCAACACTGCAAATGCGAGTGTACAAGAGTCCTAACTAGGCCTTCCTGTCCCTGTAGCTATATATTCCCCAACTATAGCAGAATAGTGAATGCCTGGAGAATTCCAGCATTGTTACAAAGTGATTGTCGAATTGTGTTCATCAAGTCTTTCTAGACTAAATATTAAAGCTAATTTATGGAACATTGTGATCTGGGAGTTAAAGGGAATCTGTTAGCAGGTGTTTACTATGTAATCTAAAGCGAGCAAGAGATAGAGTCTGAAACAGATACAGCAATGTCATTTATTGAGCTAAGGGTTGGTGCCTCAGGATTGGAAGATGGCTGACGTGGTACTGATATTCAGAAGTGGTGGATCCAGGTATTTACCATCCGGTAAGTGTAACATCACTTATTTGCCGTTTATAAGGGCATTATAAGAGATGAACTGCAAAAATATATTGCAGAGAATAATATAATAACTGACTACCAGCATGTATTCATGAAAATAAGTTGTGTCTAACCAACATGTTGGGTTTCTATGAGGAGTCAAGTGGTAATGCAGCTGATGTGATTTATCTAGACTTTACAAAGACATTTGATATTATACCACATAACAGCCTTATACTGAAGCTCCAGAAGCAAGGACTAGGGAAACTATATGCAGAAGAGTAAAGAATTGGCTAAGGCTGCTTTCAGATTGGTGGTTTTGCCCAAGTCGGAGCGGATCCGGACAAAAAAACACATCTGCCTTGCAGCACAGTTGTGGCAAGCCCCATGCATTGTCTTTGGGGCTTGCGGTACCTGTGCAGCAGGTGCAGCAAGTGCGGTTTTGGCAGTTGCGGCAGATGTGGTCGCCAAAATAACCCCTGCTGACTGCGTTTTTTTTTTCGCGACCACATCTGCCGAAACCGCACTTGCCACAAGCCCCATAGACAATGCATGGAGCTTTCCGCATCCGTGCCGCAAGTGCTGCCGTTAGGTGGCACTTGCGGCAGATGCGTTTTTTTGTCCGTAACTGCCGGATCCGGGCAAAATCGCCAATATGAAAGCACCCTAATAGATACAAAACAAAGTGTCATCATAAATGGTACTATCTCTACCATTTAAGCTATAGTCAGCAAAGGGGTACCACAGGGATCTGTGCTAGGACCAAATTTGTTTTAATTTATTAATGAATTTGTGGATGGGATTGATAGTAAAGTCTCTCTTTGCTGACGACACCAAACTATGTAGGATATTAAAAACTGACATTGACAGTACAATATTACAAAACGATCTGGATCAGATGTCTGAAAGGGGCAAACACTTGGGAAATGAAATTTAATGTTGATAAATGTAGAATAATGCACCTAGGAAGGAGTATTCCTATTGCTATATACATATTAAATGGAAGTAAACTCGGGACTACAGAACAGGATAAGGACTATTCTGGTTACAAGTTAACGGACCAGTAGTCCTCAATGTCAAGCAGCAGCTGCAAAAGCAAACAAGATTTTAGGATGTATGAAAAGAGAGATTAAATCCTGTGACCCAAACATATTGTTACCCCTCTATAAGTCACTTGTAAGACCACATCTAAAAAATGGGATTTAGATTTGACTGTACATTTCAAAAAGGATATTTAAGAGGTTAACGTCAGTTCAAAGACGGGCAACTAGATTACTACAAGGAATGGAAGGCCTCCCATAAGATGAGGGGTTGGAAAAGTTGGGCTTGTTTAGCTCAGAAAAAGATGCCTCAGGAAAATCTCATATACATGTTTAAATACATGTGTAGTGAATATAAAGGAGTGGCACATGACTTATTTCTTCCAAAGACAATACTAAGGACCAGGGGGCACTCACCATGGGTGGCAGAAAGGTGATTCCGGAAGCTAAACATGACAGGGTTTTTTACTGTTAGAGCAGTAAGGCTGTGGACTGTCCTCCATGAAAGGTACAATTGCAGACCCTATCTATTTTTTTAAAAAAGGTCTGGATGCTTTCCGCAGTACAAATAACATTGTGGGTTACAGATAATTTAGAAAGTTTGAACTTGATGGACCTAGGCCTCTTTCAACCTATGTAACTATGTAACATGTGTGCAGTTGTTTACTTACAGTCCAGGTTTATTCACTAAAATAGAACATTATCATTTCTGGGAGTAACTGCCTTTTGCCAAGTCGTCTGACCATGCCCCCTTCTCTGATAAGCAGTTCACTGTCAATAGACAATGTACTTAGAGAGCTGTGGTGGGGGTGGCTGTCTGACCTCTGCTGCATGATACATCTAAGAACTCTGATTGTGTCACAACTGCAGTACCCAGTAAACTAAGTGATGCATTGTTGGAATCAGGATCTTATATCCAACATTATGCTGCTCTCAGATGAGGCAGCAAATACCTACTGACATATTTCCTTGAAGGGATATCTATATATACCTTTTTGGCATTTTAAGTTTTGGTTAACCAATTGACATATGTTTTTCACACACTCTATTTACTTGAAGTAGTTGTTGTGTTGTAACAGTCTGTTTCTAATGTACTTTTGGAAGCTATTCTCTAATATATACAGTTATGAAATATGTTATAGGTTTATACAATCAAAAGAACAAAGAAGGAAATAGTACATACTGATTTAAGTATAAAGTGCAGAATTACAAATGCTTCTCTTCTTTAGTTACTATCATGAATAATAAATCGACAACTCAACAAGTGTACATTTTCTTTTAGAAAGTGTCTATATAAAATTCATCAATTATTTTTTCTATTATTTCATATAACACTCTAAATGATGCCAGTTACTTATTCTGTAACATTGACAAATATTCTGGATAATTAAACCCACAGCTGCAGATGAGAAGTCAGATTTCAGTGTAGCTGCTGTGTATAGCAGGTATATAAATAGTGCAACCTGCTCGGTTATTTCTCAATGCTTTTTTGCTTTACTCATAGCCATTCATTATTCATTCCAAGCATTCCCCACCTCCCACAATCCCAGGAGAACACAGTTCTCCTCCCTGGTCCCCTGTGCTGAGTATACACTCTCAAGTCCTATCCCCCCCGATGAGGATAGTGATAATAAGGCAACCCCATATATACTTTGAGATATATATCTATATATATACAAATACATATATATATATTTCTTGATTTAGAGAAATTTGTAGTTTGTTTTTGGTTTTCTTTAGGAAGTGCTTCCAGCCCCCACAATTGGACACCCAGCCTGAATTTCTCTCGGACCATTGTCATTCCCTGGAGGAGGAGGAAGTGGAACAATCCCTTCTTGAATCCTGGGTTTACGCCCTCTGCGAGAAGGGATCCCATTGCAGCCATCCTTCTTAAGATGTCTGTGAAGGTGGTCGGAACGCACAAAGGTCTTGTGGCATGCCTGGCATTGGTAAGGACGCAGCCCTGTGTGGACTCGAGTGTGATTTTTCAGGTCGTAGTTATGAGCAAATGTTGCGCCACACTGCTGGCAAAGATAAGGCTTCTCTCCTGTGTGCTTCCGCATGTGGACCTTTAACTTGTCCTGCCTTTAAGAAACAGAAAGTTTCAAAGTTAGAAATGAATAAACTAGAAAATATTCAAAAGTCCCTGAACAACATTTTGATATTATGAAGCAGAATTATTAATTAACCCCTTAAGCTATGTCCATACAGGGCATTTTTACAGCGTTTGTTTCTGCAGCAAAGCCTGATCTCTCGGCAGTAAAAAAAAAAAGCTGTGTTTTTAGCTGAATTTTCCTGCAAAAATGTACCACTGGAATTTGCCCACCAGTCTTCCTAAAGGCCCAGGTACACACACAGATAATTGTGCAGAGATTGTTCGCAGATCTCTGGTTGCAGTGAAATCATGCACACATTGTTACATTTGTACACAGCCACAAAATGGGACAATCTGTCCATGATTTCACTGCAACCAGAGATCTGCGAACTATCTCTGCACAATTATCTGTGTGTTTAAACTGGCCTTAAACAAGACTGACGGAGAAACATGTGCTGTATTCATTAAGGCTGGCTTCACACTTGCAGATGCATCTGCAGCGTTTTGCAGATGCATCTGCAAGTATCAGCATGCAGACCGCGGCCGTGGTGTGAATGCTCTCATTCATTCCTATATGTGAGCCGTAAGCAGGCGTATGCCTGCTTACAGATCACACTCTCCCGCCCGCACTATGGACGCGAGATGTTGCGTCCAAGGTGCGGGCGGGAGAGTGTGATCTGTCAGCAGGCATACGCCTGCTTACGGCTCACATATAGGAATGAATGAGAGCATTCAGACCGCGGTGCGCCCTATTATAAACATAGGGACCGCGGTCTGCATGCTGATACTTGCAGATGCATCTGCAAAACGCTGCAGATGCATCTGCAAGTGTGAAGGCAGCCTAAGAGAAGCACAGCGCTGAGGCTGGTTTCACACCACAGTTTTTTTCCTGATCAGGTTCGATCAGGTTTGTGTGCCAAAACCAGGAGAGGAACTTGCAGAGAAAAACAATAATTGCAAGATTGACACCTGTTCTGAGTTTTGGAGACACTCCTGGTTTTGGCACCCAAACTTGATGGACACTGATCAGTGAAAAAACTGCAGTGTCAAGCCAGCCTTAATGATTTAAGTGCACCTTACAACTTGAACGTGCATCTATCAGAAATGTTACTCCAGTAAGGGACTGCAGTACATTTCTGGCAAACCGTATGCCACTAAACTGATGGAAAAATATGAAAATCTGAGAGTCATCAAAAGGTATCAACCACTGAGGACTCTCAGATTTTAATATTTTTCTATCTACTTGCTAACACAGTACAAACATATATTTTACCTTACTAAACTCTTACTAAACTTATGTAAATTTTGATAAATTAAATGGGTGGGCAATGTCATGACCCATTGCAGCTCCATCTTTGGAAAAGTGGTTATAGAATACTGTCTGGGCACGTACATGGCAGAGCACAGAGGGGAAGAAGAACCATTCTTCTTTTGCAAATAAAATTTTGTTTGAATGGACTGTAGATGCCATTATCAGAACCACCGAGATGCCAAAACAGCAAAACCCTCCCATAAGTGACCTTATATCAGAAATTACACTATATAAAAAATTCATCTAGGGATAAATAGTGAGTATTTTGATCTCTTAAGGGGACGTCACACACATCAATGAAGGCTGATCGCTGGTGAGCTGTCACACAGGCAGACTCACCAGCGATCAGTACCAGCGAGAACGCTAGTAAGTGTGGCGCCCCTGCGTCCAGGAGGCCACAAAGGGAACTGCAGCCAGGCAGGTAGGACGACAGTTGAACACCAACACCCCCACAGCCCACACAACCCACGTACAGTAGAGGGCAGCACCCAACCCGGAGCCTAGGAACTCTATGCAGGCGAGGGGTGGTGGGTTTAGAGCAGTGGGTTGGGCACACACGAAGTCAGGTGACAGACAGTAGAAATAGTGTAGGGGAAGGAGGAAGAAGTCAGTAGGCCCTGGGTGCCGAGCAGCAAAGACACAGACCAGCAGGAGGCTGAGGAGCACGGCACAGGCCGAGAGACAGCAGTAGGCCGAGGTAGGTTGAGCAGCAAAGACAGAGATCACACGTCCTGGACGAGTGGGGTGTAAGGAGCGCAGAATCTGAACAGAGCCAGTGCCGGTCCGGTACCGAGTATCCCGTCCCAGCGGGCTCGACATAAGCATGTAAACAAGTGGGTAACTAAGCGCCGTGCAGCGCTTAGTTACCCGCAGTTTACCATGGATACCAGCTTCCAGTGCTTGCTGAGAGGCTCTGGGAGCTGGCTTCTCGCTCGACTCCCGGTGTCACACGCAGCGATGCTGCATGTCCACCGGGCGACCGTCGCCAGGTTTTAGAGCAGGTTCTAAAACATGGCGACCATCAACCAGCGATTTATCGCCCTGTCACACACCTCAATATCGCTGCAACATCATGTGCAGCAGCGATATTGCACGCGATATTGATGTGTGTGACGTCCCCATTAGGTTCCTGGAAGTCCTGGGGTGGCAGGTCTCTCCCTATACACAGAGAGACCTATTCGACTAGTCCCCATACAGCTTGCATCACAATTAAACTACCGTATATACTCGTGTCTAAGCCGACCCGTGTATAAGCCGACCCCCCTACTTTTGCCCCCAAAACCTGGGAAAACCTATTGACTCGTGTATAAGCCGAGGGTGGACCCCAGCACAGGTATACAGCCCCCAGCAGTGTGGTATACAGCAGCCCCAGAGGTATATACAGCAGCCCCAGTGGTATATACAGCAGCAGCTCCAGTAGTTAGTATACAGCAGCCCCAGAGGTATATACAGCCCCAGTGGTAGTATCCAGCAGCCCCAGAGGTATACAGCAGCCCCAGTGGTAGTATACAGCAGCCCCAGTGGTATATACAGCCCCAGTGGTACTATACAGCAGCCCCAGTGGTAGTATACAGCAGCCCCAGTGGTAGTATACAGCAGCCCCAGTGGTAGTATACAGCAGTCCCAGTGGTAGTATACAGCAGCCCCAGTGGTAGTATACAGCAGCCCCAGTGGTATATACAGCCCCAGTGGTACTATACAGCAGCCCCAGTGGTACTATACAGCAGCCCCAGTGGTAGTATACAGCATCCCAGTGGTAGTATACAGCCCCAGTGGTACTATACAGCAGCCCCAGTGGTAGTATACAGCAGCCCAGTGGTATATACAGCAGCCCCAGAGGTAGTATACAGCAGCCCCAGAGGTAGTATACAGCACCCCAGAGGTATATACAGCACCCAGTAGGTATATACAGCAGCCCTAGTGGTGTATACAGCAGCCCCAGATGGTAGTATACAGCAGCCCCAGTGGTGTATACAGCAGACAGCAGCCCCAGAGGCTAGTATACAGCAGCAGGCGCCCAAAGCTGTATTACAGCAGCAGCCCCAGGGCTGTATACAGCAGCAGCCCAGGGCTGTATACAGCAGCACCCAGGTGTATACAGCAGCAGCCCCAGGGCTGTATACAAGCAGCAGCCCCAGGGCTGTATACAGCAGCAGCCCCAGGGCTGTATACAGCAGCAGCCCCAGGGCTGTATACAGCAGCAGCCCCAGGGCTGTATACAGCAGCAGCCCCAGGGCTGTATACAGCAGCAGACCCGGAGGTATACAGGCCCCCCATCAAGCTCCAGGGCCCCCCTCCTTGCGCGGCAGCCTGTAAAGGAAAATCATACTTATCAGTGTCCCGCGCTGTCCCGCTGCTGCCGACACACGATCCCGGGCTTCAATCCGCGGCTTCCGGCTTCCTGTAGTCGCGGGCAATGACGTCATTGCCCGCGACCACAGGAACACAGAAGACGCGGATTGAAGCCCGGGATCGTGTGTCGGCAAGCGGCGGGACAGCGCGGGACACTGATAAGTATGATTTTCCTTTACAGGCTGCCGCGCAAGGAGGGGGGCCCTGGAGCTTGATGGGGGGGGCCTGTATACCTTTGGGTCTGCTGCTGTATACCGTATATACTCGCGTATAAGCCGAGGGGGGACTTTTCAGCCCAAATTTTGGGCTGAAAAACTCGGCTTATACGCGAGTATATACGGTATGTTATTTTTCTGAACGACAGCAGTGTTTCAGAGTTAAACATGTCTGGCTGAAGTCATAACCATTTTACTTTCAAGAGCAGTCTTTTGACGATCTTAAAGCTGGGATCTCCTTTCTATCACCCACAGAATGATTCCAATATGGATGTTCTATTTTCCTCCATGATTACACTGTCATTGATTTTAGATACATCTTTTTTAATCACTTCCACATCACAGTGAAGTTCACCAATCTGTATCACAAGTTCTGACTGTGTGTAAGCTCTCTATGATCTACTGTTCTAAACATATTCACAAACAAAATTGAAATTCAAAATAAACCAGGTTTCAGCTCTCTAGGTCCTACCATTCTTCACATATAAGCAAATACAAAAGCAAATATCGATTGAAATCTCTTAAGGTACTGTTACACAACGCAATATCGATTGCAATATCGCCTCAAAGTCACGTGGTGTGGTCAATTGCAATTGATATTGTGAGTGCATCGTGTCATGTAACATGGCGATGCGACTGTGATTTATCGCTGGAGCGATATCGCCTGATTTATGTGCAGACAATTAATTCAGGCGATATTGCATAAACGATGTGGTAGGATCGCTCAATGTGACACTGCAATTGCGATGTTGCAAGCAATTTCCCCTATTCAATACATTGCAAAATATCGCTCGCTGGATTGCTCATACCCAGCGAACGAAAGTTGCTTTCATCATCCTATGCCTATTGCCTATGATATCTCCCTGTGTGACATCTCCAAGGCAATCTTGGAAAAGTGCCAAAAACGTGTGCACTCCCGTGAAATTGCAGGCGAAATCGAATTTGATATTGCGTCATGTAACGGTATCTTTACGGTCACCACTAGAGAGAGGTGAAATGTCTGTACATAGTAAACAGTTATGTTTGCTTCATACACATACACAACAAGTTAAAATGCACCGATGCAAAACCAGGTAATTCTACTAGTACATCATTGAAGTGTAACTCACAGTATGATAATAATAATATAAAATTAAGACAAAATAAAAGTACATTGCTCTAATAACTGCAATAAAGTTCACGTCAAACATGCTCATGAAAATGAGCCAGGGTACCTGAAACTTACAGATCCACTTACGGTATAAGTAGCAACAGTCAATTAAATACACAGGTTAAATGTAAACTGAAGCAGAGTCTATAATCAGCAAAGTAATCCACACAGCCTGTCTTTAGCTCCACTGAGGAGGTTGCGGACAATAACCTAGCTTCACCATGTTAGCCAGTAGATAGAAAAATATTAGAATCTGAAGGTCCTCAGTGCTTGATAACTTTTAATCGCTAACTGAAAAGATGGTAAGTATAGCAAGCTTTTGGGACACTGTGGTCCCTTCCTCAGGCTCATAATGACACGGATTCTGAAGACACATACCTATATACATAAGCAGGGCGAAACAATGAAAACAGCCTTAGATGCTGTAGTAAATGTGACAGGTGACGTAAAGCAGAGTCAGGCTAGGGAGGAAGAGATGGACTGGGCAATTGAAACTAAAAGTCTAAGATAAGCGGAACAAAAATTGTATTATTGTTATATGGTAGTGGTATAACCATTAGGGTTATATGGTACTACAGTATCTAAGACTGTTTGTTTTTTTTTTTTTGGTTAATTTACTGATGTATATATGTATGTGTCTTCAGAATCCGTGTCATTATCAGCCTGACGAAGGGGCCATAGTGTCCCGACAGCTTGCTATGTTTACCATCTTTTCAGTCAGCCATTAAAAGGTATCAACCACTGAGGACTCTCAGATTCCAATATTTTTCTGGCTTCTTTATGAATCTTAAACAGATGATCCAAAGCCCAAAGTACCTTTCCACGTAAATCCTTATCCATTTAATACCATAATTACTGAAGGGCAAACCCGCCGATGTTCTGGTTTGGCGGAGCCGAACAGACTTCTAAGTCCAAGTTTGGGGCCGAACATGACTTAAGCCTCCATGGGAGATGCTAAAATGTATGGGCTGTTTTCAGATTACTCCAACAGCCAATCACAGACCCCCATTCTCTATGACAACGGCTGTGATTGCCTGTTCCGCCCTTCAGCAGTGAATACCCAGGAAGTTATTGAGCGCCCCAGAAGTACAAGCAGTAGGACGTCTGGACGCTGGTAAGTATAATGCTGTTTAATTACTATTTTCTTTTTTTCAGCTTCCCCACCAACGAATCAAAATGTAACACAGACTTTCCAGGGAAGTCTGCATTCAGAGGCTGTGCCCAAACACTAGGTGTTCAGTACGGACCCCGAACATTAGAGTTCAGGTTCGCTCATCCCTAACTATAACCTAAACCATTTTCTATCATACTTAAATAAGTACATTTCCTTCTATTCTCTAACTGCCCTAGCTAACAACTTTTCTATTTTTATCTCTTCCTGTCTGATGAAGCTTCACTTGAGAATCCCAGTGCACGTTGGGATGTTGAAACAAAGTGTCATCAAGGGCAGAGGCTGCGATCACTGACAGAGCCTCTGTCGCCTTCCTAAAACATCATCAGTGATGTTTGTTTCAGTGACTGGGCTGGTCCCAGCATGATGTGCACAAAGATGGTGCACTCTCTGTTGTCGGATCAGCAGTAATGAACTGTCACAATATGTGACACGCAGAGAACGGTGACGTCACTTATACGATTAGTTGATGTTGGTATTTAACATCACCAACCTAAAGATGAGATGCTGCCACTGAGCATTCCACATCACCTGGTGGCTGAAATTGGAGAGTGAAATCACTTGAGTTTTGACAGCAAACAATAGTACAAAGGAGTGCAGTCAAGCAGCTGTAGCTGTACAAGTGTAATGGTGGATATGGTGGGTTTTGTTGTAACTGCATTTTAGAAGCGTTTTGTTCTTGCAATACTGAGCATTCCACCCTTCCCCACTTCCTGTGTACAAATTACACTCCTGAGTTTAATAATTGAATTACTGGGAACATGTCCTTATTTGGTCATTCTACAAGTCTTCTGTTTGTAAATGTTTGTACCACCCACCCGGAGTGTCAATGGTACTGGTTTTGGATGGTGGGTTGGGAGAGGAGAAGCAGTGTGATTTCAGTCAGTCTGTGTGGAATGCTGAAGCTGAGGTGAGCTCTCCAAAGGCATGGGAGAGTCACCTGGATTACCTGGATATACAGGGAAGCTGTGGGAGGAAGTGTTAGTTCTGCCCATATATATAGTGCTATCTGTAATCATGATAAAGGTCACCTGTGTCTGCATGTGTGCAGTCTCTGGCCATCAGGCCGGATGTGACATATCGTAACTTAGAAGGAGGTGGGCGGGCAAATAGTGCTAAAAGTAAACAGAGCCTTAGCTCAGAACACAGCGTCTAGTTGCCTAGAAACATCAGGCAACTGCACAGTTGAGACTGCAATCAAGATCTATGTAGGGGGGGCGTGTCCAGCAGCTAATGGCGCCGGACGCGTACTGAAGAGGCTCTCTCACACAGATCCTGAAAGCGGCACTTTACGGCTCTTACCGAGCTCCAAACAACCTCCCCGGTGCTCACCTGTCATCAGAGCAGAGCCGGACATGCCGAGAGCGAGCTCCAGGAGAAGAGACACCGGGAACAAGCTCACGGACTTTTTCCAGACTGAGGGGCAGAAGTCCTCCAAGATGGCGCCCGCTAGAGAAGACGCAGCAGCCCGGACCCGCGAATCTGCACACTCTCCCCGTTCTCCCTCCCGCTCAGCAGACCATAACCCGGTGAGTAGGGATGACTCACCGATTACTAAGAAGTATATGAGAGACATGCTGGGAGCCATGCGGGACTCTATGCTGTGTGAGCTGCGAGGCATGAGAGAGGAGATGAGGGCAGACATAGCGGCCATAGGAGAAAGAACATCTAAAGTGGAAGCTAAAATGGCCGACTATGCCTCGGCCCATAACATCCTGGCAGACAGTTACGATATCCTTGACAGGGAAATGGGCTCTGTGCAGTCTAGACTATGCCACTTGGAGGATGGCCTCCGTAAAAACAACATTAAACTGAGAGGGGTGGTGGAGACGCAGGAAGCAGAGGACCTCCCCGAGACTGTAGCTGCTTTCCTTACCGCAGCACTGCCGGATATGTCTCCGGAGATGCTAAAAATTGTGAAGGTTTATAGGCTCCCAAAACCGGCTACATTACCTAAAGAGACCCCAAGAGACATTTTAATTTCATTCCTGAGGCCTGATGTCAGAGACGTACTTCTCCATACCATGAGAGCAAATCCCTCATTGCCAAAGCCCTTCGACAAAGTGGCTACCTACCCGGACCTGTCACCAGGAACATTAGCAAAGAGACGTGAATTTTCCTCCAGCTGCCGTATTTTACGGGAGAAGGGAATCCAATACGCATGGGGCTCTCCTACATCTGTTAACTTTCGCTATAAGGGGTCCAGGCACTCATTTGCATCCCCGACCCTTCTCAGAAAGGCTTTGAAATCTTGGAACCTGGCGACTTCCAGTCCACACCCACCGAGATCCCCACATGAGGATGTCCAGGGCCCACTCCCACGGGGACAAGACTGACCGTGACGATGCTTGAGAACAGTAATTTTGGATCTTTGTGACTTGACCTCTACGTTTGGTTATTACCAATTTAGTCCCACCGAGCTCTCTCCGAAGCCTCGTTGAGAACTCTAGGGCTCACTCGAGTCCTGGCTCTTCCAGAGAGAGGTGCCTGATGGGACTGCCATTCCTACCCCCCCCCACACACGATCAGACATATTAGTCTGACTATATTGCAAGTTTACATTTGTATTACCTTCCCTGTATTTTAACCTCCCCTACCTAATTCCTCTCCCAGCTACCTTTCCCCTTCCCTCTCCCCCCCCCTTCTGTACTTTCTTTAAACATTCATTCTTATCTTCTTCTCTTTCTTTTATCTCTCTGGGGATTGTTTCTCGGCTGTCCCCCTCGCTGTTTACACTCACTGGCGGTGCTCTCACAGTTTTCATCAATGTCTCGGTCTGTTGTGTCCGACTTGTCTTCCACTCTGCAGATAACATCGCTTAATGTCAGAGGACTGAACTCTCCAGTGAAACGCTCCTTCTTGTGGAGAGAAACCAAGCGACTCAAAGCAGACGTTCTTTGTATCCAGGAAACACACCTACTATCTGAGGACAACCATCGGGTAAGACACCCTGCCTACCCTCACATATTTTTCGCTAACAACAAAACAAAGAAAGCAGGAGTTTGTGTGATGGTGAGTGGTAGAGTCCAGTTTCAGCTGAAATCAATGGAGGCCGACCCTCTGGGGAGACACCTCACATTAAAATGTCACATAGCAGGGGAACTGTACACCATAGTGACGGTTTATGCCCCGAACACAGGCCAAAAGAGATTTTTGAGGTCCTTCCTTAAAAGGACAACAGACTCTGCTGAGGGATCCCTAGTGGTGTGCGGTGATTTTAACCAAGTGATGGAGACTAGACTGGACTCTTCTACACAGCCCACAAGAAAGGGGAGGGATCTGGCCGAGGTGACTAGGGAATTCAGACTCCATGATGTGTGGCGGTACAGGCATGCGGAGGAGAGGGATTACACCTTCTTCTCCAATTCTCACAAATCTTATTCTAGAATTGATTTCTTTCTAGTAAGAGACGATATTTTGCCCCACTGCACTGACACCTCAATAGGTCTGATCTCATGGTCGGACCATGCTCCGGTAACACTATCGATCAGACTGGGGCAAAAACGCAGTACCTACCGCCGATGGAGAATGAATGTCGGGCTCCTATCTGACCAACACACCCTTGACTACCTGGATGCAAAGTTAGAGGAATATTTCCACATAAATGACAACAAAGAAGTGACGGACGGCTCCCTCTGGCACTCTCATAAGGCTGTCCTTCGGGGCCTCCTTATTCAGAAAGCCTCGCAGAAAAAAAAAGAGCGGGAGAAGTTTTGGAGAGAGTTGACGGATCAAATTGTGGAATTGGAGAGGGTAAACAAAATTACACCCTCCTCCCTTTTGTCCTCTCAAATTTTAGAGCTACGTACTAAACTTAGAGCCCAATTACTCTTTTCTCACGAACTAAGCCTGAGGAAAATAAACACTCAATATTACTCGGCAGGAGATAGAGCAGGTAAGCTACTTGCTAAAAGACTAAAAAAACGGGTGACACGATCCATGGTGACTTCTATGTCCACGTCCGAGGGAAGACAGGTTAGGGACCCAACGGAAATAGTGGAGGTAATGGCAGACTATTACTCCAGACTATACAACCTAGCAGAGGACCCCCAGACCCCGCAACCTTCGCAGAGCCTAATACAAGACTATCTGACGCGACTTAACCTCCCGTCCCTACAGCCGGACGTACTGTCTGACTTAAATGAACCTTTCAGGCTCTCTGAAGTGACGGCAACCATCCAAACGCTTAAATCTAACTCAGCCCCAGGCCCAGATGGGTTTGCCAATGAATATTACAAGATGTTCTCGTCTCGTTTGGCTCCCTACCTGCTCCGACTCTTCCGGTATTGGCAAGCGGAGGGAACACTTCCAGCTGAAGCTCTGGAGGCTCAGATTACCACCATCCAAAAGCCGGGGAAACCTCCTGACATGCCGGGCAGTTATCGACCCATCTCGTTACTCAATACGGATGTGAAGATATATGCTAGGCTGTTAGCCTCCCGCCTAGCACGGGTAATTCCGATGCTGGTGGATTCGGACCAGGTGGGCTTTGTAGCGGGACGTCAAACAAGAGATGGGACCAGACGTATGTTGGACCTGATTGAGATAGTAGAGAGGAGGGGGACCCCCAGTGTATTTCTGTCCCTGGACGCGGAAAAAGCGTTCGACAGGGTACACTGGGGTTATCTAAGGGAAGTCCTAGGCAAATTTGGATTCTCTGGCCCGATCCTTAGGGCGATTCTGAGTTTATACACCAATCCAGGGGCCCGAGTATCTATGTCAGGATACTCTTCACAACAATTCGCCATCACAAATGGGACGAGGCAGGGTTGTCCCTTGTCTCCCCTGATATTTGCCCTGGTCATGGAGCCTCTTGCCGCCTCGATCAGGTCCAACCCAAACATCTCGGGTATTCAGGTGGGATCTAAACAACATGTCATAGGATTATATGCAGATGACGTTATAATAACTTGCACGAGCCCCAACACTTCTATCCCAGCAGCAATTCAAGAACTTGATGCTTTCTCCAAAATATCTTACTACAAGCTGAATATGGGAAAGTCGATGGCTCTCCCGATTAATATAACGGGAGCGGAGCTGGGGGACCTCTCATCCCAATTCCCCTGTACTTGGGCACCGGATGGTATACCCTACTTGGGAGTCGTACTTTGCTCCACACAAAATATAGCTCGTGTTAACTTACTGAAAATGATGAGTTCACTGAGAGGCTCCCTAGACTCTGGTCCCAGTCCTCCCTTGTCCTGGATGGCTCGCATCCAGGCGTTCAGGATGATCTGGTTACCTAGATTGCTATACCTTTTTCGATGTCTCCCACTGAGCTACCCGAGTAAACTTCTCACTCAGTTGCAGAGACAAATTAACGGTTATATTTGGGCAGGGGGCAGACCAAGGGTCAACAGACAGACGATGTACCTAAAGCTGAAGGGCGGAGGCATGGGAGTACCTGACGTGGTTACATATCTAAGAGCGACAATTCTCGAGGCGACGAGGGAGTTGTGGAGGGGCCGCAAAGATTTAGGCTGGGTACAGTTGGAGATGGAAATAGCACCAGAGATTACACCAAACAAGCTGCTGGCTGGAGTTGGATTGGGTTCGGTTCAGATAGCTCATCCATTGGCTACTGTTCGATCGTTGCAGACAGTCTGGAGCAGAGCTCCTGCCTCCTGGACCAAGTTGGCCCCTGAGAAGCTCCCCTTGGAAGCTTTCCAGGTTCATATACCTTTGCTAAATCTGGCCACGTGGCGTGATTTGGGAATTGACACCCTGGGGGTCTTGGTGAGAGGTGGTAAACTACTCCCTTTCCGGGAATTTACCGGAGATAGGGGTGTGTTGCAGAACACCTTCCTTCAGTATTCCCAGATTTGTCATTTTCTCAGATCCTCAAACTGTACACATGACCTGAAGCAGCCCACTCCCTCCCCATTCCAGCAACACCTTCTCTCCGAAAGCACCGTCCATAAGGGCCTATCCTCTATTTATGAGGGTCTGGTGACTCAGAACTCTCCCAACAAATTACATTATATGGTCATTTGGGAAAAAGAACTTAACTTTTCTGCGGAGGTGGATGACTGGGAGGGAGCAATCAGATGTGTTACCCAAGCCACAAGGTGCATAAATCATTTGGAAACTCTCAAAAAAATACACTTAAGATGGTACACTCCTCCCTCAAGACTGGCTAGATTTGGTTCGGGTGGCTCTCACCTATGCTGGAGACAGTGCGGACACAAGGGAGACTTAGCCCACATGTGGTGGGGTTGTCCTAAGATATCACAGTTTTGGACACTTGTGGCTAGCCTGATGGGATCGGTTACAGAGACGTTTATCCCCTTAACACCACAACTTGCAGTATTACATGTAGGAGCGGAAGCCCTTCCTCCAATCCCCAGACACGTCACTTCTTACATTCTAACCGCAGCCAGACTGTGCGTAGTGACAGCATGGAAGAACGTAGCGCCCCCATCTCTAAGTGACGTTATCAAAAAATTGAATTTGATTTTCTGCCACGAATACCACCTAGCTATGGACGCCCCAAGACGCAGGTATGTTGCTGAGGCCTGGCAACTTTGGGCGCAGCATCCAGCAGCCATGAAACCTGTGATAGGAGCAACAGCCGATCCAACTGATCAGCCGAGAGGCAGCCCCATTACTCCATAGCTTATAATCTAGTTTCTCCAGCTTTCCTTTTCTCTTAACTTACTCTCTCTTTCTCTAACGGCCTTATTTCTCTTCTCCCCTTTTTTTTTCCCTTTTCATCATGCCTAAGAACTCTCCCCCTCTTCCCCTCTTTCCACCTTCCCTTCGTACAAGCCCCGATATGTCCCCTTCCAACTCTCCTTCCCCCCTTCCTCCCTCCCCATCCCCTTTACCCCCCAGTTTATTCGCTTCTCCCCCCTTGGAAATTTAATTTTGGGGGGTTGGGCTCCCGCCTGAAAAGCCTCAGTTACAAGTCTGACCTACTTTGCATAAAACCCACTGACAATTTCGCCTGGAGACATTGGTACCTGCCTCATGAGCAGAGATTACACAGCATATTCGACCCCTCCATCACTGTGAGGACCCTGAGTCATTGGATTACACATGTATTCTTAACGCCACGTATTCTTAATGCTATGTAAAGGTCGAGACCCTACCTCCTTCTATCTCGTTTGTTATCTGCACTTCCCTCTTCCTCCCCCCCCCACCCCTCCCCCCCCCTCTTTCTAGCCCATTTAATATCCCCGGTGTTTGATTATAATTGACGTATTGTCACTGATTTTCAACATATGTTGCTGTTTCAGATGCTTACTTATGTTGTTATGCGATTGTGTTTATCCTTTACACCCAATAAAAACTTATTGAAAACAAAAGATCTATGTAAGAGGAGGGGGGAGCAGCTCCGAGGGGAGAGATTAGTGACATAGTGATTTGCAAAGCAAACCACTGTCACAAAGACCGGCCGGTCTTTTAGACATTGTGTAAGAAAAAAACCCCCACTAAAGAGGTTGAGAAGCAGACTGTACATGGGGATGCACTAATTGTAGTGAAATTAGAGTTGATTACAGATAGCACTATATATATGGGCAGAACTAACACTTCCTCCCACAGCTTCCCGAGGATGAAGCCGTTGTTTTAGAGCGGCGATACGCGTCGGTCCCTGCTGCTATGTGCCCCGGTCTCCTGACCTGCTATGGTGACTATAACTTATCTTTGACTTTTTTCCAGGCATTGGTGTTGCATTGTCCTGACTTTTGTTTATCCTTTATGTTTTCTCACCCTGCTCACAGGTAAATGATTTTTGATGCCTCAGCATTAACTGAACTGACCATTCCAGTTTATGGTGTGCTCTCCTAGACCTGTGTTACTGACCTCAGAGCTTTTGTCCTTAATTAGCTCTTAGGCAGGACTGACATTATTGTATTTGTGATTTTTTTCATTCTTGTTACTCCATAGGGACATTAGGTCCCTGTACTATACTTTATCACAGGATTCTATGAGTCGCATCTCACTGTTTTGTACATTGGTGCAATATACTTTGATTCAATATTAGCTGAGCTGCATTATCTTTCAACTGGGTTTGATGATTGCTATTCATGATTTTCTTGTTTTTTGATCAATGCCACCTATATTGTCCTGGAATCTCTTGTTTTTTTCATTCTTTCATGTCAGCAGGCTTGCCTTCCTGTAAGTCTAGTCACCAGCGGGTCCTAATCAAATATTTAAACCCATGTTTTGGTCTCATGATACAGCTATTCTGATGACATCTGGGGCCATAGTCACTGCTGTGTTGGTGGTTGTCCATCACACATTTTAAGTGTTTTTATTCTGTTTGTGTTTTTTGCTCATATTTCTCTGTATTATTGTTAATAAAGATTTACAAATTTTTTGAATTATTGGTCTGTTTCTCTGATCCCGGTCATTTGTACATGCTTTCTGGTTCTTTCCTCCTTTTCATTATTGGTGTATAGCATGTGACTGGTGGATCGCCTTCTAGTGCCACTCTAACACATTTCTTTGCCACACTGAATATGGGCATGTAACCATATAGGGGTAAAGGGGGCGGGGTCTACACTGTGAGCCTACAGCTGATGTGGAAACAATGTACCAGATTATCTCAGCATACAACACAGTTGCTAAGCAATGTCAGAATGTCAGGATCACTGAAAACTCCTAAGGGTGCTTTCACACCACGATTTTGAGGGAGCCGATGCTGTCAGATATAAATCGGACAGCATCGGCTCCCTTCTGATGCCTGGAATCGGGTGCCAAATAGGCACCCGATTCCGGCATAAAATCGGCGCCGGGCTGCAAAAAAAAAAAAAAGTTTATTCTCACCTCTCCCCGAGCCCCGCCGTCAACCGCCATCTTCCTCTAGGTTCCCGGTGGCTCCCGCAGGCTGCCGATGTCAGCAGTGGTGTACCTCTGCTGTACACAGGACCTGCGGTGATGTCACAGTCACGTGACCGCGGGTCCACCATGGTGAACCCGCGGTCACATGACTGTGACATCACCGCAGGTCCTGAACAGCAGAGGTACACCTCTGCTGACACCGGCAGCCTGCGGGAGCCACCAGGAGCCTAGAGGAAGATGGCGGTTGACGGCGGGGGCTCGGGGAGAGGTGAGAATAAACTTCTTTTTTTTTTTCTTTTTAACCCTTGTGCTCCCAGGAGCAGTTTTACTGTACTGAGCATGCTCAGTACAGTAAAATGGGGTCCGAGGAGACATCAGATGTTTCCTCGGACCCTTCTCCATAGGGCCCCATGTTAGGGATCGGGTCAGATCGGATGTGCACTAAATGCCATCCGATTTGGTCCGATCCGAGTCTGTCAGATTTTGTAATCGGATGAAAAAATCGTTGCAGGCAACGATTTTTTTCTCCTGAAAAAAATCGGCCAAAATCGGGCAGAATCGGATCGGACCAAATCGGATGGCATTTAGTGCACATCCGATTTGGTCCGATCCCCATAGGGATGCATGGGATCCGAAAATCGGTCCGATGCTGTCCGATTTTTTTCGGACAGCATCGGAAATGCAAAAATCGTAGTGTGAAAGCACCCTTAGATGCTTGTCCCACGGAAAGATCTGTCATCTGGCTCCACACAGCCTAACCACAATCTCTGTTAACCCTTCGTCTGCTGGCTTCCCACACTGCTCACTATCAGCCTGCTCTCAGAAGCTGTGGAAATACACACACAATGCTGGCAGATGCTGGCTACGCCCACATAGCCATAATATGCATTTTTTAAGAGAGCGCAGAAAAATGTGAGAAAATAAGTTTATGACACAAAAATGCATTCTCTTAGCTGCTATGTGACCCATCATTAATAACCAGTGCAGTATTGGGGGGTGGGGGTTGTTTGTTTTCAATGAAATGACATTTACACTTTAAAGTGGTTAAAGGGCAGCATCCTCTCAGGATAAGCAGTGCAATCATTGATAAATGATATCAAACTTATGCAGGAAGCTACCATATATTGATGGGGTGTAGAGTGTACATTAATGAGAAAAAAAAATGAACTTTTTTGAATTTACCAAATGGCTGCAATGAAACAAAGAGTTGAAAATTTAAAGAGGTCTGAATACTTTCCATACCCACTGTATATATTTTACAGTACATCATTCTGGATGCATCCACACCCAGTAATGATGGCTTTGTAAACTAGGATGCCGATCCCTGTGGGGTGCAATTATGTTATATAGTGCTGGGCAGTATGCGAGCTCTAATAGTATGGTCATGACTAATAAGACTGTAATCCAGACACTGTGCAGTATATCTGTGTGACTGGCACCCAGATCAAGCAGTATTCTTGTGTATTTTTAGTACTAAAAACCACTAGCTTCATGAATGCTAGATGTATGAGTGATTGTAATGTTTAACTTTTAGTGTACCAGGAATTAATACTTGAGGGTCTAGCTACTATACATTATGAAGTTCCCTCGTGAAGAGTTTTTCAGGCTGTTACCCTCTGGAGCTTTAGAACAATCTTTGTTTTCATTACAGCCAAGATAAAAGTGGAACTGATCACTGAAAAGGACATCTCCAATCCAGCCTCCATTGCTGTCTTGCTCTGCACCATGATAGCTTATGAGAGTTGTGGCATGAGGTCAACGGAACACCTGTAGCTGGACGTCTACCTTGTATACCAACATCATGAAAATGCCTTCTGATGGTTTGTGTAAACACTAACATCTTGAGCTTGGTATGTGATGTCCACTTAACTTAAAGAGAACCTCAAATCACCTTTCTAACCCATCAATACCTGTCCCTGCAGCCTTACAATACATTCTAACACATCCCTGTCTCACCTTTTTTACTAATCTACGAGTACAATAATGTAGTTAGCAAACTTACAAAATTCTTGTCAGAGGGGTGTTCCTCCAAGCCATTTTGACTGGTAGGCGGGTCCCCTGTGCCACGCTACCCCTGCCTCGTTGCTCTAATATGACCTAATGGGAGTCATTATACAAACGCAGAGCTCGGGCACGATTTCAATATCGCGCCCACAACGTCACCGCTGCGACGCGGTCATGTGACGCCGGGATCGCCGCGTCACTTCCTGCCGCACACAGGTAGACTTCAGCATGCAATCTGAGCACGCACAAAGTCTGCCTGTGAGACCTGCGATCGGAAGTGACGCGTCCCGGTGTCACATGACCGCGACGCAGTGGTGACGTTGCGGGCGCAATATTGAAATCGTGCCTGAGCTCTGCGTTTGTATAATGACGCCCATTCAGGCATATTAGAGCAACAATGCAGGGGTAGCGCAGCACAGGGGACCCGCCTACCGGTCAAAATGGCTTGGAGGAACGCCCCTCTGACAAGAGTTTGCAGGGATGTGTTAGAATGTATTGTAAGGCTGCAGGGACCGGTATTAATAGGTTAGAAAGGTTATTTGGGGTGACAGGTTCCCTTTAAATTACAGGATGGATAAATGACAGCCGATACAGACTGCCTAATCCATGGGCGGCATGTATTAGGCACTGGCTGTAAGAACTTAGAAGCGCTTCAAGGAGTAATAAACCATATTTTGCGGATTATAAAACGCACTGGATTATTAGACACATGGGTCATTCCATGTCAAATGAGCCAATGCTCAACCCTCTATATTTTTAGTTCTTATATTTTGCTCTTTGGTAACACTGTGTAATACTTTTTTTCCACTGCTCATGGCAGAGGTGTATGTGATGATTTAGAAGGCAGCGTGAAACATCTTGCCACTCGAGCCTCCAGAGATCATATTCAGATCAAATAACACCCATGCAACTTTTCATCAGGACTGAGAAAAATATTAATGTATTGTAGAAACTAGAACTATAAAGAGGAGAGTTTGTTAAAACATCGGTTACAGGAAGCAGAGCCCACTACGGGGACTCAACATGACCACACTTTCATTCCATGTACGGTAATTAAACAGAAATAAAAACAAGGAGTTTTTCAAACAGCAACTACAGTGAAGACCATGAATCGATTAGAGGCAGCACAAAGATCGGAAATGGATCACAACTGGTGATGTGACCTGTGAATATGATCGGCACTGGTAACTGGATAATGAGTAGTACTGATTTTTCTGCCTCCTTCTGCTCCAACCCCATCCCGATCCTTTGTGTATCCAGGAAAACCAGACAATTTAAAAGTAATAAAAAATGAGATATTAACTCAGGTGACCCAAACCCCTTAGGGTACCTTTACACGCGGCTACATTTCTAGGGTGGCTACAGGTAACTTACTGGTTGCAGTGAAATCATGGAGAGATTATTCCATTTGTACACAGCAACAAGATAGAACCTTGTCTCCATGATTTCACTGCAACCAGTAAGTTACCTGTAGCCACCCTAGAAATGTAGCCGCGTGTAAAGGTACCCTTAGGGTGCTTTCACACTGCGATTTAGTTAAATCCGATGCTGTCCGATGAAAATCAGACAGCATCAGATCTAAACTGATCCTTGCAATCGGATGCCAAATAGGCATCCTATTCCGACATTTTGCATGATCAGTTTGGTCTCCTGTCACCTCGCTCCCCCTCCTCTCTGCCTCCTGTCATCTCGTCCCCTGGTGTCTCCTGCTGTGACCCTGTTGTCTCCTGCTGTCCCCCTGTTTTCCCGATGCTGTCCCCCTGTTTTGCTCTGGTGTCCCCTGTGGTCCCTCTGCTGTCCCCCTGCTCTCCCCTTCCCTCTTCTCTTCTCCTAGCTCCTCCTGTCATTCCAACATAAAAAATCTTTATTCTCACCTGCCAGCGCTCCCCCGGCATGTCCATAGAGCTCCCGATCGGTTTAACAGGACCTGCGATGATGTCAGAAGCATCATTGGGTCACATGAGCGGTTACCACGGTACCACTCATGTGACCCAATCAGCTGATCGGGTTGTGACATCATCCCAGGTCCTGGTTACCGAGCAGGAGCTGATGGAGACGCTGGGGGAGCGCTGGCAGGTGAGAATAAAGATTTGTGTTAAACACTTGATTTTAGTTAGATTTCACTTCCGCAATGTATGTATATACATTGCGGAAGTGAAATTAGGCGGCACACAATAGTTTTAGTCTACTGAGCATGTACTGAGCATGCTTAGTACACTAAAATCGGGTCTGATGATGTATCAGATGTTTCCTCGGACTCTGCTCCATAGGGCCCCATGTTAAAGGCATCGGATTGGATTTGGCATAATTGCCATCCGATTTGCCTCCGATCCGATTCTCTCCAATTTTTTTCAGGAGCCAAAATCGCAGCAGTTATGCCAAATCCGATCCAATCCCCATTGGATAACATGGGGGCTGATTCGGATCCGATGCTGTCCGATTTTAATCGGACAGCATCGGATTTAACTAATTCGCAGTGTGAAAGCACCCTAAACTGGCCATACTATTCTGACACTAAAGGAAGCAACCATTGTTAGTAAGGGATTGTGGACAAGATTAAATTTCACGCAAGTAGAACCTGACCCCTAAAAATCAGCCCCCAGCAAAGTTTATAAAACTGCTTTTTTACCTTCAGATCTGCGGCTTTTCAGTTCTTGAGAAGTCATACAAGGCGTTCCTTGTGGTTTCTCATCGCCGCCTGCACATCAATTATTCATGCCCAGATGGGCGTGCTAAGGCATTGTGATCTCCCTCGCTTCCTTCCATGGACGGTATAGCCGGTATTACGCTATTCGCGTCATATCCGGCTATAGTGACGTCGTACACCCAGTGGGTGTAGGATGGACCTCGCAATGCGCATTGTGCATGTGCGAGACTATTTTATGGCAGCTACGGCAGCTCATCAAGCTGCTGTAAAGTAACCTCGCGCATCGCGAGGTCCTCCCTACACCCAATGGGTGTACGACGTCACTGTAGCCGGATATGACGCAAATAGCGTCATACCGGATATACCGCTCATGGTGGAGGGTGAGGGAGATCACAATGCCTTAGCATGCCCATCTGGGCGTGAATAATTGATGTGCAGGCAGTGATGACAAGCCACAGAGAATGCCTTGTATGACTTCTCAAGAAATGAGAAGCCGCAGATCTGAAGGTAAAAAAAGCAGTTTTATAAACTTTACAAATACCCATTTTGACACAAAGGGATGCCTACAATGCTATACTGGTGGTGCAGGGACATGTATAAATAGGCTGGGGGCTGATTTTTAGGGGTCAGGTTCCCTTTGGTAAGTGCAGACATGCTTTTTGCACCAATTTTGAGTCACCTTTTGCCACAAAACTTTATGCCTATCCTTAACACAGCAAAGTCTATGAGAATTCTGAAGTGTTGTGCGCACAATGTTTATTTTTTCCATGCAGTTTTGGTGAAGATATGTTTTGTAGCCCTCCCAGCCATTGACTATTCTAAAAAAAAATGCATGGCAACAATGTGCCCCCAAAACACGGTGCGTTTTCTAGCCCGAGGATGCACATTTGCTGCAGAAACTTTCTGCACCAAATACTAAGCGTGCACACATATATTAGAAAAAGAACCCGTTTGAGCATAGCAGTTTACACTTAGATCCTGGTGATTAAATTTCACCTCTCAGGAGACCAAAAGAATTTCAAAAAGTGCACAAAGATACTTCAAAACAATATAGTAAATACCAAAAAAACAAAGTATTATGTAAATAATATGAAATTTATTTACTTCAAATCATGTGACTAAAGGCAGGAGATAAAAAGGCACTGCATATGCTAAATACATATATACAATATTTAGACAAGGAATAACATGGATATATAGCAGTACAAAAACACACCATCTGTGTCACTTATAGGAACATACAATTGATTTCAATACATCAGGTCACATTCAGTAAACTGCATTAGAATCAAAATTAGACCATGAGTGTATCAGTTTTACATAGGTAGTTTAAAGTGCCAGTGCATATTCAGTGGTTAAACCATTGCAAAGCCACAATCATGGTCTAGTATAAGCAATTCTATACCTATGAGCATTGGAGATAACAACTGAGTGCACATAGGAAATATAAGACAGCTTGGCCCTCATTCATTCCACAAGGTACGTTTCACAGACATAATTACCCATTGCTTCCTCAAGGGAGGAATAGAGTCGATAAGAGCCCCGCCATTATGTTAGTACCCATCGGCTTTATACGTTAGCGGCACCCGATACCGGAATCCGGAACCCGGAAATACGTGACGTGCACATGCATGATGTATCTTTTTACATGTCAGCACATTGCTCCAGCCTGCACCTCTACCGCGTATGCGCCGGTTCCAGGACACATCACTGGGGAAATCGTGCATGCGAGGAGGAATATCAAGCGAGCAGAGTGGAGGATGGTCGCAGAAAGATACCACTGAACACAGAGGAACACATAGTACATATTAAGATGTTTTCTAACAATGCAAATCCAACTCAGTAGTTTACTATCTTAGTCCAATGGCATCATTGATGAGGCAAAATTTGCCACTTCTGCAGACTCATCCTCACAGAATCAGGTCACATATAGTGGTGATATTTCCGGTGTATGGGGGAGGGGGAAACATTCAGATGACCGTCTCATATCAGTTTAAAATCCAGATAGATAATATAAAAAGGATAAAACCTATATACACAAACAAGGGACCAAGAAAAAAAGGGAGAAAAAAGGAAAAAAAAAAGTGAGAAACACAAGAACCAAGATGGCGACAGCAAACACACCTTAACATCATAGAAATGATGAAAAACTTACATTTCTGTTGAGACCCTTAGGGGCTACATTATCCAATCGGAAAATCCACTTTGCTTCCAATTGAGCCAGGAATTTTATAAGGTCACTGCCTCTTATATGTCACCATGTACCACATCTATCCCTCTAACCCTCAGGGAGGAAGGGTCACAATTATGGCCCTTCTTGAAATGGTGAGGTACCATCTTTAACTGTGGTGCATCAGTTATTGATTTGGTAGCGCCAATGTCCAAGACATGCTATCTAACCCTTCTCCACAATTCCCTGGATGTAAAGCCCACATAAATCAATGAACAGGCAAAAATAGCATAGTAGACCACATATGTGGTAATACATGATTACATGATATCCGATGCCTGATCGAGAACTCGCGCGCCATCCGAGGAGAGGAAGTGGGTGGATCGCTGGACATTGTTGCAGGCAACATAGTAAACGCACGAAAATAACCCACTGTCGGTCCCTGAGAATTAAAGGGATTTGGTAATTGCGGTACATAGTGGCTTTTAACCAAAGTATTCCGTAAATTCCTGGCTCTCCTGGTGGTCAAAAGGGGGATCTCAGAAAGGAAATCCCTCAAAATCAGGTCAGATCCTAAGAGTAACGGGGAGGCGGGTCTCCCCGATTTAAAAAAATACTATCATGCGGTTTTGCTTTCTAGATTGGTGGATTGGAGGTTCAACAGTGTCCATAAACAATGGGTGACCCTGGAGGGTCTTCTCTCCCCTATATCTCTGTACTGGCTTCCCTGGCTTGAGGGGGCCTGGCGCCCTCCTCTGGCGGAGTGGGTCCCACTCACTCAGACGGTTCTAAGACATTGGGATAAGATTAACCGTTAATTGCAGCTGACCTCCAGACCAGGTAGGCTGAGTCCCTTGTTTGACAACCCCGCGTTCCCCCCTGCGATGGCTAGATCGACCTTTTTGTGTTGGTCGGTAAGTGACCGGATAAGCTTAGGACAGGTCGCGGATAGACTTGCAGGGTTCTGTGGCTGTGGGGGGCTCCGGGACCGAACCGGTGGGACACCGCTCTCGTGGATGGAGTTCGCCCAGATTCGAGATTATCTCTCGAGGATTCCTTTGGGGGTTCCGACACCATTTGAGTTGCTGATGCTTTCATCTGAGGGCCCTTCCCATGTGGTCTCCATGCTCTATGTCCTGGTCCTGGGTGGGCTGGCTTCCGACCCTCTTGGTTACATGGAGGCTTGGGAGAGAGATCTGCAGATCACCTTATCTGAGACTGATCGTCAAAAAAATCCTTGTACTCGCTCATAAAATGACGGTCTCATGTGCTGCTCAAGAGCGGAACTACAAAATTTTAACATGTTGGTACCGTTGCCCCACTTTCCTCCACAGGCTTGACCATGGAGTCTCAGATGCTTGCTGGAGAGGGGCTCTATGCTCCATATCTGGTGGTCGTGCGATCTCCTCCAACCCTTCTGGGGTCTGGTCTTTGAGGCGTTTCACCTGATGTCTGGTGTATATCATGAGCCTTCCCCCCAGATTGCCCTCCTGTCCTTGATTCCTACCTCCGTATCCTCAGCAAAGAGGGGAATTTTGAGGTTCTCTTTACTGGCGGCTAGAGCTGTCATTCCTAGACATTGGAGGTCGGCTGAGGTCCCTTCAGCGCTGGAATGGATAGCTGAGATGAATAAACTGAGTCGTATTGAGCCTCTGATGGCCGATGCTTACGGCACTGGATCAGACAGGGGCAGTACGTGGTTTCTCTGGTATTCTTTCAGGGAGAGCCCGGAGTTTGTAGACTGGCTGTTGCGGTCCTCTGTTCCTTCTTGAACTTGGTCAACCAGGCTTCCTCTTCCCTCCCACCCTCTCCCTTCTTTTCCGCCCCTACTTCCCTTCTGATACATTTACAAAAAAAGAAATATTGAATTGATTTCACGAATAAAACCATCAACAACATTTATTGGACTATTCTGTCTTTTTGGTGTGCAAGATTTCTTTTTTATACTTCCCTTCTGTCCCCCCCCCCCCTCCTGTGTCTTTTCGCTTTACCTTTCTTTTTTTCCTTTTCTCACTTTTATGGTCCGCAGGGATGTTGATGATGTTTAGTTGGCTGTTATACAGCGAGAGACTGCTTCCATTTAATTTCATGTTTCTTTATAATGTGATATACCGTATATACTCGTGTATAAGCCGAGTTTTTCAGCCCAAAAATTGGGCTGAAAAGTCCCCCCCATGGCTTATACACGGGTCATACGGTTGTGACGACCATCCGCTGTAAGGCTGAGCTGCTGGTAAGGCAGCACACCGAGAAACCCCGAGACCCTTAACCCCTATACATGGATCTGGAATTATAGCGGAGCCCAGGAGGTAGCTACCTATGGGAGCAGCAGAGCAGGGAGGTCATCTAGGAAGGGAAAAATCAGGAAGCGAAGAACGTAGTCAGAAGTCCGAGTCAAAACCGAGAGGGCAGCGAAGGTACAAAATCGTCAGGCGGTACAGAGTCGAAAATCCAGGCAAAGGTCAGAGTCAAAACCAAACACACACTATGTCACTTGGGGAACCAAAACTATATCTGGCGGCCTGCAAGACAGGCTCCAATGTATTTGAAGGGCGCGGTTACCTCCCATAGGCTGGAGCTCACAGCCTGATGACCTCATCCGGACCGCCCCTAGAGCCAGGCCAGATGGAGATGCACGACTGGCTCCACCCATCCCACCTCTGACAGAAGAACGCAGGCTGCGCCTAACGGACACCTCTGCAGGGCCCGCTCTTCTGCGACCAACACCACCCAGAGGGGAAACACAGCGGCGCTCAGCGACAGAGGCAGACGTCGCTGGAGCAGGTCCATATGAGGACAAGGCCTTCCTATCACCAGCACCACCAGACGAAGGAATCCGGCTCCTCCCAGCGGCCGAGGCAGGAACACCGGCCACCGAGTCCAATGGCGATGTGACAGTACCCCCCCCCCTCCACGAGGGGCCTCCGGACCCACAAAACCCGGTTTATTGGGATGAAGAAGATGAAACCTCCTGATCAAACCCTTGGCATGGATATTACCGGCAGGCACCCAGGACCTCTCCTCCGGACCATAGCCCTTCCAATGTACCAGATACTGCACGGATCCTCTCACCAAGCGGGAATCAAGGATTCGCTGAACTTCGTATTCCACGGCACCCCCGACCAAGACCGGAGGAGGAGGGGACCGGACAGGACGAATCGGAGATCGGTACAATTTGAGAAGGGATTTATGGAATACATTGGGCAGTTTGAATGATTGAGGGAGCTTCAGATGAAAGGCTACAGGGTTAATCACGTCAATAATTTCATACGGACCAATAAACCTGGGACCTAGTTTGGCAGACGGCACTTTGAGCTTGATATTTTTTGTGGACAACCAAACTTTGTCCCCAACTCCCAGGTCCGGACCCTTGGAACGCCGTTTATTAGCAGAAGACGCCTGCCTAGACTGAGCCCCCTTTAAGTTTTTGTTCACTTCAGACCAGATAGTCTTTAACTGATCTACGGACCTTTCTACCCCAGGAACGTCAGAAAGCCTAGAAGAAAATGAGCAAAAGCGCGGGTGCAGCCCATGATTACAGTAGAAAGGGGTGGTCTTGATGGACTCCTGGTACTGGTTATTCATGGCGAATTCTGCTAGTGGCAGATGTTCCACCCAATCAGATTGATGCTCAGAGACATAACAACGTAGATACTGTTCGAGAGCTTGATTAGCGCGCTCGGTTTGACCATTGGTTTCAGGGTGATAGGCAGAAGAAAAGGAACAGTCAATTCCAATCCGTTTACAGAATGCCCTCCAAAACTTAGAAACGAACTGGGTGCCCCTGTCAGAAACAATATTCACAGGAACACCATGCAATCGCACAACATGATTAATAAATACTTTGCTCAGGGTCTCGGAATTAGGTAACCCGGACAGCGGAACAAAATGACACTGCTTGCTGAATCTGTCTACCACTACCCAGATACAAGTCTTCCCTTCTGAGAGTGGCAGGTCAGTAATAAAATCCATGGAGATATGAGTCCAAGGACCCTCAGGGGTAGGCAAGGACTGGAGCAACCCGGCAGGGCGGTTGCGGGGAGACTTAGCGCGAGCACAGGTTTCACAAGCCAGTACATATTCCTTACAGTCCTTTACTATGGTTGGCCACCACAAACTCCTGGTTACAAGTCTGATGGTGTTATTGATACCAGGATGCCCTGCGAGGACGGAATCATGAGATTCCTTAAGGACTTTGAGGTGGTATGTGGCAGGGACGAATAGTTTCTGGGCAGGAGTAGTGTCAGGGGCCTGTTCTGGAGATCTACGAATCTCTTCCAGAAGGTCCAAAGACACAGCCGAGACAACAATCCCCTTGGCTAAAATGGGAGTCGGTTCAACGTCCCCGACTTGTATGGGGCAAAAACTTCGAGACAGGGCATCAGCCCTCACATTTTTAGTACCTGGTCGGAAGGTGATAACAAAATCAAATCTGGAGAAGAACAAAGCCCACCTAGCCTGTCTAGGATTCAGTCTTTTCGCTGACTCCAAGTAGGTCAGGTTTTTGTGGTCAGTAATTACGGTAATCTTATGTTTGGCGCCTTCGAGGAAGTGGCGCCATTCCTCGAAGGCCCATTTGATTGCCAACAACTCTCGGTTACCTATGTCATAATTCATCTCGGTAGATGAAAATTTTCGGGAAAAGAAGGCACACGGACGAAGCTGAGTGAGGGATGCAGTGCCTTGTGACAGCACTGCTCCCACTCCAACTTCAGAGGCATCTACCTCTACAATGAAGGGGCGGTCCAGATCAGGCTGAACCAATATTGGGTCAGAGGAGAAACATTCCTTTAACTTAGAAAACGCATAAATTGCTTCAGGCTTCCAATTAACCACATCCGCCCCTTTACGCGTCAAATCCCTTTAATAAATTTGCGGTAATAGTTAGCGAAACCCAAGAATCACTGCAGTGCCTTCAGAGACTTGGGTTGTACCCATTCCTTAATGGGTTTAATTTTGGCAGGATCCATGCGAAAACCTTTAGCAGATATAATATACCCCAAAAAGTTTATCTCCTCCTCCATGAAGACACATTTCTCTAATTTGGCGAATAAAGAATGCTCTCTGAGTCTCTGGAGCACAGTACGGACATGTCGGACGTGCGACCAAAGACCAGGAGAAAAAACCAGAATGTCGTCCAAATAAACAACCACATATACACCACTGATGTCTCTGAATATATCGTTCACGAAATTCTGAAAAACTGCAGGTGCGTTGCTTAACCCGAACGGCATTACGAGATACTCAAAATGGCCGAGAGGCGTATTGAACGCGGTCTTCCACTCATCGCCTTCTTTTATACGGACCAGGTTATATGCTCCCCTGAGGTCCAGTTTGGTGAAATACTTGGCTCCCAACAGCTGATTATAAAGATCAGGGATGAGTGGAAGAGGATACTGGTTTTTCACAGTGATCGCGTTTAATTCGCGGTAATCAATGCAAGGTCTGAGGCCGCCATATTTCTTTCCCACAAAAAAGAAACCGGCCCCTACTGGTGAGGTGGACGGTCTAATATACCCCTTTCTCAGACTGTCTGCTATGTAATCATTCATAGCCTGACGTTCAGGACCAGAGAGGTTAAATATTCTCCCCTTTGGGAGACGAGAATCAGGTATCAAATCTATGGCGCAATCATACTTTCTGTGAGGGGGTAATTTCTCTGATTCCTGAATAGAAAATACATCCTCAAAATCTCTAAAGGCATATGGTACAAAGGGAGGAGTCTTGACCTTCACTTGGTTCACAGACAGCGAGATACAGTTATCCTGACACAGTTATCCTGACACTTTGGGCTCCAGCGCACGATGTCACTCAAGTGCCAGTCTATGACTGGGTTATGTTTACATAACCATGGCATGCCCAGGATTACTGCAGATGATAAATTACTGATTGCAAAAAATGACACCTTTTCAGCATGTAACGACCCCACCAGCATTGACACTTCCTCAGTGACAAATTCCACTCCACCCTGGATGAGGGGAGTGCCATTAACTGCAGTGGTTCTAATGGGGGCATTAAGCCTTAGCAGTGGTACACCAAGAGTTCTCGCTACATGGAGATCTATGAAATTCCCCTCTGAGCCACTGTCAACATAAGCCTCCAAACACACAGATTTCTTAAGGTAAGTCAAAGAAATAGGTAACAGGACTTTGGCCGCATTTGCGGGCAATCCTACCTGGGCACCTGGGCAGGCAGAGCCAGAGCCCCCCAGGTGCTGACATCCAGGGAATGAGGCCTTCTGATCTCCAGCATTCATGCAGAGGACTTCAGATGGTGACTTGTGCAGCATGTTGGTATGAGAAGATGGGAGTGTTCCTCCACAGGACTGAGAAGCTGGACACAGATGCATTGAGGGAAGCAATTAACAGCTGACACAGCTCAGAGTAAAGAAAAAAAAACAACAGGTAAAACCATTGGGAAAAGGAGAGAAAAAAAAAAGGTAAGGGAATGCGTTTAAAATATATATAGTCGATATATATATAGAAAAAATGGTATGGCCAGATATAATGTGACGACCATCCGCTATAAAGGCTGAGCTGCTGGTAAGGCAGCACCCCGAGAAACCCCGAGACCCTTAACCCCTATACAGGGATCTGGAATTATAGCGGAGCCCAGGAGGTAGCTACCTATGGGAGCAGCAGAGCAGGGAGGTCGTCTAGGAAGGGAAAAATCAGGAAGCGAATAACGTAGTCAGAAGTCCGAGTCAAAACCGAGAGGGCAGCGAAGGTACAAAATCGTCAGGCGGTACAGAGTCGAAAATCCAGGCAAAGGTCAGAGTCAAAACCAAACACACACTATGTCACTTGGGGAACCAAAACTATATCTGGCGGCCTGCAAGACAGGCTCCAATGTATTTGAAGGGCGCGGTTACCTCCCATAGGCTGGAGCTCACAGCCTGATGACCTCATCCGGACCGCCCCTAGAGCCAGGCCAGATGGAGATGCACGACTGGCTCCACCCATCCCACCTCTGACAGAAGAACGCAGGCTGCGCCTAACGGACACCTCTGCAGGGTCCGCTCTTCTGCGACCAACACCACCCAGAGGGGAAACACAGCGGCGCTCAGCGACAGAGGTAGACGTCGCTGGAGCAGGTCCATATGAGGACAAGGCCTTCCTATCACCAGCACCACCAGACGAAGGAATCCGGCTCCTCCCAGCGGCCGAGGCAGGAACACCGGCCACCGAGTCCAATGGCGATGTGACAACGGTATGCTGTGGGGGGGGGGGGGGGGGGCTGTGACCGGGAGCTGGAGGAGGCAGGAGGGAGCCGCGGTGACCGCAGGCGGTCACGTGGGGCCGCCTCATTAGTGCAATGAATATGCACGGCATCCTCCCGTCCATCAACGGCGGGGGGATGCCGTGCATATTGCAATACACAGCCCCCCTCCTGAATATGGGTCCCCCAGTATTAATAAACAGCCCCCCCCCACCTTATCATGTCCCCCCAGGCTGCGGCAGCTGTCAAAATAACAAACACTTTATACATCACCTTCCGGCGCAGCTTCTCCGCTCCTCCGGTCCTCCGGTCCTCCGCTCGCCGGCTTCTTCTTTCTTCTTGTGCCGGTGTCATGTGACCGGGCGCAGGAGATGACGTCATTTCCAGCGCGCGGTCACAGAAGTCGGCACAAGAAGAAGAAGAAGCCGGCGAGCGGAGGACCGGAGGAGCGGAGAAGCTGCGCCGGAAGGTGATGTATAAAGTGTTTGTTATTTTGACAGCTGCCGCAGCCTGGGGGGACATGATAAGGAGGGGGGGGGGCTGTTTATTAATACTGGGGGACCCATATTAAGGAGGGGGGGGGGGCTGTTTACTACCACTGGGGCTGTATATACCTCTGGGGCTGCTGGATACTACCACTGGGGCTGTATACTACCACTGGGGCTGCATATACCTCTGGGGCTGATGTATACTACCACTGGGGCTGTATACTACCACTGGGGCTGTATATACCTCTGGGGCTGATGTATACTACCACTGGGGCTGCTTGGGCTCCTGTATACTACCACTGGGGCTGCTGGGGCTCCTATATACTACCACTGGGGCTGCTATATACTACCACTGGGGCTGCTGTATACTACCACTGGGGCTGCTGGGGCTCCTATATACTACCACTGGGGCTGCTGGGGATGCTATATACTACCACTGGGGCTGCTGTATACTACCACTGGGGCTGCTGGGGATGCTATATACTACCACTGGGGCTGCTGTATACTACCACTGGGGCTGCTGGGGCTGCTATATACTACCACTGGGGCTGCTGGGGATGCTATATACTACCACTGGGGCTGCTGGGGATGCTATATACTACCACTGGGGCTGCTGGGGATGCTATATACTACCACTGGGGATGCTATATAGTACCACTGGGGCTGCTGGGGATGCTATATACTACCACTGGGGCTGCGGTATACTACCACTGGGGAGGCCTGTATACCACTGGGGGGGGCCTGTATACCACACTGCTGGGGGCTGTATACCTGTGCTGGGGTCCACCCTCGGCTTATACACGAGTCAATAGGTTTTTCCAGATTTTTGGGGCAAAAGTAGGGGGGTCGGCTTATACACGAGTATATACGGTAATTGGAGAGTTAAATGTGTGACGGCCGTTAGAAATTGATGCCGGGGTATTGCCTTGGCAATGGAATGCGATTTCTGCTACACCCTGGACTATGTATGACTGTGTAATTCTTTTTGTTAGAATTGTTACCTGTTTCTCCTTTATGACCATTTAAAAAATAATAAACATATTTACTGAAAAAAAAAAATCAGGTCAGATTATAAAATGGACCAATGCTTCTTAAAGATTGCTTGCATTGAGTCTCATTCTCTGTTGTACGTTCCTATAAAGCGGATCTGCAACTGAGCCTCTTCAGGTCTCTTAGGACAGTATCTAAGTAGATTGGCTCTCCGTGTGTTCCTAGCCCTTCAGTACCCATGCCTTATTGCCCGACTGCTGTATTCACAATCTACAAATCTCTGTCTAAAGTCAGAGAATAGTGCCTCAAAACCCTCAATGGACAAGCAAATGCACCTCATCCTCAGGAATTGACCAGTGGAGATAGCCTGGATTGTTGATGGGGTATGCCCAGATGTGGCATGTAGGAACGAGTTAACCAAGGTTGATTTCTTATGGATATCCGTGCAGGTATACCCAAATTCATCATTGTCAAGTTTATTGTCCATGTGTGTTCTTATTATATTTTTAGGTCAGCCTCAGGTTAAACTCATTCCTATTGAGTTCCCCCATGAATGATTCGAGCTGCTCTACTATGCCCTACCAAATAAACAGAATATCATCGATAAAACGGATCCAATCCAGCACATGGGAGCAACTCGCAACGCTCCTATCACCAAAAATCAAACTCTGCCAGTAACCCAGGAAGAGGTTGGCGTACGTGGTGCTTCGTTCCTGTAAATAAAAAACATCCTTAAATACAAAAAATTGTGCAGGAAGGCAAAGCAAAGCAGCTCTAGAATTAATCAATTAAGACCGATATCACCACCATCACCTTCAAGGAAGAAGCGCACCACCTCCAACCCTTGATCATGATGAATACACATATAGAGGGTTTCCACATCCGCTGACACTATTAGCATATCCTTATCCATAAGGATCCTGTCGACCCTGTTAAGGACGTCCATTGTGTCTTTGACATATGATGGAGGGAAGGTCTCTAACAAAGTTTTAAGATAGCAATCCACACAATTTGAGACTGGCTCACAGAGGCCCCCTTGCCTGAAACAATCGGACGTCCAGGTGGATCAAGGGCATCCTTGTGGATTTTTGGTAACAGATAAAAGCACCTTAGGGCAGGACACATTGGCCTTTGAACATCTTTTTATGTAAGACCCTCCTCAACTGCATTGTCCAGTATATCCCTCAGTTACTGTTGAAATTTGGTGAGAGGACTACAGGGCAATCTAGTATATGTGGTCCTGTCTCTTAATTGCCTCAAGGCTTCCCTCTCGCATTTTTGTATAGGCCAAACCACAATGTAACCCTCCTTGTCTGCCAGTTTAAAAACTACATCACGCAGCAAGCCCAATTTCTCTAGTGCGGCCCTCTGGCTCTCACTGAGGTTATCAGATCACCATTGATGCCAGACATAAGGACAACTTCGTAGCACGTGGTAACAATTTATGAGGGAACCTTCCAGCAACTTGCTCGTATTTCTCCTTTTCGAGCTCCACCACATTATGCAATGCCTCCTCTTCTGCAGAAGTCAAAGAATTTAAATCCGATTTTCTAGTATGCAACCTTTTTAGATTCAAGCGTCTAGCGAAGAGGTGAACATCCTTTACTGCAGAGAAAATGTCAAAGCAGTTAGTAGGTGAAAATGAGAGCCCCAGGGACAGAACCTCAATCTGAGAAATCAGAAGTTTTTTTCGTGTTAGGGAGCGCTCCGGACACAAATACCTGATTTCTCTATTGCCTGGGACAAGGGCCTGTGAACAGCAGAATAGGACCTGGCGTGAAGCAAGGAGCGGCATCAGCTGACTGGGACCACGTAACCTGAACACGGCCGGAGATCCCGGAGCTGCAGAGGCGTCGCAGCTTGCAACAGAGGTGTCAGTAACCGAGGTTGTGCTGGGCAAGAACAACCTAAACAGGTCAGAGGCCACCCCTTCTCACCATTAGAGTTAGCGTTACTTAAGGGTCCTCCTCATTTGCGTCTATCTGTTTTTTTATTTTTGCAGAACCTCAATCTGGGCATTGGTCAAAACATGAGATGATAAGTTGACTACTATAGCTTATTATTGGAGTTGCTCTTGGGTATTGTTGTCTCGTCTGGTTCTTCTTTTTCCCCTTCCCTTCCACATCTCTTGCATTCACCGCTCCCTGATGAAGGCTGCCACATAGGGACCTTAGGGACTGCTCGGAAGTGGATCTTGATCCGGAAACTGGATTTCGGGATGGTCAGCATCCCCTTTCAAGGGGAACGCTCCATCTATAGACCTGATTCGACTCTCTATCTTTCAGGTCCAGCTTGTATTTTTAAATTTATATCCCCGCACTTCCTTCTCCCATTTTAGAGTATCAAGTTCAACCTCCTCTTGAAACTAGGTTAAGCTCCCAGGGGTAGAGTTCTCTTTAATGGCTCCCTCCATAGACTCAAGACGTATTTCAATCGATTCTAGAGTTGAGCTATTCAGCTCGATTAATAATTCTAGGAAGCCCCTAAAGCATGTATTGCACAGATCCTCCCAAATTGCCCTGAAGTCCTCGTACTCCACCTCGAACAAGGGAAAGACTTGGACATGTAGACCCCTTGGTATGGGGACATTAATGAGGTACCTATTGAGAAGGGCCTTATTCCACAAGATATGAATCCTCTTACGAAGGAGATCTTTGTAGTCTGAAATAATGGTGGTGAGTGAGCAATCGCCATCTAAAGTTCCTGCTGAGGAGTTGCCATCTTTGAAGGCACTGTCGAGCAGGTCTAGCCACGCCTGGTATCGTGACCTAAAGTACATTGCTCCTGGGTTAGCTATGTAAAACACAGAGAAAACATTTATTAGGAAAACAACCCATCTGAGCATAGTACCGTATATACTCGTGTATAAACCGACCAGTGTATAAGCCGACCCCCCTACTTTTGCCCCCAAAACCTGGGAAAACCTATTGACTCATGTATAAGCCGAGGGTGGACCCCAGCACAGGTATACAGCCCCCAGCAGTGTGGTATACAGCAACCCCAGAGGTATATACAGCAGCCCCAGTGGTATATACAGCAGCAGCCCCAGTGGTTAGTATACAGCAGCCCCAGAGGTGTATACAGCAGCCCCAGTGGTAGTATACAGCAGCCCCAGAGGTATATACAGCCCCAGTGGTACTATACAGCAGCCCCAGTGGTTCTATACAGCAGCCCCAGTGGTACTATACAGCAGCCCCAGTGGTAGTATACAGCAGCCCCAGTGGTAGTATACAGCAGTCCCAGTGGTAGTATACAGCAGCCCCAGAGGTAGTATACAGCAGCCCCAGAGGTATATACAGCCCCAGAGGTATATACAGCAGCCCTAGTGGTGTATACAGCAGCCCTTAGGTAGTATACAGCAGCCCCAGTGGTGTATACAGCAGCAGCCCCAGGGGTGTATACAGCAGCAGCCCCCGGAGGTATACAGGCCCCCCCATCATGATCCAGGGCCCCCCCCCCTTGCGCGGCAAACCTGTAAAGTAAAATCATACTTATCACTGTCCTGTCGCGCCGTCCCGCCGCGACCACAGGAAGGCGGAAGACGCGGAATGAAGCCCGGGATCGTGATGTCGGCAAGCGGCGGGACGGAGCGACAGGACAGTGATAAGTATTTTACTTTACAGGTTTGCCGCGCAAGGGGGGGGGGCCCTGGATCATGATGGGGGGGCCTGTATACCTCTGGGGCTGCTGCTGCTGTATACTTATACTGTACACTCGCGTATAAGCCGAGGGGGGACTTTTCAGCCCAAATTTTGGGCTGAAAAACTCGGCTTATATGCGAGTATATACGGTAGTTTACACTTAGATCCTGGTGAATAAATTTCACTTCTCAGGAGACCAAAAGAATTTCAAAAAGTGCACAAAGATTCTTCAAACAATATAGTAAATATAAAAAAAAAACAACAAAGTGTTATGCAATTAATATGAAATTTATTTACTTCAAATCGTGACTAAAGGAAGAAGATAAAAAGGCACTGCATATGCTAAATTCATATATACAATATTTAGACAAGGAATACCATGGGTATATAGAGACACAAAAAGACGCCACATGTGTCACCTATAGGAACATACAATTGATTTCAATACATCAGGTTACATACAGTAAACTGAATTACAATCAAAATTAGACCATGAGTGTATCAGCTTTACATAGGTAGTTTAAAGTGCCAGTACATATTCAGTGGTTAAACCATTACAAAGCCACAATCTGTACAAGCAAAAAAATTCATGGCAACAATGTGCCCTCAAAATACTGTGCGTTTTTTTAGCCCTACGATGCACTTTTGCTGCAGAAGATTTCAGCACAAACACTTAGCATGTACACGTACGCTAAAGACTTACTATTAATTGTTCAGACTAGTGCATACTGTTGTCCTTTATAGCTTGATGACTTAACTACTATACCCTGTGTAAAAACTTGAAAAAGGACATGTCTAGTATAGTAAAAGTAAAAAAATTGATACGTGTTAAAAATATTGCTTCTTTTAATTTAGTATCTATTATATAATTGCCGTAGCGACTTCCGTCGCGTCCGGCGCTACTTCCGTGGCTTTGTTCGCGTGGCTCGGAACTCTCTCTGGCGCTCTTTCGTGGCCGCGTAGCGGCCACGCGCCCAGCGAAGCATTGCCCGCGAAGCGGGCATTGCGAGCCCTTGCCACGCGAACAAACCCACCAACACAACATGCCCCCACCTCTACCCAGCATGGGGCTGTAGTATGGTATACTACAGCCCCATGCCCAGCCGCCTGTCCACCCCGCGGCGCCCGCTACCCCGCTCTGCCCGCCTGAACCCCGCGGCGGCGAGGGGAGGCAGACGGGGCAGAAGAGAGGGGTTGCTCCGGAGCACTGTGTCACCAGCCGGTGACAGCAGCGGCTCTGGAGCAACCCCTCTCTTCTGCCCCGTCTGCCTCCTCTCGCCGCCCCGCCACCCCACCGTACACTGCTCCGGAGCCACCCCTACCCCCCCCCCCCCCCGCCGCTACCATCCACCCCGCCACCTACTACCGTCCGCCACCCCCTAACCCCCGCCGCCCTCTAAGACCGCGCCGCCCCCTAAGCCCCCGCCGCCATCGATCACTTACATGCCTTCTTCTTCATCTGATCATCCGTCCAATCCAGGACTCCTCTGTCCGGCCCAGGCGTCCTCTTCGTCCGGCCCCGGGGGTCTTCTGTCTTCTTTCCGCCATCTCCGGCTCCTATGTCCTCTTCACTTCCCATAGACATAGAATGGACGAAAAATCATCCATTCTATCTCTATGGGAAGTGAGGCGCTATTCTGATTGGTTGCTGTGTGCTGGCGGCGACCAATCAGAAGAGCGCCTCACTTCCCTTAGAGATACATAGCGGTGTTTCGCCGAATTTATAGCCGGGCCCCTGGTTCTATTTTCAGCCACGGGGCTCGGCTCTGATCGGTCGTTCCACGGGGCCGGAGACTCGCTTCGCGGCCATTGCCGCCGTTGCTAAGGCGCGAGCAATGGCCGCGAAGCGAGTCTCCGGCCCCGTTGAACGACCAATCAGAGCCGAGCCCCGTGGCCGAAAATAGAACCAGGGGCCCGGCTATAAATTCGGCGAAACACCGCTATGTATGTCTATGGGAAGTGAGGCGCTCTTCTGATTGGTCGCTGTGTGGTGACGGCGACCAATCAGAATAGCGCCTCACTTCCCATAGAGATAGAATGGACGACTTTGAGTTTCAAATTTACCGCTTAAAGTGAGGCGCTTTTCTGATTGGTCGCCGCCAGCACACAGCGACCAATCAGAAAAGCGCCTCACTTTAAGCGGTAAATTTGAAACTCAAAGTCGTCCATTCTATCTCTATGGGAAGTGAGGCGCTATTCTGATTGGTCGCCGTCACCACACAGCGACCAATCAGAATAGCGCCTCACTTGCCATAGAGATATAATGGACGAAAAATCGTCCATTCTATCTCTATGGGAAGTGAGGCGCTTTTCTGATTGGTCGCTGTGTGCTGGCGGCGACCAACCAGAAAAGCGCCTCAGTTTAAGCGGTAAATTTGAAACTGAAAGTGGTCCATTATATGTGTATGGGAAGTGAGGCGCTATTGTGATTGGTCGCCATTAGCACACAGCGACCAATCAGAAGAGGGCCTCACTTCCCATAGAGATACATAGCGGTGTTTCGGCGAATTTATGGCCGGGCCCCTGGTTCTATTTTCGGCCAAGGGGCTCGGCTCTGGTCGGTCGTTCCACGGGGCCGGAGACTCACAATGGCCGCTTCGCGGCGATTGCTCGCACATCAGCAACGGCTTGCAATGATTGCGAGCCATTCCTAAGGCGCGAGCAATCGCCGCGAAGCGAGTCTCTGGCCCCGTGGAACGACCGATCAGAGCCGCGCCCCGTGGCCGAAAATAGAACCAGGGGCCCGGCCATAAATTCCCCGAAACACCACTATGTATCTCTATGGGAAGTGAGGCCCTCTTCTGATTGGTCGCCGGCAGCACACAGCGACCAATCACATTAGCGCCTCATTCCTCCATGTATCCCTATGGAAAGGCGCCCTCCAATCACAATCACAATCACGGCGCCATTTTTGAAAATACACAGCGACCAATCACATTCATGGCGCCATCTTTCTGAGGTTGCCGCCCACCAATGAGATAAGGCCGCTATTTATAGCGCGAAATTTGAATCTTTTTCAACACATAATTCTACCTCTACGTATCCTGTTTGAGGGAGAACGAGAAGCTACTGCCGGACCATCTGTTGGACTATATTTCAGCCAAGATATCCATCCTTCGTGAGGGCCGTCGGGTAGCAAGCGCCGGACCATCTGTTGGACTATATTTCAGCCAAGATATCCATCCTTCGTGAGGGACGTCGGGAAGCAAGCGCCGGATCGGGTTCTGCGATTTATCAGCTATGATATCCTTTTTGAAATATACTTTTTCACATCAGAGGCTATATTCCTGATGCTAAGTTATATTTTCACCTCTTTTGTAATCTTTTATTTTCAGCACTTTTACTATCTTGCGCCATGCAGCGCCAATCGGCGCTGCATGGAGCCTGCGCCACAGTTCGGACACTTCGCCGCTGCAAGCGCCGACTTCTGCGCTACAAGCGCAAACTTCGGCGCTTCTAGCGGCCTCCGCGGTGCATCAGACCGCTGTGGCCGAACACTCATTCAGGCGCCGCCCATACAACTTGCCGCTCTTCCCGCTGACCGCCGACCAATCACATTCTCAGCGTCCCTTCCCATAGAGATGCATTGAGAAATGAGGCGCGATTTGTGATTGGCCGCTGTGTATTTTCAAAAATGGCGCCGCGATTGTGATTGGTCACGGTAGATGGCGCTCTGATTCCAATTGGTCGGCACTCAGCGGGGATAGCGGTGGTTTCTCTGCCGAGCGCCTGGTTCTATTTTCGGCAACGGCGTTCGGGAAGGTGAAAGTCTGTTGTGATTGGACAGCGGCAACTTCACACAGTAGCGCTGTGCTTCCGATTGGTCGGCGCTCAGCGGGGAAAGCCGCGCTTTCCCTGCTGAGCGCCTGGTTCGATTTTCGGCCATAGTGGTCGGCGGCATCGGGGTCGCCGCTTTTAGCGCGGAACGCCGCGCTTGGAGCGGCGAATTTGGCGCCAAATTGTGGGAGTGTGTGGGAGTCTATGGCGGCGCTCAGCGGGGAATGCTGCGCTTTCCTTGCCGAGCGCCTGGTTCGATTTTCGGCCACGGCGTTCGTGGACCTTGGAAGTGTGTAGCTACGCCCCACTGTGTTGTGATTGGACAGCGGCAACTTTACAGAGTAGCGCTGTGATTCCGATTGGTCGGCGCTCAGCGGGGAAAGCCGCACTTTTCCTGCCGAGCGCCTGGTTCAATTTTCGGCCATAGTGGTCGGCGGCATCGGGGTCGCCGCATTTACCGCGGAGCGCCGCGCTTGGAGCGCCGAGCTCGGCGCCGAATTGTGGGTGTGTGGGAGTGTGTGGCGGCGCTCAGCGGGGAAAGCGCTGAGCGCCGCCACACAGTCCCACACACTTCCACAATTCGGCGCCGAGTTCGGCGCTCCAAGCGCGGCGTTCCGCGCTAAAAGCGGGGACCCCGATGCCGCCGACCACTATGGCCGAAAATCGAACCAGGCGCTCGGCAGGGAAAGCGCGGCTTTCCCCGCTGAGCGCCGACCAATCGGATGCTCAGCGCCATCTTCTGAAGTTGCCGCCAGACCAATCATAGCACAGCGGGGCGGAGCTACATACTTCCACGCTACGACCGACCTGAGCCTTGCGCTCTGGCCGAAAACAGAACCAGGCGCTGGGCATCCAAGTCGCCGGTATCCCCGCATAGCGCCGACCAATCGGATTCACGGCGCCATGTTTATGAAGTTTCCGCTGCCCAATCCCACAGCGGCTGGCGGCTGCCGCCATTTTATGAATGAACATTTCGCGTCCGCCATGTTAGAGCGCGAAATTTGAATTTTTGCACTATTTAAAACCTAAAAAGCTGTTTTCGCAGTACAATTTCACATCAGAGTATATATTCCTAATGCTTATGCTTATATTAACCCCTTCTTTATACAAATTTCATATGAGCTACATTTCACCATATTGACCTTTTTTTTAATACCTTTTTAACCCCTTCTATTCTATTTGTGCTCCACTTGCTATCTCACTATGTGCTGTACTAAGGCCATTTCTACATTAACCTCTTCTATGCCATTTGCATTTTAATTTTCTGTCACACTGTTTTATAGGGTTCAAACTGCTACATTAACCCCTTCCATTCTGTTTGCTATTCACTAACTGTGTCACTATGTGCTGTACTCATGATATTTGAAAATTAACCTCTTCTATACCATTTGTTATTTATTTTCTCATCCACACTGTTTTATAGGAGTGCAAGTAGTACATTAACCCCTTCTATTGTCTTGGCTATTTACTGCCTATGTCACTATGTCGTCTACTACTGGCATTTGAATATTAACTTCTTTAATACTATTTTTAATTGTATTGATCGTGCAGTATTTTGTACGCGTGCCAGTGGTACATTAACCCCTTAGGGTACCTTTACACATGGCTACATTTGTAGCTTGTCACCAGGTAACTTACTGGTTGCAGTGAAATCATGGATACATGGTTCTATCTTGTTGCTGTGTACAAATGGAATCATGTATCCATGATTTCACTGCAACCAGTAAGTTACCTGGTGACAAGCTACAAATGTAGCCGTGTGTAAAGGTACCCTTACAGACTGTTCTATATTTTATTTCTACTTAGGAGTGTGTCGTTAGACTGTTAGGAGTACATTAACCCATTATATGCCATTTTGATTATATTTCATACTAATGAGTCTGTAGGACTACTACCTGTCTTATATTTAACAGTTTGGATGTAATGCTACCTTACCACTGCCTTACTGTCGTGCCAGTGGGACATTAACTAATTTTACATACCAAATATATTGGTTGCATGGCATTTTGCACTATATGACCGAGTGGGGCCCCTTTCACACGCGAAATGTACATGCTGATTTACATAATTCCATAATATGTGTTAATATTCCCAATATTAACGCAAGTTCCCCATATCCGCCACCAGGGGTGCAGTTGCGTAAGGTCCCGCTACATCGCCGGATTAATGTTCATTTTTACATTGACCTGCCTGTTTCACCATGTACTGCGGAAGTTGCCTTATTTCTTTTTTCACCCTGCTTGGTCACATTGCGCCATTTGACGCTCGCCGCTAATGCCGCTATTTCCCCAACTGCAGAGAGAAAAATAAAAACCACTACTTCCGCAATAATCACAAAACCCTAAGTTCAAGGTAAAAATGAACGCTACCTCTGCCATTTTGCCCCAACTTCTGCAACTCCACCCCTGCTGGCGGTTATGCGGAACTTGCCGTCATATCGGTACTTTAACCGCTTTTTTTACAATGTTGAAACTCTGCATTTACAACGCGCGTCTGAAAGGGCCCTTACATCCATTTGTCTTGCCTTCAAGTCTCTTTTTAAGGACTTTAAACACACTGATTTCCATTCACAACTCCATACTGTAAACATCATTAAATATTTGTTTCGTACTCTAAAGAAGTCCATGATTTGCTTTTCACAGGTTATTGAAATACACACTTTCCTTTTATTGTTTTTGCCTATTTAGACATAGTTATTATTGATTTTTTCCTTAACTAACACACTCTAGCTCATTTTGGATTGGATTCACTGCCTATTCTTACAAAGATGAGCTCTCCAACAAAAAATATCCCTCTTGCCAAGGAGGCTGCATCTACGCCTAAGAAGAAGCGTGCAGAGGAGACTTCGGAAGAGAGACGTCTTCGGTTAGATCGTGCTAAGGCTGCTAAAGCGAAACGCATTGCAGAGGAGACTTCGGAAGAGAGACGTCTTCGGTTAGATCGTGCTAAGGCTGCTAAAGCGAAACGCACTGCAGAGGAGACTTCAGAAAAGAGACGTCTTCGGTTACATCGTGTTAAGGCTGCTCAGGTGAAACGCATTGCAGAGGAGACTTCGGAAGAGAGACGTCTTCGGTTAGATCGTGCTAAGGCTGCTAAAGTGATACGCATTGCCAAACTCTCTTCTCCACTGAGACGTTTTCGGTTGGATGCTGCGAAGGCTGCTTTGAAGAAACGTATTTCTGCACTGTCTTCCGAAGAAAGAAGCCAACGAATGGCAAAAAGAGTCATGGCTGAGCGTCGCAGACGCAAACAACAACTTAGAGCCACTGAAGAACCGTCTGACAAAGATACTACTCCTGCCATTTCGTCTACTGACATTCTACAAAGTGAACAGCCTTTAACACCTCCCATGACCTCCATGGGAAAAAAAAAAGCAAAGCTTGACAAGGACGCTGTGCGTATGCGCAAGGAGCGTGCGGAGGAGAGTTCTGAAGAAAGACGACTTCGCTTGGACAAGGAAAAGGCTGCTTTGAAGACACGGCTTTCAAAAGAGTCTTTGGAAGGAAGAAAGGAACCATTAGCCAAAAAATCAATGGCTGCGCGTCAAAAACGCAAACAACAAAAGTTAATGCCTACTGGAGATCCGTCTGATCCTCATACTGCTGCCACCTCTTCGTCTGACCCTCATACTGCTGCCACCTCTTCGTCTGATCCTCATACTGCTGCCACCTCTTCGTCTGATCCTCATACTGCTGCCACCTCTTCGTCTGATCCTCATACTGCTGCCACCTCTTCGTCTGATCCTCATACTGCTGCCACCTCTTCTTCTACTGTGTTAACTACAACTGAACAGCCTTTACCACATCGCAAGGCCACATTTAAACGAAAACACTCTGCTGAGGAGACGCTATACAGCAAACAGTATAAAATTATGAGGCTTAAAAGGACAAAGACAGATACGTCAAGATACGGAGTCTCCTACGTCTAAACAAGTCCACTTGACCCATTTGGCTGCATCACGTTGTGACCTACGCAAAAGTTCTTCTTCCACTTCAACATTGCAAGAGGCAGAACGGAATATATATTCAACTTTTTCATTTATGGAATGTGTTGAATCTACGTCCCTTCCACGTCTCATCTATGTAGGATTACACAATAAAAATCTACGTTTGTTATCTACACCTCTCCTACATCCAATGGCATTTACTGTTAAGGATCATGCTATTCTAGAACATACCTGTGATTCCATGAAGTTAATATGTGAACATTGTGAGGCTCTGCATTTTACTGCTGAACTCCCATCAGATCAACAATTTAGTCTTTGTTGCCACAAGGGAAAAGTAAAGGTACCATTACCTCAATACCCGGAGGTCTTCCAACGCCTGCTGAAAGGAGAGAGTGAGTACAGTCGAAATTTGATGGAGAATATCAGGAGCATTAATAATTCTTTTGCTTTTGCCTCCATGGGTGCCCATGTTTCTCTACCACTTGGACATGGCCCTTACTGTTTCCGTATTCATGGGCAAATTTATCATCGCACTGGAACACTCCATCCTGCTCAAGATCAACCTCCAGCATATGCACAACTGTACATTTTAGATACTGCAAGCACTATAGAACAACGGCTACAGTTTCCAGAAAATGTTAAATGTCATCCTACTTTAATGAGTATCATTGCTCTTCAATTGGATAATATTAATCCCTTTGTTTCGGCCTACAAAATGCTACGTGACGTTGAATTAGAAGAACAACAGAAGGCAGTAGAACATGGCACGTCATGACAAATATTATCATGGCCATTAAACAAGACAGACAGCAAGACCTTAGACGCTATAACAATCCTACTGTCAATGAAGTTGCTGTGGTCTTTGAAAATGCTGATGGAGAGCCACCATTTAATAGAGACATTTTAATTCATTTGAAACCTGATCCAAATAACCCCTTGGCCCCAAAAACACAGCAAGTCAGTATTCTACACAGCAATTTAGATGCATTACTCTATCCCTTATTCTTCCCTCATGGAGAACAAGGCTGGCATGAGGGACTCAAGCATCAAGGCCAAAGTCAACGCAGGGTTACACAGCTCCAGTATTACTGCTATTTGTTGTCTGTACGGAATCGGTTCAATCCTGTCCTGAATGGTGGCAAACTAACACAGCAGTACTTAGTGGATGCGTACCGTATATACTCGTGTATAAGCCGACCCGTGTATAAGCCGACCCCCTTACTTTTGCCCCCAAAACCTGGGAAAACCTATTGACTCGTGTATAAGCCGAGGGTGGACCCCAGCACAGGTATACAGCCCCCAGCAGTGTGGTATACAGCAGCCCCAGAGGTATATACAGCAGCCCCAGTGGTAGTATACAGCAGCACCCCCAGTGGTATATACAGCAGCAGCCCCAGTTGTATATACAGCAGCAGCCCCAGTTGTATATACAGCAGCAGCCCCAGTAGTTAGTATACAGCAGCCCCAGTAGTTAGTATACAGCAGCCCCAGAGGTATATACAGCAGCCCCAGTGGTAGTATACAGCAGCAGCCCCAGTGGTAGTATACAGCCCCCCATCAGTATACAGCAGCCCCAGAGGTATATACAGCCCCAGTGGTAGTATACAGCCCCCCCATCAGTATACAGCAGCCCCAGAGGTATATACAGCCCCAGTGGTAGTATACACGCAGCCCCAGTGGTATATACAGCCCCAGTGGTAGTATACAGCCCCCCATCAGTATACAGGAGCCCCAGAGGTATATACAGCCCCAGTGGTAGTATATACGCAGCCCCAGTGGTACATACAGCCCCAGTGTAGTATATACGCAGCCCCAGTGGTACATACAGCCCCAGTGTAGTATACAGCCCCCCATCAGTATCCAGGGCCCCCCCGCCTTGTGCACAAACCTGTAAAGGAAGAGATTAGTATACTTATCACTGTCCCGCTGCCGCTGTCCTGCCGCCGCCAACGCGCTCCTCCATCTTCTTCCGGTTTCCTCCTCGGTCGCGCTGACAATGACGTCATTGCCTGCGACGACCGGAGGAAGCCAGAAGCAGACGGAAGAAGACGGAGGACCGCGATGACGGCGGCGGGACAGCGGCAGGCGGACAGTGATAAGTATACTAATCTCTTCCTTTACAGGTTTGTGCACAAGGCAGGGGGGTCCTGTATACTCATGGGGGCGGGCCTGTATACTGTATACACTGTATACAGTGACTCGCGTATAAGCCGAGGGGGGGACTTTTCAGCCCAATTTTTGGGCTGAAAAACTCGGCTTATACGCGAGTATATACGGTATGTGAAAATCGAGGCTAATCGCTTAAATTTTATCCGTCAACACCAAAAGGATTTAAAAGTAGAGGATTATTGCGTACTCCAGGAACATCTCCAGAAAAAATCTATTGAGAAAGGTATTCCCATTGGCAAGACGGTCATTTTACCATCTTCCTTTGAAGGCAGTCCAAGAAACATGCAGCAACGCTATCAGGATGCCATGGCTATTGTGACTAAATTTGGACGACCGGATCTTTTTGTAACCATGACCTGTAATCCTAAATGGAGGGAGATTACAAACAATTTAGAGCCATGGCAGCGTGTGGAACATAGACCTGATTTAGTCGCCCGTGTCTTCAGAATTAAACTGGAAGCCCTATTAAAAGACATTAACAGTGGATTATTTGGCAAAGTTTGTGCAAAGGTTCATGTTATTGAATTCCAAAAGCGTAGCCTACCACACGCTCACATTTTGATCATTCTGGATAGCAAATCCAAACTAAGAACTGAGGTTGAAGTGGATAATATAGTTTGGGCTGAAATCCCTGATCCAGCAGAATACCCTGTGCTCCATCAAATTGTGATGCAACACATGATTCATGGACCCTGTGGACAACACAACCCCAATTCTCCATGTATGGATCTTGGAAAGTGTAAGAAAGGTTTTCCTAAAGATTTCCAAACAAAAACAGTCTTAGCTGAGGATGCATACCCTACTTATCAAAGAAAGGAAGGATCATCCTTTGAACACCATTCAAAGATGATTGATAATTCTTGGGTTGTTCCCTATAACCCTTTCCTACTATTAAAATACAAGTGTCATATTAATGTTGAGGTATGTGCTTCCATTCAAAGTGTTAAATACCTATTCAAATATGTCTACAAAGGACATGATAAAGCCAATCTTGAAATTTGCCAAACCAATATCCACCATGATGAAACACATCAATTCATGGATTCAAGATACGCGAGTGCACCGGAGGCAGCTTGGCGAATATTTGCTTACCCGATGCATAGACAATCGCACTCCATTATTCGCCTTGCCGTACATCTTCCACATTCTCAACCACTTTATTTTCATGAGGATGACTCTGTTGACAACATCAGTTACACAATGCACAGAAAATCTACTCTTATGGCCTACTTTGAGCTGAATGAGAATGACCCGCATGCTCATGATTACTTATACCGCCAAATTCCAGAGCACTATGTTTGGAAACAAGGTGCATGGGAAATTAGAAAGCGAGGAGGTTCTTCAGTGATTGGAAGAATGTATACTGTCAGTATGAAAGAACAAGAACGGTACTATTTAAGGTTGTTGTTACTGCATGTCAAAGGAGCAACAAGTTTTGACAACATTAAGACTGCTAATGAAGTCACATACCCAACTTTTAAAGAGGCGGCATTAGCCCTTGGATTGCTCTTCGATGACAGTGTTTGGAGAAATACTTTATTGGATGCCTGTGTTCTCAACATGCCTGCACAGCTTCGTGATATGTTTGCATATATATGTATTTTTGGTCCTCCAGCTCATCCATTGGAGTTGTGGCAAGAATTTAAACAAGACTTTATCCAAGACTACTGCCATACATATCACTCCAACACTAAGGAGCAGGGGCGGACCGTGACCCCTGGGGGCCCTGGTGCAGGAGCGGGGGTGCTACTGGCTGCCGGCGCAGCCCGGGGGGAGGAAATAGCTGCTGCCCGTCGGCGCGGCCCGATGGAGGGGGGGGGTAGATGCTGCTGGGGGCCGCCGGCGCGGTGGTCTCCTACCTGGTGAGCCGCGCCGGCTGTTTGCAGTCGTCCTACGGGCCAGAGGGGCAGAAGAGAGGAGAGGCGGGATCAGGCATAGGAAGCGGGAAGCTCTCTGCTTCCCTTGCATGACCCTCCTCTCGTCTGACGGCGTCTTGCGGGGGTCGGCTGGGGGCCCCCCTCCAGGCTTGAAGGGGGCCCCTAGCCAGTCGGGGCCCTGGTGCAGCTGCACCAGCTGCACCAGTGTAGTTCCGCCCCTGCTAAGGAGTGTGAGAATTGTGAAGGATATGCTATGACTGATGTCCAAAATGTTCTAAAATTTCATGCCAAAACTTTTACTGATTTTAATCTACCACGACCAAAAAGAAAGCCACACATCGCCCCACAATACAACAAGGATGATGAGTTAAGAAGAGCTCAGCAAATGAAAGCTACTTTAAATGACCAACAACTTTTGGCCTATAATGCTATCAATCAAGCTTTGCACGATAGAAGTATACAAGCTAAGTGCTTTTTCATCGATGGCCCAGGTGGCAGTGGGAAAACATACCTGTATGATTTATTAATTCATGAACTAAGAGGAGAAGGCGAAATTGTCTCACCTGCAGCCAGTACAGGGATTGCAGCTAACTTACTGCAAGGAGGAAGAACCATCCATTCGCTTTGCGGAATACCAATTCCAATAAATGAAACATCCGTTTCCAGAATTAAAAATGATACAGATGCTGCACAACATTTGAAAAGTACCAAACTTTTCATTATTGACGAGTCCACTCTGTTATCTAAATATGCATTGCATGTGATTGATCAACTTTTACGGGATGTCATGACAACAGATATCTCCAAGAAAAATACAACACCTTTTGGAGGGAAAGTGATTGTTCTGGGAGGAGACTTTCGACAGTGTCTGCCTATCATCCCTCATGGTACAAGAACTGACATTATAGAGAGTTGTATTAAATACTCACGACAATGGCAGCTTTTCACTCAATTGCCACTCTTCAACAATATGCGCTCCATTGATCCTGATTATAGCAGTTGGTTACTTCAACTGGGAAATGGTGAATTGTCCAATGATTTCAACCTTGGAGATGATATCATTGAAATCCCACAAGACATGATCTGCACTGGCTCACTCATACTTGCTATATTTGGTGAAAACATTCTCATTGATGTACATAACAATGAAAGCATTCAGATTGCTGCATCACATGCCATTCTTTGCCCTAAAAATGACCATGTGGATATGGTGAACTCTAAGGTTATGGATTGCATTGCTGGTGAATACACTGAATACATTAGTGATGATTCCATTGATCCTGATGAGACTGAAAATCCAGACCAATATCCAGTGGAATTTTTAAATTCACTCACACCAATGGGAATGCCTTCTCATCGCCTCAAATTAAAAATCGCACCATTGTCATGCTTTTGCGCAACTTTAACAGCAGAAAAGGTCTTTGCAATGGGACTCGCTTGATTGTCATCGCTTTGTTTGACAATATGATTCAAGCAAAAGTCATTACTGGGTCTGCAGAAGGAAATGTGGTGTTTATTCCAAGGATTGATTTATCTCCATCAGAGACTGGCTTACCTTTCAAGTTAAGACGTCGACAATTTCCTGTAAAGCCTGCTTTTGCCATGACCATCAACAAATCCCAAGGCCAAACACTGGAGAAAGTAGGGATTTTTTTGCCAGAACCCGTTTTTGGACATGGACAGTTATATGTGGCTTTTTCACGAGTGAAAAGACGATGCAATGTTAAGTTGAAAGTGCTGGATACACCCATTCAAGGCAAATTGCTGCCTAATTCTGAAAAAGTCTTTACTAAAAATATTGTCTATAAGAATAATCTAAATTACTTACCGGTAATGTGTTTTTCATGAGCCACGACAGCACCACCTGACAGCACCACCTGAGAGATAGGACCGCCCATCCAAGACAGGAAACCTCTGAGATAAAAAGGCGGGACCTCTCCTGAACCTCAGTTTCGGTTACAGAGACCGGAGAGGGGAACCCAACAAGCATTAGTACACAACCAAAAGAACTCAACAAATCACACACCCCCTTCCAAACGGGACCAACACCAACAGGCAATAGGGAGGGATACGGTGGTGCTGTCGTGGCTCATGAAAAATACATTACCGGTAAGTAATTTAGATTTTTCCCTATCGCCACGACAGCACCACCTGAGAGATTTCAGAGAAAAGAAAATTAGGGAGGGACCACCGCTAGCAGAACTCGTCTACCAAAGGTCACCACCATAGCGGCAGCAAGATCAAGCCTGACATGCTCAAAGAAAAGAGAAGGAGCAGCCGCACAGATCAAGTCTAAGGGGACAACAGCCACCCCCGCCAAGGAAGCAGCTACTGCCCTGGTGGAAGTGCACAAAGGCCCCCCCGGGACCCACACCTGACCGGAAGAAGCAAGAGCGAAGGCTTCCCGCAACCACCAAGTAAGGGCACCCACGGACACTGCCTCACCCCAAGAGGCTCCCCGAAATAAAAAACAAGAGGGACAGAGCCAGACGCCAGGCCGTGGCCCGACGAAGCAGGCAAGCAACTCCCACCAGACCACGAACGTGCGGAGAACCACGTCCTTCAGAATTGTACGAAGACCACAGAAGAAAGGGAGAACAAGCTCCCGCAGTCCGCGGAACATGAGAGCCACCTTGGGAAGAAGGAAGAAACCAGGTAGAGGATGACCCTGTCCAGCCGAACCGGAGAACAAGGCCCCACCACCGACAAGGCCAGGAGGACACAAAAAAAGGCTGGCGGACGGCAAGCCACCGCCCAACAGGACCAACTGCAGAGGCAGGACCCTAGGCGAAGCACAAGAGAAAAGCCCAAAGGGAGGCGTGGTTAAGGCATCCAGAACTAAAATGAGACCTCAAGGAACCACTTTTGGACAGGGAACAGGAGTGGCCCCCCCTGGCAGGACCGGAAAACCCACGACACCCAAGAAGACCCATCGAGGGAACAAAGGCACAGGCCCCCAAAGCTGAAAATCAGAGCTCCAGGGAATCGACCGAGACCAATCCGCCACCCACTGGAGGAAGTCGAAGATTGCCGGCACAGGAGCCCACCGTCCGGACTCGTCCCTGAAGAAGACAGAAAAGGTAAACCACCCGTACCAGAAAAAAACCGGTGGCAACCGGCGTCCGACCGGACCCCAGCACACGAACAAGGCCCCCAGAGAATCCCCCACGTGACCGGAGCCCCTGGTCAAGTCCCACGCCGTCAGCCGGAGACCAGCGGAAGGGGGACCGGCCCCCGCAGGAGAGACTGGAAGAGGGGGAGAGTCCAGGGAGCCTGGATGGACAGGCGACTGAGCCAAAAGAACCAAGCTCCCCGGGGCCAGAAGGGCGCCATCACGACGACCCTCGCCCTGTCCGTCCTGACCTTCCGAAGCACTGCAGGAACCTAACCAAGGGAGGGAAGGGACACAGAAGGCCCAAGGACCAGGGGATCAGTACAGCATCCCCAGCAACGGGCCGGACTCCGGGAATCAGCGAACTGAATCCACACACCAGACCGTGCTCTCGAGTGGCAAAGAAAACCATCTCCAGAAGGCCCAACCTGGCCACAATTGGAGCGAAAAATAAAAAACACTCAAATCCAGGGCCCACTGCTCCCGTTGGAGCAGCACCCTGCAGAGAAAATCCGTCCAGGAAGTTGCCACTTCCCCGCATGCGAAGGGCAGAGAGGGAATCAGACGGGCGTTCCAACAGCTGACAACGCCCCGCGTAACTACCATGAGTGCCTGAGACCGGGTGTCCCCCTGACGGTGCCAGGAAGCCACCACACACTGTAGCCGGAGAGGACACTAAGATGGTGCCCCCGCAGGGAAGTAAGGAACGCAGAACTGCCTTCCAAACAGCAAAGAACTCCCGCATAAGGGAGGACAGCCTGGAGAGACGATGAGTCTCAGGCCCCCCGAGCGGACAGGTCCCGAAGGAGCCAGGAACTGGCCTCCGTGGTAAGCATCGGAGACCGGACCACCCCACGGGACGCCCCTGGAGAGGCTCCCAGGGAGCAGCCCCCCCTCCAGAGAATCTAAAGGTGGAGGGGACAGAACAATCTATGCGTCCAAGGCCGCCCCTAACCCGAGCTGACGCTGGGGAACCATCCACAGAAGGGCCCGAGAGCGCAACCGTGCCCAAGGAACAGCGGGGATACAGGACGAGAGGGAGCCCAAGAGGGACACAGCCCTCCGGAAAACCAACCGAGGAGAGCCCCTGTACTGCAGAAAAGGATGACCGAAGACGCAATGGCCTCGAGGTCAGCGGGGAGCTTCCCAACAGTATGCCCGTGCGGGGTCTCTGGACTGCTTTCAGCCACGCCACGACCCACGACGTCCAGAAGGAGGTAAAGCAGAGACTGGGAACCCAGCAATAACCCCAGAACCAGCTGACGCGTGGCGGGGAACAGCCTGGACCTCCCCAGATCAACAATCCAACTCAGCTGACCCAGGGAAGATTAAACCAGCCGCAGACGGGCACAAACCCCAGGGGTCCCCCACAAGCAGCAAACGTCCAGATATGGAATAATTAAACCCTGCGGACGTTGGAAGTGGCCTCACTACTGCCAGCAGCGCCGTGAAAAGCCGAGGAACCATCGCCAGGCCGAAGGGGAGAGCCTGGCACAGCAAGGCAGAGGAAGCCCCCCAAACCGGGCGAACATCAGAACTGCCGGGGGTGACGGGGAACCGGAACATTGTGTTATGCGTCCCGCAGATCCAGCCCCACCCTGAAACAATATGGCAACCAACCCAGATTGTCGACTACCAAGTCCTCCTCAGGAACAAACTCCGCACCAGAAAGCTGTTCCGGGGATTCAGGGGTATAAAAGTCTGGAACGAACCGACTGGCTGTGGCATGAGAAACAGCGGGGAACAGAACCCCCTGCCGCAGGCGGCTGGAGGAACCGGGGAACCCCCCTTAGTCGCACAAGGGCCCGTACCCCTCTTATCAGAAAATCGCCTTTTCCTGAACAGCGGACAGACACAATCACCAGGGGCCCCCAGGAGCCGAAGCGAACCCCAGTGTCAACCCGTCACTGAGAAGAGCGAGAGCTCCCTCGCAAGCCCCAACCCCGGAGCCGGCTGGGAGAGAGGGTCAAGCCTTCCTCCTCCTGGAGCGAGCCGTCACTGATACTGGAACTACTCGCCAAAGGAGGAACCCCCAAACCAAAAAAAACTCCGACTACATGCTTCCTCCCTAGGCCCAAGAACTTCGGGTCCGACTAGGAGACCTCCGTTTAGCAAACAGAGGTTCACGAAGGGGAACGGCCCCGGAAGGCTGGAGCCGGAACCCCAGAGGGAAAAAACATCCACCTTGGCACAAACCCCGGCCAAGATATCAGCCAGCGACGTACCAACCGGAAAAGCACCCGCACCAGGTAAAGAAAACCCAGAGTGGGCAACACCGGGCCAGGCCCCCACCATAAGGCATGATGAGCAGCATTAAAGAAAGACGTAGCCTTTGCCGCCAATTTCACGAGGAATCCGCCAGTAAAGCTGCCGCGGCAAGAGTCGAAAGGAGGAAGACTCACTTGCCAACTGCTGCAACCAAAACACGAGGGACCAAAAAATGCTAGCAGTGGATTCCCAGGAATTACGCCAGTAGCCTAAAAGGAAGGAGAGCCCTTCCGAACAGGCTTAGTCCAGGAGCTAAAATGTTTTCCTGGGCCCTCAGATTTAAGGGAAAAGTCCGTCTCTGCGTGGAAGACAGACCACTGAACCCTAAATCCGCCACTGAAGAGGGGCCACAGCCATCCACCAACCCCACAGGCGAACGGACCGCTGTAAGCAAAAAACAGTGTCAGTACTTGGAACCCACGGCGTCCCCTCTCCGCTGTCCACAGAGGAGGAGGACCCGGAGGAGGAGGATGAGGCAGAGGATGAGCAAGACCTGCGGCTCCCCCCCAGTGTAAACAACGAGCGGCACGGTCAGTACCAGAGGAAGAGCCCAAAGCCGTCTGATGCATATGTCCCCCATCCATCCCGGCCAGCTGCAGGGACGGAAAGGCCTCCCACACTAAAGCTGTAAGGCTAGAGGCCAGACTGGGAACCTCGCTCCGTACAGTGTCCGCAATACAAGGGGCACACAAATCCTTAACATAATCCTTAACATAATCCTCTGGAAGAGGGACTTTGCAGAGAACACAGACTTTATGTCGATGCTTAGACGCCTTCTTCTAGCCGTCCTTGAAACAAGCAAGAGGGTGTAGTAAATACATACAGCACAGCCCGAAGGCACTCACCCAACCAGAGGCATACCGACTTCCGGGGGGCTTTCGGGTCCACATCCTGTCTGGACCCCTTCAGAGAGGACCTGTGGCTGCCAGCATGTAGTTGCTCCTTGGGTCGGGAGGCGTCACGGACTGTTCCTCCGTTGTGGCTGGTGCTGCCCTCCATACTCTGCCCCACACCGCCGGCTGCAGCTGCGGCGTCTCCCAGCCGCCGAACGCTGGGCGCCGCCATCTTGGGCTGTACTGCGCAGGCGCGGAGCGTCACTTCCGGTCCGCGCCCCGAAACCGGAAGTAGCGGTTCCCGGCGCGAAAATTCAAAGCTGCCGCGGAAACCCGCTCCCAGGCCCTCCAGCCCCAGGAACGCTGCGCCAGGCAGGGACTTACCCTCCAGAGGAACTGTTCACCTGGGCATAAGCATGCCGGACAGCCACCAATCCTGCAGCTGCGACGTTCCGGCGGCAACAAAGGTCGAGAACCGGCCGCTGGTGGCCCTCTCCAGACCCCGTGCCCTCCACCACCGCAAGGGATACCCCGTGGAGGAGCTTCTGCACCCAAGTCCGGAGCCACTGCCTAGGTAAGGACAACTTCTTCCAGCTACCGGGTCAGGCCAGGACCGCATGAGCTTCAGAGGTCTCCCACCTCCAAGACAGGAAACCTAAACTGAGGTTCAGGAGAGGTCCCGCCTTTTTATCTCAGAGGTTTCCTGTCTTGGATGGGCAGTCCTATCTCTCAGGTGGTGCTGTCAGGTGGTGCTGTCGTGGCGATAGGGAAAATTTTATTTTAAATTCTTTAGATACATAGTTACTTTCTAATTATACACAAATATTACAATAAATTAGTTTAGCCATAGATGTATAGGAATAGAAAAAAAACAAAAATACCAAAAAAATTAGTTTAGTTATAGATAAAGACATTATAATTAGTTATTAGATATAAAATAGTCATTTAAGATACCGTATATACTCGTGTATAAGCCGACCCGTGTATAAGCCGACCCCCCTACTTTTGCCCCCAAAACCTGGGAAAACCTATTGACTCGTGTATAAGCCGAGGGTGGACCCCAGCACAGGTATACAGCCCCCAGCAGTGTGGTATACAGCAGCCCAAGAGGTATATACAGCAGCCCCAGTGGTAGTATACAGCAGCAGCCCCAGTGGTATATACAGCAGCAGCTCCAGTAGTTAGTATACAGCAGCCCCAGAGGTATATACAGCCCCAGTGGTAGTATCCAGCAGCCCCAGAGGTATACAGCAGCCCAGTGGTAGTATACAGCAGCCCCAGTGGTACTATACAGCAGCCCCAGTGGTAGTATACAGCAGCCCCAGTGGTAGTATACAGCAGCCCCAGTGGTATATACAGCAGCCCCAGTGGTAGTATACAGCAGCCCCAGTGGTAGTATACAGCAGCCCCAGTGGTAGTATACAGCAGCCCCAGTGGTACTATACAGCAGCCCCAGTGGTACTATACAGCAGCCCCAGTGGTAGTATACAGCAGCCCCAGTGGTAGTATACAGCAGCCCCAGAGGTAGTATACAGCAGCCCCAGAGGTATATACAGCCCCAGAAGTATATACAGCAGCCCTAGTGGTGTATACAGCAGCCCCAGAGGTATATACAGCAGCCCTTAGGTAGTATACAGCAGCCCCAGTGGTGTATACAGCAGCAGCAGCCCCAGGGCTGTATACAGCAGCAGCCCCAGGGCTGTATACAGCAGCAGCCCCAAAGCTGTATACAGCAGCAGCCCCAGGGCTGTATACAGCAGCAGCCCCAGGGCTGTATACAGCAGCAGACCCGGAGGTATACAGGCCCCCCATCAAGCTCCAGGGCCCCCCTCCTTGCGCGGCAGCCTGTAAAGGAAAATCATACTTATCAGTGTCCCGCGCTGTCCCGTTGCTGCCGACACACGATCCCGGGCTTCAATCCGCGGCTTCCGGCTTTCTGTAGTCGCGGGCAATGACGTCATTGCCCGCGACCACAGGAACACGGAAGACGTGGATTGAAGCCCGGGATCGTGTGTCGGCAAGCAGCGGGACAGCGCGGGACACTGATAAGTATGATTTTCCTTTACAGGCTGCCGCGCAAGGAGGGGGGGCCCTGGAGCTTGATGGGGGCCTGTATACCTCCGGGTCTGCTGCTGTATACCGTATATACTCGCGTATAAGCCGAGGGGGGACTTTTCAGCCCAAATTTTGGGCTGAAAAACTCGGCTTATACGCAAGTATATACAGTATATAGTCGTTAGTGTTCGTTTTCACTAAAAATATAGTGTATAAAAATATTTTACTTTAAATTCTTTAGATACATATTACATTTAGATACATAGTTACTTTCTAATTAAACACAAATATTACAATAAATTAGTTTAGCCATACATGTATAGGAATAAAAAAAAAAAAGTACCAAAAAATTAGTTTAGCAATAGATGTATAGGAATAGAAAAAAACCAAAATACCAAAAAAAATTAGTTTAGTTATAAAGACATTATAATAACTTATTAGATATCAAATAAATAGTCATTTAAGATATATAGTCGTTAGTTTTAGTTTTTACTAAAAATATAGTGTATAAAAATATTTTACTTTAAATTCTTTAGATATATATTAGATTTAGATACATAGTTACTTTCTAATTAAACACAAATATTACAATAAATTAGTTTAGCCATAGATGTATAGGAGTAGAAAAAAACAAAAATACCAAAAAAATTAGTTTAGTTATAGATAAAGACATTATAATTAGTTATTAGATATAAAATAGTCATTTAAGACATATAGTCGTTAGTTTTTTAGCTTAGAAACATTCTTTTTATATTTCATAGTATATGTATATAAACACACATTTTGTAGTAGATTGTAGATGTGTATCATCTAAATGCTTGCATTTAGTGATAAGAACCTGAAGCTCCAGCAGTATAGCTGCTGAGAGATTTCATTTTCTTTTTACACAGGGTGAGGTTTTTGTGAACAGCTAAGAGACGGGTGGGACGCCTGTTCACACACATCTCTATCTCGAACTGTGTTCTGTACATATAAGTACATACATACATATAGTACATATTTAGACACATAGGTACATATTTAGACACATAGGGAAAGAATAGACATTTTGATTTTAAATTTGAATTCTTCTGCTATTTGTGGAATTTATAGTGGGAAAAAAGCAATTTTGACACTTGCTGCCTAATGGTGACCTACAGCACTCTTACTGTAAGTTGTATGAAATGTATATGGAATTTGTGGTTTACTTGCGTCAGTGGTGGCACATGTGGTTTCGACAGTTTCAACCGCCAAAATCGCAGTTAGCTCTGATTTTTAGTGGTTGCATTTAGTGAACCTGTCGAAGCTGTGCTTGCCGTATTTACTGCAAGCGAACTGCAAGTTCCATATACATTACATGTTACTTGGTGAAAGTGAGCTGTAGGTAGGCCCTTTGGTGCCAAGTGCAGAAATTGTATTTTGTTATTCCATACCTTCTACAAATAGCTGAAAAATATCTGATTTAAAAGGAGTCTAACTATTAATTATTAGGGATAGAGTAGAGTAGGTCCCACCAGCTGTAAGGCTACCTTCCCGTGGTTGGTGGGGAAACATGTACTGGCTAAATCATAGATTATTAACATTCATATATAAATTAAATATATGTAATCTGTACAAAACATCGGTGCCAGTATCTGTACGAAAAGCCTTGCCTTAGAATCATGACATGTACTACACTGACATATACCATACAAACATTGGTAGTTGATAGATAGATATCATGTCTTATGTGCATTATTGTCAAATTTGAATGAATAATGTATATATGCATGCTAGACTCCCGATTCTTTAGAATCGGGCCGCCATCTTAGACATATAATGGACGACTTTGAGTTTCACATTTACTGATGAAAGTGAGGCGCTATTCTCATTGGTCGCCGGCAGCACACAGCGACCAATGAGAATAGCGCCTCACTTACAGCGGTAAATGTGAAACTCAAAATATTCCATGTATTTGAAGTATGGCGCCATACAGCGCGGCGCTCTTCTGATCGGTCGCCGCCTTCAGCGCGCCGAACAATCGGAATAGCGGCGGCCGCTATGCCGCCATATTTGAAATATACTGAGTAAAGTATACACAGATTCTAGAATCCCGATGCAATCGCATCGGGCTCACAGCTAGTTAAACATATAATTAGGATGAGACTGTATTTAGAAAACTACACTTAAAAATATGATCTAAAGGAGATCCCAACTTAAATTCTTGTACAAATGTAACCAAGAACTCAAGTAATACATATGAACTTTTAAAATTTTTATAATATTATTTTCAAACTGCGCATCAAAATTTTGAATTTGACTCCTCAAAAACAAAATATCAACAAACATAATCTTGTGACATATCAAATTAAAGCTGATCTGGGGTTCTGATCTGGCACAAATCCTAAATCATTAAAAGGCTTGTTAAAGGGTCGATTATTACTACAAGGATTGCTACCTTTATTAGGTGACATTAAGGTACCTTTACACGCGGCAACTTTTCTAGGAATTTCACTAACAACTTACTGGTTGCAGTGAAATCATGGAGACATTGTTCTATTTGTACACAGCAACAAAATGGAACAATGTGTCCATGATTTCACTGCAACCAGTAAGTTGCTAGTGAAATTCCTAGAAAAGTTGCCGCGTGTAAAGGTATCTTAATGCCACTTTACACATCCCGATATCGTTGCCAAACTACGATAAAAAGTCACGTGGTTCGGGCGTTGCCGCCGATATCGTTCGTGCGTTGTATGGTGTGTAAATGAGCAATGCGATAAACTATGTCGTTTGGGAATTGTGCAGGCTCTCCAACTGGCCAATATTCGCTCTCCGATATGACCAGATCGTGCTGTGTGACAGCGCAACTACGATTTGGAGCACAACTTCGCCTATTCACTCCCATGTTAAATAGTCGTTCCTGGGTCGCTCGTACGAGGGGGCGTATACATCGCAGTTGTGTTGCCTGCCTATATCTCCCTGTGTAACATCTCCTATGCGATCTTGGACAAGTGCCAAAAACGTGCGCGCTCCCGTGCCGTTGTATACAATATCGTAACATATTGGGACGTGTAAAGCGGCCTTTAGAGTTTTCCACTTCCTCACTGAAGTGACAATTTGCAAATTAAAGCTGTATAGTTTTGAACAAAAGGGTACCTCTCCCATTTCTTTCTCTCATTTCTAACCTGATGTATGATAAAAAATGTAACATCATACAAGCCCAAAATTCAGACTTTCAAAACTGTACAAATCTGCAAAAATGCAAAACTTGTAATCTATAATTCACTAAAGTTTAGTAGAGAAATAGGAAAAAAAAATCTTTATCAATGTTAAAATGGGGGCCCGCAACAGCGCCTCTCCTCTTGCTGCCACCAACTATTTGAAGGAAGATCCTGCCTTCTGTGACCCCGATTCACCGCTGTTGCACTGGTAAGCTATATCAGGACTGTAAGATGTACCCCCATTTTCCTCCCAATTTTGGGGGGAAACAGGTGCATTTTATAATCCGAAAAATATGGTAGTTTAAGGGTACCGTCACATAAGGCGATATCGGCGGCGATTTTATAGGCGACGCAGGGGGGTGGCCTCTCGCCGCCAACATGGCCTGTGCATCGCCTAATGTAAATAGGCGATGGCGACGCCTTTGATTATTCGCCTGGTTTCTCAGCAGTACTATGAAACCAGGCGAGCACTCTGGGGCGATGTGTATCCATCGCCCCATGTAACAGGGGGACGGTGATCTTACAGGCGATGGGAGCCACAGGCTCCCATGTTACAAAATCGCCGCTGGGGTTTTTGGACACCCCAGCAGCGATGGCGCTGGTAAGTTCGCCGGTGCGTCGCCGGAGGTATTGCCGCATGTAAACATGCGACGGTGACGCTGGTGGGGCGCCAAAAATGTGCACGCTCCCGAGTGTTCGCCGGTGAGATCTCCGGCGACGTCACCTCGTGTGACGGTACCCTAAAACTCACCTGCACCAAATTGCATGGAGACTATTCGGATAAGGAGATCCCCAGTAGCTTTTCCACACCCGCTGCCCTGGATTGATGAGTCACTACCTATTGTCAAGCTTCCTGCATTTCATCAGTCCCATAAATGCATAAAAACTGCCCACAAACAACACAAGCAAAGTTTATTGCTGTGCACAGGTTTATGCAGTGGTTAAGAAAAACCTCCTAAATATTTATATATCTTATATATAGCTATATCTTTATGCTATTTGGGGGCGGTTTTTATACATTTATAGGATTGATGAAATGCATGTCAATGAACTTTTTGTAAAATTGTATGTTCACAAAGATATAAGGGCCACTTTACACACACAGATATCTGTGACCAACTTCTGAACAGATCTCTGGTTGCAGTGAAATCATGGACACATTGTTCCATTTTGTGGCTGTGTACAAATGGAGCAATGTGTCCATGATTTCACTGCAACCAGAGATCTGTTCAGAAGTTGGACACAGAAGTTGGTGTGTGTAAAGCGGCCCTAATAGTCTGCAGGACCTGCACAGAATTAAATATTAGTAATCATATGTACTGAGTTTGTAATTAAGTGTTCATCCTCCTCAAGGGGTTGTGATGGCTATGATCTTGGTTTTAAAATCCACTTCAGCACAAGTCACCTTTATTCTATGATTAAGGGCGCAGTGGCATCAGAAATGCATCAGTTGTAACCGTACAAATATGCCTGTCTTCTATCTGCTTATCATGGACTAACAATAAATAAGCACGCATGGATTTTACATTCTCTGGCCAAGAGCGCAGCCATTTATCATGAATTTTTTTATCTTGATACACTCTCCTGGTACCCGACCCCAGAAAGTTCGATTTATCATGACTCCCGACAAGACTTGTCTAGTGACTAGCAACAAAATAAGACAATTCAGGATCTGACGATGGATATGGCCCTCAATCATTGCAATCACAGTTGCAGGGAGAGGTGTGTACCTTTGTGAAGCAGCTCCTCTCCCGGCTGTGACTGAAACCTGCACCATCCGATGTGCAGTTGGACTCTCACGAACTTGATATGGCCCTCACTAATGGTGGGTTTACACGCTAGGATATCGTAAGCGATATTCTTGGAACGATCACGTGACCGTGATCATTCTGACATCGTTAGTGCGCTGTCACACACAAGGATATCGTTAACTATATCCTATGCAGCAGCGTAACTGTTAAATAGGAGAGGAAGGAGTGAGTGATGTAATAAAGCGGCAGGAATAGGAGCTTTTTGAACAATATCGTTCATAAAGGTGTCACACTGAACGATGCTGCTTCCTGAAGCAGCGTTAATTGGACGACAAACAATAGATTTGAGGTCTGGATCTAAAATCTAGGATGAATGATCCAACGATCTTTTCATCCTATATCGTTCATTTACACGCAACGACGCCCGAACGATATCTTTTCATCAACGATCACATATCTGATTTTAAGGATATCCTAGCGTGTATACCCACCATAAGGCCCCTTTCACATCAGCGTTTTTCGCTGATTGAGGCATATCCAGTAGATTTACCGCATCTGCCGCCTGACGGCCGCACTTACAGCACGCTTGCGGGCAAGCCCCATGCATTGTCTATAACAGGGGTCTCAAACTCCAGGCCTCGAGGGCCGCACACTGTCCAGGTTTTCAGGATTTCCTTAGAATTTGACAGTTGGTCATTTGATTACCAACTGTCAAATACTATGGAAATCCTGAAAACCTGCACTGTGTGCGGCCCTCGAGGCCTGGAGTTTGAGACCCCTGGTCTATAGGGATTGCGGCAGATGCGGTATTGCTGCAATCTGACACTTGCAGCAGTTGCAGTCACGAAAAAAATGCAATCAGCAGCATTTTTTTGCACGTCCGCAACTGCCGGATCACGGCAATACCACACCTGCCGCAAGTCCCATAGATAATGCATGGGGGTTGCCGCAAGTGCGGCCGTTAGGCGGCACACGCGGTAAATCAGCCGGATCTGCCGCAATCAGCGAAAAATGCTGATGTGAAAGGGGCCTAACAAATTTATGGGTGAGAAAGACCAGTTTGAAGTGTTCAGGGAGAACTACAAGCTATTTATTACCAAGTAACTCAAGTCATGAGAGAATGAGTTCCAACACATGAGAGAATCATATCTCTATTGTGAGGGGGGTCCTCAGGCTTGGACATTTTTTTGGTCCACAGCAACTCCAGAACGTTCTTCTGTTGATGCATTAGGGATGAACTATTCTGGCAATGGTCATCTGAAGTTCAGTGGAATAATGCAACTCTCAAGTGCCAGTCCACAGAGGCCTCTCGGACACTCTTAGGGTACCTTTACACGCGGCTACATTTCTAGGGTGGCTACAGGTAACTTACTGGTTGCAGTGAAATCATGGAGACAAGGTTCTATCTTGTTGCTGTGTACAAATGGAATAATCTCTCCATGATTTCACTGCAACCAGTAAGTTACCTGTAGCCACCCTAGAAATGTAGCCGCGTGTAAAGGTACCCTAAAGGATGCTCTGGCTCAGCAAACTCTAGCCATGACTGAGGCGATTTCTATGGATTGAAGAATTCTTCAGAAGATGTGATAAACAACAGGGCAAATTGGTTATTTTTCCTATATCGATCCATTTACCTAAGGTGGAAATTATGAAGGTAGAAGCAGTCAGCTCAAGGGCAGTTAAGAAGAAACAACAATGTGATTTTGGACTCTGCCTCTATTGTGGTCACGCTGGATATTTCCTTAAAGAGGACCTGTCACCAAACCAGGCATGGTGATTTAATTACAGCACTGGATGCAGCATGTCTGCAGCATGCAGACAAGGGGTCACCCAGCACTTGAGCAGCCCTGTACCCCGAGATAATACAGTTAGAAAACTTACATGCTACAGCCACTAAGGAGGTGGCTAGGGGCTGCAGCCAAGGGCAGATTCACACCCCCTGCATGTTTAATCTGCCCACTGCTGCCAATCATTCTCTCCCTGTCTGCAGAATTTAAACAGAGTTTTTTTGTCTCCCGTTTAGCCCCGCCCCTCAGGGGGTGGGGCTAACAAACTTTCTGGGAGAAAAAAAAACTCTGTTTAAATGCTGCAGACAGGAAGAGAATGATTGGCAGCGGTGGGCAGATTAAACATGCAGGGGGTGTGAATCTGCCCTTCGGCTCCAGCCTCTAGCCACCTCCTTAATGGCTGGAGCATGTAAGTTTTCTAAGTGTATTATCTCGGGGGACAGGGCTGCTCAAGTGCTGGGTGGCCCCTTGCCTGCATGCTGGAGACATGCTGTATCCAGTGCTGTAATTAGATCACCATACCTGGTTTGGTGACAGGTCCTCTTTAACCTTCCTAGCGGTATTCCCAAGCCTGACTCGGGGTTAACATTCACTGCCAGAAGCGGTAACCCCGAGTCAAGCTCGGGCTTATCCGCGGTCGCGGCAGATGCGGTGAAAAAACCGCATCTGCCGCGATTGCCGCATAGCCGCCGCACTTGCGGCGCGGTTGCGGTAATCGCCATAGTAAGTATAGGGGGACTTGCGGCAGGTGCGGCAAGTGCGGTTTTGCACTTGCGGCAGGTGCGGGCGCGAAAAAACCGCACTTGCCGCAAGTCCCGCTATACTTACTATGGCGATTACCGCAACCGCGCCGCAAGTGCAGCGGTTATGCGGCGGCTATGCGGCAATCGCGGCAGATGCGTTTTTTTTCACCGCATCTGCCGCGACCGCGGGTAAGCCCGAGCTTGACTCGGGGTTACCGCTTCTGGCTTTGAATGTTAACCCCGAGTCAGGCTCGGGAATACCGCTAGGAAGGCTAGAGTCTTCTTTGATCAGGTAATTACTAAGAATTGCAGGCCTACTGTACATAACACCAAATTTCCATGCCAAAAAATGGTACCGCTTTTAGCACAAAATTCCTGACATAATCATACCGCCAGGGAGGTTAAGGACTGCTTCACAAGCCCTCATGCAAGCAAGCCATTGGGAAACCACCTAAGTCTGGGTGATTATTGAGGAGGTCACCCAGACTTTCAAGTAACTTTTTACTCCTCAGATAAATTACTGTTGAATGTGGATCTATTTTTCTAAAATCAGTCATTACCAGCATTCGCTTTCATTGACTGCAGCCAACTTCATTCAGGACTGGTTTTGAGACTAGGATTAGGGAATTATCTTAGAAGGACCCATTCAAATTGTTGATATTTCTAAGACGCTGTTACTCCAGAACCTCGTCTATTAACAGTGGAATTCACACTTAAGGCTCTGGAGTAACAGTGTCCTATAAATGTGAAGTGCTCTTCTGGGCATTTGTACTGCATTTTAGGAGATCCATTTTGGTGCATTTTCTGCAGCCAAAATGGATCTTTTTTTGCAACAAAGTATCACCAACGCATCATCCGTTTGTGTTGCTTTTTTGCTACTTTGTTTTGTGCTGTGCTTCTGTAAAGCAAAGCTTCTTTAAAGCAAAGGCGCAGTAATATTTCATAATATGTCAGGGGGTACAGATACAGACAGACACACACACTCACACACCCGTTATTACCTTCACCAAGGACTGCAGTGTTCAGCGATGGGTTGCTTCTGAGTATCAGGTCACCTGGCTGAGTCAGATGGCCAGGTCTTTGTGACTTCTCGCATGTCCCGGTGACCGGAAGGAATACATCGCCAGACCACACCATGGGATCACCAGGTAGAGTAAGAAATTGAAAGAACGAGCGTTTATGGTAGAAGCACAGTAAAAAAGCATCACAAACGGACAATGTGAATACTAATCCGTTTGTAATGCTTTTTTGGGGGGTTAGAATGGGAGTTAATGGGGAAAACACAGTTCAAAAACAGACAAGTAATTGACATGCTTGTTTTTGGGCGTGTACATGTTCTGCAGCAAAAATGGCCCACCTAAAAACGCATATGTGGCCACACCACTTTTGAATTGTCATAAACATTAATGCAAACACTGAGTGATTCATTTTTGCTGCAGAAATTAAAAAAAAACGTATCACGCAGCACAAACGCCAATCTTCTGTTATGTATTGGATAACATACTTGTGGGTTTGGTGTTGGAAATTCCAAGTCTGCATATTCACAATCCTGTCATTGATTGGGGTCAGAAGGATATTGTGAAGTGGAGTCTCTAATGTCATAAGAAATGTCTTAATTTTGTACAGGTTTCTTCCGCTGGTCTAAAGGATCTGTTGGGGTACTTGTGAAGGACTGGAAAATGTCTTCTTAAAAAAGAGGCAGAGGTATTACCTTCCCATCATACTTCTGACTGTGCTATCAATCTTATCCCTACTGCCAAATTACCTAAAGCTCACCTGTATGATCTATTGGGTCCTGAACGGCTTGCTATGAAAGAGTATGAAAATGGAAGTTTTACAAAAAGTTTTACAAAAAGGGGGTCTCTGTCCTTACCTCTATTTACTTGAATTAAACCTAATAATGGTAAATAATACTTACCCCACTTACATTTATCCCTGACCTATATGATCAACTTACAAAATTACAGGGCTAACTGATTTTTCCAAACTTGATCTTCGAAAGGCTTATAGTTTTATATGAAGCCAAAAGCGTGATGAGTGGAACACAATGTTCTTAACGTCTGAGGGTCTATTTGAAAATCTTCAACACAAAGTATTCACTGATCTCAGGGACACCAGTCCAAGAGAACATTGCGGGCAGCCAGCTAAAGCCTCAACACAGTGAATTCCAAGGCGCATTGCCCCCTGGGAATTTTGAATATGCAAATAGAATCTGTGGAGCCTCGTTTAGGAGTCTCAACACAGGACTAGCCAGATATCCCTCCAGGGAAGGACCTAGCCCTGGGGTGGCTCTTTGAGGAGACCACCATAACCACCATATTAAGTGGCACTTTGAGCTAATATCCAGCTCTTTATGAGCTTAAAGATATGACAAGGGAATACCAAGGCTAGATATCCATTCCCAGACAGCTGTTTCAGGGTGTTGCTCCTCATCAGTCTGGAGTAGGATTCTGGCTAGGTGGGAGCAATGACTAGTAGACCAACAACACAAAGTATTCACTGATCTCAGGGAGACCAGTCCAAGAAAACACTGAGGGCAGCCGGCTAAAGCGCTCAAACACAGTGAATTCCTAGGCGCATTGCCCCCTGGGAATTTTGAATATGCAAATAGAGTCTGTGGAGCCTCGTTTAGGAGACTCAACATAGGACTATTGGAAAATCTTGCCATACCTTTTGTATTAGCCAATGTGCCAGCAGTTTTCAAAATCTTATAAATTATATTTTTTCTGATTGTAAAGAAAGGTCAACAAAAGTCAGAGGACTGGCAGCAAAAATTCAATATACAGAGCAGAGATTAATGAGGCGGCTAAGCACCACTAAGTAGCTGGGCAATTAGGGAACACCTGCAGAAACCCAACACCTTCCAGTATGAGATTGGACAACTGAGCTGTCACATAAAACACTGACAGCTCAGTATGCCCGACATCAAGGTTGGATGACTGAGTAGTCACTAACCCCGCTAACAGCTCAGCACACCCTGATCACTGAGGAGAGGAATTGTTACAAGTTATCCATGTAGAACTCTAGCTTTTGGAGGATTTATATTCTCTTTATTTTACACAATACTTTCAGTGCCCTATACTGTTTCAGTATTGGTTACATGTATAATTTGTAGAGGTATGCAGTACCCTGTAGAGTTTTGATTCATAAACAAATGGGATAGGTTTGGCAGTGAAAGCAGAAAAGCAGCATCATCAGGTAATGTAGGGCACCCTCTCATCACTTTCAAACATATGCTCCATGTTTTCGTCAGCCCGAGTTTAACAAACTAATGTGTAATGTTCGCAATATTTTAAGTTATATAAATTTAATGCTAAATTTACTCTTACTCAAGACGTAAAGATCTTATTGGAGATTCTATAGCATTAGATTTTATAGCTTTAGATAAAAAATTGTGCATACAATACAACAGTGATGAGGGCACTATATACCAGTGATGGGGACTATATACCAGTGATGAGGGTGCTATATACCAGGATGGGAGTCTGCTGCATTTCTCACCCTAGGCTTATACTCGAGTCAATACGTTTGCCTAGTTTTGGAGGGTAAAATTAGTGGCCTCGGCTTATACTCGAGTATATACGGTAGGTGAAATTGTACAAGTTCATGGCCAGAAGGTCGCTAAGTGAAATATGGAAAGATGAAAGTAGGACCTGAGCAGTGCCATTCTCCTAAAGTGCATCATTTCTATTATAGATTTATACTAAATCACCTTTAAAGCATTGGTGTTTTTCTAGTGATATCACTAATGTCGGTTTCCTGTGTATGGTAAAATAGTTACCAGCTGCCATCTTTGGTTGTTCCAGTTGCTGTTCCGCCATCCTAAGATTGCAGCTCATGACTGACCAAAAGTCACTGCTAACGATCACTAGCTTTCAATGTAACGTATATTAAAAAAGTGAGTACATTCCTTACATTTTTGTAAATATTTTATTACAGCTTTTCATAGGACAACACTGAAAATATGACACTTTGGTATTGTATAAAGTAGTCAGTGTACGGCTTGCATAACTGTAAATTTGGCGTGCCCTCTAAATAACTTAACACACAGCCATTTATGTCTAAATTGCTGGCAACATAAGTAAGTACATTTCAAAACGAAAATGGCCAAAATTGTGGCCAAAATTTTGTGCGGCCACCATTATTTTCACACACCGCCTTAACTTTTTTGGGCATGGAGTTCACTGGAGCTTCACAAGTAAAATCCTCTTCTACTCCTCCATGACGACATTAAGGAGATGGTGGATGTTAGAGACATCGCTCTCCTCTACCTTCTGTTTGAGTCTGAATCTACAATTTGGTAATAAAGAAAGTGTAATAATCTAGGGCGTACCAGAAATATATATGTGCTACATCTACAATGTAACAGTCTGTCAAGTACGTGCACAATTTTAACGTTTAAAACTATTTATTTGTATCAAATTGTAAAAACAAAAATAAAATTTCTAAATAAAATTTCTAAAATCAATGTTATTCTCTCCTCTGCTTGTTGTAGTGAATCAAAGACGCCTTCAAGCTAGGATGATAAGGTGTGGCTTGTATTGTTATTGCTTGAAGACTATCTTATATAAAAAATGGTGCTTATTAGTTGCATTTAATGGTAATAATATTACCGTATGTGCTTTAAAGTAGCAAGCCAATTCTTACCTACACAGAGGTATCTAAAGTACTTGACGTTGGGTTAATCTTCTGGGGTTGGAGTTCTCACTTTTTGCCACTAGGTGTCGCTGTATTACTAAAATACAGATAAAGTAGGATTTTGTAAGTTTTGGTTTGTGTATCTAGAACATTCCACCAGGGAGGGAAGGGGGTTACCTTTTATGTTGTTTGGTGCTAGTTAAGATGTTCCGGATTGGAGTATTCGCTATTGCTGGTGCTCCTTGCCTAATGGCTATATAGTAGGTAAATATGTAAATAAATAAATAACTAAATAAGTAAATATCCTGACTCCTAATAATGTGATTATGCTGCAAAATGAACGCTTATACTACTCACTCGCTTGTAGTGAAAGTCTCTGGTCTCCCGCTGTTTCCACCTTGACTCCTGCAGTGTCTGGGTGGCCCGGAATGGTTCGCATGTGCCCTGGCCACAGGGACAGCGTCCCTCTTCCGGGTGAGAGTCTTACTCAGTGTCTGCTCTCCCAGGAGGTGCGTCACAGGCTGGAGCTGTCAGGGGCCTCAGTCGGCGTGGAAGTCACGTAGGTCACTGGGCAGTGCTGAGCAGTGTCTGACTGTGAGTGGAGTGGGCGGGGTCAATGTGTTTTGTAGGCTCCGCCTACTTCATCAGGATCCTACTTTATCTGTATTTTAGTAATAGAGCGACACCTAGTGGCAAAAAGCGAGAACTCCAACCCCAGAAGATTAACTCAACATCAAGTACTTTAGATACCTCTGTGTAGGTAAGAATTGGCTTGCTACTTTAAAGCACATACGGTAATATTATTACCATTAAATGCAACTAATAGGCACCATTTTTTATAGAAGATAGTCTTCAAGCAATAACAATACAAGCCACACCTTATCATCCTAGCTTGAAGTCGTCTTTGATTCACTACAACAAGCAGAGGAGAGAATAACACTGATTTTAGAAATTTTATTTTGAAATTTTATTTTTGTTTTTACAATTTGATACAAATAAATAGTTTTAAACTTTAAAATGTGCACGTACTCGACAGACTGTTACATTGTAGATGTAGCACATATATATTTCTGGTACGCGCTAGATTATTACACTTTATTACCAAAACTACACCTAGGGAAACAAGCGTGCACGGTTTTCCCTCTTGGATCCTCAGCAGCTACCACAACTACCCCTATTGGCCACTTTACACGCGGTTACATTTCTAGCTTATCCATAGGTAACTTACTGGCTGCAGTGAAATCATGGAGACAGGTTCTATCTTGTTGCTGTGTACAAATGGAATAATGTCTCCATGATTTCACTGCAGCCAGTAAGTTACCTATGGATAAGCTAGAAATGTAGCCGCGTGTAAAGTGGCCATTTAGGGTTAGTTGACACCAACAGGTTAGCTCCAGCACCCCCCAAATATATACTGAATCTACAATTTGCAAATTCCAATAAGAACCAAAAAAAAACATAATCATGAACAGGTGTGTCCTAACCTTTCAATGGTACTGAACATTACTCATGATCCTTGACCCTTATCACATTGTGCAAGCATCATCACACATCTTGCTGTAATGTTGGCTTGCACACATCATTTATTTACCCACATGTTAGTCTGTTCTGCCATACATTGCATTCCAAATTGTTATGCAAATATTAGGTTCCTGAATGATCGATGCAAATGAGTCAGTAATATGTTCAAATCATCAACCATTGGAGTATAAATGTAATTTTTATTGGACAAACCTTCCAATGATAGCATTATTTTTTTTCCAAAACTAAAGATGCAATTTGTTGAATTTGGAGCTTTAAGGTCTCACTTACTGAAACAGCAATTTAAGTGGCAACAAAGGAATAAAGTATAAGACCTAGAACTTAATTTTTACTATTCAACTTAAAAAGGTATAAATTACCTAAAAAGTGATTTTTTTTAAATCAGTGCACAAGTGATAATGGATCCCCAAAAGGTGATCAGTGCTCAAGTGATCAAGCAAGGGTTACCACAGTAGAAATGCTAGAGAATCAAAAATCACACACACAATTGGTCGCTTATTGTGTTTCTCTTGTGGAATAATGATAGCTAAAGGGACATGCCCTGCAGAAATCTAGCAGAATATATTAGAACGCTCTCACCCATCTTATGGTCACTGTAATGATGAATGCATAAGCATCTGGACTTTTCATCCCAGAAGGTGTCCCATCACTATGACACCCAATTCCTTTAGTCCAAAGCTGCAGACAGCTCAAAACGTGCCTCCCGACACGTTTCTATATTTTGTATGTCATCAGGAGAGTTGACTTAGGGCTGCTCGCCTTCTTGATACTCTGGCAGGCAAACTTAGCCCACAGGCGCTAGAAAAAGAGATACAACACGCATACTTAACTCACAGCCCGCTTAGTATCAAAAGCATAATAAGACAGTTAGGTGTCCGAACCTGCCACTTAACACGTGTCCACGGCTGTAATACCTCCGCCATGTACAGGCACGGGAAGTGGGGGTTGGTATTTGTGCATTAATTGACCAGCACGTCACCTCCACTTCCTGTTATCTTGGAGCATGGTGAAACGCAAGATGTCATGACCGCATCCTCCACATCCTCCTGCAGTCTGCATCCAATCGGATGCCTCGAATTTGATCGTCATGCTATAGCATAGGACCTCCCATAGCTATGCCACTGCTTGTGACATCAGCAATGGGAGGAGAGCTTCTCCGGCAATGAAGGACCTTTTAACCCATCCGGTCCTGGTGCAGAGGGGGAGAACAATACAGCAGATGCTGAATGTGCCTCCTTAGGGCTAAGCCCCTATTTCAGTTATGGGTCATAGACATCTAGCTGACCCCATACATACCGTAGCAATGGCTCTAGTACTCATAGTAGTCATAGTACTCATAGTACTCATGATCCTAGACCTCTTTCCACATCAAGCATTAGAGTATAAATGTAATTTTATTGGACAAACCTTCCAATGATAGCAATATTTTTTTTCCAAAACTAAAAAAAAAACTCAAAATGCATAGTAATAAATTATTATGCACAACAGAGTTTCAAAAAATTTGGAATGTTTGGAAAACAGGTTGGAATTTGTTGAATTTGGAGCTTAAAGGGAACCTGTCACTTCGATCTATCCCTCTGTCCTATCACTACCTGTCCCTGCACCTTCCCAGCTGTTCCCCAACCATCCCTCTCTGAACTAAAGGGGCCCTATAACGATTTAGAAAAATGACTTAGAACTTACATATGATCTCCATCTACGAGATTGGAAAGGCGGGCTCTGGGCTCCATGATTCCCTCCTCACGGTGTCCAAGCACGCCCCGCTGGGCGTCATCCCTCCTGCTGCTTTGCTGCCTCCTTTTGGAATCTCTCGCCCTCTCTGCCAGTGTAATGCTGGACCGGAACGTCATATCCGGCCCAGTGAATTGTGGGCCTGATCACGTGATCGGCCCGGTGCATTATGAGCCTAATCATGTGATCAGCCCGGCTCCGCGCATGCACAATGCGCATATTGAAGCTGGGAGGCAGTAAAGCAGCAGGAGGGATGACACCCAGCAGGGCGAGCTTGGACACTGCGAGGAGGGAATCATGGAGCCTGGAGCCCGCCTTTTCAGTCTGCTAGATGGAGACCATATGTAAGTTCTGATTCATTTTTCTAAATCGCTATAGGGCCCCTTTAGCTCAAAGAAGGATGGTTAGGGAACAGCTAGGAAGGTGCAGGGACAGGTAGTGATAGGAGAGAGGGCTAGATCGAGGTGTCAGGTTCCCTTTAAGGGTACAGACACACTGGCGTGAAACTCGGACGACTACAATGCGAGTAAAAATCGCATTGCTGTCGGACCAATGTTATTCAGTGTCTGAGAGCACATTTCCGAAAGTCGGACGTTTTTTTTCTCATTCGCTTCACGGACAACAAAGCAGTCGCAACATGAGGAGACAGTATGCGATTCACGGTCGAGACTTGACAATGCAAGTCTATGGGTCCGACAAAAATCACGGACCGCACACGGACCATCCGAGAGGCATCCGATTTTTCACTGATACATTATCATTCTGTAGCTCAGACAACTGTAAAAAATGTTCATGTAAATTATTATACAGTAAATAGCCGCTGAGAAAAAAAACTGACTGCACACGGACAACACATGGAAGCCACACTGACCAAAAATCAGACGACACTCGTCCGACTCTGGGATATGTCAATTGGATCGTTTTTTCACTCGCCAGTGTGTTTCCAGCCTTAAGGTTTCACTTACTGAAATCCAAAGCTTTTCCCAGCAAAATTAACTTGACAGACCAAGTTAGGCCCCATTCACACTGCATGATTTCACTGATCAGTGTCCATCAGTGTTTGTGTGCCAAAACCAGGAATGTCTCCAAAACACAGAACAGCCGTCAATCTTTCAATTCTAGTTTTGTCTGCAAGCTTCACTTCTGGTTATGGCTCACAAACACTGATGGACACTGATCAGTCAAATCATGCAGTGTGAAGGGGGCCTTACATGTTAACATAGAACCCCTTTGATTGAACTTGTGAGCTTTTGGATAGTCTCTCTCTGAACTTCTTTTCAGGATTTTAAGATAGCCTCCAAGAGCTCGTGTTTTGATGTGAATTGACGACCACACTCAAAGACCTCAAAGGGGTTGATGTCAGGAAAAGTGGCAGGCTCACTATAAGTTATTCTCCTTCTATGTCTATAGCAGCCCATGAATCAGAGGTATTCTTTGCATTGGTATGCATGAAGATGTTTCTGCAGATGACAGTTCTTTTTGCAACATGGATGAAAGTGTCCAGTCAGAAACTCTATATACCTAACAGGGCTCATTTTCACATTTTCAGGGACTCCATCCTTGCTGATGTGGCAGCCTTGATGGGACATGGTGGCCATCTACCAACCATCCATCTGGACAATCTAGGGTTGCATAGCACTCATCAGTAAAGAAGACTGTTTTAAAATTAGTCTTCCAGCATGTCTGTGCTCATTGCAACTGTTTCTGCTTGTTAGCACTGTTTGAAGGTGGAGCATTGTAGAGGTCCCCAAACTTTCTGACCTTGAGAGTCACATCCAGCTCCCTACACTTTCACAGTAGTGACAACAAGAGCCCCCATTGCTATGATGGCAGCCAAACCTTTTCCAAAGAAATCTAACAGAGGCATTCCAAGTTTTCCTACCTTACCCCGATTTAGAAAAGAATCATCTGGAGACCTGCTCTTCATAGCTACTTGTTAGACCTGGTGTTAATGCACCAAGCTGGAAAACAGGCGCAAGTCATACATCACGGGCCTGCGAGCCACATGTGGCTCCCGAGCAACAGGTTGGGGACCCCTGCTCTAGAATTTCCTACACCTTGAGGGTCATGGGCTGGAAGTGGGCTTATGGATCGGGATCACAGAGTGAGCTTGCCCCATACGTGGCCGGTAAAGGCTGTGTATTACAGCCAGAACCTGCCTCTAAAGGCCACTTCACACACACAGATATCTGAGTCCAATATCTGAACAGATCTCTGGTTGCAGTGAAATCATGGATACATTGCTCCATGTTGTACACAGCCACAAAATGGAACAATGTATCCATGATTTCACTGCAACCAGAGATCTGTTCAGATATTGGACTCAGATATCTGTGTGTGTGAAGTAGCCTTAACAATCACAGGAGGTGCAAAGCAATTGTTAACTTGTTAAATGCCACTATCAAACTCTGACAGCAGCATTAAGAATGTGTCGGCGGGCGGGGGAGCATGTTATTCGCTTGTGATGTGATCGTAGGTTGCCTATGGGTTGCTATGACAGCCGGGGGGTCTGATAAAGACCTTGGCGCTTGTCATTATGGAGCTCCCTTGAAACCCTTCCTGTGGCCAGGAGATTGTGATTTTCACTATATTCAGCAATACTGTTGTATTGCTGCACAGTTGTGCTCAAAAGTTTACATACCCCGGCAGATTTTTTTTCTTTTTTTGGTCTTTTTTCAGAGAATATAAATGTTAGCACAAAAAAAAAATTCCACTTATAGTCAGTGGTTGCGTGAACCCATTTATTATCAATCTACTGTATTTTCTTTTTAAATCAAAATTATAACCAAAGACATCCAAATGACCCTGATCAAAAGTTCACATACCCTGGTGATTTTGGCCTGATAACATGCACAGATGTTGACATAAACGGTTTGAATGGCTAATAAAGGTAACATCCTCACTTGTGACCTGTTTGCTAGTAAACAGTATGTGCACAAAAAGCTGAGTGAGTTTGTGGGATTCATACATTCTCTTGCATCTTTCATCCAGCCACTGATATTTCTGGATTGTGAATCATGGGGAGCAAAAGAATTATCAATGGATCCACAGGAAAAGATAGCTGAACTGTATAGAACAGAAAAGGGATACAAAAAGAAATCCAAGCAATTGATCATTCCAGTCAGTTTTTAAACTGTAATTAAAGGAAAACTGTCAGGTCAAAAATTCACATGTAACTGATATAATTTTCTAATTCCTCCTCTAAACTCTCTCTATTGATATATTTCTTTTATTTATATTCCCCTCCTATCTTCTGTAAACTTCAAATAAAGAGAATCATTTTATCTGTCACTCACAGTGAATGATCCACTTAGTTCTTTGCTGTCCACTCCCCATAAGATGAATATGCATGTCACTCATAGCACAGGAGATCAGTGGGGGGGCTGTATCCTCCTCTTTTCTCTGTGTGCAGCATTACAAGAGATGAGCTACAACACAGAAACTGTCACAGCACAGCAGGATATCTGCTTACAGAAACAAATGGGGTCTAGATCAGTCAACTGCGTAGCTTCCCGGTGAATCAGATCAGACCTGTAAGTGAACCTCACTGCACTGTAAGGAGAGGAGGACGTGAGGAGGCTAATACATGATTAACAGCACAGGACTAATCGATCTGCTTATAATGTATCAACTGAACAGACCTGTAAGTGAAACCTGACACTGCACTGTTAGCAAAGGGAGGAGGAGGGAGCTGGTGAGAGGGAGGGCATAATTACATGATAGTTTACACAGCACAGGACTAATCGACTCTGCTTATAATGGGACAGGACTAATGCTGCAGCTCTCTGCAGGGTCTGACAATGGTGATAACATGGAAACTACAAACGGTACAATAATGATTTTACATGTTTTTAAAAGGTCTGCCCAGGCACTATTCAAGGGTAATATTCGTATCATACTAAAAAATCACTTGACAGTGACCCTTTAACAAATGGATAATCAGAGGCTATGTAAATAAACAAACCATCATCAGGTAGACCAACAAACATTTTGGCCACAACTGCCAGGAAAATTGTTCGGAATGCAAAGAAAAATCCACAAATACCATCAGCTGAAATACAGGACTCACTGAAAACTATCGATGTGGCTGTTTCAAGATGCACAATAATGAGGCACTTAAACAAAAATGGGCTGCATGGTTGAGTCGCCAGAATTAAGCCATTATTGCACAAGTGTCACAAAGTATCTCACCTAAAATATGCCTAACAGCACAGAGACAAGCCTCCAAACCTCTGGAACAAAGCAATTGATGAGTCATGAGAACAAAATCAAACTTTTTGGCCATAATCATAAATGTTATATTTGGAGAGTCGTCAACAAGGTCTATGATGAAAAAAACACCATTCCTACTATAAAGCACAGAAGTGGATCGCTGATGATGTGGGGATATGTGAGCTACAAAGGCACAGAAAACTTGGTCAAAGTTGAAGGAAAGATGAATGCAGCACATTATCAGCAAATACTGGAGGCAAATTTGCACTCATCAGCCCGGACGCTGCACACGTAACGTACTTGTACGTTCCAACATGACGATGATCGAAAACACAAGGCTAAGTCAACCTGTCATTGGCTACAGAAGAACAAAGTGAAGGTTCTGGAGTGGCCATCTCAGTCTCATGACCTCAATATCATTGAGCCACTCTGAGGAGAACTCAAGCGCGCACTTCATGCAAGAAAGCCCAGGAATTTACAGGAACTGGAGGCTTTTTGCGAAGAAGAATAAGCAGCTTTACCATCTGAGAAAACATAGAGCCTCATCCACAACTAACACAAAAGACTTCAAGCTGTCATTGATGTTAGAGGGGGCAATACACGGTATTAAGAACTGGGGTATGTGAACTGTTGAGTACAGTAATTTGAATGTTTTTGGTTGTCATGATTTAAAAAGCGAAAACACAGTAGTTTGACAATAAATGGCTTCATCCAACCACTAACCATGAGTGAAAAAAATGTTTTGTGTCATCATTCATATTCTCTGAAAAAAGGCAAAGAAAGCAAAAAATCTGCCGGGGTATGTAAACTTTTGAGAATAACTCTTTGTTGCAAAAGAGATTAGATGATTGCAGATTACAGTCCACTGAGGGGTATACTACTAGTACAATGAAAAAAAAAAGTTTTAAAAAATATGAAGTAATAGAAAAACTATATAAAAGTTAAAATTACCCCTTTTCACCCATTAAAAATAAAGATAATAAAAAAAATACAAATGTGCTATGTGGTCACAGGGTTCAGAAAAGATCAAAATATATGTAAACATTGTAAACAGAAGAAATTCAAGAATGCCAAAGTACCACTTTTTTGCTTTATAAAACGCACCAGATTATAAAACGCACCCCAAATTTGGTGAAGGAAAAGAGGAAAAAAAATAATTTTTAATATTAAATGAGATCCGTCGTATAATGCCAGTGTCCATCTTACAATCAACATACATGTCTCACATCCTGGTATATACAGTCATATGAAAAAGTTTGGGCACCCCTCTTAATCTTACTCTTTTTTTTTGTTGTTTAAAATTGGGTTCTTGCAACAGCTATTTCAGTGTGATATATGTAATAACTGATGGACACAGTAATATTTCAGGATTGAAATGAGGTTTATTGTACTAACCGAAAATGTGAAATATGCATTATTTCAAAATTTGACAGGTGCAAAAGTATGGGCACCTCAACAGAAAAGTGACATTAATATTTAGTAGATCCACCTTTTGCCTCTAGTCTCTTCCTGTAGCTGTTAATGAGTTCCAGGATCCTGGATGAAGGCATTTTTGACCATTCCTCTTTACAAAACAATTCCAGTTCAGTTAAGTTTGATGGTCGCCGAGCATGGACAGCCCGCTTCAAAACATCCCACAGGTGTTCAATGATATTCAGGTCTGGGGACTGGGATGGCCATTCCAGAACATTGTAATTGTTCCTCTGCATGAATGCTTGAGTAGATTTGGAGTGGTGTTTTGGATCATTGTCTTGCTGAAAGATCCATCCCCGGCGTAACTTCAACTTTGACACTGATTCTTGAACATTATTCTCAAGAATCTGCTGATACTGAGTGGAATCCATGCGACCCTCAACTTTAACAAGATTCCTGGTGCCGTCATTGGCCACACAGCCCCAAAGCATGATGGACCCTCCCCCAAATTTGACAGTGGGTAGCAAGTGTTTTTCTTGGAAAGCTGTGTTTTTGTGGCGCCATGCATAACGCCTTGTTGTATGACCAAACAATTAAATCTTTGTTTCATCAGTCCACAGGACCTTCTTCCAAAATGAAACTGGCTTGTCCAAACGTGCTTTTGCATACCTCAGGCGACTGTTTGTGGCGTGCATGCAGAAACCGCTTCTTTCGCATCAGTCTCCCATACAGCTTCTCCTTGTGCAGTGTGCGCTGTATTGTTGACCGATGCACAGTGACACCATCTGGAGCAAGATGATGCTGCAGGTCTTTGGAGTTGGTCTGTGGATTGTTCTTGACTGTTCTCACCATTCTTCTCTTGCCTTTCTGATATTTTTGTTGGCCTGCCACTTCTGGCCTTTACAAGAACTGTCCCTGTTGTCTTCCATTTCCTTACTATGTTCCTCACAGTGGAAACTGACAGGTTAAATCTCTGAGACAACTTTTTGTATCCTTCCCCTGAACAACTATGTTGAACAATCTTTTTTTTAAGATCATTTGAGAGCTGTTTTGAGGAGCCCATGATGCCACTCCTCAGAGAAGATGCAAATAGGAGAACAACTTGCAAGTGGACACCTGAAATAGCTTTTCTCATGATTGGATACACCGGGCTATGAAGTACAAATCTCAATGGGATTACCAAACCAATTTAGTGCTTCAGTAAGTCAGTAAAAAGTAGTTAGGAGTATTCAAATCATGAAAATCAGAAGGGTGCCCATACTTTTGAACCTTTTAAAATTTTGAAATAATTCATATTTAACAATTTTGGTTAGTGCAATAAACCTCATTTCAATCCTGAAATATTACTGTGTCCATCAGTTATTACATATATCACACTGAAATAGCTGTTGCAAAAACCCAATTTTAAACAAAAAAAAAATGTGTAAGATTAAGAGGGGTGCCCAAACTTTTTCATATGACTGTATGTTCTCATCCTGGTATATATGTCTGTCTGTCTTGTACATGGCCCCCTCATCTAGGTATATATGTCCCTCAGTCTTATACATGGCATCCCCTTCCTGAACCCACCATGGCTTACCAAGGGGGGACTGTGGTGATGGAGCAGAGGTTCAGAAGGCAGGATCCACGGAGGATATGGGTAAAACTGCAAGATCGGAGCTGCAGGGGTGTCGCGGCGGTGTGCGGTGGCGGCTGTTATTCTCCGTGTTCCTGCATGCATTGGCAAGCTGCTCCTTGGCCTCTAAGGTCTAGGACTTCCAAAAAATGGCCACAGAGGCAGCGCATGCGCAGATTTTGGGTGGGCAAATATGGCTGCCGTCGGTGCATGATAGGAGGACATCATGGAAGTGGATGACAAACAAGACTCCGCAATTATGTAATTCGATGAGAACTGGTAAGCCAAAATCAATAGTTGCTGAAAAATCCAGAAGTGGTGCATATGTTTCTATTATAATTTTCCTCTGACTGTTCACACCGCGGCATGATCCGATCTGGGGCTGTCAGGGATGAACCTGACAGCCCCGGACCAGATCAGCACACAGAACTAGAGGGCTAATATGCCCTCTGGTCCGGTGTGCTGCCACACGCAGCTGATGCTGCTGATGAATCAGGACCGCGGCTCGCGGGCAGCAAGCCGCGGTCCTGAAACAACAGCGGCGTGCAGCCCATCTTAGGGAGCGTCGGATTGCACCGAATCCGGGAGGATCCGGGAGAATCCGGGATATGGCAATTTGGGGAGAATTTTCTCCCCGAACACAAAAACGTTGCAAGCAACGTTTTTGTCTCTGGTAACAAAAATCCGAATTCTCCCGGATTCTTCCAGAGAGCTGCCATCCGGCTCCATAGAATACTATGGGGCCAAAATCCGGTCCGGGGCTGTCTGGTTTACACTGGATAGCCCCAGATCGGACCTTAAGCCACCCTCACTGACCAATTACTGATCATGTGACCAAGGCCTTAAACATAGATGTTGTACCAAGACCTGGCTTTCTGAAAATAGATGCAATAATGGAACAAGGAAGCAATTAACTACATAGCTGCGGAACAGAAAGACAGAAACACATACAGCTTATTGTATAGATACTGGAATAGACACAAATTCACTATATAAATTATTTAATTCAACTAACATTACTGCAGAAATATTGGAATAGTGTTAAAAAAAAAGTGTGTGGCTTAGGTATTTCGTATTGTCCTCATAGTACATTTATACGTTGAACAGCATGTGTTACTGTCTAAGGCAGGGTTCTCAACTCGGCCGGGTATGTGGGCCGCACATAGAAAAACTTTGAATTTGGACTAAGTGATGTTTTTAGTAATACCATATATGTCCCCATCCTGGTCTCCTTCTTGTAGTAATGTCCACATTATCATCCCTATCTTGTAGGAATGTCCTCATCCTGATCCCCATCCTATAGTAATGTCCCCATCCTGGTTTCTATCTAGTAGAAATGTCCCCATCCTGATCCCTTTCTTGCAGCAATGTCCCCATCCTGGTCCTCCTGTAGTAATGCCCCCATTCTGATCCTCTTCTAGCAGTAATGGCCATATCTAGTTGTAATGCCCGCATTCTGATCCTCTTCTAGCAGTAATGGCCACATCTAGTTGTAATGCCCCATTCTGATCCTCTTCTTGCAGTAATGGCCACATCTAGTTGTAATGCCCCCATTCTGATCCTCTTCTCGCAGTAATGGCCACATCTAGTTGTAATGCCCCCATTCTGATCCTCTTCTCGCAGTAATGGCCACATCTAGTTGTAATGCCCCCATTATGATCCTCTTCTAGCAGTAATGGCCAGATCTAGTTGTAATGCCCCATTCTGATCCTCTTCTCGCAGTAATGGTCACATCTAGTTGTAATGTCCCATTCTGATCCTCTTCTAGCAGTAATGGCCACATCTAGTTGTAATGCCCCCATTCTGATCCTCTTCTCGCAGTAATGGCCACATCTAGTTGTAATGCCTCCATTCTGATCCTCTTATCGCAGTAATAGCCCCATCTAGTTGTAATGCCCCCATTGTGATCCTCTTCTAGCAGTAATGGCCTCATCTAGCTGTAATGCCCCCATTCTGATCCTCTTCTAGCAGTAATGGCCTCATCTAGCTGTAATGCCCCCATTCTGATCCTCTTCTCGCAGTAATGGCCCCATCTAGCTGTAATGCCCCCATTCTGATCCTCTTCTAGCAGTAATGGCCTCATCTAGCTGTAATGCCCCCATTCTGATCCTCTTCTAGCAGTAATGGCCACATCTAGTTGTAATGCCCCCATTCTGATCCTCTTTTCGCAGTAATGGCCTCATCAAGCTGTAATGCCCCCATTCTGATCCTCTTCTCGCAGTAATGGCCCCATCTAGTTGTAATGCCCCATTCTGATCCTCTTCTCGCAGTAATGGCCCATCTAGTTGTAATGCCCCATTCTCATCCTCTTGTAGCAGTAATGGCCACATATTGTAGTATGGCACCCATTCTGATTCTCACACACACACACACAGATTGTTCTCATCCATCCATACACACACGACACATACACACCAGATTTTTCTCACCTGTCCTCCGTTCCTTCAGCGTCATCCTTTCCAGCACTGTGGATGCCTCGGAGTACATAGGAAGAGCGGACCGTGGCGCACCCTGAAATGGGCTGCGATCGTCAAGGCGTCCATGGTGCTGCGGGCCGCATAATCAAGCCCCAGGGGTACATATTTGAGACCCCTGGTCTAAGTCTATGTGCACACCTAGCCTTTTTTATGCATTTTTCCTTGCAGATGTTATAGAATCTGCAATGGGAAACGCATGGCAGCAAATACAATGAGAATTCTGAAGTGCTGTACCTTTAGGTTTCTCTCCTTGCAAGTTTTGGTGCAGACATAAAAAGCAACATGTCCATTATTACTGCATTCTTTTTCATAGACTATGTGATAGAAACATATGGGAGTAACACACAGAAAAACACACAAAAAAAAGTTTGCTAGAAACAAAGCATTTTTGCTGCATTATTTTTCTGCCAGAAGATGCAGATTTGGTGCAGAAATTTTCTATGTGGGCAAATAGTCTAAGGCCTTCTGCACACCACATTACAGTACATGTGGTAACTTTATTTTCACAACATCTAACCATTAAAGTCTATGGCCCGGCAGAGCGCAACCTTTTAATGCCTATTATTATTACTACACAGTCTCACTTGACCATTTCACCAATGTACACTTGAACTCCACAAAAATGAAAAATAGGTAATAATATATGATAAACCAGACGCTTATCCTCTATATAATGGTACCTTTACACGCCGCTACAGAATGGTGGAAACAACCGGGTGCTTCACGTGTACGAGCACGTACAAACGGTTGAAAACGGTACCCGCACCACCTTTACACACCGCTACAAGGTGCGCTACAGAAGGTTACATCTATCTCTGGATACACCGCCGGGTGCCACAAGTTACCTTCTGTAGCTCACCTTACCTCATTTACACGCCGCTATAACAAGGTAATATGGGCGGACCTGGTGCAGCCGGGACAACACATAGGCGTGCCACAATTGTGGATTACGAGACGTTCGTACGCTGATAGGACAAAGCAATAACAGCATGATTGGGTAGCCAGTACAGGAGGCTGACTAATACATGACGCTCGAGCAATTGTGTAGTGTGACTGGTCAGCTCCTTAAATATGCCTCCCTATGCAGCGTCTACCAATCGTAATGCAGGAGCTTCCACCAATGATCGCTGATGGGGCGCGGTATCCCGGAGCCTGTGTCACGCCCCAGGTAGATAGCAAGGTGTCGAAACAACCCTCCTGTTCCTTATTTACACGCCGATACAGGCCGTAACCATCACCTTGAAATCAACCTGTTTTTGAGCACTGCTCTGAAACGGGTGCCTCAAGTGACGGGTGGAAACAACCGTCTTTACACGCCGCGACCGGGGGTTGATTTGGCGGTGCAAGATACATTTGTCTCATCTACCCGGTTGTTTCCACCATCCTGTAGCGGCGTGTAAAGGTATCATAAGATCTGATGTCTGTCCACCTAGTTGGCACAACTAGTATAAAGGATATGTTACTTGGATGTGATATATAACAGTTAACCAGGACCGACAGTTTGTACAACAGTATTGGTGAAGGGAGCACTGGATTACGATGTGCCACATTCCTTACGTTTTCTCACAAACAAAGTTAATTTTAAAGTTCATTTTAATCAATACATCTTGGAATAATAACGCTTTCCACAATTGGATGTGTTTAAAAAAATGTTCCTGTACTGATAATCTTATATATGTGTCCCTGCTATGTACTGTGTAATGGATGTGTCTGACCATACAGGGACATGGTCTGATCATACCACATCTCCTGTCCTGAGATAATCTTATATATGTGTCCCTGCTATGTACTGTGTAATGGATGTGTCTGACCATACAGGGACATGGTCTGATCATACCACATCTCCTGTGCTGAGATAATCTTATATATGTGACCCTGCTATGTACTGTGTAATGGATGTGTCTGACCATATAGGGACATGGTCTGATCACACCACATTTCCTGTGCTGAGATAATCTTACATATGTGTCCCTGCTATGTACTGTGTAATGGCTGTGTCTGACCATACAGGGACATGGTCTGATCATACCACATCTCCTGTGCGGAGATAATCTTATATATGTGTCCCTGCTATGTACTGTGTAATGGATGTGTCTGACTGTACAGGGACATGGTCTGATCATACCACATCTACTGTCCTGAGATAATCTTACATATGTGTCCCTGCTATGCATTGTGTAATGGCTCTGTCTGACCATACAGGGACATGGTCTGATCATACCACATCTACTGTCCTGAGATAATCCTATATATGTGTCCATGCTATGTACTGTGTAATGGAGGTGTCTGACCATACAGGAACATGGTCTGATCATACCACATCTCCTGGGTTGAGATAATCTTATATATGTGTCCCTGCAATGCAGTGGCGGAACTAGAGCCTGGCGGGCCCCAGTGCTGTCCCAGGTGAGGAGCAGGGGGGTGGGGGGGAAGTGGCGAGCTGCTGTCCCAGGCCCCCCTGCAGGGAGGTGCAGGGGCCCCCCTACAGGTGCCTGAGGGGCCCCCTAGCCGGTCGGAGCGCTGGTGCAACTGAGCCAGCTGCACCATGGTAGGTCCGCCTCTGCTGCTATGTACTGTGTGCACAACTTCCAGCTGCTCAAAAATGTTGCAATAATTCAAGAAATTTAAAGCTATGCTCACATGCTGTGTTTTTGCAACGTTTTTTGAGGATTTTTGCTGAATTTTGAGGATGTTTTTTTGAGAAGTAAAAAATGCATTGGGTTTTTGATGCACTTTTTTTTTAGGATATGTTTTTTTTCTTCATTGTGCACTATTGACAGTGAAGAAAGATATTAAAAAAAAAAAAAAGGATTCCTGATGTAATTTCCTTTCTTCTCCATTTCAGGGATGGAGATACAGGGGTGCCCTACTTTTTTGTAGTTGTTAAAGAGGACCTGTCACCAAAGCAGGCATGGTGATCTAATTACAGCACTGGATACAGCATGTCTGCAGCATGCAGGCAAGGGGTCCACAAGCACTTGAGCAGCCCTGTACCCCGAGATAATACAGTTAGAAAACTTACATGCTACAGCCACTAAGGAGGTGGCTAGGGGCTGCAGCCAAGGGCAGATTCACACCCCCTGCATGTTTAATCTGCCCACCGCTGCCAATCATTCTCTCCCTGTCTGCAGCATTTAAACAGAGTTTTTTTTTCTCTCCAGTGTAGCTCCGCCCCACAGGCTAATGGACTTTCTGGGAGAGAGAAAAAAAACTCAGTAGCATGTAAGTTTTCTAAGTGTATTATCTCGGGGTACAGGGCTGCTCAAGTGCTGGGGGACCCCTTGTCTGCATGCTGCAGACATGCTGTATCCAGTGCTGTAATTAGATCACCATGCCTGCTTTGGTGACAGGTCCTCTTTAAAAAAAAAAAAACTGAAAAAAAAAAAAACACAGCATTTTCTATTGCCAACTAAGGCTGCCTTCAGATTTGCAGATGCCTCCGCAGCGTTTTGCGGAGGCATCTGCAAGCATCTGCATGCAGACGGCAGCCCCTATGTTTATAATGGAGCGCACGGCGGTCTGCAGATGCTTGCAGACCGCCATGCGCACCCATTCACTCCTATAACTGATCTGTGCGCAGGCGGATGCCTGCGCACAAATCACACTCTCTCGCCCGCACCAGGGACGCAACATGTCGCGTCCCTGGTGCGGACGAGAGTGTGTGATCTGTACGCAGGCATCCGCCTGCGCACAGATCACATATAGGAGTGAATGGGTGCACACGGCGGTCTGCAAACACCTGCAGACCGCCGTGCGCTCCATTATAAACATAGGGGCTGCCGTCTGCATGCAGATGCTTGCAGATGCCTCCGCAAAACGCTGCGGAGGCATCTGCAAATCTGAAGGCAGCCTAAGAGTAACCCAAGCATCTACTGGCTGTTAACCCCCGATGTTACCTTTGCTGCCCATGGAAAATCCAGGGAAGCCCTTTTTTTTTTTTTAATAAAAAAAAAAAAATGCGGGCTTCGCTGTATTTTCTACTGCAGCAAAGGTAACCCAGGTAGCTGAGGGCTGGAAAGCTCAGCGTGTTGAGGCCCAAGCGTTCTGAGCCCCCCACACTGAAAATCGCAGCCAGCAGCCAACCCAGAATTGGCACCTCCATGAGACGCCGATGACTCGCCCCCAAGGCCATGGGGTGCTCAGAACCGGACTGGTTTGGTCTTTCGGGGGATGCACAGGGGCTGAGACCCGGCTTCATGGCCCTGCAGAGTCACTTAAAAATGCGAGGGAAATGGTTTAGGAATATTGGATCGTGATGACACCCGTGGTTTTCGGCTATGGGTAGCCGCAGAACCTCTAGGGATGATGATCGGGCAACTGAGAGTGGCTCCCCACGGGTGGAGCTGGTCCCCAGGACAGTGGATGGAGTAATTGATAGTCTCTGTTAGCAGGCAGGGGGTTAATGTTAGGCCTCATATCCTTGCTCAGTGGCCTTCACAGTAGGTTGCCACGCAACTAACACAGTTTCACACAGTTTTGCAACTCTGTACTCACAGCAAGCTTCAAGTTTTAACACGTCATAGATGTTACACTCTCTCAGATAAGCTCCAGCCTGTGTAGTCTTTAAGAGATCGGAGCGGCAAGTATGGATCCTCAGTGGTGTGCCTGTCTTTGCCTCTCTCTGGTCCTAATCCTCAGAGCGCCTCTTAGCGCCTCTGCACATAGAACCCTGATCCGGCAGCCACGGGTTTTAGTGGGCGACCAATACCTAGTGCCCAAACACTTGTCCAGCTGCTTTCTCAGGGGATTTGCCAGGTGTGAGCCACAGCTCCTATGAAACTTGTGGCCTCCGGTTCAACGGTTCGGGTACTGGATTCCCATACAGTGTTCAGGTCCAGTCCCTGTTTTTTAACCAAACCCCTCCGTCTGGTATCACCAGTACCAGATTCGGGCGCACGAGCCACTTCACCTCCGCCGGTGTCCCTAGGGTTCCTTCCTTTCCGTTCCCGGGATCAGCCTCAACTGCTTAAGTCCCCTGCTTCTCTCAGTTTCACACTGCTTCTCTGTCTCTCCTTCTCCTCCTCACTCGACTCGACTTCTCACTTTCTACACTCTACATACTAGATGTTCGTTGTTCCACTTCAAACTGAAACTATTCTACCCCTTCTACTTCCCACCCACACCTCTCTACCCTATTCTCCCCCCTTGAACTGGGTCTCCCAACAGCGGGTCCACCCATGTCCTTAATTAGGGTCTACGTGTTGGGTGGTTGCTGAGGATCCCATATATACCATCCCCCATCTCCTGGCTTGGGTGCAGTACCCCTCGTGGTGTCCAGACCGGTGGGGCGCCACACCAAAACAGGGGGCTATCCCGCTCTTTCAGCTGCCCTGTGTGTAGTGACAGACTGGGTAATAATGGGGTTGGTAACAGCTTTTTTTGCAGCTGACACCAAACTCCTATTGCTAATGTCAGCCAAGAATATGATAGCCAACCATTAGCGAAATAGTGAGAGAGATTTAAAAAAAAAAAAAAAAAGGGGGAGGCGTGGCCAAGCAGCATGTGAGGAGGACGTGCATCCACAGAGCTGCTGCACTACCGGTCTAAATTTAGCCGCTGTTCCCCACAGCACGGCCATTAACTTACCGGTATAGTACCATAAGGTCTGTGGGCACAATCTGAAGCCGGCGGTACAGGTCTTACCCCCCTGGGATGCCTAAAAAAGCCGTCAGTAAGAAGGCAGGGGAGATGGCCCTCTGCTCCCAAAATGGTGCTGCAGCCTCAGCACAGGCTGTGGAGGAGGCGGTCTCCAACAGTGCAGCCAAAAACAAGGAGATGTTTGCAAGAGTGGAGGAGATAGAGAGAGGATCCCAGCCATCCCCAGGAGACAACACTGATGCTGGAGGAGAAGGTACAGGGTCCGGGATGAGCGAGGAGGGGGAGGAGGACAGTAATGACACTGGAGGGCAGGAGACCCAGGAGCCCCTAGCCAGCTGGGGAGAGCTGGTGGAGCAAAACAGAAAGCAGTTAACATCACTGCAGCTACATGTCCCTGCTGAGCCCACTATAAAAGATGTTCTAATGGCAGTTATACAATGTGGGTCTGCTATCTCTAATGTACTCACTCAGTTGGGATTTCTGCAAGAATCTATGCAGACAGTCAAGCATAACTTACATACAGTAAAAGACAGAACTGGGCAGCTGGAAAGCAGGGTCGATACTGCAGAGGCTAAAGTCAATAAATCCCTGCAATATCATAAGGAGACCGGGAAGGATGTGGATGCCCTATGGACTAAGACGGACGACCTGGAGAACAGGCTTAGACGCAACAACGTGCGTATAGTGGGTGTACCGGAGAGATGTGAGGGCAGAGACCCTACAGCCTTTGTGGAGGATTGGATTAAAGGTGTAGTTGGCTCAGACACCCTGACTCACCTATATGCGGTGGAACGTGCTCACAGGGTCCCTGCTCGCCCCCCTCCTCCTGGCCACCTACCACGACCTATATTGGCCAAACTCCTTAACTATAAGGACAGAGACATTATCCTCAGGTTTTCCAGAGAACATCATGATGTGACCATTGAGGGATCCAGAGTCTCCTTTTACCTGGATTTTTCGCCGAAAGTGCAGAAAATGAGAGCAAAATTTACTGATGTCAAAAAGAGGCTACGAGTGCTTGGTGTCAAGTACTCCATGATATTCCCGGCCAAATTGCGGGTGGAGGCCGAAAATAAGACTTATTTCTTTCTGGAGGCAGAGGCCGCTGCGGCCGCTGTGGCTGGACATCAATGAACAGCATTTGGGGAACGGGGGAGCGGATCGTGGTTGATGATACGGGCTCGCAAATGTATGGTTTTCAGTACATGTCTTAATGCTTACTTTGTGCTGTGGGGTGGTACCCTGACAAGTGGGGGCATAGCGGCGAGGAGTGAGACGCCTGGTGCCTAGTTGGCTCTTCATTTAGGGGTCAACGTTTGCCCTTGCGGGAATTACATGGCACGACTAGTGTTGGGGTGTTTTGTTCAGGGGATGGGAGAGGGGGGGAGGGAAGTTAGGTCCTTTGCTACTATTGCACGTGTTAACCTGTACATGCCCAGGAGCCATCAACGAGGATTGATACCTCTTTTACTCTATAGATATGGGAGACATCACAGTCCTTAGCTGGAATGTTAGGGGGCTGAAATCTCCAGTCAAGAGGCAGGCGATTTTTTCTTTTATTTTAGAACACAAGCCAACAGTGGTCTGCTTACAGGAAACGCACCTTACCAGTGAGAAGCTCGATATTTTAGACAAGAGATGGATACAGGCAGGATACCACTCTACACATTCGCAGTTTTCTAGAGGGGTTAGCATCCTGGTTAGACGAGATGCCCGGTTTGAGTGTAGACGGGTGGTGGAAGACGATGAAGGCCGGTTTGTTGTTCTAAATTGTACGCTATATGCGGTTTCTCTGGTGCTTGTATCTATCTACATCCCCCCACCATATAGCAGTAATTCTGAGGGATTTTCAAAGGGTCCCGTGTTTATGGGTGGGTGACTTTAACAACATAATTGACACTCATTGGGATAGGGGAAATCACGCACCAATAAAGTCAGGGGGTAACTGTACGCCTTTTGGGACGCTTATACGCGAGTTGGCACTAACTGACTTATGGAGGTGCTACAACCCTGAGCTATACCAATACTCGTGTTTCTCTTCTACACTCTCCTCCCTCTTCCGTGTAGATTTAGCCTTGGGGAATGATCCTATGTTGGGAAGGGTTGTGTGTGCTAAATATTTACAAAGAACGGTATCGGACCACTCTCCTATACTTGTCAAGATTAGGTAGGGGGTGCATGCAACCGGGGAAAGGCCCCTATGGCGACTGAACCCATTCTGGATGCAGCTAGTGGACAGGGCAGGTAATTTTGCCTCTGAACTGCAGGAATTCCTTTCTTTTAATATAAACACGACATCAAGCCTGGTAGTCTGGGAGTCTTTGAAGGCGTACTTGCGGGGCATGTATATCCGTGAAATCTCTAAGATCAGGTCTAGCACTAGAACTAACTCGGAACTTCTGCTGCGGGACTTGAAGGCTGCAGAGGAGGCTTTGTCGGTGCGGTTCACCCCCTCTACACAACGGAGACTTAAGGAGGATCAGACCCGTGTGAATAAACTGACTCTGGAAACGGCGGCGCAGAAACGTATGTTTCAGTCGATCCAGTATTATGAGAGTGCGGAGAGTGTGGGACATCTGCTTTCGGTCATCACGTCAGCACAGAGGGGGTCGTCATTCATAGCGGGACTTCGAAGGGAAGACGGGTCACTAGTTACGGATATTATTAATACGCTGGAACTATTCTACACTGACCTATATTCCTCTCATGCGGGGGGATCTGCAGACGAGCTTGCTGGCTTTATAGGGGCTGCTGGCCTTCCACGACTCACGGACGAGGACAGGGCTTTGCTGGATGAACCTTTGGGTCTGGAGGAGTTGGAGGGGGCTTTAGGCACTATGACGAATGGCAAAACTCCAGGGGTGGACGGCTTACCGGTGGAAGTTTATAAGGCGTATAAAACAGTCCTACTCCCAGTATTGCTAGACACGTTTAATGACAGTCTCACGCGAGGGACCCTGCCTCCATCTATGCGGGAGGCAATTATTACTGTTTTGCCTAAGAAAGATAAAGATACTGCTTCTCCAGCTTCCTATAGGCCTATTTCCCTCCTGACAGCAGACATCAAGCTTCTGGCGAAGGTGTTGGCTATACGCCTCTCAAAGGTGGTGGAGTCGTTGGCGCACCCGGATCAGACTGGTTTTATGCCCCGTAAGTCAATGGCTCTGAATATTCATAGATTGTTTTTAAATATGCAGGTTGAGGCGGATAATGTGGGGCAGCGGGTAGTCCTGTCATTGGATGCCGCCAAGGCATTTGACAGCGTGGAGGGGCCGTACCTTTTTACGGTACTGGAGGGCATGCGTTTTGGACCTGGCATTATTGGCTGCCCGCTGTCCCCGCTGCTTTTCGCCCTGGCTATTGAGCCCTTGGCTTCGAGGATAAGACGTGCTCCGGATATTGAGGGGTTTCGATATGGCGAGCTGGAGGAGAAGGTGGCCCTCTATGCGGATGACCTTCTGTTGTTTTTTAGCTGACCCTGATACTTCACTTCGCAATACCATGTCGCTCCTTACACAGTTTGGGGCTGTTTTGGGGTTGACCGTAAATTGGGAAAAGTCAGTGGTTTTGCCGATAGATCCCACAGTCCTTGACATACCCCACGTGCCAGTCGTAAACAGCTTCAAATACCTGGGCATTAATATATCGGGCGACATTTCTGACTATGAGCGTTTAAACCTTACACCTCTAATGTCTACGATTAAGCAGAAGATTAAGGCCTGGGCCAAGCTACACCTCTCGGTGGTGGGGGGGGTGAACCTGCTGAAGATGGTGATCATGCCTCAGCTTTTGTACGTCCTTCATAACTCCCCAATTTGGCTTCCGCAGAATAGATTTTTAAAATTAACGCCTTATTCAGGGAGCTTATTTGGGGGAAAAAGGGAGCACGGATAAAATTGGAACACCTGCAGAGGGGTAAGGAGGAGGGGGGGCTGGCCTTGCCCAACCCTTGGCTGTACTTTCTGTCCTCACAGTGTCAGCATTTGACCGGGGGCGCGGAGCACTCAGTTGCGGGGCAGGGGGGAGGAAAGGGTATCTTTCAGTTTCTGGGGGGGCGAGGACCACTGCTGGCGAAATTAGAAGCTGGAACCCTTCGACCCTGGGCCCACAGGCTCCCCACGGTGCTACTCATGATTAAAGTATGGGAAAAATTGAAAAGGCTGAGAGGCATCACTGGTTTTACACGGTATACCCCCATTTGGAACAACCCTCATCTGCCGCACCTGCAGGAGCTGAGGGGATTCGCGCAGTGGCAACGTGTGGGCATTTGGTGGCTTTCTCAGCTGGTGGAACGGGGAGTCTTTAAAGCATTTGAAACCTTGCAGAGTGAATTTTCGCTCCCACACTCCTCGTTCTACCGGTATTTGCAGGTGCGACATGCCTACATGGCGCAGGCTCGAACGCATTGTATGGACATACACCATGATACTGCTATCACCATGATTGGCGCGCAAACCTCCACTAAAGGCATAATTTCCTTTGTATACGGATACCTCTTGGCAATGGCTCTGTTAAAACACCCAATACGGGCACTGGACAAATGGGAACAGCAAATAGAGGGTATAACAGCTGAACGATGGGAGTCGATCATGAGTATGATACCCCGGCTGTCGCTCAATGAGCCCAGACGCCTCTCTCAACTGTATATCCTTTATAGGGTATACAGGACGCCTAAGTGGCTTCATGATTTAGGCCTGAGACGGGACTCATGTTGCCCCAAATGTTCACATGAGGACGCGGACATTCTCCACATGTTTTGGACGTGCCCGCTCCTCCAGACTTTTTGGATTATGGTACTTCACTTGATCCGGGGGCAACGGAGCTGGACATCCCCAGAGACCCGATTGTCTGTGTCCTTGGCTGTACGGAGGATGTAGGGGGAGATGACTATTCGCATATAGCAGTGGCAAGGATGTTGTTTGCTGCCAGAAAATTAATAGCGGCTCATTGGATATCTGATACGGTACCCTCTCGCAAAGAGTATGTCTGTAGCATGAATCTGACCGTGAGTAGGGAAAAAGCTATATACCTCAAACGGAACAGATCGAGGGTATTTGATAAAATATGGACGGGCTGGATGGACCTTCAGGGGCTGCCGACTGTTAATTAATTGCTTTTGGACTGAGTTATTTCTTTAAGTTGGGAGATGTGTTATGCGGATTTTTGGAACATCTTGGGCACATGTTATATTCATATGTGCACTACTATCTTTGTTGAGGAATACTGACCCACTGGACCGGGAGGGGGGAAGGGAGGGATGGTGGTGGTGGGAGGGGGTGGGGATTTAATGCAATGCATTTCTTTCTGTATTGTTGTTGAAAAGTTTTAATAAAAGCTATCTACCGTATATACTCGTGTATAAGCCGAGTTTTTCAGCCCAAAATTTGGGCTGAAAAGTCCCCCCCTCGGCTTATACACGGATCTATACGGTAGACCCGTGTGGTGGGGGCTGTGTGGTGGGGGCTGTGGAGGCTGGAGGAGGCGGGGGGGGGGGGCTGTATGAGCGGCCCCGTCACGTGGGGCCGCTCATTATATATGCACTGCTCCCCCTGTCAATCAGCGCAGGGGGAAGCAGTGCATATGGCCCCCCCAAAAGCTGGCACTGTCCCCCCTTGTAAGGGCCCCCCCCCGGTGCTTATACATTACCCTCCCGGTGTTCTGATCGGCGCCGCTCCTCGGTGCTGCGTCGCCGTCTTCATCCTCCCGTCCGCGCTCGCTGCATCCATCCGGGTTCTCCGGCGGTCGCAGCGATATGACGTCATCGCGCGACCGCTGGAGAACCCGGATGCAGCCAGCACGGGAGGATGAAGACGGCGACGCAACACCGAGGAGCGGCGCCGATCAGAACACCGGGAGGGTAATGTATAAGTAGCGGGAGGGGGAGGCCTTACAAGGGGGGACAGTGCCAGCTTTTGGGGGCTGTTGGTACCCCCAGGGGGCTGCTGGGTCCCCCCTGGGGGCTGTTGGTCCCCCCAGGGGGCTGTTGGTACCCCCTGGGGGCTGTTGGTACCCCCTGGGGGCTGTTGGTACCCCCAGGGGGCTGCTGGGTACCCCCTGGGGGCTGTTGGTCCCCCCAGGGGGCTGTTGGTACCCCCTGGGGGCTGTTGGTACCCCCAGGGGGCTGTTGGTACCCCCAGGGGGCTGTTGGTACCCCCAGGGGCTGCTGGGTACCCCCTGGGGGCTGTTGGTACCCCCTGGGGGCTGTTGGTACCCCCAGGGGGCTGCTGGGTACCCCCTGGGGGCTGTTGGTCCCCCCAGGGGGCTGTTGGTACCCCCAGGGGGCTGTTGGTCCCCCCTGGGGGCTGTTGGTACCCCCAGGGGGCTGTTGGTACCCCCAGGGGGCTGCTGGGTACCCCCTGGGGGCTGTTGGTACCCCCTGGGGGCTGTTGGTACCCCCAGGGGGCTGCTGGGTACCCCCTGGGGGCTGTTGGTCCCCCCTGGGGGCTGTTGGTACCCCCAGGGGGCTGCTGGGTACCCCCTGGGGGCTGTTGGTACCCCCTGGGGGCTGTTGGTACCCCCAGGGGGCTGCTGGTACCCCCAGGGGGCTGCTGGGTACCCCCTGGGGGCTGTTGGTCCCCCCTGGGGGCTGTTGGTACCCCCATGGGGCTGTTGGTACCCCCAGGGGGCTGCTGGGTACCCCCTGGGGGCTGCTATATGTACCCCTGGGGGCCTGCTGTATACCACTGGGGCTGCTGTATACTACCACTGGGGCTGCTGGGGCTCCGGTATACTACCACTGGGGCTGCTGGGGCTCCTGTATACTACCACTGGGGCTGCTGTATACTACCACTGGGGCTGCTGGGGCTCCTGTATACTACCACTGGGGCTGCTGGGGCTCCTGTATACTACCACTGGGGCTGCTGGGGCTCCTGTATACTACCACTGGGGCTGCTGGGGCTCCTGTATACTACCACTGGGGCTGCTGGGGCTCCTGTATACTACCACTGGGGCTGCTGGGGCTCCTGTATACTACCACTGGGGCTGCTGTATACAACCACTGGGGCTGCTGGGGCTCCTGTATACTACCACTGGGGCTGCTGGGGAATCTGTATACTACCACTGGGGCTGCTGGGGCTCCTGTATACTACCACTGGGGCTGCTGGGGAATCTGTATACTACCACTGGGGCTGCTGGGGAATCTGTATACTACCACTGGGGCTGCTGTATACTACCACTGGGGGGCCTGTATACCACACTGCTGGGGGCTGTATAACTGTGCTGGGGTCCACCCTCGGCTTATACACGAGTCAATAGGTTTTTCCAGATTTTTGGGGCAAAAGTAGGGGGGTCGGCTTATACACGGGTCGGCTTATACACGAGTATATACGGTAATTAAAAAAAATACACAAAAAGCAGAAAAAAGATCTTTATTTTAAAAAAAACAAAAAAAAACACAGACATCTCATTCACCACTTTATTAAAGAGGACCTTTCACCTAACCCCCCCCAGTGCTTTCCAAACTGAAAGAACCACTGAATGCAGCGTTTCTGCTTCATTCAGGGAAGGGGTCTCCCATGTTTCTTCCCCCCCCCCCCCCCCTGTAACCTGTAAAAAAAACTTTAGAAAGTGTAGAGATAAGAAGTCTGGAAGGACTTCCTAATTTCTCACCCCTTGTTGTTCAGGGTGGTCCTCCCGCCCCCTGCCTCTCTGTGCCGCACCCTGCCTCTCTGTGCGGCATCCTGCCTGTGTGGTTGTCTCCCCTCCTCGCTGAGTGCCTGCATCTCAACCTCTCAACTCACGCAGGCGCAAAGCGAGGAATTGTTAGGAGCGGTTTGCCGGCGGCTGAAATGCCTCCTGTCAGAGACGTCAGCGCAGGAGCCCGCCCTGCTACAGATTAGGCTTCCCTGAATGCAGCAGACACGCTGCATTCAGTGGTGCTTTCAGTTTGGAAAGCACCAGGGGTTGACAGGTCAGGTTATAATACCCACCAATTCCCTCCAACGTAGTCCAGGGTCCAGCGACAACCAAACCGGATCCAAGATCAGCTGATCAATCTGCCACCGGCAAACCAATCAGATGATGTGTGGCCGGTCAGCTGATTGAATCATCTGATCGCTTTACCGGCGGCAGATTGATCAGCTGCAGGGCCTGCTGCCGGTAAAGCAATTAGCTGATTCAGTCAGTTGACCGCCCCTCACATCAGCTGATCTGTTGGCCGATCAGCTGACTGAATCAGCTGATCGCTTTACTGGCCAGCAGGTCATTGCAGCTGATGTCTGGATCGGATGCCTTCCCCTCGCATCCTGGGACAGTCGAGGATAGGTGAGTTTTTTATTCTTTCATTACCATTGTTCCCTTCTATTTTGCTTTAGCAGCGTATGTACAGGTCGCCAAAAGCTGCCTTCACATACACTACTAAAGCTAAACTACAGCCCCCACACACACAGACACATACACACACAGACACACACATACATATTTATCTCACATGGGAACAGGAACACCGGAATCCTAGAGTCTAATTTCCTGTTCCTCTTTTTCTTGCTCCCATGTGACATCACATACTGCTGCTCCTCCGCTTTCAGCTGGAATAGCAGATTGTGTGAAGAGCAATGCGTTATTCCAGTGCTTTTTTTCTTTATGATGGGGTCTATGGAGGTCACGCAGGCAAAAAAAAACACCAATTAATTGACACATTTTCTACCCCAAAAGAACATCCGCAAAAAAATGGTGCGTGTGAATGGCAAAAGTGAAAATCCATTTACTATGCTGGTAACACAGACGCAGATGCATTTTTAGGGAAAAAAGGAACCGAAAAAACACACAACAAAAACGCAGCATGTGAACATAGCTTTACTCCAGAATTCTAGTGAAATCTGGTTCACGGATTAGGTCATATTACTACAGACCTCAGATATCATATACAAGATAGTATGTGAAGGTTTATATTACTATATTACAGTGACTACAAGACATCAGATACTATAGCACTCACATATAGCACATTGAGACTATAGAATAATAGGTGACCAGTGTATGTAAATGAAATATCTAATATATAAAGCCGAGTGTATGTGTATGTATGTGTGTATCTATGTATGTCCACTAAAGGAATCCGCACCGTTGGATTTAAGCCAGCTTCACACTTGCGCTCCCCCACCACTGCGTATTGCGCGGGGAAGCTCAAGCTGAGCGCAGACACCACGCGTCCCTATGTTTAACAACTGCTGATGGCCGTGCCACCCATTCACTTCCATGTGTGATTTGTACGCATGCGGATACTTGTGTACAAATCACACATTCTCGTCCGCACCCTGAACGCGACATGTCGCAATATGCAGCAACGGGGAGCGCAAGTGTGAAGCCGGCCTTACAATCACAAAACTTTGTGCAGCAGCCTTATTTGACTCGATAGGCAGCAGGTAGCCATGCCTAATATTATTTGGCTTTAGGTCCACTGGGTACACTGGTGACTGCTTGCTAAAGGTGCAATTTCTTTCATGGATGCTTTTGGCCTCTTTTAGGCATGAATTGTTCTAATTACCCTTCTAAATACTATTGCAGACCGCATTGTTAAGAGGGGAATATAGATTTGCTCTTTGCGATTGTAAAATCTTCATCAGAGAAGGTAATGTATATTGCACCAGGAGGTAATTTATTATTAACTGCACATTTTGCATTTAAATCTGTACATTTCCAAGTCTTATCTAAGACTGGGTTCACACTTGCGTTTGGAACGCAGCGCACTGAACGCAGCCAAGCACTAGCGCACATGCGTTCCTATGTTTAACATGGGAACGCATGTGCCTGCATTTAGCTGCGTTCGGTTGTTTGCGTTCGGATGCGCATAATTTGTGCGCCCTCCGAGCGCGCTCTGAACGTAGCATGTAGCATTTTTTGTGCGGTCGCTTGTTTTATCTGCAAGCGCACAAACAATGCTTTGAAGTCAATGGATCTGCAGTGTCCTACGCATGACAGCGCATGAGAACGCTGCAGATCTCATTGAAAACTTTCCCAGTGGCCGCCGGTGATCAGTGGCAGCCACCAGGAAATCAGCTAGAGCCGCCACTGATCTCCCACCGGTGTCAGCGCGGGAGATTTGAAGATACCGCTGATTTAACAGCTGTTTAAATCTCCCGCGCCAACACCAAATAAGTGATGTCGGCGCAGGAGATTTGAAGCAGCCAATCAGCTGTCTCGGGGGTGGCCGGGAGGAGGAGATCAGCGGCAGAGATCTCCTCCTCCCGGCCACAGCTAATCTCCCACCGGTGTCAGCGCGGGAGATTTGAAGATACATCTGATCTGACAGCTGTTTAAGTCTCCCGCGCCAACACCGAATAAGTGATGTCGGCGCAGGAGATTTGAAGCAGCGATCCCCTCCTCCTGGCCGCCCCCGAGACAGCTGATTGGCTGGCCGGGGTACATACTAATGTGAACGCATGCGGAGATTCTCCGCTGCATTCACATCAGTATGGGCAGCGTTTACACTCCGTATGCGTCTGCATGCCATAAGCATGCAGACACATACGCAAATGTGAACCCAGCCCAGAGCATATTGTGTTTGCCCAGTTATTGCGCTTGAACTAGGGCACGGATATACCTGCTTAATATTGTATTTTGTTATTTCTGAGGGTTTGGTTAGAATTGCTGTGGGGAGAACTGGTGTAGGTATTGTACACACCAGTAGTATATATTTTTGTACAGCTAAGGCTCGTTTAATTGTTAACTATTTGATGTTGTTTCTTGTATTGCATTTGGCTTAATAAAGTTGAGAATTGTGTTTTTTGTTTTTTTTTAACAAATATTTTATTTGGTTTACAGCTTTCCATAAAACATAAATATACATAATAATTGAGACTAGCAAGATTACAGCCAACATACAAAAATTTCCCCGTCCCCCCTGATCCCTCCCCCATCCCGGCAGTGCTCTTGTCCCAGCTGAAACAGAAGGAAAAAAAAAAAAAAAAACATGAGAATAAATGTAAAAAGATATTCATCTAGATAGCAGGATAACAATTTCTCCCCAGTGATAATTTCTTTCCCACCTCACTTAGGGAGAGAGAGAATTAGATTATTCATTAGCTGAATCAATGTTAAGAGGTTAAAACTTAACGTTTAATGGATTATTTAAAAGACTAGAACGTCTCACAAACTATACATATAAAAATCAAACAGTGCCCAAGTGTCACACTATCTAAAAAACTCCGTTATCATACTAGGAGCTATGATTCATTCAAAGGTGTTATCCATAGAGCTCAACCTGCCCTTCGTTATAGTTCACCTTCAAACCTTTATGTCAGTTACAGATATGCTGGTGTCACTTCTTACACCCCATAGAAACTGGCACATATCCCTGCATATGGAAATCAAATAAAGCCCACTTCCCCTATATATAGGAAAGGTCTCACCGGCTTCTTTCCATCAGAGCAGGTACCAATTAGAGTTACTTCATTTCAGGAGGTCCTTTTGCTAGTGACAGCCTGATGTTGAACTCTCAGTATAGATCATATATCACCACCATGCTCCACTCCCTACGCGTTTCGGATTTACAATCCTCATCAGGGGATGTGTAGCTCAGTTCTCAATGGGGTCCTAATGCTAGGTGCCCCTTCTGATGGCATATGTCTCTGCAAATAAGACATTAGATATTACTTTCTCTTAGCTATGTCATTTGGTGCAAAGCACCGAAACATATATAGTACCAGTCCCCCAGTCCCCCCTGTAAGTTTCGGTGCTTTGCACCAAATGACATAGCTAAGAGAAAGTAATATCTAATGTCTTATTTGGATATGTGCCAGTTTCTATGGGGTGTAAGAAGTGACACCAGCATATCTGTAACTGACATAAAGGTTTGAAGGTGAACTATAACGAAGGGCAGGTTGAGCTCTATGGATAACACCTTTGAATGAATCATAGCTCCTAGTATGATAACGGAGTTTTTTAGATAGTGTGACACTTGGGCACTGTTTGATTTTTATATGTATAGTTTGTGAGACGTTCTAGTCTTTTAAATAATCCATTAAACGTTAAGTTTTAACCTCTTAACATTGATTCAGCTAATGAATAAAAAGATATTCAAACATCTATTTAATGACCCCGGTCACGCAACCATCTACGTATTTCAAGAAATCGACAGTCTCCCCAGGCTACCCTGTAGTTGCTCCAACAAATACCAAGTGGAGTCCCGAAATGGCGACACCACAGATATAATTTCCTCGTCCGACAGGTAATGTAATATAAATTCTCTCCATTTCTTAAAAAATTTCTCTGTTAGTTCATCTTTGTTCGACTCGCATCTGTGCTTTCGATCCTCATTGCTCTTTTGATATCAGAGACAATCAAGTCTCTCGACGGCGGCCTGGCGGCCAACCAGTGACGCGGTATCGCCCTCTTAGCTAATATTGCCACGGTGTGTAATATACGTTGTTCATGTCTTGTACCGTGTGAGTCAGTGATGTAGTGGAACACCCACCCGTCTCTGCCAAGATCTTTTGAACACCCAGTAATCTCCCCTGCCATGGTATTCATGAAGGACCATAAAGGGCGTAATGTCTTGCATTCCCAGATCCCATGTAGGAGATCGGTGTTCTGTGTCTGACATTTCGGGCAAGCCCGCAGCCTGTCTACAGTGGTTGTGTTGGAGTAAGATCTAAAACCATAAATCGCCCTGTAAAGCGAAACTGGGAGTCACGCCACTGCTCATTAATGACATTTTTCTAAAGGTCTTCCTCCCCACCAAAATCCGGTCTCCCAGGGTTGCATCCCCCAGCCTCGACTCCCATCCCTTGAAGATCCGTTGCTGTGTGCACGGTAAAAGTTGGGGACCCAGCTCTTTGTATAAAGTAGAAACACTTGTGTTAGTTATGCCTCTAGAGAGTAGATCATCCCACACGTTCATAATACATTCTGACTGGACATTCACCAGTTTTTTCATGATGTAATGTTCAAGTTGTTTGAACTGTATCATGTGATGATCCAGCAAGGCCAGGGTGTTCAGCAGTTCGCTGCCACTCAACCATCTAGATTCCGAGTGGCATAGGAGATCTCCCGCCGTCTCAATCCCTCTTTCCCTCCAGTGTTGAAAAAGTACATTTTCCCTCCCCAGCGGGAACTCCAGGTGGGTCCAGAGGGAGACAAACTTGGACATACGCCACGACAGACCCAATTTTCTCCGGATTAACTTCCAGACAGCTATAGTGTCTCTGGCGACTATGGAGTGTTTCATCATCTGGGGGAGATTAGACCTCGACGTGTGTAACACCGATGCTAGGCTCCAAGGTCTGCAAAGCTCCGATTCTAGCTCAAAATCGGAGAACTTGCTTGACCCGCCCAGCCAGTCCAAGACATGTCAGAGGGTATAACCTGGTGTGCCTGGTGAGACATCAGGAATGGCCAGGCCTCCCCCTTCCTTTGGCAACATCAGGGTTTTGAGTCGAATTCTCGGGCGTTTGTTCTGCCACAAAAATCTAGTAAAAGCCCTGTTTATTCTGGAGATGTCTTTGCTACAAAGCAACAAAGGCAGCACCTGGAGTGGGTATAGAAGCTTAGAGAAACTCATCATCCTAACTAAGTGACTGCGACCCAGCAGAGGAAGCGGCAAACTTTCCCATCTACGAAGATCCTTTTCCAGTTTATCCAGAATAGGTTCATAATTCAGCCGGTATATCAAATCAGTCGAGCGGGCCAGCTGTATTCCCAAATACTTTATCGACTTTTTGGCCACCAGAATGTCTAAGATCTGGGTGGGTCTCCCCTCAACACCCCGTGAGGATCGATGTTGGTTGGTTAAATAAAGCAGCTCGCATTTACTTTTATTCAATTTAAAACCTGAGAAAGAGCCAAATCTTTCTATATGGGGCAGTATCAGTGGTAGATCTGTCACTGGATCTCCCAGGTATAGTATCACATCGTCTGCAAAGAAATTTGAGCGTATAAGGCATTTACCCACGAGATCCCCGAGAAACTAGCACCACTAATCAAATATTTGGCATGGGGCTCAATCGCCAGGTCGAATAAAAATGGCGATAACGGGCATCCCTGACGGGTCCCCCTATGCAATGTGAACGTACTGGATAGAAATCCCGGCGTTCGAACCCTCGCCCTTGGATTCGCATAAAGGGAACTCAGGTAGGATCGGAACGGTCTCGTCAAACCCACAGCGTCCAGCACTTTTTCCAGCCATGGCCACCTGACATTGTCGAACGCTTTTTCCGCGTCTAGGGTGACCATGGCTGGATCTCCCCAGTCCGCAACGTCCCACCCCAGGTGACCGAGTCAATCGTCAACAGTGCCCTCTGCACATTCCCTGTCGCCGAATGCCCCTTGACGAACCCAGCCTGATGACTGCCTATCAAGCTCGGAAGATATACTGCCAATCTATTAGCCATCAATTTGGACAGGATCTTCAGATCCACATTAATGAGCGAGATCGGCCTATAATTGGCCGGATCTTCCCGGTCTTTATCTCCTTTAGGGATTAAAGTGTTATATGTGCGGTATTCATCTGATGAGATATCGATCCCCCCCGTAAGATGTTGTTATAGAGGGCCGTCAGGGTAGGGGCTATCAATGGACATATCGCCTTGTAAAATCCCCCTCCAAAACCATCTGGTCCCGGTGCCTTGTGAGAGCCCAGGTCTTTTATCGTCTCTGTGACCTCCGTTACCGTCACTGGTCTGTTAAGGTCCCCAAGGTCTAGTTCACCCAAACGCTTCATAGGATAAGACTGCAGCCACTGATCTCCCCCCTCCCCCTCCGATGCTGGTGTACTATAAATTTTCGCGTAATAACGCCCCAAAGAATTGTGTTTTTGAATTACAAAGTGATCCTGGTTATTATATACACCTTCTTTTCTAATATTTGATTCAGGTTTCAGGTGTATTTAACTGGTATGATCAGTTTTGACTTATTCTTAATTTATTCTATGGTGCCCTCTAATTATCATTATTCATTTGACTCGGGAAACATAACAGACTATATTTTGATGAGAAATTACAACCCCTTGCTTTACAGTCAGTCGCAAAAAAAGGCCTATATACTGTTTGTATGTGTGAGCTAATACTAGTGCATCTCAATGAATTAGAATATAAACAAAAATCAATGTCATATTGCAATGTTTCAGGGCGTTTCTGGGAGCCTTGAAACACGTGGACTTATAAATCAATATTATATTCACCCTTTGATGTCTCGTGGAATATGGTAGCACAGGTTTTAACCCTTCATACTCCTTACTTTAATTTTCTGAAATAATGACTGTTTTAGTTTTCATTGGCTATAAGCCATAATCATCAACATTAACAAAAATAAACACTTGAAAAAGATCATTCTGTTTGTAATGACTATATAATCTATGCGTTTCACTTTATGTATTGATTTTCTGAAATAAAGTAACTTTTCGATGATACTCTTAATTCATTGAGATGCACAACTAGCATATACAGCCTTGCCTGTTTTGACAGCCTGGATATTTATCAGGTGGCCTATAGCAACCAATCACAGCTCAGCTTCTAATTGGTTGCTAAAGGCAACAAAGGACATTCATAGTATAACACAGCTCATGCATGTCTGTGAAACATTCAGGGAAGAATGCCAAGGACTTCTGGACAATGGTGTACACTGGGACATGACTGTTACTGAAGCAGCAGCCACACAAACTCCAAATTGACTAAGGCCGGCCTCACACTGCGGCGTGATCCGGTCCAGTTCTGTCCGGGAGGACCCAGACAGCCACGGACCAGATCAGCACACAGGACTGGGGGACTATTATGCCCCCCGGTCCTGTGTGCAGCGCACGCAGCTGCAGCCGCTGACAGGACCCGGACCGGATCACGCCGCAGTGAGAAGCGGCCCTAAGATACCGCTCTGCTATTCTTCACCCTTCCGCACACAGCCTCCAGTATACAGCAGGAGCCTGCACAGAGCCCACAGTATACAGCAGGAGGCCACACACAGCCCGAAGTATACAGCAGGAGGTCACACACAGCCCCAAGTATACAGCAGGAGGCTACACAGAGCCCCCAGTATACAGCAGGAGGTCACACACTGCCCCCAATATACAGCAGGAGATAACATATAGACTCCAGTATATAGCAGAAGGCCACAAACAGCACCCAGTATACAGCAGAAGGTGCCACACAGCTCCCAGTATACAGAAGGAGGCCACATACTGCCCCTAGTATACAGTAGGAGGCTACATACAGCCCCAAGTATATAGGAGGCCACACATAGACCCCAGTATACAGCAGAAGGCCACACACAGACCCCAGTATTACAGAAAGAGGGCGCACACTGCCCCGGTATACAACAGGAGGCTTCACATTACAGCCGGTGCCCAAACATAGCCCCGTTATATACACCAGGTGCCCACATATTGCCCCTTTATTACCCTTAAAGCCTGTGGGTCACATAGCCCCTGAATTAGAGCCTGTGCAGCACGTAGTCCCTCTATTACACCAGGAGCTCACACATAGCCCCTGTATTACACTTACAGCCTGTGCCTCACATAGCCCCTGTATTACACCAGGAGTCCACACAGAACCCCTCTATTACAGCAGGAGCCCACACATAGTCACCCTATTACACTTGCAGCCTGAGTATCTCAGCAGAGAGAAGCAAAACTTTGTTAACCCACTCTATTGTTATAGTTAAAAACAGCTAGCTGCTATCCTGGGCAACGCCAGTGACAGTCCCTGTTGCTCCAGGGTTTTGAGGCAATGTCCGAATTGAACAGCTGAGGGAGACAGGACAGCACAAATTTAAAATCCTGACTCCTCAGTGTGTGTGGTGTGAGGCCTGGAGAAAGCTGTAGAGTTCCTTATCCATTGGCTATTTTGTCTGCAAGGAAAAGCTGCGTCCTTGGACTCAGCCTTGTGGCTGTCCTGCTCCTCTCAGCTGTCGCAAGCTGGCAGACTGCCCTGTGTGGAAGCTGGCAGTCACCTTTAGCTGAAGAAGACTAACCACACCATCAGTGGCTCAAAATAACAGGTAGCTGCTTAGTCAAGCCATTCCCACATCAGGGTAAGCCTGGGCTCTGTGGAATGACTTACTCGAATGTACCGTATATACTCGTGTATAAGCCGACCCGTGTATAAGCCGACCCCCCTACTTTTGCCCCCAAAATCTGGGAAAACCTATTGACTCGTGTATAAGCCGAGGGTGGACCCCAGCACAGGTATACACCTCCCAGCAGTGTGGTATACAGGCCCCCCCAGTGGTATACAGGCCTCCCCAGTGGTAGTATACAGCCCCCAGCAGTGTGGTATACAGCAGCCTCCCCAGTGGTACATACAGGCCCCAGCAGTGTTACAGCAGCCTTCCCATGGTATATACAGCAGCAGCCCCAGTGGTAGTATACAGCAGCCCCAGAGGTATATACAGCAGCAGCCCCAGGGGTGTATACAGCAGCATAACAGCAGCACCCAGGGGTGTATACAGCAGCAGCCCCAGGGGTGTATACAGCAGCAGCCCCAGGGGTATATACAGCACCAGCCCCAGGGGTATATACAGCACCAGCCCCAGGGGTATATACAGCACCAGCCCCAGGGGTATATACAGCACCAGCCCCAGGGGTATATACAGCACCAGCCCCAGGGGTATATACAGCAGCAGCCCCATCAGTATACAGGTCCCCCCCCCATCAGTATCCAGGGCCTGTATACTGATGGGGCTGCTGTTGTATATACCCCACTTTTGCCGTTCAGACGCTGCGTATTTTACACATGCGCTTTTGGGGCCGAAAACGCGTGTGTAAAAACAATGACTGTGTCAATTCTTTGCGCACAAAATCGCGCATTTCTTTCCATAGGCCCCATTATAAGTGCTGGAATTACGCATCGGTGTTCACACAATGCATAATTCCAGCTCTTAAAAACGCAGGCGCAGGAGGATGTGATGTCACATAGGAACAGAACCAGGAAAAACAGGAACTGGAAATTCCACCATTTTGGAATTCTGTGTTCCTGTTTTTCCATGGCTGTTCACTTGTGTGTACAAGTATGTCCACATACAATCGGATGATGATCGATATGGGTCGCCTCATTGAGGTGATAAGTATATGTGTGTGTTTCTATGTGTACCTATGCGTGTCATGTTTGTCATGTGTGAGTCCCATGGCTTTAGCAGTGTATGTACAGGTAGCTTCCTGGCTGCAGTACATATGCTGCTAAAGCAATAAAATAAAAAAGGATACTCGCCTATCTGATGGATGGGATAGGGCGTCCGATCCTCAGCGTGGCATCCTCGATGTGCCGCGATGAAGCGATCAGCTGACCAGCTGGAATATCAGCTGATCGGTCGCCTGATCTTGTCAGCTAATTGGTATGACGGCCGGTCAGTTGACTTTGTCAGGTTATTGGTATGCCAGCCAGGAAACCGATCAGCTATTAGTCAGCTGACCGGGTGGACTGCAGCTGATTGGTCGCTCACCTAACTAGTCTGCTGATCGGTTGGGACATCAGCTAATCAGTTTGCGGGGTGGTAAACTCATCAGCTAAAAGTGATGGGTTTCGGACATCGCGGGGCTCACGACCCTGGACTGCATCAGAGGGATTTGGTGGATAAGTTAATGAATTGGTGAATGAGGAGTCTGTGTTTCTTATTTTTTCTAATAAAGCATTTTTTTTCTAATGTCTCTATTTTTTTTAACACAATTTTTTCACTGTTGCTAATGACCAGCTATCTTATTGACGACTGACATTAGCAATAGGGGCTTGGTGATAGCTTGCAGAAAAAGCTGTCACCAACCCCATTATTACCCAGTGTGCCACCACACAGGGTGGTTGGAAGAGAGGGGTAGCCCCCAGTTTTGGAGTCCCTCATTGAGGCGCCAATTATGGGGTGGCTGCTGGCTGCGGTTCTCAGCATGGGGGGAGCCAGAACGCTTGGGCCTCACCACGCTGAGAATTCCAGCCCCCAGCTGCCTGAGTTACCTTTGCTGGCAATAGAAAATCCGCCGAAGACCATGCTAATTTTTTTTGTAGTTTTTCTTCCAAAAAAACTAAAAAATTAATAGGGCTTCACTGAATTTTCGATTGCCAGTGAAGGTAACAACAAGCAGCGAGGGTTAGCACCCTGCAGCTGCTTGGGTTACCTTTGCTGGCAATACAAAACCTTGCAAAGCCAATTTTAGGTTTACCGACCTGCCCCTAATGTATGCATACCTGTCCCTGCACCTTCATATCACATCCGTAACCCTCCCTGTGTCACTTAAAATGATAATAATTAATATTTATTTGTCATTTATATAGCGCCATTATTTCCACTTCACTTTACATACATTTGCAACACACTCCCCATCGGGGCTCACAATGTAAGCCTCCTATCTGTATGTATTTAAATTGTGGGAGGAAATTGGAATGCCTGGAGGACACAGGAAGAACATACAAACTCTTTTCAGGACACCAGCGCTGCAAGGACTCCAGCGCTGCATATTCCATTTTTGGGTGACAAAGGGAGGATTACGGATGTAGTAGCAAGGTGCACAGACAGGTACGGATAGGTCTGGGGGAAAAAAATAGATTTAATTTTCCCTAATGCATCTGTATCGGTAAGAGTTATCTCTGGGTTATCTCTGTATGTCAGTTTTTTGCCTGCATGTTTATTGCTGGCTTGGATACATCCCTGACGTAATTGTTTATGTTTTCATATTTAGGTACACAATCTCCCAGCAATATGGGACAAGAGCTCCAGGGCGTATGCGGACAGGAGACAGAAGGCTGCCGCATTGAGGAAAGTGTGCCTGGCCCTCTAGCCGGAGTTCGAGTCGTTTGAACTGCCTTTGGTCTACTATTGGTAAATGTTTTATTTTTTGGAGGGGGATAGGTTAATTTTTTGTTTGGATAAACTTGAATTGTATGCTCATGTATTCTCTTTTTCCCATTTTAGAAGAATGTGTAAAAAAGCACTAGAGATCCATCAAAGGACCGCTTCATTTAGGGCAAGCAAGACCCCCCTAGCGGATCTGCCACAAACCTGAACTCCTTCCGATTCTAACAATTTGAACAGGACCTCCAATTTTTGCTGGAAACTGTTCATTATTGGCCATAAGATTGATGAAACGTTTTCTTCTAATTCAAAGCATACAAGGTAAATATGACAAATGTCTAACATTATTTTTTGGAGGTTTGCCTTTACAGCACCACTAGGAATGTGCAGCCTGTAGAACTACTGCCTGCGGCGACTACCACCTCTGTGGCAACCACAAGGGCTGAGCCGTCGACAACAACTTGCACGGCAACTACAGCCAAGAACCAGCTATCAAGGCCGGAGCCTGTCCATACCACGGAAGACCTGGATGAGTTGGACGAGCCTTCAGGTTGTGTGATTGAAGAATACAATTCGCCTACGCCCTTGTCACCACCACCAAGGAAGCGGGCAAAGAAATCTAACAATGTTCCACCTAGGGACCAAGAGAGGGAGGCTCTGGAACAAGCTATCTGATTAATAGACCAACCCAAAAAAGAGGATGATCAATTCTCAAACTTTGGGAACTCTTTTGCAGCAGGGTTGGGAAAACTTTCCCCTGAACAGCAACCCATATGCATGTCATTTGCATTAATGCTATTGATGTATTTTCACAGAACCCCCACCACAATCCATCTCTCCCACAAATCGTTGCTTCACTTGAGAAGTTGTGGCACCCCAAACCACCAATCCGTACTCCACCTACAGCAGCATATAGGCCTATGTCCTCTTCAGCCAATGCTACTGGAGGTGGAGAAGGTGCGCAAGCAGTATCCCAATCTGCAGAGTATTTCTCAGACTTCAGATCGTATTCCTATAGCCATGATTTGCTTAGCAATCAGTAGGTAAATCGTACACAGTTTGTTTTTATTGTTTGCCCAAGTGCACTCCTCAGTTGCCACCAAGAGTCCATGTTTCCAGCTCTGATTAAGTATTGCTCAAGTGCCAAATGACTCACCTTCTGGGGTGACAAGAAAAAGGCCCTGGGCAATACTAATGAAAGCTGGCAGTTTTCCACGCCAGGGCCGTGGAAGATTTACTCGAGGCCAGGCCCGCTCCTTGCTGCGGTTGGTGCAGGGGAGTCACGGGTGGCCGAATTCCAGTCTTGTGGCCCTGGGTGATAGGTTTTAAAAGGTGGGAAACAGTCTCTGACTGGGTAGTTTTGGGGATAAGAGATTATTGTGACACCACCCATGGTAGGAGGCCAATAGGTGTCGCTGCTGCGGTGCGTGACCTCTGGGGACGATGGGAATGCAGCTATGGTGGTGTCGCTCGCCACGGGTGGAGCGGATCCCTAGGGCAACCATTAAAGTCTATGGCGGTGGTAGGCCGTGGGGTGCAGGATTTGGTGTGCAAAATAACCAACAGACACCAGGATTGTAGTCTCTGTTACCTTTACTGAGAGAAGTAGCAGGTTCGTCCAGGGCACTGTCCACAAGAGGTGTCGGGGGTCTGGAGCCTGGAAGCAAGTTGGGGTCCTCCATACCTGGCGAGTTCTGAGGCATCCCTGCTGCGCTGCTCTTGGTGGGTCCTGGCTGCCGGAAGCTATGCTGTGATCCCCTCCTCTCCTGTGTGCTGTCTCTGGCCCGTATGACAGGCGGCTTGAGCCCTTTCTGGGTTACTCTCGACTGTTCTCCCTAAGTTCTCTAGTGCAGTTGTGTCTCCTGGGTCTTGTGGTGGACAAGCGACCAGGAATCTCTCACCCTCCGGGGTTGGCTGCTGGGCCTAAAGTTCCTCGCAACCTCGGACTCTGGCGTCCGCTCCTGTGCTCTGTACTGGGGTGAGCCCGGCACTGGCTCCACTCCCCAAACTTGTTTTTCTTCTTTCTCAGACCCTCTTCTATGGGTCCCTCACGCTGGCTAGTCTCTGTCCCGGGATGAGCATTACTCTGCTCCAGTCCATAGAAACTCTTCACAGCACTCCCAGGAACTGAACTGCCTAACCCTGCCCCCAGGCCAGAATTTATAGCAAAGGACCTTCCCTTGGACTCGGGTTTCAAAGCTCCCCATTCTGGCCTGGGGTTGGGAAGGTTCACCTGGTGTGGGTACCTTCCCTTGTTTCCAAGCACAGCATGATCCCCCGAGGGAGACATATGCTACTGTGGCAATCGGGCCCTGGGGTGCCACATTAGCATACACTCTTTGCGGCCCTTGATGATTGGACTTGGATATCCATATTTGTTTACATTTGTTGCACTACATTTTTTGCTTTGAACCAGTTAATTTTGTTAATGGCAGGATGTCCAAGTCCACTCCTCAGTTGCCGCTAAGAGTGCATGTCTCCGGCTCTGATTAGTGTTGCCTAAGGCTGCTTTCACGTAACGATTTTCGGTCATCCGATTGTATCCGTTTCAAAACGGATATAATCGGATCCGAAATCGGATCCCATGTTCCCATATGGGAATCGGATGGGATCGGATGTGCCACTATTGGCATCCGATTTTGGCAACATCCGATCCCATCCGATTTAATTACGGGCACAAAATCATAGCCTGCTACAATTTTGTGTCTGTGACTCACATCGGACAGCATCGGATCACTGCTGATCCGAGGGCCCACAACATGGGAGCCTATGGACATCGGATCCGAGTTCACCTCGGATCCGATGTCGGCTCCATATCCCCTCTTTCCCTGCTTCTGCTCCTCCATCTTCTTCCCTCTCCTATTCTATTCTGTGCCCCCACTATGCTATTCTGTGCCCCAGCTTCTCTATCCTCATCTATCCCTATCCTGTCCCCTGTCCTCTTCACTGTGTGTAAAAAAATGTAAAAAACTCCTCCCGGAGCATACATCACCTGTCACCGCTCCCACGCTGCAGCACCATCAGGGCTAAAGGACCTGTGATGATGTCACAGATCCGATCACATGACCCGGTCAGCTGAGGAAGGTGCCAGGAAGGGCGCCGAAACGCGTAGGAAGAAATAAAGAAGTATACTGCTACAACATCTTGCATCCCAGGTGACTTTGTGGACTGAGCAGCGCGGACCGTGTTACACCTTGCTTCCCATATTTTCTGTCAGTTTTACCACGTTGGAGTGGTCGGTGGAGGTCGTGCAGCAGCTGATACTGTGATATGCTGTTAAACCAGTTGTGGGTCTCACAACTGGAATAGGTGAATGTAACTGCATTACACCACTCATATCTGAGTGTCACTAGTGATAGGGCACTATTGCGCCTCTTGTTCCTCCACCTTTTTTGTATAGATACACAACTCGGCACACAATATCACACAAGTGAGGATTAGATACACAGCTCAGCAGATAGTATCACACAGGAAAGGATTAGATGTACAGCTCAGCAGATAGTATCACATGACAGGAAATTACATTTTTTCATTTTTTTTTTACATATCTTTCTCCACTGCTCCTAGCAGACAGTGCAGAAAAAAAACACATGCCCAAAAAAACGCAGCGTGTGAATGAATGCAATGCAGGTTTTGTTTTACATGATCAAAAATACGCATCCAGGAAAAATGCATGCGTAAAAAAAGATAGGAAATATGCAGCGTGTGAACGCACCCTATCGTTGCAATTGTACTGACACAAGAAAAAAAAGGTGTCATCACTTTTACCAAACAGTGAGCTTCATAAAAAAAACTAAAAAACATTCCCTGAATTGCTGTTGTACCGTATATACTCGCGTATAAGCCGAGTTTTTCAGCCCAAAAATTGGGCTGAAAAGTTCCCCCCTCGGCTTATACGCGAGTCATATAGCCATCTGTACACAGGCCTCCCCTCCCCCCCCCATCGGTGGAAGTATACAGCAGCAGCCCCAGTGGAAGTATACAGCAGCTCCAGAGGTATATACAGGCCCCCCCCCCCATCGGTATACAGGGCCCCCCCCTGCTGCCGCAAACCTGTAAAGGAATACATCATTATACTTATCCCTGTCACCGCCGCCGCTGCCATCGCGCTCCTCCGGCTTCATCCGGCTTCTTCCGGCTTCCTCCTCCGGTGGGCACAGGCAATGACGTCATTGTCTGTGCGCCAGAGGAGGAAGCCGGAAGAAGCCGGATGAAGCCGAAGGAGCGCGATGGCAGCGGCGGCGGTGACAGGGATAAGTAAAATGATGTATTCCTTTACAGGTTTGCGGCAGCAGGGGGGGGGGGCCCTGTATACCGATGGGGGGTGCCTGTATAGACCTCTGGGACTGCTGTATACTTCCACTGGGGCTGCTGTATATACCTCTGGGGCTGCTGCTGTATACTTCCACTGGGGCTGCTGCTGTATACGACCACTGGGGCTGCTGCTGTATACTTCCACTGGGGCTGCTGCTGTATATACCACTGGGGCTGCTGCTGTATACTTCCACTGGGGCTGCTGCTGTATACTACCACTGGGGCTGCTGCTGTATACTACCACTGGGGCTGCTGCTGTATACTTCCACTGGGGCTGCTGCTGTATATACCACTGGGGCTGCTGCTGTATACTACCACTGGGGCTGCTGCTGTATATACCACTGGGCTGCTGCTGTATACTTCCACTGGGGCTGCTGCTGTATACTTCCACTGGGGAGGCTGATGTAACACTGCTGGGGCCTGTATATACCACTGGGGAGGCTGTTGTATACCTGTGCTGGGGTCCACCCTTGGCTTTATACACGAGTCAATAGGTTTTCCCAGGTTTTGGGGGCAAAAGTAGGGGGGTCGGGTTATACATGAATATATACGGTATGTTTATTCTGCCTCACAAAAATCAGAATAGAAAGCGATCAAAACATGTTATGTGTTGGAAATTGGCACCAACAAAAACGTTAACTCATTCGGCAAAAAGAAACCCTCACATGAGTCTGTTGGCAGATAAACTGTAAAATTATAGCTCTCAAAATATGGTGGTATAAATTTTTTTAAAGCATTGTTGTAGTGTGTAACAGTAGCCAAACATTAAAACCTGATATAAATTTTGTATTTCTATATTCGTACTGACTCGAAGAATAAAACCGTCTCATCCCTTATACTGCACAGTGAATGGGTGTAAAAGCTAAATAAAATAAATTCTTCAGCTGCTATTGATTTGTTCATTCTGCCTTTTAAAAAATGCAGCAAGGGGTTCTACTCACACTTAACATGTGCTCTGAACTGAGCGCCGCCTACACTGGGGTTTACGTATTAATCTCTTAAATACACGATTCAAATGAGAACCTCCAACAGAAGATTCCCTATAATGAGGCAGATGGTGATGCTGTGGACTGTTTCTGGCCTATGATTTGGCGGTGTCCAGCTACTTACCGAAGCTGAACAGTCTCTCTCAAAACTCACTGTGTCAGTCACACATTCGGTTAGAGTGGTGCTGTCGGCCTGTGTTTTTGTGATCGGAAGAGTTCTGATCATTGTTATTTGAGCCTTGTTGCCTGATTATTCCTTTTTGTTTCCTGTACCTGATGTGCTCTCCTGGTATTCTGACCTTGGACCGTTACCTGATTACACCTTAGTTTACTCTCTGAATCCAAGATATGCTTTCCTGGTACTTTGCACATGGACCGTTACCTGACTACGTCTCAGTTTACCCCTGGAATCCATGACGAGCTCTCCAGGTACATGACTGCGGATTATCTGACTTCTCAGCCTTCAGACCTGTCTGAGAGAACCTGACTAGCCTCAATGTCAGGGGCTCTGCAAATGTGACATGGCCGTCTGCAATTAATTCCACACAAAATGGCATTTCAAAATACAAATAGCACCCCTTCTCTTCCAAGCCCTGGCATGCACCCAAAAAGTTATTTTCCACCAGATATAGGGTACCGGTGTACTAAGCAGAAATTGCACAACTAATTGTCCATTTTCTCTTGTTACCCTTGTGAAAATGCAGAATTTGGGGCGAAAGGCCACGTCATACGCTTCAATATCGTGAACGATATCGCTTAAGCGATACAGATTTTTGATCGTTTAAGCGATATCATTTGTGCGTCGTTGCGTGTAACCGAGCGATCTTTCAGCGAAAAATCGCTTGATTGTTTGGTTAAAGATTTGTGAGCAGGACCTCAAATCCGTCGTTCATTGTTCAATTAACCTGCACTCAACCTGCTGCATCGTACTGTGTGACACCTCTCAAACGATCTCATTCTCAACTTCGCCTATTCCTCACGCTGGATGCTGTCAATCGATGAGTAGTGCGCACGATCGCTGGCGTGTTGCCAAATTTAACATCGTTAACGAGATCTATGCTTGTGACACCGCACAAACAATATCAATACATTGTTCTAGTGATCTCAATCACGTGACTTTTCAGGCGATATCGTGATTGAGATTGAAGCGTGTGACGTGGCCTTAAAGCAACATGTTTGTGAGCTAAAGTAACATTTTTATTTTTTTTCCATTCACATTAATCTTAAATCTTGTCAGCCACCTAAAGGGTTAATACATTTCTGGAATGTGTTTTTGAGCAGTTTGAGGGATGCCCTTTTTAAAATGGTGTCATGTTTGAATATTTTCTATCAAGTAGGTCTCTCAAAGTCACTTCAAATGTGATATGGTCCCTAAAAGAAGATTGATTTTGCAAGTATTGCTGGAAAAATGAGAAATTGATGATAATCTTTTAACCTTTCTAACTTCGTAATAAACAAAGATGTATGTTTAAAAAAAATTATGTTGATGTTATTTATTAACAATTTTGTGTGGAATTACCTATCTGGTTTAAGGGCATAAAAATTCACTTTGAAATTTGCAATACATTAAAATTTTGTGTCAAATTTAAATATTTTCATATTTAAATACTAATCATATCTTGAAAAAAAAAATCTCAGAGTTGCTGGAATATATTGAAGAATTCCAGAGTTATTATCTCATAAAGCAACAAGTCAGAACTGAAAAAATTAGCTTGGTCACAAAGGTGAAAACAGGCTGGGAGTTGAAGGGCTTAAAAGGTTCCAGGTACACTAAAAATATTATACCAAGGCAAAAACGGATTAGTTTTGGACATAGAACGGTCCTTAGTCATGGTGTTACCATAGTTATCATGACTAAAGAAAAGTGTTGTTTTTGCCTTGATGCAACATTTTTACCATACCTGCAACCTTTTAAGCTGTACTAAGTAGTTTTATAGCCGAACAGAAGGACACATTTGTTAGCGTTGTCAGTAGCAAATCTTCCTGTGTTCAGGTGATGTGTTGCCAATAACATGATATTCTTCTTTAAGAAACTACCAATCGACTTACATATAGCTGATCATTTAAAGGGTTTATCCGGGTTTTTTTTTTTAAATGTAAGTATATATCTAGGCTGTAAAATGCTGAAAGTTTGTAATTTACACCATGTCAGCATTTTGCCTCATTTAGCGCACCTTCTTCCCCTGTGTCCGCGCTGTCACTGATGCGATCCTCACAGCTGCACCGCCTCCCTGTGATGCAGAATGTTCTGCAGCACTGCACAGTTCACTCTCCTTCACATAGGGGGTGGGGTAGCTGTGAGGATCAAATTAGTGACAGGGGAAGGTGAACGCGCACACACCACAGCACAGCGTTGTCAAAGAAGAAGATGACCGCTCAGTGCAATGCGGTTCACTCAGATTTTACATAGGTGTAGGGTGGGTGGGTGGTCATAGTGGGAACTGGGGAGGGCTTGTTGGAGTCTGGGGCGTGCTTGTTGGAGTCTGGGTGTTAACAACCAGTTGTCACGTTACAGTCAGGCTCCAAAACAAATACGCCTCTAGATGGGGGCTGAGCCGCTCCACCACACGATTAATCGTGATATCTTGGTAACAATGCAAAATGCTGACATGGTGTAAATTACAAACTGTCAGAATTTTTCAGCCTACATATACACATAGGGTACCGTCACACTTGGTGATGCTCCAGCGACCCTGACAACGATGAGACCTGGTAAGGATCCCTGGAAAGTCGCTACGTGGTCGCTGGTGAGATGTCAAACAATCAGATCTCATCAGCGATGCAGCAACGATATGGCGATCGTTGGAACCCTGTCACTCTGGGGCGTAGTATTGAGGTCGTTCTCCCACGTCAAACACATCGATGCATGCTGCCCAGCGGGGACCCAACGATCAAAAAATGGTCCAGGCCACTCCGACACGACCAGCAATCTCACAGCAGGGGCCTGGTCACTGCTATTTGTCAAACGTAGCGAGATCGCTGCGGAGGTCGTTGTTGCACCACAAAACTTGTGACTCAGCAGCGATCTCGCTTAGTGTGACGGGGACTTTAGATTTTATAAAAAGCCCGGACAACCCCTATAACAACCTGAATCTGTCAAAAGCGATCATGAAAAATTTGCCTGCACAAATGTAAAGAAATGAAGCTTAGACATGTTCCTTCTCAAGATTCAGGAGCTTCTATTACACTATTTAGTACAAGAAGCTAGACATTTTGAGTTCTGAACATTTATGGACATAGTGTTATACGTCAGGCATTGAACTTTTGAGACTGCACTTAGTGGTCGATCTATACACTGAGTCTTTTTACGTTAACAGGTGTTTTCATTTATTAATTATTCTGTCCAATTATCTTTCAGGTGTAGTTATATATCCTTTCCCCGTACTAGTATTTCCTGCTGAATACTCCTCTAGCAGTATTTTCTCATTGCATATTTAGTGGTTTGTTTTAACTCACTCTGGGATTTCTTTCTATCATAGCACTTAATTCCTTTTGTAGCTTAATTGCACTTTGCTCTACCCTCCAGCTCCTTAGCAGCAGAGTGAAGCACTCGATGGCCATTCAGACTGCATTGGTCCGAGTTCCTATAGTTTAGTATGGAGTTAGCACTATTCCAGCCCACGCAGGAACCAGGAACCACTTGAACAGCAGGGACAGAATCTCTAGACAATACGGGAACCAGCTGGGTCAGCTGGAGTTTTTCATTGTTTATCTATTTATCCCGTGTGAGTTGATCTCCAAGCTAAAAAGCGAAAGGATGCGCATGCATATAAATCTATGCTTGTTCGTTAGCTTCAAGAATCCATTTTATATTTAGGCAAACCGAAGACCCAGGAACCAGATGAGACCCATGGATAAAATAAAAATCTGCGCTGCTGTTATAAATGACGTGATTGTAATAAAGATGATGATTTATTAAACGCGTTTCGAAACAAATTCAGAAAATTCACCGATCGAATAAATCACCATCTTTATTACAATCACTTCTGGATCACATCATTTATAACAGCAGCGCAGATTTTTATCCATGGGTCTCATCTGGGTCCAGGTTCTTCAGCTTGCCATTATATATGTGGATCCTGCAGCAGCTATTTGCACATTTTGCACACTTTCATATTGGTTGTATGGCACAACCATACAAGGTGAGTGACTAGCTCTCTTTCATTTCCTCTATGGTTGCCTTGTTAGATCCTATTGCACTTTCTTTGCTCATTAGCCTCTTAATTTTATAATTAGGACTGCTTTTACATCAAACTATTTTGCAGATCCGCAAATAGAAAAAGTGACTCAGGTTTTCACAATCAGACTGCACACTATTACCTCAATGTGAAGACACAAAGAATAAAGAGAGGTTGGCCTCTTTTGAGGTTGTCTCTTCTCGTTTCAGCCTACCCGAATCTGACAGACCTACTTGGACTTTACTGCATGAGACTTTAAACAACCCAAGTCTAGATTTTACACTACCTAACAATATTGACCTCCTACTTCGTCACAGTGGAAGCCAACTTGTGTGGAAAACTAATAATATCTATTAAACTTTTAATAACGATGTGACTTTTAATAATTCTAGATTCTATGCAGTATGGGATCACCAATTTGACATCGATAACACAGGTCAACAAAAAAAATTTTTTTTTCTGGTGCCCAAAATATTTTAATGAATTTGGGGTATTTTTGGGGTGCTGATTCTGAATATGCTATCAGTTTTGCCAGATTGGCTCAAGTTTTTGAGATTTTTGGTATCTTATTTATAGCACTTGTTGGTAAATGCGACGCATCATCTCATTAATTTCTTTGGATTAGTACTTGAACTGAGCAGTTCTCAATATAGTTTTGTGTTAATTAGTGTTCTAAAAGTTTGTTCATAGCTTGATTTTTGCACTAACTTTATGTTGTTGTCTGTTTTCCAGTGAAAAGCATGAACTCATCAAGAAGAAGTTGTCTTAACGATCCAGACTCATTCTGTTACATTTGTGGTGAATATACACTGACAAAACATAGAAGAAACATAACAGACTTCGTTAAAAAAGTGTATTTTGCCTATTTTGGGGTTATGCTTGGGGACCAAGACAAGTTTTGGGCACCACACATAGTGTGCAAAGCATGTATCGAATTATTGCGAAAATGGAGTAAAGGACAAAGAACAAGCTTCAAATTTGGTGTTCCAATGGTGTGGAGAGAGCAAAAAAATCATCATGATGACTGTTATTTCTGTGCAGTGCAAGTACAAGGATTCAATAAGCATAAGAAACGAAAATGGGAGTATCCTAACATGGAATCTGCAAGAAGGCCTGTCCCTCATTGTGAAGATGTGCCTGTACCTGTGTTTACCATGTTACCTGACCTTCCCCCACCTGATGATGATGATGAAATGCAGGGTATGGAGCTAAGCATTAGTTCTGGAAGTGAACTAGAATATGAAGGAAGTTTCAGAACACCTACGCAATTTACCCAAGGAGAGCTCAACGATCTAATAAGAGACCTCAACCTCTCAAAAAGTGCATCCGAACTTTTAGCTTCAAGGCTAAGTGAAAAAAATTGTCTGACGCCTGGAACTAAAATTACATCTTACAGGACCAGAGAAGAAGCACTTCTTCCATTTTTCTGTGAAGATGACCTACTTGTATATTGTAAGGATATTCCTGGCCTGATGCTGCAAATGGGTTTACAAGTATATCGTCCTGTAGACTGGAGGCTTTTCATAGATAGTTCTAAAAGGAGTTTGAAATGTGTTTTGTTGAACAATGGCAATCAGTGTGCATCTCTTCCAGTAGCTCACTCAACTAAACTTGCAGAACAATACCAAAATGTCAAAATGGTCTTGGAGAAACTGTGCTACCATGAACATTCGTGGCTGATATGTGTTGATTTAAAAATGGTCAACTTTTTACTTGGACAGCAAAGTGGATACACAAAGTATCCTTGCTTCATCTGCATGTGGGATAGTAGAGCAAAACATCAGCACTGGGAGAAACTGAATTGGCCTCCAAGGGACACCTTGACAGTAGGAGCAACAAACATAGTGAACGAACCTTTGGTGGACAGGGAAAAAAATCATTCTACCACCACTTCACATAAAGTTAGGATTAATGAAGCAGTTCGTCAAGGCATTAGACAAAGATGGTAATTGCTTCATGTACATCTGCAGATCTTTCCCTGGTCTTAGTAGCGAAAAACTGAAGGCAGGAATCTTTGATGGTCCTCAAATTCGGAAACTCATTAAAGATTCAAATTTTCCTAAGGAAATGAATGACATTGAAGCTGCTGCATGGTGTAGTTTTGTGTTGGTAGTGAAGAACTTCTTGGGAAATCAAAAGGCAGACAATTATGAAGAACTGGTACAAAACATGCTATTGAGATTTAGAAATCTGGGTGTACACATGAGCATTAAATTGCATTATCTTCACAGTCACTTGGACAGATTTCCAGAAAACCTTGGAGATTTTAGCGAAGAACAAGGGGAGAGATTTCATCAGGATATTATGGTGATGGAGGAAAGGTACCAAGGCAGATGGGACAGACATATGATGGCTGATTACTGCTGGAATCTACAGCGTGACTGCCCCAATAGCTCACATAGAAGGAAATCATATAAAAAGCGCTTTTCCAGCGATTAAATGTCTATCTTTCATGTCTTGTTCATTTTTGAAGATTACTTTCTAAAACTAGTTAAAATAAACTAAAATCAACATTTACTTTGTTAAATTTATTGTATTCATGACAATATCAATAAAGTTAATGCGCGTGTAGCAAAAAACGTCTTTTTTTTTACACATTTTACGAAAAATCTCAAAAACTTGAGCCAATCTGGCAAAACTGATGACATATTCAGAATCAGCACCCCAAAGTTACCCTAAATTCAATGAAATATCTGTGGCACCAAAAAATGCTGTTGACCAGTGTAATCATTCTTTACATAACCAGTTGCCCATCATTGTCCCCTGCTCAACACTTCTGGGACCTCAATATAAGGTGTATACCAAGAGGTATTTTACACCTTTAAAACTGCATAAGATAGACCCTACTGTTTCTTATTTATGTTGGAGAATATGTGGACTAGTGGGATCTGTCCAACATATTTTCTGGTCATGCTCAAAGTTACGTTTCTTTTGGTTAGACATCCAGTCCCTGATCAATTTAGTTTTAGACTTAGACATGGTCTTAACTTTTGACTCTGCTGTATTGTTGATTGGGATATGCGATCTCCCAAAATGTAAAAGATTCTTGGCCTTACATATCCTATTAGTAGCTAAATATTTTATCGCCTCTAGGTGGAGGAGTGATTGTGTTCCAGCCATAGAGGACTTTATGGATTGCATAGCATTGCACAACTCATTTGAATTCACGTTTCCTCTTAGAGAGGGTATGCATGCTAGATTGAAGTACATGACGAAATGGGCGAGTTGGGTTCGAATATATATACCGACTCTTACATTTCATCTACCCTAATTTAGCCTGAATTTCTCCATTTATCATTTTGATTGTACTTAGTTTGCCAACAGCTATTTAGTTTTTTTTTTTTTTTAGATACTCATAATCGTCGTGTCAGTTGTAAATATTTGGTTATTTTATTTCTTTTACTTATGTCTTTTGTCTTTATTGTTTTTCTCTTATATTATTTATTTCTTCTCTGAATTTGTATACTATGCATTAATTATATTTACAATTTATGTATATGTTGAAATTCTTTCATCTCAACTTACTTTTGTGGTTTCCTTGTTGACTAATAAATATATCTTTAAACAAACAAAGAATAGATTGAATCACTCTACCTTGCTTAAAGGGGAACTCCATGGAGATTTAGAAAATTTGTATGGCCCTTGCACTCCATATACTATAATGCTGAGCTACCTACTACAGTTACATGTTTAGAACTCATATAAATCAGTTATTCACTAACTGCTCCCTATGTGTCACCCCTTTTATATAGGACAATACGTCAGGCCCGGCGCAGGCACCTGCCATACCTGGGCAGATGCCGGGGCCCTGAAATAGTGAAAGAGCCTACAGCTGTGTGTGAGCGGATGCAGTAAGGAGACCCGCTCAAACACAGCTGCACTCCCTCTCTCCTCTCCTGCTCTGCACTGATCTACAGTGGTGTTCAAAAGTCCTGCATAGGCATAGGATAAATAGATTTTTTCAAGTTTTAAACGTTTTCTGTCGAATATCTTTGGTGCTAATATGACATATTATATATGGTTTTGTTCAGAATACAATTTTGCATGCTCTCCCTGTAATATTTTTAGCTTTTGAAGCAGTTTTGCCTGAAATTATTGCAACAATATGGGAATTGAAAGCACAACTAAATATTGTACAGCTTCAGATCCAAAATTAGCCAATCACAGATGAGGTTCTTGTGACCAATCATAACCTGGATATGGTAGCCAATCACTTTCCATTACATTGCATCACATCTGCTGCTTTGTTTGTTTGTTTTATCTCTTGGTCTATCTAGTGAATCATACTGTAGAGCTTTATGATGGGAGCCTTCAGATTTTTGTCAGCGGAGGATGGTGTGCGAGTTGTGGTGCTACATGAAGAGGGTTATAATGGCCCCCAGATCGCAAGGAAGGTCGGTTGTAATCAGAGTACAGTCGTAAGAATTTTGCAGAAACATAAGCAGCTTGGAATTACCCAGGACAGGCCCAGATCTGGTCGGCCCAGAAAGTCAACTAAAAGGGAGGATAGAGTACTGATAAGAACATCCCTTGCCAATGGAAAGCTCACCTCTCCTCAGCTTCTGCGAGAATTTCAAGAAAAGGGCATTATTGTGGTAGCAACATCAACTGTTAGGAAGAGATGTTTGGAAGCAGGATTGAGAGGGTGCAAGGCCCGAAAGAAGCCATTGATGACAGCCATACAAAGACAAAGGCGAAAACTGTGGGCATTGAAATATTCAAAATGGAGGAAGGAGGAGTGGAAAAAAGTGCTATTTAGTGATGAAAGCACTTTTTGCATTTTAGAAAATGGTGGCAAGTCTTATGTGAGAAGGTTTCCACATGAAGAGTACAAGCCAGTGTGTTTGAGCTTCTCTGTGAAACATCCGATGAAAGTAATGGTCTGGGGCTGTATGGCAGCCAATGGTGTTGGAAGGCTTCATATTGTGGAGGGTATGGTTAATGCAAAAAAATACATAGACATCCTTAATAAGAAAATGCTGCCTTCTGCTCAACACCTGTTTTCAGGGGATTATATCTTCCCGGATGATAATGCTTCTTGTCACAGAGCTAAGACAGTAACGGAATGGAAAAAAAAAAACAAGATGGCTACCATTGACTGGCCAGCCCAGTCCCCGGACCTCAATCCAATTGAAAATTTGTGGCACAAGGTATCGATAGAGATATCTAAAAAACAGCTAAGGACCAAGAGAGAGTTGATTGAGGCTCTGATACAGGCCTGGAACCACATCATCACTCAGGAACATCTGCAGAAGCTTGTTCACTCAATGCTACAGAGATGCAAGTTGGTGCTCAAGAGCAAAGGCTGGCCAATAAAGTATTACAAGCTAAAGATGCACTCAAAAGGCCCTTTTCAGGACTCTGAATTAAATAAAAAATAATAAATCTTAAAAAGTAAAATTTAAGTCTGTGTGAACTTGCATTGGAAGTTAATGAACTTAGAAACCTGTTCACCATTCTACACACTGTACTGGTGTAGGTATGGTTATGCTGTAAAAAAAATTATCAAAAATGGGCATACCATAACAATTTATACACTTGGGACATTCAAAAATGAGTATGGCATACAATGAGGGATTACAAAAACATATATGTTCCACCAGTTTCACTGTAGAGATGCAGAAGTATGAAATATATAGTTTTCTTCACGCCTATGCAGGACTTTTGAACACCACTGTATGTGATTGGTACACAGCAGGAGAGAAAACACTAGGCGCTACACGGAGGCTGAAGAACCTTCCTATCCTTCCTATCATGTGATTGGTCACATGACTGAAATCAAGGTCCTGAAAGATACTGCTACTGCTTAAACTTCTGCAACCCCCGGGCAACTTCCAATGACTCAGGGGCGGACTGGCCCAGGAGACAGGGTGGCATTTGCCCCCCCCAGGCCGGTGGTGCAGTCCGTGTTTAGGGCCACCCAGACAGTGAGAGCAGCACCCCCCCCCCCCCGGTCCTCACTTGGCCCCCGGCTGTCATAAGACTGCCACCCAGGGCAAGAGCAGCCAGCCCCTGCAATGACTCCTCCCCTGCTCTGCACTGATCAAGAACAGCGAGATTTGGTAATATATGTGTGTGTGTGTGTCTGTTTGTGTATATGTGTATGAGTCTGTATGTGAATATCTGTATGTTTGTGTATCTGTATGTGTGTGTTTGTGTATCTGTATGTGTGTGAGTCTGTGTGTATCTGTATGTGTTAATATCTGTATATGTGTGTGTGTGTAACTGTATGTGTCTTGTGTGTGTATATTTGTATGTGTATCTGTATGTGCATGTTATGTCCATGTAGAGAGCTGAATGTGCTTGTATGTGCATGTAGCAGACCTGTGTGTGTGTATCTGTATGTATATGTTTTGTGCATGTAGTAGAGCCGTTTGTGTTTGGGCATGTAACAGAGCGTGTATCTTTATGAACATATATAGTACATGTAGTAGAGCTGGGTGTGTAGTATGCATGCAGTGTCCATGTAGCAGAGCTGTATGTGCATGTAATGGAGCTATGTGTGTGTTTCTATGTACATGTATTGAATATGTAGCAGTGCTGGGTATGTGGTGTCCATTTAGCAGAGCTGTGTGTGTGTATCTGTATGTGCATGTATTATGCATGTACCAGAGCTGTGTTTGTATGTGCATGTATTGGGCGTATAGCAGTGCAGTGTGTGCATTTGTATATTCATGTAGCAGAGCTGTGTGTCTACATGTGCATGTATGTCTTTCTGGTATATTGCAGAGCTGTGTGTGTCTAATATATAATTTGCAGAAAGATACTAAAAATAGATTTATTTCCTCTGTATTCTACCCTAGTGCATTAAAATTAGTGCTAATGACCCCGCCCTTTTACACCACCAGGGAAGCTTCACTTAATAGGAAGAAATGTTTTCTTATTTAGTGCTGTCTATATCTAGGGTGTGCAGCAGCAGGGAGGGGCGGGGCAGTGTGTTAAAGGGGCCCACTGAGACTCTTTCGTCCGGGGCCACAAAAACCTGGAGCCGGCCCTGCAATACGTCACAATTGATTGAGCAGCTTCCCCTCCCTCTCAGTAAGCTTCGACGTCTCTGATAACAGACACTTTCTTTTTCAATCACATGGCCATGATGTCATAAAAGGTCAACACCAAGCTTCTGTACAAAGAGAGCAGGGGGCGTGACCATACCCCTTCTCTACAGAGACTGTCACAATATAAGACCTTCTGGGACACCATGCACACGTGATTGAATGGGGAAGCATCTTTATCAGATGCACTAAAGCTTACTGAAAATGGAGTCGCAGAGTTGCTTAATCAGGCACCTAAGATATATCCGAGGTGTAGGAGTTGTTTTTCTTTTCCTTGGGTAGGGAGGGGCCAGTATATCCATTAACTACATACAGGTGGTGCACATGTGGCGTCCCTGAGGGTCCAGTCGCCACAGAGGTACTGCACCTCAACCAGAGGTGTGGTACCCCACTTTTGGGTAAGAAGGGGTCACTACCCGGTACCCACACACCCGCACTTAACACCACACCACTCCAGGTCAGGGGATTGGGTGGACCCTATGGAGGGAGGGCCCCATATCAGGCTGGAGGGGGAACTAGGTAGAGGGGTTAAGTGGAGGAAGTAGATAAGGGTAGGACACCCTGGAGTAGAGGAAATAGAGTGAACGTGAGGAAAACGTCAGTTAGTGAGGAGTTGGTGACAGGAGTCAGTTATGAGTGTAGCGACAGAGAGACGTCCTGGGGACTGGAGCGGAGAGAAGCTCGTTCCAGGACAAGAGAAGCGAGAGGAAAGATGCAGGAGACAGTGAAGGACTCCAGAGACAGAGAAGGGGTCCTAGACCCACGGGAAGTGATGGATCCACCGTGGCGCCCGAATCCACGCTGACCGTAGTCAGGTGGAGGGACCAGGTTGCAGTGAGGACCGGCTCCAGACTACTGGAGGAACTGTAGGACTCAACTAGCAAATCAGAGGCTGTGGTATCTGTACGTGCAACAGCCAAATCCACACACAATCGCTAAAAAGTCAGCCGCATAGGGTCAAGGGGACCAAGAAGATGACAGGACCCGTGGCTGCTGGCTTGGGACACTGTGTGTAAGGCACCGAGCAGGAGGGCGAGAGCCAGCGCAGAGAGATGACGGAAGGTACACAAGAAGGGGGTCCCAGTAAAGTGCACCCAAGTTACCCTGGAGTTGGCTGGAAACCTGACCCAGAGGACACAGCACCCAGCTGGTTGTTGTAACCTAGAGAACTGTGAGTAAAATGTGAAGACTGCACCCTGCTGTGTCCTCAGATTTATTTACTGTCACTTGTCCTGTGCTACATCAGAAATCATCATCTAATAGATTTTATAACTGCCCTGGGGCCTCGCTCTACCCGAGGAGAGCTGTAATATCTCTGCTGCGTCACCAACCGCCCCAGTGGATCTGAACTGCAGAATCGTCCATCCAGTTGCCGAATACCATGAGTGGGGTTACAAATTAATTCCCTCATAAACTTCCCCCATTTTTTACGACACGGCCAGGGCCACGAAGCCGAGTAACGCCACCGTGACACATTCCCAGAAAGAACTGTTCGGCCCAGTTACGAGTACCCCATTGCCCTGGTGGCGGGCATGTCACACAGCAACAAAAGAAAACAGTCCAATACATGCAATGAAGAAAAGAAAAAATGGCGGCACTCGCCAAACGTATTCAACGTGTCCAATCCTTTATTTCATGTTATTTAAAATGAGGCAGGCGGTAATGACAGCATTAACAGCTGTTCTCCGCAGCATATGTATTGTGCTGTCATTACCACCTGCCTCTTTGTAAATATCATGGAATAAAGGCTTGGACTTTTAATACATTTGGTGAGTTGCCGACTTTTTTTCTGTATTTCGTATGTAACCCCTTCTCATGTACAGCACAATGGAATCAATGATGCTTTCCATCAATGTTAATAATGAGCCCAACATAGCCTCCTATGTACATTATGAAGCCCACATAGACTCCTATATACAGTGGTGTGAAAAGTATTTTCCTTCTTTCTGATTTCTTATTCTTTTCCATGTTTATCACACTTAAATATTTCAGATCACCAAATGTAAATATTAGACGAAGATAACACAAGTAAACACAGAATGCAGTTTATAAATGAAGATCTTTATTATTAAGGGAAAAAATCATCCAACCCTACAGGGCCCTGTGTAAAAAAGTGTTTGCCCCGTAAACCTAAAAACTGGTTGGGCCACCCTTAGGAGCAACAACTGCAAGCACGTGTTTGCAATAACTGGCAATGAGTCTTTTACAATGCTCTGGAGGAATCTTGGCCCACACATCTTTGCAGAATTGTTCTACATCAGCCACATTGGAGGGTTTCTGAACATGAAGTGCCTTTTTAAGGTCATGCCACAGCATCTCAATTGGATTAAGGTTAGGACTTTGACTAGGCCACTCCAAAATCTTAATTTTGTTTTTCTTAAGCTATTCATATGTGGATTTGCTAGTGTGTTTTGGATCATTGTCCTACTGCATAATTCAAGTGCGTTTCAGCTTTTAGTCACAAACAGATGATCAGATTTCTCCTTCAGGATTCTATTTACCACAGCAAGTCTTCCAGGTCTTGAAGCAGCAAAATAGCCCCAGACCATCCCACTACCACCACATTTTACTGTTGGTATGATGTTCCTTCTGCTATGTTACTTCTACACTAGATGTAATAGGACATTGAACTTCCAAAAAGTTCAACCTTTCTCTCTTTAGTCCACATAATATTCTCCTAGTCTTGGGGATCATCAAGATGTTTTCTGGCAAAAATGAGACAAGCCTTTATGTTCTTTTTGCTCAACAGTAGTTTTCGTCTTGGAACTCAGGCCATTTTGCCCAGTCTCTTTATTATGATAGATTCATGAGCATTGACCTTATCTTAGGCAGGTAAAGCCCACAGTTCTTTGGATGTTGTTGTGGGTTTTTTTGTGACTTCTTGGATGAGTCATCACGAGCCACTCCTGGGAAGGTTCACCACTGTACCATATTTTCGCCATTTGTAGATATTGGCTATTACTGTGGTTCGCTGGATTACCAAAGCTTTAGAAATAGCTGTATAACATTTTTCAAAACGATAGATCTCAATTACTGTTTCTTTTTTGTTTCTGAATTTATTGGTATCACTGCATGATACAACGAGCTTTTGAGATCTTTTGGTCTACTTTATTTTGTCAACAAACTCCCATTTAAGTGATTTCTTCATTGAGAACAGGTGTGAAAGTAAACAGACGTGGGTGTGGCTAAGGAAATTGAACTCAGCTTCCCAAAGGTGTGATAAACCAGTTATTTTACGTTTTAAGGGGGAAGGCAAACATTTTTTTCACAAAGGTCCCAGTTGGTTTGGATTCCATTTTCCCTTAAAAATAAGGTCTTTATTTAAAAATGGCATCTTGTGTTTACTTGTGTTATCTTTGTCTAATATTTAAATTTGTTTGGTGATCTGAAACATTTAAGTGTGACAAACATACAAAAGAATAAGAAATCAGGATGGGGCAAACACCTTTTCACACCACTGTATATATTATGAGACCAACATAGCCGCATATATACATGAGCCCCAAATAGCCTCCTATATACTGTATGAACCCCACATAACCACCTATATACATTATAGATACATACACATGTGGAAGAAAAAAAAAAAACACAACATACCTTACTCACATTCCCTCAGTGATCTGATGCACAGACTCTCCGCATAACAGATACGCTGATGTCACGTCATCGCGTATGCTGTCTCACACGCTAATTGGTGGAAGTAGGAGTCGGTGGCCTCTCCTACATCAATGTATTCAACACTATCCACACCCTGAGGATGCGGATAGCAATGACAACGGGCGGCGAGCAGCAGTGGTGGCCAAGCGGAAGAGGGTATGGTGAGGCCAGCAGTCCACTGTTTTCAGCCAAGGCTGTCTCGGTCCTCGGGCCTGACTGGAACAGCCAGAGGGCAGGATGTAGACTACGGGCCACACATTGCCCGGCCCTGATCTAGGACATGCTGAAGTTTCAAAAAGTATTCTGCATATTCTAAAAACTGTTTTCAAGTGCAGTGTGTGACTGGATTTGTAAGAATAATATATTGTCGGTCAAATGGGTATGTTTCAAGAGAATCAAAAAGCGCCACTATTCTATGCATGGACATAACTGTTATGTGTGAAAATATTTAAAAATAAAATGTGAATAAAGGTGCAATTTACTTTTCCAATTATTCTGAAATACAATTTTTTTTCCAATAAAGTATATAATTTTTTAACCCTAACCACTATTGTAATTTATTTAAAAATGTCTTACTGTTCTCATTATACAGGTAATCCCTATATGTGATTTATTTATTTCCTTTGATGTTCTTTTGAGTCCTAGAATTCACTGGGGATTTTTAAACAGGAAGTCATCAGAAGGATGGCCCTGTAGTCACTTCCTCACAGTTTCAATCACCCCTTTGAAAAAGGATGTCATCGGGTGAGGGGCAATGGTGATAAAAGTAAAAGAAATGACACCAGTGTCGCCCCATAATGAGAATCCGTTTCAGGGCGGTAACGGAAGCTGTAGGGCGGCACCGCGGACGCTTGCACTTGCTTCATTCAATGCGATTGATTCAGGACATTTATCAGAGTGTGGTGGTAAACCAACCTGTGGTAAGTGAACACACCACCTTTTGACATAATGTTTCAGGGGAGTGATAGGTACTCTGGAGAAGTGACCATGGAGCCATCCTCCTGATGACGTCACATTGTGGACCCATCATTGACTGCTGGGACGTGAGTGGAATGTCACAAGAAGTAAAGTGATAAACCAGATATAGGGATCAGCTGCATAGGAAGAAAAGAAAGGTACAGTATTTTCAAATGAAGCAAATTACAAAAGTGGTTAGGATTTAAAAACATTTCTAAAGGAAATACTATGTATTGGAAAATTTAAGTTCCTTGAAAAGATTATTATGGCATCTGTAAATCTTGATTCATTCCCAATGCCAGCCCAACAAAAACATTCCTTAAAAGGTGCATCCAATAAGTTTACATAGGTAAATCAAGAATTCAAATGTGATAGAAACAATTAGTTGCCAAGGAAACACAAACAACTAATCATTATTGTTTGATGTTTTTAAGTGTATGCTCTTATTACCTGGTGAATCGGACCTTGCAGATAATGCACTCATATGGTTTCTCTCCAGTGTGAGTGCGTATGTGCCGAGGCAGCTTTCCCGCTCCCTGAATAACTTTCTCACAGATTGGACATTTTTGAAAGGCTTTAGCCCTCATTTTCTTCTCCACTTTTTGACTCCAACCAGGATATCCAACTGTCCCTTCTTCACCATCCTCTTCCTCCTCTTCCTCGTGAGGACCACTACGGAAGTATTTCAAGTAATAGTCCATAATCCCCTCTTCACTCTCGTCATCTGGGCCTACACCCTCACTCTGAGATGTACTCATCATGTGCTGCAACAGGGCACTTGCTGTTAGGCTGTCCATTTCATCTAAACATGAACCCCCTAAGAGACCACCAAGCAGTGGCAAGCCTTCTGCATCTGGAGGTTCAGGTCCCTCATCACGATTATTATCCTCATTCATTAGTCTGTAATGTCCATTGTGGGAAGGGACATATATTTGGTCCTCATCCTTTTCTTGCCAATCATCCAACAGCTGCCCTTCTGACCCATTTTTCTGTAATGATTGGCGATAGCTCTCTTCCAATTTACATGATGGCTCGGTTTCTTCTCCAAATGTACAAGTGGTGCTCCAAGGACTTCGTTCCTGCCCCTTGCTCTGAAAGTACTCCAGATATTCTTGTGCTCGTGCCAGGTTTTGTGGATCACCTGAATGTGCGGATTCTTTCTGTTCTAAAAAAGGACCATTTAAGAGATCAGCACACACATTCCGAACTGTGCCAATGTCCAGCAATTGGGAGGCATCTAGAATCTCACTCACATTCCCAGAACTCAATGTTAAGGTGGCAGTATAAGCAAAGTCAAGAAGAGCAGAGAGTGATTCAGCCGTTACAAAGTCCAGCTGATAAACTGTTAGTCTTTCAGCTGCTGGACCTGAGGTAAATAGCTGACGAAAGTAGAGACTGCAGGCTGCAAGGACTGAGCGATGTGCAGGGAAATCCCGACCTTGGCAAAGAAGGAGTACATCACATAATTCACCTCGTTGACGCTGCCCATTAAGAGCACACAGTACATCACTACCATGGTCTGGAAAGGGAATTCCAATTGGGCCATCAACAGCAGAAGATGCCATACTGTTACAACCCTGTAGTTAAAGAAAAGGGAAATGTACTTTGTTAAAAATATGAAAAAACAAAACAGTAAATCGTTAAAAACTGATGAGAGTTTATATAGTATATTAAAATAAAACATACTTACCAGTTTGATCTTCTGCTCTGGTGCTCCCCCGCAGGTCTCTGTTTACTTTCCGGCAGCTGGCCATGTGCTACCCACATGAGTGTTGTAGTTAGTGATTGATCGCTGTGGCCACATGGGTAAATGGCAAGTGATCAACTGCTGAAAAGCAAACAGGGACAGTGAAGGACCATCAGATAGATGGCGCTGAAGAGGATTAATAGATAAGTAATCTTGCTTTATAAGCATTCACTGCCTTCATAATGAATGTATATACTGAATATCTTGTGTAATCCCTTTAAATAAGACCTATTGCAAAGTTGCTGAAGACAGTATTAAGAAATGGGTGTGCATTGATTTAAAGGGCATATGTCAGCACGCAATTGCTATGTAAGCCCATGCACTTTGTGTAACTTTGTGTAGATTTTAAGCTCTTGAGCAGGGTACCTTTATTTTTGCTTTATCTATTGTATTGTATTTTTTACATTGATTCTATGCTTATTGTACTGTTTCCTATTATTGTACTGTATTATTTCTCTACTGGAATTACTGTATTATATTGTGTATTTTCGTTTATTAACCACTGTATTGTAAAGTGCTGCGGAATATGTTGGCGCTATATAAATATTTTTTATTATTATTATGTAATCTGCGAGCAGCACAGTGTTAGGGCTGATAGCTTGATTCTTTGGTGTGTGTCACTTATTGGACTGCTTGTTTCAATACAATCAGTATTTTATTGAAAACACTTTTGGCAAAAATCTAGTGATTGTATCATTAATTTAAAGGGAATCTATCATTTATAGTAGTTGGCTTTAATCAGATATTCTCATTTGCCCTACTTGGCCAAACGTTTAAGAACACATTCACACACGTATTCATTTTTGTGAAGGCAAAAAAAAAATGGACCCATTACAAAAATGAATGGTTTCTAATGGCCGCTTTACACGTCCCAACATCGTTCCGATATTGTATACAACGGCACGGGAGCGCGCACTTTTTTGGCAGTAATCCAAGATCGCATAGGAGATGTTACACAGGGAGATATCGGCAGGCAACACAACTGCGATGTACAGTTAGGGCCAGAAATATTTGGACAGTGACACAATTTTCACGAGTTGGGCTCTGCATGCCACCACATTGGATTTGAAATGAAACCTCTACAACAGAATTCAAGTGCAGATTGTAACGTTTAATTTGAAGGGTTGAACAAAAATATCTGATAGAAAATGTAGGAATTGTACACATTTCTTTACAAACACTCCACATTTTAGGAGGTCAAAAGTAATTGGACAAATAAACATAACCCAAACAAAATATTTTTATTTTCAATATTTTGTTGCGAATCCTTTGGAGGCAATCACTGCCTTAAGTCTGGAACCCATGGACATCACCAAACGCTGGGTTTCCTCCTTCTTAATGCTTTGCCAGGCCTTTACAGCCGCAGCCTTCAGGTCTTGCTTGTTTGTGGGTCTTTCCGTCTTAAGTCTGGATTTGAGCAAGTGAAATGCATGCTCAATTGGGTTTAGATCTGGTGATTGACTTGGCCATTGCAGAATGTTCCACTTTTTTGCACTCATGAACTCCTGGGTAGCTTTGGCTGTATGCTTGGGGTCATTGTCCATCTGTACTATGAAGCGCCGTCCAATCAACTTTGCAGCATTTGGCTGAATCTGGGCTGAAAGTATATCCCGGTACACTTCAGAATTCATCCGGCTACTCTTGTCTGCTGTTATGTCATCAATAAACACAAGTGACCCAGTGCCATTGAAAGCCATGCATGCCCATGCCATCACATTGCCTCCACCATGTTTCACAGAGGATGTGGTGTGCCTTGGATCATGTGCTGTTCCCTTTCTTCTCCAAACTTTTTTCTTCCCATCATTCTGGTACAGGTTGATCTTTGTCTCATCTGTCCATAGAATACTTTTCCAGAACTGAGCTGGCTTCTTGAGGTGTTTGTCAGCAAATTTAACTCTGGCCTGTCTTTTTTTGGAATTGATGAATGGTTTGCATCTAGATGTGAACCCTTTGTATTTACTGTCATGGAGTCTTCTCTTTACTGTTGACTTAGAGACAGATACACCTACTTCACTGAGAGTGTTCTGGACTTCAGTTGATGTTGTGAACGGGTTCTTCTTCACCAAATAAAGTATGCGGCGATCATCCACCACTGTTGTCATCCGTGGACGCCCAGGCCTTTTAGAGTTCCCAAGCTCACCAGTCAATTCCTTTTTTCTCAGAATGTACCCAACTGTTAATTTTGCTACTCCAAGCATGGCTGCTATCTCTCTGATGGAATTTTTCTTTTTTTTCAGCCTCAGGATGTTCTGCTTCACCTCAATTGAGAGTTCCTTTGACCGCATGTTGTCTGGTCACAGCAACAGCTTCCAAATGCAAAACCACACACCTGGAATCCACCCCTGACCTTTTAACTACTTCATTGATTACAGGTTAACGAGGGAGACGCCTTCAGAGTTAATTGCAGCCCTTAGAGTCCATTGTCCAATTACTTTTGGTCCCTTGAAAAAGCGGAGGCTATGCATTACAGAGCTAAAATTCCTAAACCCTTTCTCCGATTTGGATGTGAAAACTCTCATATTGCAGCTAGGAGTGTGCACTTTCAGCCCATATTATATATATAATTGTATATCTGAACATGTTTTTGTAAACAGCTAAAATAACAAAACTTGTGTCACTGTCCAAATATTTCTGGCCCTAACTGTATATGCCCCCTTGTACGAGCAACCCAGGGAACGACCATTTAACATGGGAGAGAATAGGGGAAGTTGTGCTCCAAATCGTTGTTGGGCTGTCACACAGCACGATCCTGCCAGATCGTCCATCCAATATCGGCCAGTTGGAGAGCCTGCTTATTTCTTCCCCGATATCGTTTTGGCATCGTGCTTACATCGAATTGCACATTTATACCATACAAAGCACGAACGATATCGGGGCCAACGCACGAACCACGTGACCTTTTATCGTTGTTGGACAATGATATCGGGATGTGTAAAGCGGCCATAAACTTAATCCAATTTTAATGGCACCTCATACCTTACATGGCAGAGTCTGATCCACAAAAATGGATAACAATAGGACAAAGGAGACACATCTCAGATAACAATGCTGTGGCCCATGTTTTGTGGTGTTAATAAGTTTAGCTAAGGAAGCCTGCTAATATAAACCTTCTGCTTCTAAAAACACAGAGCTGGCTGCTACTGAAAAAACTTGCACTTGCATTATTAGTTGCACATTTATTTAATCCCATGATTTGATAAAACAGGAGACATCTTACTTTCATGTCAATGGTAAATAATGCAGTTTTTGTCTTTTTACTTGCGTTCTACCATTCTTTTCACTTATTCTAATCCTCATGCTGTTAAAGCAGTTACCACCAGTTTTTTAGATATCATATCCTAATTCCATAGTATCTAAATCAGAGGTCCCCAAATCCAGGCCTCTAGGGTCGCCAACAGTGCAGGTTTTCAGGATTTCCTTAGTATTGCACAGAGGCCTGGAGTTGGGGACCTCTGATCTAAATTATGTATATGCTCCTATAAAAAGTGCCCTTATGTTTAAGTGGCTAATTTGGCCGAATATGATATAGAAAATAGGAGTGATTGTATCTGATGGGTGATGCTCTCATCTGAAGAGGTGCTACTGATGTTGTGTTGAGAGGACTCGGCCACCATCATTACTATTAGAACAGATATAATAGATTGTGAGCTTGCGAGCAGGGCCCACATTTGTCTCATATTGTCTGTACATGTCCCCTCTGAATTGCAAAGTGCCGCAGAGTATATTGGTGTTATATTGGTATAAATGAAAATTATTATTATAGCATGGGTCTGTCCAGGTATGTGCAGACTAAATGTACTTTTACGCTGATGTTCAACAGAATGAATGGTCATAGGATTGCTCATTCCCCATTCATGTAAACCTGGCCATCAATCAGAACGCATGTGTAGAGATGTGCTACCAACAATAATGCAAATAATATTGGGAAGAACAAACACAGTAACAATTGTTGGACCCGATAGCACTTTCACTGTGACTGCCATCCAATAGTGTTCATCCCATATGTCTGTCCATGTAAAGGACCTTAGGAAGCCATGAGTAATTGTCAATGATCCCTTTGGTATACTGCCCCGAGGCATCCTAGCTAATGGTCAGCCGTCGCGTGATATGCATCTGAACCACACTTGAGAACACTGCTGCACCCATACAAGTCTAAAAGAAAAAATGGAGTATTCATTCTGCCCTTCTACCAGATCCATTATGTAATAACCTCCACACGCCCCCCCCCCCTCCCCCCAGTCAGCACTTGCACTCTAATTGTTTGGATGTCCCCCCACTGTGGACACTCCTCATGGTGAAGGTGTGGTATGAGAGAGTTACCTGCCAGGACCTAGTGGCCCCACCCTGGCCTCCCACAGGGGGGCATGTACCCAGGATACCTCTCACTTCACTGGCTGAGGCCTTCATGCACCTGGTCCAGTCCTGTCATGTAATGGAGGTGGTACCTGTGCCCTCCCTGCCCAGCATCCTCTGGACACAGTGGCTTGGCCTCATGCCCCTCTCTCTCACACCTGAGTCAGTATCGGCTCCAGCTGCTCCCACAGCTCACGGACACACACACGGAACCGTCAGTGGCAGCCTGGCATCTTGCCACCCCCCACCCAGCCTCTCTGAGGTGGGGCCTCGCGCTTCCCGCGCACTTCTGTAATGCTGAGGGGCTGACAGAAGCCTGTATGCTGCCAGTGTGTGCCAGCTCCTTCCGGGGCACAGCCTGGCATCACACGGCCTAGGTACCCACAGCCCAGGTGTGACAGCGCCAGCCCTCTGCCTGACACCGCGGGTCAGCCGCCTAGGACTGCGCTGACAGATCTCTAGCAGGTGTCAGTAACCGAGCTGCAGTGGTTAAGGAAGAGTTAAAGGGCCGCACAAGAAACAGGAACCTAGTGTGATTGGCCAGTCCCGGCGACCCGCCCCTTCCACTGCACGATCCTATTGGCCGAGGCACAGTGTTATCATCCGGCCCTCCTATCAAGTATATCATTAGCTGTGCTGTCAGTTGCGCTGCACTTTGGGATATGCAGTCCAGGAGGACCCTGTGATCTGCAGTACTGCATCTATGCGTGGACTACAAGTCCCAGATACTCCGCACACGTCTCGTGCCCGCCCGGCCCATATTGGCCTTTTCCTCCTCCCTCTCTCACGCTGCACCCAGTTGTAGGTGCTGTCATATAACCGAGCATCGACCTGTGCGGACACCTGTGTGCTCGAGTACTGTCCCCGGCCAGAGCCCAGAGGGAGGAGGAAGTCATGGCCGCAGCTTCTGCTCCTCGCCTCCTATGGCGGCCGCCTCCAGGGCCCGAGAGCCGCCCCGGTGCTTGGTGTTGGGTGTGCGCAGCTGCCTACCTGCTGCTGGGGAGGTAGATAGGTGCAGGCGCTGTGCACAGCCCTCTGCGCCGCCGCTCTGCTGCTCCTTCCTGGTTTCTGTGAGGACGCGCTGGGGTACTCCCTTCTCTTAAAGGAGCAGCACATTGTGCCACTACCGCTTGTCAGAGCTGCTGTCACACAGTCTATGGAGACCCTGAGCCAAGACCAACAGTACTGAACGTGTAACCACCTTTTACATTTTTATTTAACCCCTTCACCTCCAGCCTGTTTTCACCTTCCTGAATTTTGGAGAAAAAACATTTTTTGTTAGGAAGTTATAAGGGTTCAAAGTTTATCAGCAACATTTATTTACAAAACCATTTTCTTTAGTGACCCACATCACATTTGAAGTCGCTTTGAGGGGCGTTACATGACAGAAAACACCCAAAAGTGACACTATTCCAAAAACTGCACCCCTCAAGCTACTCAAAACTAATTGAAGAAGATTATTAACCCTTCAGGTGCTTCACAGGAACTAAAGCAAAGTGGAAGGAAAAAATGGACATTTTAATTTTTCCAACAAAAATGTTCTTTTAGCCTCAATTATTGCATTTTGACTAAGGTAAAAGCACAAAATTGATCCTAAAATGTGTTGGACAATTTCTCCCGAGTACATCGATACCTCATATGTGGTCATAAACCACTGTTTGGGCGCACAGCAGGGCTCGGAAGGGAAGGAGCGCAATTTGACTTTTTGACTGAAAAATAGCTGCAATTGTTAGCGGACACCATGTCGTGTATGGAGAGCACCTAGACATTGAAGCTCCACAACAAGTGACCCCATTTTGGAAACTAAACCCTCCAAGGAACTTATCTAGTGACCACTTAGAACCCCCAGGTGCTTCATACATTGAGGGGCAGCACGGTGGCTCAAGTGGTTAGCACTGCAGCCCTTGCAGCGCTGGGGTCTTGAGGTTCAATTCCCATCAAGGACGCTAAGGACAACATCTGCAAGGAGTTTGTATGTTCTCCCCGTGTTTGCGTGGGTTTCCTCTGGGCACTCCAGTTTCCTCCCACATTGTAAAGACATACTGATAGGATATTTAGATTGTGAGCTCCAAGAGAGACAGCATTACTCATGTATGTAAAGTGCTATGGAATTAATAGCGTTATATAATGAATAAATATTATATATTATATTTATTATTGAGACATGAAAATGAAAAAGTACTTTTTTCACACAAAAATGTTCTTTTAGACTCAATGGTTTCATTTTCACATGGGCAACAGGATAAAATGGATCCTAAAATTTGTCGGGCAATTTCTCCTGAGTTCACCGATACCTCATATGTGGTGGTAATCCACAGTGTGGGCACACAGCAAGGCTCTGAAGGGACGGAGTGACATTTTGGAACACAGATTTTCATGGCATGGTCTGTGGGTGTTTGGATAGCCCCATGATGTGCCTAAACAGCGGAAACCCCACAAGTGACAACATTTTGAGTTCACTGCCAAGGAGAGCCCTGGTGACTCAACGAGTTTGAGTCCCTGCAGTCAGTGTGATTGCAGACTCTGCAGGGAGAGGACGCTTGTTCTCTCCCTGCAGACTCTGGATGAAGGATTGTGAAGGGCTATGTGGGAGTGATAAAGATGGAGTTGAGATATGTTTGTTTTTTCTTCTAATAAAATATTTTTCTCTTAATGTTGTGTATTATTTACTAGAGATTCCTAAAGGCCAAGTCTAATATTGGCCTGTCATTATGAATCTCAGCTTAGGGCCAGCTGCCAATACAAAGCTGGAATTAACCCCTTTATTACCCTGTTTGCCACCGGCACAAGGTCAACTGGAAGAGCCTGGGTACAGCACCAGTAACTGGCGCCTCTAATGAATGGGCCATTTTCTGGGCTGGCTGTGGGCTGCAATTTGCAGTGTGGGGTCCAGAATGTTTGGACCTCTTCACAATGATTATTCCAGCTGCCAAGTTGTTCGTGGCTGGCAACCAAAAATATGGCGCAGCCCCACATAGTTTTTTTAGTTGCAGAAATAATTTTAAAAAAGTGACGTGGGGCTTCACCATATTTTTGGTTTCCAGCCAGATGCAACACGACAGCTAGGGGCTACTTTACACACACCAGCTTATCTGTCCAACTTCTGAACAACTTACTGGTTGCAGTGAAATCATGGACACATTGCTCCATTTTGTGGCTGTGTACAAATGGAACAATGTGTCCATGATTTCACTGCAACCAGTAAGTTGTTCAGAAGTTGGACAGATAAGTTGGTGTGTGTAAAGTGGCCATAAGGACTGCCACCCTCTCCCAGCTGCCTAGTTATACCTAGTTTTTAGGGAAAAAAAACAAACCAAATTAATTTTTATTACTCCATACCCTCCAATTTAGTCTGAAACAATGGTCCCACGACACCCGATCGCATCTGCTACATCCAGAGACTGCAGCAAGGGATCAAGTGTCCTCTTGTTGTAGTCTCTGGGGTCAAACCAATGGTACACTGTATGGCAATGATCTGGCATACAGTGCACTATCACTGTGACCCCAGAGACTGCAGCAAGGAATCAAGTGTCCACTTGTTGTACAGTCATGGCCAAAAGTTTTGAGAATGATACAAATATTAATTTTAACAAAGTCTACTGCTTCAGTTTTTCTAATGGCAATTTGCATATACTCCGGAATGTCATAAAGAGTGATCAGCTTAACAGCAATTACTTGCTAAGTCAATATTTGCCTAGAAAATGAACTTTAACCCCCAAAACACATTTCAGCATCATTGCAGTCCTGCCTTAAAAGGAGCAGCTAACATCGTTTTAGTGAGTATTCCATTAACACAGGTGTCGGTGTTGATGAGGACAGGGCTGGTGAAAAATCAGTCATGATTAAGTAAGAATGACACCACTGGACATTTTAAAAGGAGGCTGGTGCTTGGTATCATTGTTTCTCTTCAGTTAACCATGGTTATCTCTAAAGAAACACGTGCAGCCATCATTGCACTGCACAAAAATGGCCTAACAGGGAAGAGTATGGCAGCTAGAAAGATTGCACCTCAGTCAACAATCTATCGCATCATCAAGAATTTCATGGAGAGAGCTTCCATTGTTGTCAAAAAGGCTCCAGGGCGCCCAAGAAAGACCAGCAAGCGCCAGGACCATATCTTAAAACTGTTTCAGCTGTGGGATCGGACTACCAGCAGTGCCGAGCATGCTCAGGAATGGCAGCAGGCTGGTGTGAGTGCTTCTGCACGCACTGTGAGGTGGAGACTCTTTGAGCAAGGCCTAGTTTCAAGGAGGGCAGCAAAGAAGCCATCAGGGACCTACTGATATTCTGCAAAAGGTACAGGGAGTGGACTGCTGAGGACTGAGGTAAAGTCATTTTCTCTGATGAATCCCCTTTTCGATTGGGACATCTGGAAAACAGCTTATTCGGAGAAGAGGTGAGCGCTACCACCAGTCTTGTCTCATGCCAACTGTAAAGCATCCTGAAACCATTCATGTGTGGGGTTGCTTCTCAGCCAAGGGAATCGGCTCACTCACAGTCTTGCCTAAAAACACAGCCATGAATAAAGAATGGTACCAGAATGTCCTCCAAGAGCAACTTCTCCCAACCGTCCAAGAGCAGTTTGGCGCCCAGCAATGCCTTTTCCAGCATGATGGAGCACCTTGCCATAAAGCAAAGGTGATAACTAAATGGCTCAGGGATCAAAACATAGAGATTTTGGGTCCATGGCCTGGAAACTCCACAGATCTTAATCCCATTGAGAACTTGTGGTCAATCATCAAGAGAAGGGTGGACAAACAAAAACCAACAAATTCTGGCAAAATGCAAGCATTGTTTATGCAAAAATGGACTGCTATCAGTCAGGATTTGGTCCAGAAGTTGATTGAGAGCAAGCCAGGGAGAATTGCAGAGGTCCTGAAGAAGAAGGGTCAACACTGCAAATATTGACTTGCTGCATTAACTCATTCTAACTGTCAATATAACCTTTTGGTACTCATAAGATGATTGCAATTATATTTCTGTATGTGATATAAACATCAGACAAACACAAATAAAAACCAGAGGGCAGCAGATCATGTGAAAATATCATTTTGGTGTCATTCTCAAAACTTTTGGCCATGACTGTAGTCTCTGGGGTCACAGTGATGATGCACTGTATGGCAGCATCAGAAAAGACTTACCATTAATAGCTAGATACAAAACGAACACTGCACTTAGCAGGATGCAGTCAGACCCCCTTATGTAGAGCGAGCCCAGGTGCAGACAGATAAAATCACCTCTACCTACAATACATGTGGGAGGTGACTTGCCATTGGGCTTGCATAGGATGCTATTCACACTGATACAAATGATGCGGAGTGTCTGATAGCTACCTATTGGCTCTGCCACCTGACCAAAGGGGCCGCCCAGCACGATACATCCGCACCACTGGATGAACAAGGGGCCCAACCACACCCCACAGATGTTAAAAAAGTTTATTATGATGAACAGAAAACCTTTTATATGGGGTATGGATTCATGTATTGTCCAAGACACTTAAGCTCATGATCCACGTCACGGATCCCTATGCTCATGAGTCCTAACAAAATTTGTACAACAACTTCTCATAAAAGGCAGCATCAGAAAACAGGTAGACACTTGATCCCTTGCTGCAGTCTCTGGGATCACAGTGATTGTACATTGTATTATTGAAGGGAGGTCGGGCTCACCACTGTGTGGGTGCTCAGAAAAAACTATAACCACAATGATTTAAGTATATTGTGGCACACCAAAAATGACCAATGAATTGTGAAGAAGTTGTTCTTTTATTGAAAAATCAACACTATGACAGGCATAGTTATGCAACGTTTCGGTCAGACATTGCCCTTTATCAAGGATTTATCTAAAGCAAACAATAACAAGAAATATCAATACATTTGTGTTCTCTTTAACAATTTATAGAACAAAGTACATTAGTGACACAGAAAATTAGAGACCATACATTTATGTGTATCATCTATAGCCTGTGAAAAATTAGGGCTTAGAAGACTATGGCATCATGTTACTCATATTCACATCCTATTATAACATTGGCCATACATTAGAGCTCTGTAAAAAGAAAATAGGGGGGAAAAAAATTACCTATGCACTAAGTGTCCGCGTCACAGTACTGTTGTATGGTGCTGAATTGGTTTTCCGGCGACGTGCAACTGTGTTGAGACGTCCATCGGTGAAGGGTATATGGAAAATTAAACGAAGTGAGTGCACAATCGTGAGACGGTTAGTGCTCAGGAGAGCAGGTTGATTTTGACAGGAAGGAGTACTATGTCAAGTGTAAAGAAGGAGAAGGGGATTGAAATTAGTAAGAAATAGTAAAGGGAACCTGGGAATTGTTCAGTGAGCTCAGAAAGTGATCACTTAAGGAAAGAAAAGAAACAAAGAAAGCTAAAGAGACAGAAAAAATGTATTACTATCAAGATTATAATGGTGGAGAGAGCCCTGGGATTCTATACTCCAGCATACCTATACTCTCACGTGACTAGTAGTATCTAACACGTTATGGTCCGTGAATGTGCGTGGGACCCCACTCTAAAACAGAAATCAAGTAGAATCTATAGTGAACAACTCTGTCCATACTAGTGATGCTTACAGAACTATACCAGGGTAGTACCTGTTTGAGTGGTGGTTGTCCAGACACTATATTATCTTCAATATTGAATCTCGGGTTTATATCTGGTATGGATGCCAGGTACTTAATGAGAGTTTGGTATGTCTAGAGCTTGCCATGGAAGATGCATAAGTTAAAAAGAGTATCTTAAGCAATGTTTCCCAGTAAGTATGTGTAGGTATACTAATGAATACCTTATTGCTCCATGTGTCCAAGATCTGCTGAGCCTATATGGAAAGGACAAAGTCCTAGGTGTGGAAGAACTCAGTTACATTATAAAGTAAATTAACAAGAGAGGAAGAAAGATATAGGACAGTCAGTTACCTGCTGTGGATGAAAAGTGTGTGCACCGCGTGCTCCAGGGAGTGTGGTGTCAGTGTATGGCAGTCACCTGGGTTATAAGCTGAGCGCCATGAATAATTAATGACACACTTTCGGTATCGGGTGGTGGAACACACGAAAGTGACGTCAGGTGGAACGCATACATCCGCGCATGCGCGGTATCATTAAAATAGTGAGTGAGGGCGCTGTGGATTACAGTGGTGCTGAACTGTACCAGCTGGACATGCAGGAGTGCAGTGAGGATTCAGAAGGCTGTCTGATGAGTTAGAATACTTTCAAGGATGCTGTTAAAGAAAAAATACAGACATAATTAGAACATATATCTCTGTGTATACCTATATATGTTTTACTGGGCACATATAGTATGTTAGCATGAATATGACTTGGGTATATAAAAGTTATAGCATATATCCTACAATTACATCTTGATCAGGGGAATTTATTCTTTACCATTGAACTATAATTAGGAGTCTGTGACCGGAGGGAGCAGAAAACTAACAAACAAATGAAACAGAGTATGCATATTCACATATTCACGCCAAGATCCCACTTGGAAATCCACCTCTAAAGAAACAAGTTACTATGGAAAAAGTTAGTAACTATAGACTAAATGAATTAAAACAGATCACAATAGAACTGACAACATTTTTCATAACCTCACATCGTATTCCCTATTCATGCCAAAAGGTTCCAATGTCTGGAGTTGATGAATCCAAGAGGATTCACGCAGTTTTAGTTGTTGTAAATGATTGCCCCCACGTCTGTTAATGGGGACTTGCTCGATAACTTGGAACCTCAATTGTCACACCGAATGTTTACAGCTGGTGAAGTGATAGGGAACTGGAAGGAGGTTTTGTCCACATTGGATAGTGGACTTGTGTTTGCTGATACGGTCTCGGATATGCTGGGTAGTTTCCCCAACATATCCGAGACCACAGGGATATTTCTGCAGATACACTATGTGTGTAGAATCACACGTGAAAAATCCCCTAATCCTGTATGTTTTGCCTGTTCGTGGATGTGTGAACGTGTCCCCTTTGATAACGTGAGAACACTGTAAACAGCCCAAACAAGGGAATGTGCCTGAATGTTGACTGCCCAAAAAGGTTTGTTTAGGTATCCTAATCCTGGAGCCTATATCCGCCTTAACCAGCTGATCCTTTAAGTTAGCCGACCGTTTAAGACAGAACAACGGTTTGTTATTCAGTTCCAGAATATGGGGATACGAGTCGCTAAGCACCGTCCAATGTCGTGTTATAACGTTTTGGATCAGTGTGTGAAAAGGGTGGTACGTTGTGACACAAGACACTTGTGGTGGCCGTGTTGTTCTTGATTGTGTTGTTGAACGTGGTAATGTGAGATGTAAAGGATAACCACGTTTCTGAAATTTTTGACTCATCTCTTCTTGTCTTACTTTACGTCTGTCAGGGTCGGAGACAATCTGTGCGACCCTGGTTTGTTGAGAGTTGGGTAGTGAATGTTTAATGTGTTTAAGGTGGCAGCTGGAAAAATGGAGTAGGCTATTAGTGTCCGTTGGTTTGATGTAGAGGTCCGTCGATAATAACCCTTCAGCATCTTTCTGTATTAGGGTGTTAAGGAAATTAATGGTAGTCAAATCCCAATGTATGGTAAAGGATAAATCCAAGTCATAGGAGTTGAGACTGTCAAAGAATTCTGACAGCTCCCCCTGTGTGCCTCGCCAAATGAGGAAGATGTCATCAATGTAACGTTTCCAAGATATGCAGTGTTTCTTGAACAATGGATGTCTAGAGACGTACTTCTCCTCAAAATCGGCCATAAATATGTTAGCGTAAGGTGGGGCCATGTTAGAGCCCATTGCGGTCCCTTTCCGCTGTACATAATATTAATCCTGAAAGAGGAAGTGGTTATTCCCGACCATACCAACTCCACATCCAATGTCAACGAGATCTCAGGTAAGACCACCATGGTCTACAATATTTCCTCACACATCCTTCGCCCATTGAGACCATAGTGTTACAGAAAGGGTTACGTTTCTGCCCCACACCTAAATATGATTAATTTAATACTGACATGAAATTGAGCAGATTCTTCAGGACACTAAGATTAAAAGCCCATTTTCAGGATAAACCCACATCAGGCGCAAATCCTATGGAGATCATTAATGTAGTCAGATTGAGGGATTTAGGTCTGAGAACACCAAGCACTTTCATGCCACCCAGGAACCACCACCCAGTAGAGACATACATAGGACTAGTCAAAAGAGACTAACAGCACTAAACAAGAGAATCGCGAAAGGCGATTTTCGGCTTCAAAATAATCTATCAACACTAGAATCACGAGCGTTGAGGGATTGGAAGAACAATAACACACTGGTCATTAAACCTGCCGATAAAGTGGCTCCATAGTTGTCATGAATAAAAACTACTATACTGGGGAGACAACAGACAATTGGGTGACCGCGAGACATACTGCCCATTAGACCGAGACCCCACACCACAGATCCAATCCCTAATCAATGACTTAATCAAGCATTATATACAACGAGGTACTATAGATACAGACATGGCTAATTATCTAGTGAACCGATTCCCTATTACACCGGTCTTTTATATTCTACCAAAAATAGACAAAAACCTGACAAAACCGCCGGGACGTCTGATAGTGGCATCGACCGATTCGATACTATCACCACTAGCCATTGTGATAGAAAAACTTTTAACTCCATTGGTTCCCTGATACCATCCTTTTTGAAAGATACGTCACATTTTCTGACAGTTCTTCGACAAGCTCACAAAATCCCGACCGATGCACTCTTAGTGACTCTCGATGTTAACCAGAAGGGCATAGCAGTGGTGACTTGGTTCCTTCATTCGTACTCCGATTACACAAATGATAACATAGCACTTATCATCGACCTCATGAAACTAGTCCTTGAGAATAACCACTTCCTCTTTCAGGATCAATATTATGTACAGCAGAAAGGGACTGCAATGGGCTCTAACATGGCCCCACCTTACGCTAACATATTTATGGCCAATTTTGAGGACAAGTACGTCACTAGACATCCATAGTTCAAGAAACACTACATATCTTGGAAATGTTACATTGATGACGTCTTCCTCATTTGGTGAGGCACACAGGGGGAGCTGTCAGAATTCTTTGACAGTCTCAACTCCTATGACTTGGATTTATCCTTTACCACACATTGGATTTGACTACCATTAATTTCCTTGACACCCTAATACAGAAAGATACTGAAGGGTTATTATCGACGGACCTCTACATCAAACCAACGGACACTAATAGCCTACTCCATTTTTCCAGCTGCCACCCTTAAACACATTAAACATTCACTACCCAACTTTTAACAAACCTGGGTCGCACGGATTGTCTCCGACCCTGGCAGACGTAAAGTAAGACAAGAAAAGATGAGTCAAAAATTTCAGAAACGTGGTTATCCTTTACATCTCACATTACCAAGTTCAACAACACAATCAAGAACAACACGACCACCACAAGTGTCTTATGTCACAACGTACCACCCTTTTCACACACTGATCCGAAACATTATTACACGACATTGGACGGTGCTTAGCGACTCGTATCCCCATATTCCGGAACTGAATAACAAACCGTTGTTCTGTCTTAAACGGTCAGCTAACTTAACCCCTTCATAACCGAGCATATTTTGACCCTAAACACCGAGGCATTTTTGTCAATTCTAACCAGTGTCCCTTTATGAGGTAATAACTCTGGAACGCTTCAACGGATCCTAGCGATTCTGAGGTTGTTTTTTCGTGACATATTGGGCTTCATGTTAGTATTAAATTTAGGTCAATAATTTTTGCTACTATTTGTGAAAAAATCAAAAATTTGGCAAAAAATTGAAAATTTTGCAATGATCAAATTCAGAATTTTTATTCTGCTAAACCAGAGAGTTATGTGACACAAAATAGTTAATAAATAACATTTCCCACATGTCTACTTTACATCAGCACAATTTTTGAAAAAAAAATGTTTTTTGTTCGGGCGTTATAAGGGGTCAAAGTTCATCAGCAATTTTTTATTTTTCCAGCAAAATTTACAAAACCATTTGTTTAGTGACCACATCACATTTGAAGTCCCTTTGAGGGGTGTACATGACAGAAAACATCCAAAAGTGACACCATTCCAAAAACTGCACCCCTCAAGCTAGTCAAAAATACATTCAAGAAGATCATTAACCCTTCAGGTGCTTCACAGGAACTAAAGCAAAGTGGAAAAAAAATGGAAATTTTAATTTTTCCAACAAAAATGTTGTTTTAGCCTCAATTTTTTAATTTTCACATGGGCAACAGGATAAAATGGATCCTACAATTTGTTGAGCGATTTCTCCTGATTACACCGATACCCCATATGTGGTCATAAACTACTGTTTGGGCGCACAGCAGGCTCAGAAGGAAAGGAGCGCAATTTGACTTTTGGAGCTAATTTTCCATTCAAAAAGTCAAATGGCGCTCCTTCCCTTCTGAGCCCTGCCGTGTGCCCAAAAAGTAGTTTATGACCACATATAAGGTATCGGTGTACTCAGCAGCAATTGCCCAACAATTTTAAGGATCCGTTTTATCCTGTTCCCTATGTGAAAATGAAAAAATTTAGGCTAAAAGAAACTTTTTGTGAAAACAAAAGTACTTTTTCATTTTTATGGACGAATTTGTGAAGCATCTGAGGGTTCAAAATGCTCACCACCCATCTAGATACGTTCCCTGGGGCTCTAGTTTCCAAAATGGGGTCACTTGTTGGGGAGCTCCAATGTTTAGGTACACAGGGGCTCTCCAAACGCAACATGGTGTCCACTAACAATTTGTGCTAATTTTCCATTCAAATGGTTAGTGGACACCATGTCGCGTTTGGAGAGCCCCTGTGTCCCTAAACATTGGAGCTCCATCACAAGTGACCCCATTTTGGAAACTAGACCTCCCAGGGAACATATCTAGATGGGTGGTGAGCACTTTGAACACCCAGATGTTTCACAAATTGATCCGTAAATATGAAAAATAACTTTTTTTTCCACAAATGTTTTCTTTTTTCATTTTTACGGATTAATTTGTGAAGCACTTGGGGGTTCAACATGCTCACCACCCATCTAGATATGTTCCCTGTGGAGTCTAGTTTCCAAAATGGGGTCACTTGTGGGGAGCTCTAATGTTTAGGCACACAGGGGCTCTCCAAACGCGACATGGTGTTCGCTAACAATTTGAGCTGATTTTTCAAACAAATTGTTAGCGGACACCATGTCGTGTTTGGAGAGCCCATGCGTGCCTAAACATTGGAGCTCCCCCATAAGTGACCCCATTTTGGAAACTGGACCCCCCAAAGAATGTATCAAGATGCACAGTGAGCACTTTGAACCCCCAGGAGCTTCGCAAATTGATCCGTAAAAATGAAAAAATAATTTTTTTGCGGAAAAAAAGTACCGTATATACTCGTGTATAAGCCGACCCGTGTATAAGCCGACCCCCCTACTTTTGCCCCCAAAAGCTGGGAAAACCTATTGACTCATGTATAAGCCGAGGGTGGACCCCAGCACAGGTATAACAGCCCCCCAGCAGTGTGGTATATACAGCAGCCCCAGAGGTATATAATACAGCAGCCCCAGTGTAGTTAGTATACAGCAGCAGCCCCAGTGGTATATAACAGCAGCAGCCCCAGTAGTTAGTATACAGCAGCCCCGAGGTGTATACAGCAGCCCCAGTGGTAGTATACAGCAGCCCCATAGGTATATACAGCCCCAGTGTAGTATACAGCAGCCCAAGTTATACACAGCCCAGTGTAACACACCCCAGGTATATACAGCCCCAGTGGTAGTATACAGCAGCCCCAGTGGTATATACAGCCCCAGTGGTAGTATACAGCAGCCCCAGTGGTATATACAGCCCCAGTGGTAGTATACAGCAGCCCAGAGGTAATAACCCATGGTAATACAGCCCCAGTGGTAGTATACAGCAGCCCCAGAGGTATATACAGCCCCAGTGGTAGTATACAGCAGCTCCAGTGGTATATACAGCCCCAGTGGTAGTATACAGCAGCCCCAGTGGTATATACAGCCCCAGTGGTAGTATACAGCAGCCCCAGAGGTATATACAGCCCCAGTGGTAGTATACAGCAGCTCCAGTGGGATATACAGCCCCAGTGGTAGTATACAGCAGCCCCAGTGGTATATAAGCCCCAGTGGTAGTATACAGCAGCCCCAGAGGTATATACAGCCCCAGTGGTATATACAGCCCCAGTGGTAGTATACAGCAGCCCCAGAGGTATATACAGCCCCAGTGGTAGTATACAGCAGCCAAGGTATACAGCCCCAGTGGTAGTATAACATAGCAGCCCCAGTGGTAGTATACAGCAGCCCAGTGGTATATACAGCCCCAGTGGTATATACAGCAGCCCCAGTGGTATATACAGCCCCAGTGGTATATACAGCAGCCCCAGTGGTATATACAGCCCCAGTGTATATACAGCAGCCCCCAGGGGTATATACAGCCCCATGCTGCACCAGCCCCCTTGTATAGGCTCCCGCCCTGCATGGTATCTTACCATCCCGGTCCTCTGTCAGCGCCGCCCGGTTGCATCCGTCTTCATAGTACCGCCCAGTGCTCCAGGATCCCCAGCCGCGGCGTGAGTCATATGCCTGCACGCCGGAGATCCCGATGTAGAGACGGGAGCAGCAAGCAGCACCAGGAGCGGCGTGGCAAATACCGAGTGGTAAGATCGCCCGAGCAGGGGGTGAGCCCTTACAAGGGGGGCGTGTGCCGTTTATGCGCCTTGCATCTCCCCCGCCGCGATGACAGGGGAACAGTGCAAGAAAAAGAGCGCCTGGCCCCGATACCATATGACCCGTAATATATGCCGAGGGAGGACTTTTCAGCCAAATTTTGGGCTGAAAAACTCGGCTTATACACGAGTATATACGGTACTTTCTCATTTTTACGTATCAATTTGTGAAGCGCCTGGGGGTTCAAAATGCTCACCACCCATCCAGATAAGTTCCCTGGGGGCTCTAGTTTCCAAAATGGGGTCACTTGTTGGGGAGCTCCAATGTTTAGGCACACAGGCGCTCTCCAAACGCAACATGGTGTCCGCTAACAATTTGAGCTAATTTTCCATTCAAATGGTTAGTGGACACCATGTCGTGTTTGGAGAGCCCCTGTGTGCCTAAACATTGGAGCTCCCTCACAATTGACCCCATTTTGGAAACTAGACCCCCCCAAGGGACATATCTAGATGCATAAAGAGCAGGGAACATATCTGGATCTGGATGGGTGGTGAGCACCTTGAACACCCAGATGTTTCACAAATTGATCCGTAAATATGAAAAAAACCTTTTTTTCCACAAATGTTTTCTTTTTTCATTTTTACGGATTAATTTGTGAAGCACCTGGGGGTTCAACATGCTCACCATCCATCTAGATATATTCCTTGGGGGTCTAGTTTCCAAAATGGGGTCACTTGTGGGGGAGCGCCAATGTTTAGGCACACAGGGACTCTTCAAATGTGACATGGTGTCCGCTAACAATTTGAGCTGATTTTTCAGTCAAATTGTTAGCTGACACCATGTCGTGTTTGGAGAGCCCCTGCGTGCCTAAACATTGGAGCTCCCCCACAAGTGACCCCATTTTGGAAACTAGACCCCCCCAAGGGACATATCTAGATGCATAAAGAGCACTTTGAACCCCCAGGTGCTTCACAAATTGATCCGTAAATATGAAAAAGTCCTTTTTTTTCCACAAAAAAACTATTTTTTCATTTTTGCGGATCAATTTGAGAAGCACCTGGGGGTTCAAGGTTTTTATTATGCATCTAGATACGTTCCTTGGGGGGTCTAGTTTCCAAAATGGGGTCAATTGTTGGGGAGCTCCAATGTTTAGGCACACAGGGGCTCTCCAAACGCAACATGGTCTCCGCTAACAATTTGAGCTAATTTTCCATTCAAATTGTTAGCGGACACCATGTCGCGTTTGGAGAGCCCCTGCGTGCCTAAACATTGGAGCTCCCCCACAAGTGACCCCATTTTGGAAACTAGACCCCCCAGGGAACATATCTAGATGGGTGGTGAGCATGTTGAAGCCCCAGGTGCTTCACAAATTAATCCGTAAAAATGAAAAAAATAAAACATTTGTGGAAAAAAGTACTTTTTCATATTTACGGATCAATTTGTGAAACATCTGGGGGTTCAAAGTGCTCACCACCCATCTAGATATGTTCCCTGGGGGGGTCTATTTTCCGAAATGGGGTCAATTGTGAGGGAGCTCCAATGTTTAGACATATAGGGAATCTCCAAATGCAAGATGGAGTCCGCTAACAATTTGAACGGAAAATCAGTTCAAATTGTTAGCGGACACCATGTTGCGTTTGGAGAGCCCCTGTGTGCCTAAACATTGGAGCTCCCCCACAAGTGACCCCATTTTGGAAAAACAAGATTCCCCCAGGGAACATATCTAGATGGGTGGTGAGCATGGGCATACCCAGCGGGGGGCAGCTGCCCCCCCAAGAGGAAGGGGTGACGGGCACTGAGCGCACGTAATGATTGTGGTTGCAGCTCCTGCTTCACATGGATGTGCGTCCCAGAGGACACACATCCATGTGACAGCGCAGCTCCGACACTCCGTGTGCCACAGAAGAGGAGGGGAGGGAATCTTCCTGCTTCCTGCTGCTGCTCCCACCCCTCCTCTCCTCTGATCTGCCGGCTTCTTGACCTGCGCTCCCCAGTGGAGCACATACAGCAGGCGGCACCTCCTCCTCCTCCATGGGCATGGGAGAAAGCAGGTGAGAGGGGGGCCTGGGATACAGAGGGTGAGAGGGGGGTCAGGGACACAGAAGGTGAGAGGGGGGCTGGGACACAGCAGGTGAGAGGGAGGCCTGGGAGACAACAGGTGAGAGGGGGGGCTGGGACACAGCAGGTGAGAGGGGGGGGCCTGTGAGACAGCAGGTGAGAGGGGGGACTCCCATATCATATACAGCCCCCCATAGGACTCCCATATGATATACAGCCTATGATATAGGAGCCCTATGGGGGCTGTTGATATATGATATGAGGACTGTATGGGGTATTGGGGGGCTGTATATGAGATGGGACTCCAATATCATATACAGCCCCCCCATAAAGCTCCCATATCATATACAGCCCACCCCATAGGGCTCCTGTATCAGATACAACCCCCCATAGGGCTGTCATGATGGGAGCCCTATGGAGGGGCTGTATATCATACAGGAGCCCTATGAGGGGGCTGAATATGATTTGGGTGCCCTATGGCGGGGTTATATATGATATGGGAGCCCTATAAGAGGGCTGTATATGATATGGGAGCTCTATGGGGGCTGTATATGAGATGGGAGCCCTATGGGACATTGGGGGGGCTGTGTATAAGATGGAACTTTCCCATAAGGCTCCCCAGTGGCGTAACAAGTCTGATGGGCTCCGATGTGCAATTTAGACCTCCCCACCTTCCGCTTGCACGTTGGCCAGATGTATGGGCCCCGTCTAACATTCTAAATCCTATAAAGACTCACAAATTGAGCCCTCTCCCCCTTCATTATGTATTAATGTCCCTTATGCTGCTGTATATGGTCCTCCCCCTGGAATATGTCCTTTATCGTGGTATATATGTCCCCATCATGGTTTATATGGTCTTCCTCCTCTGCCACCATAGTCCTCCAATTATTATAATGCATTCCCACATTCCTCCATACATTACAATGTATTCCCATAGTCCTCTATGTATTATAATGCATCCCATAGTCCCCCATTCATAAGGTACCCCCATAGTCATCCAATTATCATAATGCAACTCCACTATCCTCTATATAGTATAATGTAGCCTCATATGCCTCCATACATTATAATGCACCATTCTAAAATTTTACAACCTGAACGACCATGGCTTGCCCCCCCTAGTTTTGATCCTGGGTACGCCCATGGTGGTGAGCACTTTGAACCCCCAGGTGCTTCACAAATTGATCCGTAAATATGAAAAAGTACTTTTTTCCACAAAAATCTTTTTTTCATTTTTACGGATTAATTTGTGAAGCACCTGGGGCTTCAAAGTGCGTACTATGCATCTAGATAAGTTCCCTGGGGGGGCTAGTTTCCAAAATAGGGTCACTTGTGGGGAAGCTCCAATGTTTAGGCACACAGGGGCTCTCCATTCGCAACATGGTGTCCGCTAACAATTGGAATTATTAGTGGATACCATGTCGCATATAAAGAGCCCCTGTGTGCCTAAACATTGGAGTTCCCCCACAAGTGACCCCATTTTGGAAACTAGACCCCCAAGGAACGTATATAGATGCATAGTGAGCACTTTGAAGCCCCAGGTGCTTCACAAATTGATCCGTAAAAATGAAGAAAGAAACTTTTTGTGAAAAAAAAAGTACTTATTCCTTATTACGGATCAATAAGTAATTTTTAATTTTTACGGATCAATTTGTGAAGCTCCTAGGGGTCAAAGTGCTCACCATGCATCTAGATAAGTTCCCTGGGGGGTCTTGTTTCCAAAATGGGGTCACTTGTGAGGGAGCTCCAATGTTTAGGCACACAGGGGCTTTCCATACGCAACATGGTGTCCGCTAACAATTGGAATTATTAGCGGACACCATGTCGCATATAAAGAGCTCCTGTGTGCCTAAACATTGGAGCTCCCCTACAAGTGACCCCATTTTGGAAACAAAACCCCCCAGGGAACTTATCTAGATGCATAGTGAGCACTTTGACCCCTAGGAGCTTCACAAATTGATCCGTAAAAATTAAAAATTACTTATTTTTCACAAAAAATCTACTTTTTCCCTTTTACGGACTAATTTGTAAAGCACATGTGTGTTCAAAGAGTTCACTATGTATCTAGATAAGTTCCTTGGGGGGGTCTAGTTTCCAAAATGGGGTCACTTGTGGGGGAACTCCAATGTTCAGGCACACAGGGAGGGGCTCTCCATACGCGACATGGTTTCCGCTAACAATTGGAGCTAATTTTCCATTGAAATTTTTAGTGGACACCATGTTGCATATGGAGAACCCGTGTGCCACCAGCACAAGGGCAACTGGAAGAGTTGGGGTACAGCACCAGAAAATGCCGCCTCTAATGAATGCGCTATTTTCTTGGGTGGCTGTGGGTTGCAATTTGCAGCGTGGGGGGCCCACAACATTTGGGTCTCTCCACGCTGAGGATTCCGTTGTACCTGGCTGCAACCAAAAATATAGCAAATCCCTTTTTTATTTCTAGAACTAATTCTAGAAAAAAAAATGACTGGGGCTCCGCTGTATTTTTGGTCCAGCCAGGTACAACTTGGTAGCTATGGACTGCCACCAACCCCCAGCTGCCTCGTTGTACCTGGCTGGCAACCAAAAATACAGCGAAGCCCTTTTTTTTTTTTATTTCTAGAACGAATTCTAGAAAAAAAATGACGTGGGGCTCGGCCATATTTTTGGCCCAGCCAGGTACAACTAGGCAGCTGGGGGCTGGAATCCTCAGCATGGAAAGGCCCAAGCGTTCTGGGCCCCCCATGCTGCTAATTACAGCCCGCAGCCGCCCCAGAAAATGGCGCATTCATTGAAGCGCCATTTTCTGGCACAGTACCCAGGCTCTTCCAGTTGCACTGGTGCCGGTGGCAAACTGGTTATTAAAGGGGTTAATGCCAGATTATTTATTGGCAGCTGGCACTAAGCCTGAGATTCATAATGTCAGGCCAATGATAGACCCGGCCATTAGGAATCTCAAGTAAATAGTCAAAAAATCCCACACAGAGAAAAATCTTTTTATTTGAAAAAAAAACCACACACAAAATTCGGACTTCATCTACTATATAATTGCCGTAGGCACCTCCGTGTCGGACCCCGCAAAAGACCGTGGCTTTGTCACTCTGTGATGTCACCTCGTGCGAGCAATGGCCGCGAAGCGGCCATTGCGAGTCGCTGGCCGAAAATCGAACCAGAGGCTCGGCCACAAAGTTAGCGATTTACCGCTCATGTAGCGCGAGCAATGGCCGCGAGGCCATTGCGAGTCGCTGCCTGAGCCGCGATTCTGAGCGGACCAGAATGAAAACTGTGTCTTTACAAATGACACAGTTTCCATTCAGGTCCGCTCAAATGTCCTCACACCCCCCCAATATGTCCTCACACCCCCCCAATATGTCCTCACCCCCCCCAAAATGTCTCCTACCAAGCACACCCCCCAAAATGTCCTCACACCCCCCAATATGTCCTCACCAACCACCCCCCCAAATGTCCTCACACCCCCCCAAAATGTCCCTACACAAATCCCACCCCCCAATATGTCCTCACCACCCCCAACCCACCCAAAATATCCTCAACCCCCCCAATATGTCCTCACCAAACCTACCCCCCAAAATGTCCTCACACCCCCCCAAAATGTCCTCACACCCCCCCAATAATGTCCTCACCCCCCCCAAAATGTCCTCACACCCCCCCAAAATGTCCTCCACAAACCCCCCCCAAAATGTCCTACACCCCCCCAAAATGTCCTTCACACACCCCCCAAAATGTCCTCACACACCCCCCAAAATGTCCTCACACACCCCCAATAATGTCCTCACACCCCATCACCCCCCAATATCCTCACACCCCCCCAAAATGTCCTCACACACCCCAATATGTCCTCACCCCCCCAAAAATGTCCTCACACCCCCCCAAAATATCCTCACACCCACCAATATGTCCTCACAACCCCCCAAAATGTCCTCACACCCCCCAAATGTCCTCACCCCCCCCCCCAAAATATCCTCACACCCCCCAATATGTCATAACACCCCCAAAATGTCCTCACACACCCCCCAAAATGTCCTCACACAACCCCCCACAAAATGTCCTCACACCCCCCCAAAATGTCCTCACACACCCCCCAAATGTCCTCCACACCCCCCAAATATGTCTCCACACCCCCCCAAAATGTCCCCATACCCCACCCCCAAAATGTCCTCCCACCCCCCCCCAAACCCCCCCAAATGTCCTCACACCCCCCACATAATGTCCTCCACCCCCAAACCACCACAATATGTCCTCACCCCCCCCAAACCCCCCCCAAAATGTCCTCACACACCCCCAAAATGTCCTCACACCCACCCCCCCAAAATATCCTCACACACCCCCAATATGTCCTCACACACCCCCCAAATATGTCCTCACACCCCCCAAAATGTCCTCACACCCCCCCAAAATGTTCCACCCCCACACAAGCCTCACCCCCCCCAACCAATTTCACCCCAAATGCCTCACACCCCCCCAAATGTCCACACACCCCCCCAACCCACCCCCAATATGTCCTACACACCCCCCCCCAAATGTCCTCACACACCCCCAAATGTCCTCCATCACACCCCCCACAAATGTCCCAACACCCCCCCACAATGTCCTCACACCCCCCCCACCAAATGTCCTCAAACACCCCCCCAAAATGTCCTCACACAGCACACCCCCACCAATAGTCCTCACAACCAGCCTCCCCCCCACAATGTCCAACACCCAGCCCCCCCACAAATGTCCAAACACCCCCCCAAAATGTCCTCACACACACCCCCCCCCCCAACAATTCCACAAGCCACCCCCCAAAATGTCCAACAGCCCCCCCCCAAATGTCCCACACACCCCCAATCCTCACAACCCCCAAAATGTCCCCCCCCCCAAATGTCCTCACACACCCAACCAACCCCCCACAATGTCCTCAAACAGCCCCCCCACCAAATGTCCACAAACCCCCCACCAATTGTCCCAACACCATGCCCACCCACCCAAATGTCCTCAATCACAGCCCCCCCCCACAATGTCCACACCCCCCAAGTCCACACCACCCCCAAATGTCCAACACCCCCCCCCCACAATGTCCCACACCCCCCCCACAAGTCCCCCCCCCCCACAATGTCCAAACAGCCCCCCCCACAATTCCACACCCCCAATGTCCAACACAGCCCCCCCCACAATGTCCCCCCAAATCAAGCCCCCCCACAATGTCCAAACAGCCCCCCCACAATGTCCACACCCCCCACATGTCCCCCCCCCCAAATGTCCCACACCCCCCCACAATGTCCAACACAGCCCCCCCCACCCCCAATTCCACACCCCCCCAACACAACAATGTCCACACAGCCCCCCCCACACATGTCCAAACAGCCCCCCCCCACAATGTCCACACACACCCCCCCCACAATGTCCACACAGCCCCCCCCCACAATGTCCAAACAGCCCCCCCCCACAATGTCCAACAGCCCCCCACAATGTCCAACACCCCCCCCACAATGTCCACACACAGCCCCCCCCCACAATGTCCAAACAGCCCCCCCCCCACACCACAATGTCCAAACAGCCCCCCCACAATGTCCAACACAGCCCCCCCACAATGTCCAAACAGCCCCCCCCACAATGTCCACACAGCCCCCCCCCACAATGTCCAAACAGCCCCCCCCACAATGTCCAAACAGCCCCCCCCCACAATGTCCAAACAGCCCCCCACATGCCAACCCCACGCCCCCCACATGTCCAACAGCCAGCCCACCCCCCACAATGTCCACACAGCCCCCCTACATGTCCAACACAAGCCCCCCCCCCAATGTCCAACAGCACCCCCCCCACAATGTCCAAACCACCCCCCCCCACAATGTCCAACAGCCCCCCCCACAATGTCCAAACAGCCCCCCCACAATGTCCAAACGCACATGCACAGCCCCCCCCCACATGTCCAACAATGCCTCCCCACATGTCCAAACAGCCCCCCCCAATGTCCAACAGCCCCGCACCCCACAATGCAAGCCCCCAAATGTCCACACAGCCCCCCCCACAATGTCCGCCCCATTCACCCCCCACAATCGCACAGCCCCCCCATGTCCCAGCCAGACGCCTGCACGCTTACCCCCTCAGTGTCCAATGCCCACATCAGCCATCCGCTCCACGTGCTCCTCTTCCTTCAGCCCGGGCCCACAGTCCTTCCATCCGGCCCAGGCGTCCTCTTCCTTCAGCCCAGCCCACAAGTCTTCCATCCGGCCCAGGCATCCTCTTCCTCCGGCCTCGGGGTTTTCTTTCTTCCTTCAGCGAGCTCCAGGTCCTGGATGTTCTCTCCGCTGACTGACGATTAAAGATGGCCGCCGCGAGTTTCTGGAAGCCCCGCCCACGGATCCAAAATGCACCAATCACATTCACATACACACTAACCAATCACATTCAAGGCTCATTCATACATTTTTATCAATGGGAAAAATCAATTCTACTATTTCACTATGGCCAATCACATTGCAGCTTCATTCAGACATCTTTCTCAATGCTAAAAATTCTCTCACTTACTATCACATTAATATACAATCATACACATCACAATAATTACACTATAAAATAAAAATGCTAATAATAATGATATTAATGCTATTAATACTGCTATTAATGCTACTAATAATGCTATTCATGATATTAATAATGTTATTAATGCTATTAATGCTATTAATAATGCTATTAAAGCTAATAATAATGCTATTAATGCTAATAATACTGCTAATAATGCTATTAATACTGCTATTAATGCTACCAATAATGCTATTAATGCTATTAATAATGTTATTAATGCTATTATTAATGCTATTAATGCTAATAATAATGCTGTTAATGCTAATAATAATGCTAATAATGCTATTAATACTGCTATTAATGCTACTACTAATGCTATTAATCATGTTATTAATGCTATTATTAATGCTATTAATGCTAATAATGCTATTAATGCTAATAATTATGCTATTAATGGTAATAATGCTAATACTAATGCTATTTGTGCTATTATTAATGCTATTAAGGCTAATAATCATGCTATTTATGCTATTCAAAATGCTATTAATGCTAATAATATTGCTATTAATGCTCTTTATGCAAATACTAATGCTATTAATGCAATTATTTATGCTATTAATTCTATTATTTATGCTATTAATGCTATTAATAATGCTATTAATGCTAATATTAATGCTATTAAGGCTAATAATCATGCTATTAATGCTATTCTTAATGCTATTAATGCTAATAATATTGCTATTAATTTTATTAATGCTATTATTTATGCTATTAATGCTATTAATAATGCTATTAATGCTATTAATAATGCTATTCTTGCAATTAATAATGCTATTAATGCTATGAATAATGCTATTAATGCTATTAATTATGCTATTAATGCTATTAATGCTAATATTAATGCTATTAATGGTAATATTAATGCTATTAATGCTATTACTGCTAATAATAATTCTATAAATGCTACTAATTATGCTATTAATGCTAATATTAATGCTAATAATGCTAATAATAATGCTATTAATGATATTATTAATACTATTAAGGCTAATAATCATGCTATTAAGGCTATTAATAATGCTATTAATGCTATTATTAATGCTAATACTGCTATTAATAATGCTATTAGTGCTAATAATAATGATATTAATGCTAATAATTATGCTATTAATGGTAATATTAATGCTAATAATGCTAATAATTATGCTATTATCAATGCTATTAAGGCTAATAATCATGCTATTCATGCTATTAATAATGCTATTAATGTTATTAATGCTAATATTAATGCTATTAATTCTATTATTAATGCTATTAATGCTATTAATAATGCTATTAATGCTAATATAATATGCTATTACTGCTAATAATAATGCTATTAATGCTAATAATTATGCTATTAATGCTAATATTAATGCTAATAATGCTAATAATAATCCTATTAATGCTATTAATAATGCTATTAAGGCTAATAATCATGCTATTTATGCTATTCAAAATGCTATTATAATGCTAATTAATATTGCTATTAATGCTCTATTATGCTAATACTAATGCTATTAATGCGATTATTATGTATGCATATTAATGCTATTATTTATTAATTAATGCATTAATTAATGTATTAATGCATTAACTATAATGTTATTAATAATGTTATTATAATGCTATTAATGCTATTACTATATTAATTAAGCTTAATAATGCTATTAAGCTATATAATATGCTATTAATGCTATTAATAATGCTATTAATGCTAATAATATTATTAATCTATATAATTGCTATTAATAATGTTATTAATGCTAATATAATGCTATTAATGCTAATAATAATGCTATAATAATAACATGCTATTATATTAATGCTATTAATGCTATATAATGCTATTAATAGCTAATTAATGTAATAACTATTATTTATGCGTACTATTATTGCTATTAATAATGCTATTATGCTAATTATAATTGTTATGCTAATAATTATGCTATTAATGTAACTAAATGCTATTAATGCTAAATCATATGCTATTAATGCTATATAATGCATTAATGCTATCTAATGCTATTAATGCTATTATATATATGCTTATTAATGCTATATTATGCTATTAATGCTATTAATTTAAAGCTATTAAAGCTGCACTAATACATGCTATTAATGCTATTAATAATGCTATTACTGCTAATATAATGCTATGCTAATATTAATTGCTATTATGATGCCATTAATGCTATTAATAATGCTTGTAGATTCTATTACTCGCTAAAAGCTAATCTGCTTTTACTGCTAGTACATAATGTATGCAATATGCTATTGCATGATATGCGGCATTAGTCGACTACTACATTCGCGTAGGCACTCCGTTTGACCCCGCAAGACCGTGGCTTGTCACATCTGTGACTCACCCGCGATATGCTTGCCCGTAGCGGCATTGCGACCCTCGCCGCGTCACACATCCCAACTGTCCCACACCCCCAATCCTCACCCCCCGCATGTCCGCACACCCCGCTCCGATCCGCTCGAGCGCTGCTGTCAGCACATGCTGACACAGTGCTCCGGAGCCTCTCCTGTAACCACACTCCCCGATGTCCACACCCCCCCCCCCGCTGTCACCACACCCCCCCCATATGTCCGCACCCCATATGTCCGCCATCACAATACTCAGTCCGCAAAAGACTGCATCTGCCGCGTTTGCCGCATAACCGTTACACTTGCGGCGCGGTTGCGGTAATCCCCATAGAAAGTATAGGGGGACTTGCGGCAGGTGCGGCAAGTGCGGTTTTGCACTTGCGGCAGGTGCGGCCGCGAAAAAAACCGCGGCTGACTGCGGTTTTTTTCGCGGCCGCACTTGCCGCAAGTGCAAAACCGCACTTGCCGCACCTGCCGCAAGTCCCCCTATACTTTCTATGGGGATTACCGCAACCGCGTCGCAAGTGTAACGGTTATGCGGCAAATGCGGCAGATGCGGTTTTTTTACCATAGAAAGTATACGGGGACTTGCGGCAGGTGCGGCAAGTGCGGTTTTGCACTTGCGGCAGGTGCGGCCGCGAAAAAAACGCGGATGACTGCGGTTTTTTACGCGGTCGCACTTGCCGCAAGTGCAAAACCGCACTTGCCGTACCTGCCGCAAGTCCCCCTATACTTTCTATGGGGATTACCGCAACCGCGCCACAAGTGTAACGGTTATGCGGCAAACGTGGCAGATGCGGTTTTTTCACCATAGAAAGTATAGGGGGACTTGCGGCAGGTGCGGCAAGTGCGGTTTTGCCCTTACAACATAATAGTTCAATTTTCCTTAAATGATATCAACCATACAAATATATGTAGTTGGTGTAAAGATGTCATTGGAATAATTGGATTATTATTTGAAAATCTTAAAAAAAATGTAAAAATATTCTAGACACCCGATGCATTTGCATCGGGCTCACAGCTAGTCATTATTATAAAATGATCCACGTAGTCCACAACGAAGGTCCCACGACGCTCGATCGCCATGCAGGCGGATCGGACTGCAAAGCAGTGATCTGGCAGCTTGAGTGCAGCGCCGGGGCTGCGAGATCACTTACTGCAGTTCGATCCGCATGCAGGCGGATCAGACTGCAGAGCAGCGATCTGGCAGCCCGGGTGCAGCGCCAGGGCTGCGAGATCGCTTTCTGCAGCTCGATCCACATGCTGGCAGATCGGACTGCAGAGCAGCGATCTGGCAGCCTGGGTGCAGCACCGGGGCTGCGAGATCGCTTTCTGCAGCTGGATCCGCATGCAGACGGATCGGACTGCAGAGCAGTGATCTGGCAGCCTGGGTGCAGCGCCAGGGTTGCGAGATCGCTTTCTGCAGCTCGATCCGCATGCAGGAGGATCGGACTGCAGAGCAGCGATTTGGCAGCCCAGGTGTAGCGCCAGGCCTGCGAGATCGCTTTCTGCAGCTCGATCCCCATGCAGGGGGATCGGACCACAGAGCAGCAATCTCGCAGCCTCGGCGCAGTGATCCACTATGTGGATCACTGTCAGATCCCTTGACTCCAGTTGATTTCCCCTGCAGATGGATCAGGCTGCAGTAAAGGCATCCCACAGGCAGGAGGACTCACCAGACGCTGCCAGGAGGACCCGGGACCAGATTCCAGTAGAGGACCAGAGGGGGCCGGAGGCGGCTGCAGCAGGTGATCCCAGGTGGCAGGCGGCGGGAGGACAGGGGGATCTGATTCCCCGGAGCAGTTACCGCTCCGGCGGGAGGCGGCGGGTGAGAGCTGATCGCCGGAGCGGTTACCGTTCCAGGGGTTGGCGGGAGGCGACAGGGGGAGCTGATCCCCCGGAGCAGTTACCGCTCCGGCGGGAGGCAGGAGCTGATCCCCGGAGCGGTAATTACCGCTCCGGCGGTGGGCGGTGATCACTGCTCCTGTGATGGGGACAGGGCAGATGAGCAGTGGGGGGGGGGGTTTACAGGAGGAGACGAGGGGGAGGATGAGCGAAGGAGCAGGAGGAGCGGGACAGGGGGAGACTGTGCAATATAGCCGCGGTAATTTGCGTTTTCATTTTCAACCGCCAATTACCACGGCTGTAGCCTGGGGGGGCAAAGCGACCCCCCCCATGTACCTGCAGCTTGAGTAACATATTGTAAGATGACACTTGAAGTATATGGAAAAGGAATTTCCTAAATACCCCTGTATTTATAAGTAATAGTGTTATATGGAGCATATATAAATCATCATTGGATGTAACATTTCTGTGTTTTGTGACTGCTCTATATATTTGTACACTTGCCAAGTCTTCTGTATAACATCTTCAAGCCTGTATGTTACTTTTATCCTGCACAATTGTGTACACTTTGTCTGTCCAGCATACTTTCTAAAATAAATAAAAAAGTTTTCTAAGCATTCTAAAACTCCACATTTTTCTTCTTTGTTCTAATAGACACTGTGTACAGTTGCTACATGCTATAATTGGCTGATATAGTCCGCTGGCATGATTGTATACCATATAGGCTAATATGTACTTACACATAGTGTATCTGCAGAAATGTCCCTGTGGTCTCAGATATGTTGGGGAAACTACCCAGCATATCCGAGACCATATCAGCAAACACAAGTCCATTATCCAATGTGGACAAAACTCCTTCCAGTTCCCTATCACTTCACCAGCTGTAAACATTCGGTGTGACAATTGAGGTTCCAAGTTATCGAGCAAGTCCCCATTAACAGACGTGGGGCAATCGTTTACAACGACTAAAACTATGTGAATCCTTCTGGATTCATAAACTCCAGACATTGGAACCTTTTGGCATGAATAGGGAATACAATGTGAGGTTATGAAAAATGTCAGTTCTATTGTGATCTGTTTTAATTCATTTAGTCTATAGTTACTAACTTTTTCCATAGTAACTTGTTTCTTTAGAGGTGGATTTCCAAGTGGGATCTTGGTGTGAATATGTGAATAAGTATACTCTATTTCTTTTTTTTATAATTTTTTATTTCTACATTTATGCATTTTAACAGCAGGATGTCAACAAAGGTGTGAACCAATACATCAATCTATTATACACATCAGCATTCAATATCACTTAAAAAGAAAAACAAGCCAGGTATAAGACATAACGAATGACAGATTTAAAATACTCTGTGTATATATACCATACCAGTGTACATCAATAATCTACTCAAATTGCAGTTCTTCCCAATCATCTGACTAGTAGAGGTACAAAATTCTCTGACGGTTCGCTTATATCTTCATACTAGTAAATAAACTGCCTGGGAATAACTTTAATATTATGCAAATAAGGTTCGCTTAGCCTAAATAGGTAAATAAAAAACAAACAGATTCAGTAAGAGAAAGAAGACAAAGACGTGAGAGAAAGGATATATAGGAATGGGTGGGGGGTGTAATAAGAGGGGGGGAAGGGAAGCAAAACGGGAATAAGTCGCATTCCAATCTAATAAAGCCTCATTAAAGTAAACCCAATAAGATTCACAGACATGACGGATCTTCTAATGATCTCTGTAGGTCTTATACAGATCAGACTGTTGAAATGTCATCCAGCTAAACCAGGTATTTCTGAATTGCACATATGTATCATGGATTGAGGAGGTCAAGTCCTCCAGGTGCATGAGGTCATTCACCTTACCCAACCACTGAGCAACGGAAGGGCCAGACTCTCTCTTCCAGAGAATTGGGATGCAAGATCTCGCCGCCATCAGCAGGAATCTCAATAGAGATCGTTTATATTTGCGGAGAGGGATCTCACAGTGAATTAGCATTAAGAGACTCGGACCAAGATCACCGGGATAGTCTGTGACCAATCTAATGATCTTCACCACTTCAGACCAAAACATCTTAATTTTGCACATTCCCAGAATATATGTAGCAATGTACCCTCCCCTCGCCACACCTCCAACACTTTGCATCAATGGAGGGGAAAATTTTGTGTAGTTGCGAGGGGACTCTGTACCACCTAGTCAGGAGCTTGTAATTAGCTTCCTGTAGTCGTGAACATATTGAGGTAGAATGCACTAATGTGTAAATGTCTGATCTCTGATCTAATGATAATTCCAGCCCCAGGTCTGTCTCCCAATTCAGCATGAACTGTGGGGTCGACAGGTCCGGAGGGGAGATCAAGAATGCATATGATCTCGATAGAGCATGTCTACAGTCACCCTCGTTCTGGCACAGATTTTCAAATAGCGTCTTGGGTCTGTGGTAGGTCGATTTAGCCGGAAGCGTCTGTAGATGATGTATGAGTTGAAGACATCTCCAGAATCCCAAAGCTATCGGGCGTGAAATCGAGTTAAGCTGCTCAAGAGAAGGCCAAATGTCTCCGTCGCCCCAGCTCTCCACCCTGTCCACCCCTTCGGAGATCCATCTTTGAAATACAGGGTCACTTATGCTAGGATGCTAGGTTTAAAGTCGGGATGGCTCAGAATCGGGAACATGGTCGAGGCATGTGGAATTATAGAAGCCCTTACTAATTTATGGTCACAGATCTTAAGGGTAGGTCCGATCGTTGGATGTCCAGTGATAGTCTCATCATTCCGCAATGTTAACCATGGCAATGTTTGGAGTCTAAATGGAGTGAAGCCCTGTTCTATTTGAACCCACAGTTTGTTTTCGCTGTGCCTGCACCAATCTATTATGCGTGCGAGGTGGGATGCAATATGGTATAGTTTAACGTCCCTGCCCCTCCTGTACCTGTACGTCCTGATCGCCTAGATTTAGTGTACTTGTTCTTGTCTCCCTCATCCTCATGTAAAGCGCCATGGAACCTAATGGCGCTATATAAATAAATAATAATAATAATAATGTCCGGGAGGTTCACTCCACCATCTCCCATACGCCTGTGTAAGATAGATTTTGCCAGTCTTGGTTTCTTTTTGTTCCAAATAAATCTCGTGTGGATTTGTGAGACCGATTTAAAAAACGACGCCGGGATAGTGATGGGAAGCGTCTGCACGTAGTGTAAAATCCTTGAAAGAATAGTAATTTTAAAAAGTTGACATCTGCCCATCCATGTGAAGGCAGATGACAGCCATCTCTCACAATCTGTTCTAATTGTAGTTAACAAGGCGGGGAAATTTGCTCCGTACAGATCACGGACATCTGGTGTAAGCTGCAATCCCAGGTAACGAAGGGCTTTGGGTGACCATTGAAAGGCAAAGGCGCTTTTCAACTCATCAGCAAGATCAGCAGGAAGCGAAACATTTAAAGCCTCTGACTTGGATCTATTAATTTTGAAATTCGAGAGAGCATGATATGTCCATAGCTCTTTCAGTAAATTTGGGATGGACATTCTAGGGTTCATTACAAAAAACAGGAGATCGTCAGCATAAGCAGCAATTTTGTGCATGTGCGATTTCAATCTTAAACAAGAGTTGTCACCATTCTTCCTGATATGTCATAGCAATGGTTCCAATGTCAGAATAAAAATCACTGGGGATAGCGGACATCCCCGACGTGTACCATTGGCAATGTCAAAGGATTCAGATAGGATACCATTCACCCGAACCCTCGCCGACAGAACCGAGTAAAGAGACAACACCCAACCAAGCATGTTTGCTCCCAAACCGATGTGCGTTAGCGTCTCCTCAAAGAGGGACCAATGAACGTGATCGAACGCTTTCTCGGCATCCGTAGATAGCATCATCAGAGTGGTTTTAGAAACTTTTGCACGGTGTATTAAGTTAATAGCCTTGGTAGTGTTGTCCCTGGCCTCTCGCCCGCTTACGAATCCCGCTTGGTCCAGATGTATTATGTCAGGAATGAATGGCGAGAGTCTGGCCGCCAGGATCCTAGCAAATAATTTGACATCCACGTTAAGTAAGGATATCGGGCAGTAACTAGAACAGGCCAAGGGGTCCTTTCCTGGCTTCTGAATTACCACTATAGTGGCGCAAGTAACATAGTAACATAGTAACATAGTTTTTAAGGTTGAAGGAAGACTTTAAGTCCATCTAGTTCAACCCATAGCCTAACATGTTGATCCAGAGGAAGGCAAAAAAAAACCATGTGGCAACACTAAGCTCCACATTGGGGGAAAAAATTCCTTCCTGACTCCAGATACGGCAATCAGACTAATTCCCTGGATCAATGCCCTATCAAAGGAAATCTAGTATATATAACTGGTAATATTATAGTTTTCAAGAAAGGCATCCAGGCCCTTCTTAAATGTTAGTAGTGACTCACTCATTAAAACAGCATGTGGCAGAGAGTTCCATAGTCTCACTGCTCTTACAGTAAAGAATCCGCTCTGTGATTATGATTAAACCTTCTTTCCTCCAGACGTAGAGGATGCCCCCTTGTCCCAGTCTCAGGCCTAAGAGTAAAGAGATCATTAGAAAGGTCTCTGTACTGTCCCCTCATATATTTATACATTATTATAAGATCACCCCTAAGCCTTCGTTTTTCCAAGCTAAATAACCCCAAGTTTAATAACCTGTCTAGGTATTGCAGACCCCTTAGTCCTCTAATGACTTTTGTCGCTCTTCTCTGGACCCGCTCTAGTTCAGCTATGTCTTTCTTATACACCGTAGACCAGAATTGTACACAGTATTCTAAGTGTGGTCGCACTAGTGACTTGTATAGAGGTAAAATTATGTTCTCCTCATGAGCATCTATGCCTCTTTTAATGCATCCCATTATTTTATTTGCCTTTGCAGCAGCTGCCTGACACTGGCCACTAAATGTGAGTTTGTCCTCTACCCATACACCCAGGTCTTTTTCAGTGACAGTTTTGCCCAGTGTTTTACAATTAAGCACATAATTATACCTTTTGTTTCCTCTGCCCAAGTGCATGACTTTACATTTATCCCCATTAAAGCGCATTTGCCATTTAGCAGCCCAAGCTTCTAGTTTACATAAATCCTCCTGTAATATAAAATTGTCCTCCTCTGTATTGATTACCCTGCAGAGTTTAGTGTCATCTGCAAATATTGAGATTCTACTCCGTATGCCCCCTACAAGGTCAATAATAAATATATTAAATAGAAGCGGGCCCAACACTGACCCCTGTGGTACCCCACTGTTAACTGTGACCCATTCTGAGTGTGTTCCATTAATAACCACCCTTTGTTTCCTATCACTAAGCCAGTTCTTAACCCACTTACACATATTTTCCCCTATCCCCATTGCCCTCATTTTATGTATCAACCTTTTGTGTGCACCGTATCAAAAGCTTTTGAAAAGTCCATATACACCACATCCACTGCATTTCCTTGGTCCAGTCCAGAACTTACTTCTTCATAGAAGCTTATCAGATTAGTTTGACAGGAACGGTCCCTCGTAAAACCATGTTGATAATGGGTCATGAGGTTATTTTTCTTCAGATACTCCAGTATAGCATCTCTTAGAAAACCCTCTAGGATTTTACCACAGTAGAGGTTAAGCTTACTGGCCTATAATTTCCAAGTTCAGTTTTTGTCCCCTTTTTGAATATTGGCACCACATTTGCTATACGCCAGTCCTGTGGTACAGACCCTGTTATTATGGAATCTTTAAATATTAAAACTAATGGTCTATCTATGACAGTACTTAATTCCTGCAGCACTCTGGGGTGTATCCCATCCGGGCCCGGGGATTTGTCAATTTTAGTGATTTTTAGACGATGCCGTACTTCCTCTTGGGTTAAGCAGGTGACATTTAATTGAGACTTTTTGCTATCACTGATCATATTGTCTGTCATGGGATTTTCTTGTGTAAATACAGTTGAAAAAAAGTCATTTAGCATATCGGCTTTTTCCTCATCCTCATCCACCATTTCACCCAGACTATTTTTAAAGGGGCCAACACCATCATTTTTTAGTTTCTTACTATTTATGTAGTTAAAAAATATTTTGGGATTCTTTTTACTTTCTCTGGCAATGAGTCTCTCTGTCTCAATCTTTGCTGCCTTGATTTGCTTTTTACAAATGTTATTTAATTTTCTGTATTTATTTAATAATGCTTCATCACTACCTACTTGCTTTAATTCCCTAAATGCTTTCTTTTTGTCACATATTGCACTTCTTACCGCTTTATTTAGCCATAGTGGTTTCCTCCTATTTCTAGCATGCTTATTCCCATAGGGTATATATTGTGCACAGGTCCTATACAGGATGCTAATAAACATCTCCCATTTGTGTTGTGTACTTTTATGTCTCAGGACATCGTCCCAATTTATTGCACTAAGATCATCTCTCAACTGTTGGAAATTTGCCTTCCTGAAGTTTAGTGTCCTTGTAGCCCCTCTACTACACGTCTTAGTAAAGGATACTTGAAAGCTTATTAAGTTATGATCACTATTACCCAAGTGACCTCCAACCCGTATATTTGATATGCGGTCCGGCCTGTTGGTTAATATTAGGTCCAGCAGTGCCCCCCTTCTTGTTGGGTCCTGAACCAGTTGTGAAAGGTAATTGTCTCTCATAGTTTTCAAAAACTTATTACCTTTGCTGGAACTGCAGGTTTCTGATCCTCAATGTATTTCAGGGTAGTTGAAGTCCCCCATAATAATGACTTCTCCCTGAGTCGCTGCTTCATCTATTTGCTTTATGAGGATATTCTCCTCCACTTCCATTATTGTTGGGGACTTATAACAAATCCCTATCAGTAATTTATTATTTTTTCCCCCTCCCCTTATCTCCACCCACAGGGACTCTACATTTCCATTAGATTCACCTATATTATCACGCAGGATGAGTTTTAAGGATGATTTTACGTATAAACATACACCTCCTCCTCGCCTATTTGTACGGTCATTTCTGAATAGACAATAAAGTATACTCTATTTCATTTGTTTGTTAGTTTTCTGCTCCCTCCGGCCACAGACTCCTAATTATAGTTCAATGGTAAAGAATAAATTCCCCTGATCAAGATGTAATTGTGGGATACATGCTATAACTTTTATATACCCAAGTCATATTCATGCTAACATACTATATGTGCCCAGTAAAACATATGTAGGTATACACAGAGATATATGTTCTAATTATGTCTGCATTTTTTCTTTAACAGCGTCCTTGAATGTATTCTAACTCATCAGACAGCCTTCTGAATCCTCACTGCACTCCTGCATGTCCAGCTGGTACAGTTCAGCACCGCTGTAATCCACAGCGCCCTCACTCACTATTTTCATGATACCGCGCATGCGCGGATGTATGCGTTCCACCTGACGTCACTTCCGTGCGTTCCACCACCCGATACCGAAAGTGTGTCATTAATTATTCATGGCGCTCAGCTTATAACCCAGGTGACTGCCATACACTGACACCACACTCCCTGGAGCGTGTGGTGCACGCACTTTTCATTCACAGCAGGTAACTGACTGTCCTATATCTTTCTGCCTCTCTTGTTAATTTACTTTATAATGTAACTGAGTTCTTCCACACCTAGGACTTTGTCCTTTCCATATAGGCTCAGCAGATCTTGGACACATGGAGCAATAAGGTATTCATTAGTATACCTACGCATACTTACTGGGAAACATTGCTTAAGATACTCTTTTTAACTTATGCATCTTCCATAGCAAGCCCTAGACATACCAAACTCTCATTAAGTACCTGGCATCAATACCAGATATAAACCCGAGATCCAATAGTGAAGAGATTATAGTGTCTGGACAACCACCACTCGAACAGGTACTACCCTGGTATAGTTCTGTAAGCATCACTAGTATGGACAGAGTTGTTCACTATAGATTCTACTTGATTTCTGTTTTAGAGTGGGGTCCCACGCACATTCACGGAACATAACGTGTTAGATACTACTAGTCACGTGAGAGTATAGGTATGCTGGAGTATAGAATCCCAGGGCTCTCTCCACCAGTGAGAGTGCAGATTTTCCCCGCATGGGAGGTGGATGCAGGCTTTAAGCAAGTGTGGGAGTCTGGTCTATCCAAATGTTCTACCATCATCATTCAGATGCTGATCGAACATGACCAGGCACTACTGGCCAAGCTGAAGATTGAGATTAAGAGTCTTGAGACAAAACTTAAAGATTTCGATCAGACAAAACAAATTGCTCCATTTAAAAACTAGTTGAAAGATATTATAGATCGCTATGAGGACGACATAATCAGAGGCAAGCAACAGAAGATTAATCGTGACAAAAAAGACCTTGATGACAATAGGGTGTATAGGTGGACACACAGGGATAACCCACGACCAAACAAACCCAATCGACCCAATCGTCCGAGGAGACCGAGACAACCTAACCAACCACCTAGACCTGATAAACCCGATAAACCTACGGGACCCGACAGACCATTTGGTGACAGAAGAGATTCCTCTTCCGTTACATCAGTACCATCCACCTCAGATACAGACGGTTTTTTATCCGAGGAGTCAGATCTGGACAACCCACCAGGAGGGGGAGACGCAAGTCCTCCAAATTTGCGCAATCGGAATCCACGGACCGGCAAGTGGTCTCCCATTTTACCACTGGGCGCCAGGTTGGGCAAAAGATGGTGAATCCTACGGAGAACAGCAGTGATGTGAGTATGGACCTTCAAATTATCAACTTAACTAATTATCAACTATCAGATGTCGAATATCGACTTTTGAAAAAAGGTCTCTCTTTCTCGCCTATGCATAGACTCGACAAGTTTGAGCTAACGAAAGATATTTACCTCTTTTGCCGACAGCTTACCTTTAAATTGTTGTATCAGCGTCCCTCCACCCTGGATTCACTGCCTTCCTTGGATAAAGCGACCTTTAAGGATCTACTAGAACTTCTTCAGGATCAGGATACCCCAGGTATGAACCAATCTAAGAAACCCTTTACTAATCGGGTTCCTTCACAAGCCACTCCTCCCTTTTCAGCTTTTCCCCCTGTACAGCTGTTCTTTGAAGTAATGTTACAGGAGGTCAGACGTTTAAAGATCAATAACTTCCAGTCCAACAACATGACTCATGATGAAAGAGTGGCCTTGTCCAAATTACAAGGGCACAGGGATTTTTTAATCAAGGAAGCTGATAAAGGGGGGAATGTGGTACTTTGGCCTATTGAGTTTTATCTGGAGGAGGTCCATCGACAATTGAATAATACATCCTGTTACCTGAAGTTACCGTCTGATCCTACTGATTTTTTCAAAAGCAAATTGGATGGTCTGGTCCTACATGGTTTTGATCTGGGGGTTATAAATAAAAAAGAAAAAGAGTTTTTAGTCAACAAAAACCCGATTGTACCAACTTTGTATATGCTCCCCAAAGTTCACAAATCTCTCACCAGACCACCCGGTAGACCTATTGTGGCTGGTATAGGGGGTCTCTTTGAAAGGCCGTGCACATATATAGATTTTTATCTACAACCTTATGTATTTAAGTTAGATTCATATGTGCGAGACTCCTCTTATTTAATTTGTGAACTGCGTGAGTTACCGGAATTTGAAACCAATGTCTTAATGGTCACCATGGATGTAGAGAGTCTCTACACATGTATCAATCATGACCAGGGCATCTCTGCCGTCTCTTATTTCCTAGATCGGTGTTCCACCGGAGATAGACTCCATGACTCCTTCCTTCTTGACCTACTGAGGATGGTCTTGGAAAATAATTTCTTCACGTTCGACCGGATCTTTTACAGGCAGGTATCCGGTACCGCTATGGGGGCTAAGTGTGCACCATCCTATGCAAATCTCTTTTTGGGATGGTGGGAGGAGACTTGCGTCTATGCTTTACCGGATTTTTGTACCTATATCATTAAATGGTATAGATACATAGATGACATCTTGTTTCTCTGGACAGGTTCTTTGGATGGTTGCCTCTCCTTCATCTCACAGTTAAACATCAATACGTGGAACATCGCTCTCACTTCTCAACAGTCGTTGACAGATGTGACATTTTTGGATCTAAGGATCAGCCAGGAAGGAGGTAAGATCAAGACCTCCCTGTATAGGAAGGGCACAGCAACCAACAGCTTATTACATTATCAAAGTTTCCACCCGCAATATATGCGGGATGCAATTCCGAAGGGGCAGTTCTTTCGGCTCAAACGTAATTGCTCTGAAGAAACAACCTTCCGTGTGGAGGCGAAAGATCTTTCCTTACGTTTTCAGAAAAGGGGTTACCCAAGAAAAGTTATTTCTCAGGCTTTCAAGTCTACAGTGGATACAGACAGAGAGGTCCTTTTGAGGGCAAAGCGTAAACTAGCACCCGAGTTTTTGAGTGTCATTACGACATTCAATAACCACTGGGGAGACATATACAAGACCCTCAATCGGAACTGGCCAATTTTGACCAGCGATCCAAAGATTGAGCTCCTTGTGGGATCTAAGCCCAAACTGGTGGCCAGGAGAGCCAGAAATCTTAAGGACACACTGACGACCAGCCATTTTTGCAGACCAGTCACCCCTCTGGGTAGGGGCACTAGACTCATTGGCACCTACCCTTGCGGGGAGTGTAACATCTGCCAGCTTACTGTGGCATCCAGGGAAATGGTCACGGGTACCCCAGCAGGACGAATCTTGACCAACCATTACGCTAATTGTAAAACTCGTAATGTTGTATATGTCTTACTCTGCAGTTGTCCGAAAGTCTACGTTGGCATTACTACGCAAGAGCTTAGAAAGAGAATCCAGCACCACATCTCGAACATTACGTGTGCTTCTGCACACCTAGAACGAGGTAAGTCCATCAGCTCTGTAGCTAAGCACTTCCTTTATCACCATGATTGTTCACCTCGTGGGATAAAGGTTATTGTCGTTGATAGGGTACTAACTAATATCAGGAGACCTTCGGTCATGGATGCATTACTGAGAAAGGAAACATGATGGATTTATACGCTTCAGAGTTTGGCCCCCAAAGGACTAAATGAGGAGATGCTCTTCACGGGCTTCTATAAGAAGTAATGAGATGCACTTTTCTTCCTGCCTTACATCGTATTTTGTGTTCCACAGAAACTGAAATCCCGAATATACTCCATCACTGCCTTTCTTGTAACTGGACGAATAATGAGGATTCCCCTTTTCTGCCCCACTGACCCTGGACCCTCAGGTGTTCCTTGGATGAACCGATTTAACTTTTCTACTCAGCATGGAAATGGGCCACTCTGGATTATCTATCAGTCGATCAGTCTGGACTTCTGTATCCAAGGGCGACATGGACTATTCTGTGCTGATATTATCCTCTGCGGGTCTGCTTTGCACTAGTACACCATTGTTTCCAGGTCTATTTACTGCGCAGCATCCTTGTTGAGCTTTTCTCCAAGGTCCACGGCTCCGCAATATATTTTCTATATGTTTATCAATTTGGATTTCAAATGTTGTTTCTGACATGTTTCCTCCTTTTAGGTTACTATAGGTAGTTTGTCCTTTTGGCTTGCTTTCTTTGGGCCTTACAGACTCTAGTTTCACTACAATTAGTGCATCCCCATGTACAGTCTGCTTCTCAACCTCTTTAGTGGGGGTTTTTTTCTTACACAATGTCTAAAAGACCGGCCGGTCTTTGTGACAGTGGTTTGCTTTGCAAATCACTATGTCACTAATCTCTCCCCTCGGAGCTTCTCCCCCCTCCTCTTACATAGATCTTGATTGCAGTCTCAACTGTGCAGTTGCCTGATGTTTCTAGGCAACTAGACGCTGTGTTCTGAGCTAAGGCTCTGTTTACTTTTAGCACTATTTGCCCGCCCACCTCCTTCTAAGTTACAATATGTCACATCCGGCCTCACGGCCAGAGACTGCACACATGCAGACACAGGTGACCTTTATCATGATTACAGATAGCACTATATATATGGGCAGAACTAACACTTCCTCCCACAGCTTCCCGAGGATGAAGCCGTTGTTTTAGAGCGGCGATACGCGTCGGTCCCTGCTGCTATGTGCCCCTGGTCTCCTGACCTGCTATGGTGACTATAACTTATCTTTGACTTTTTTCCAGGCATTGGTGTTGCATTGTCCTGACTTTTGTTTATCCTTCATGTTTTCTTACCCTGCTCACAGGTAAATGATTTTTGATGCCTCAGCATTAACTGAACTGACCATTCCAGTTTATGGTGTGCTCTCCTAGACCTGTGTTACTGACCTCAGAGCTTTTGTCCTTAATTAGCTCTTAGGCAGGACTGACATTATTGTATTTGTGACTTTTTTCATTCTTGTTACTCCATAGGGACATTAGGTCCCTGTACTATACTTTATCACAGGAGTCTATGAGTCGCATCTCACTGTTTTGTACATTGGTGCAATATATTTTGATTCAATATTAGCTGAGCTGCATTATCTTTCAACTGGGTTTGATGATTGCTATTCATGATTTTCTTGTTTTTTGATCAATGCCACCTATATTGTCCTGGAATCTCTTGTTTTTTTCATTCTTTCATGTCAGCAGGCTTGCCTTCCTGTGAGTCTAGTCACCAGCGGGTCCTAATCAAATATTTAAACCCATGTTTGGGTCTCATGATACAGCTATTCTGATGACATCTGGGGCCATAGTTATTGCTGTGTTGGTGGTTGTCCATCACACATTTTAAGTGTTTTTATTCTGTTTGTGTTTTTTGCTCATATTTCTCTGTATTATTGTTAATAAAGATTTACAAATGTTTTGAATTATTGGTCTGTTTCTCTGATCCCGGTCATTTGTACATGCTTTCTGGTTCTTTCCTCCTTTTCATTATTGGTGTATAGCATGTGACTGGTGGATCGCCTTCTAGTGCCACTCTAACACATTTCTTTGCTTCTCCTTCTTTACACTTGACATAGTACTCCTTCCTGTCAAAATCAACCTGCTCTCCTGAGCACTAACCGTCTCACGATTGTGCACTCACTTCGTTTAATTTTCCATATACCCTTCACCGATGGACGTCTCAACACAGTTGCACGTCGCCGGAAAACCAATTCAGCACCATACAACAGTACTGTGACGCGGACACTTAGTGCATAGGTAATTTTTTTCCCCCCTATTTTCTTTTTACAGAGCTCTAATGTATGGCCAATGTTATAATAGGATGTGAATATGAGTAACATGATGCCATAGTCTTCTAAGCCCTAATTTTTCACAGGCTATAGAATAGATGATACACATAAATGTATGGTCTCTAATTTTCTGTGTCACTAATGTACTTTGTTCTATAAATTGTTAAAGAGAACACACAATATCAGGTGTATTGATATTTCTTGTTATTGTTTGCTTTAGATAAATCCTTGATAAAGGTCAATGTCTGGCCGAAACGTTGGATAACTATGAGTGTCACAGTGTTGATTTTTCAATAAAAGAACAACTTCTTCACAATTCATTGGTCATTTTTGGTGTGCCACAATATATTTAAATCATTGTACATTGTATGGCAGATCATTGCCATACAGTGCACCATCACTGTGACCCCAGAGACTGAAGAAAGGGATCAAGTGTCCACTTGTTGTAGTCTCTGGGGCACAGTGATGGTGCACTGTATGGCAACGAGCTGCCATACAGTGCATTATCATTGTGGCAAACCCAAGCCTCAGAGATCACATAATCTCTGAGGCTTGGATCAGGTGACCGAATATTGTTATGGCAATGTTGGGTTTCCATGGCAATTCTGGGTTACAATGGTAATCAGCCCATCACAATTACATTACCATGGCCGATGACCGCGGAGAGAGGTAAGAGACTGTGCACTTCCTCTCCCCGGACCCTAGGTGCTGCAATCGGTAAGATCACAACACTTAGGAGGTGACATAGAGTTAAGGCACAGTGATCGCATGGTGATCTGTGCCCAGCTGTTAGATCGCTCCTCCGCCGCCTTATCTCCATGCAGGGAGATGAGGTTGTGGACAAGCAGAGGGCAGAAGGTTAGGTGGGCAGCAGGCAAAGGAGGTGGATCAGGACCAGAGGGGAGCGGGAGGAGGAATAGGGATGGTGGGCACAACACTGGAGGAGCCGGGTACAGGGAGGAGGGGGATCAGGACTGGAGGGGGCGGGTACAGGAGGGTAGTGCGTTTACGAGGGGAGCAGGCACAGGCAGGCAGAGGCTGTGGAGATGCTGCACTGCCGCCATGCTTCTGCTGATGAGAGTGATCAATCCCATCAGATCACTCCCAGCAGCACTGGAAGGGGAAATGACAGCCCCTTCCATAGCTGGAGAGTGACGATCACTGTGATTGTCTGTTCAAAGTTCAACAAGCCAATCACATTAATCGCAGGTGTGGGGTGGCAAAGCCACCACTCCTGAGGTCAAGCCAGGGGTCCCCTCCTACCTGCAGCTCTGGTGACTTTACAGTGACCCTGGTCACCAGGGCTACAGGACCACGATCCCCCATGACGATGTACAACGTCAAAGGTCGGGAAGTCACCAAAATTAATGACATTATACAAGGTCAAAGCTCAGGAAGGGGTTAATAATAATGCAGAGCAAGTGATTATAATACATTTTAAATATATGTCATAATTGAAATCTAGAAGAAAACCTTTCAAAAACGTTTCAGAAGATGTCTCCTCTGGGCAGTTTCTAAACCTTACATACAGTGTTGCCAAAAGTATTGACACCCCTGCAATTCTGTCAGATAATACTCAGTTTCTTCCTGAAAATGATTGCAATCACAAAATCTTTGGTATTATTATCTTCATTTAATTTGTCTTCCATGAAAAAAAACACAAAAAGAATTGTCCTAAAGCCAAATTGGATATAATTCCACACCAAACATAAAAAAGGGGGTGGACAAAAGTATTGGCACTGTTAGAAAAATCATGTGATGCTTCTCTAATTTGTGTAATTAACAGCACCTGTAACTTACCTGTGGCACCTAACAGGGTTTGGCAATAACTAAATCACACTTGCAGCCAGTTGACATGGATTAAACCTCTGTCCTGTTTCCTTGTGTGTACCACATTGAGCATGGAGAAAAGAAAGAAGACCAAAGAACTGTCTGAGGACTTGAGAAACCAAATTGTGAGGAAGCATGAGCAGTCTCAAGGCTACAGTCCATCTCCAAAGACATGAATGTTCCTGTGTCTACCGTGCGCAGTGTCATCAAGAAGTTTAAAGCCCATGGCACTGTGACTAACTTCCCTAGATGTGGACGGAAAAGAAAAATTGACAATAAATTTCAACGCAAAATTGTGCGGATGGTGGATAAAGGACCTTGACTAACATCTAAACAAGTTCAAGCTGCCCTGCAGTCTGAGGGTACAACAGTGTCAACCCATACTATCTGTCAGCGTCTAAATGAAAAGAGACTCAGGAAGACCCCACTTCTTACCCCAAGACATAAAAAAAGCCAGCTGGAGTTTGCCAAAACTTACCTGAGAAAGCCTACAACGTTTTGGAAGAATGTTCTCTCTTTTTGGGCAAAGGCATCAACATAGAGATTACAGGAGAAAAAAAGTGAATTTCAAAGAAAAGAACACGGTCCCTACAGTCAAACATGACAGAGGTTCCCTGATGTTTTGGGGTTGTTTTGCTGCCTCTGGCACTGGACTGCTTGACCGTGTGCATGGCATTGTGAAGTCTGAAGACTACCAACAAATTTTGCAGCATAATGTAGGGCCCAGTGTGAGAAAGCTGGGTCTCCCTCAGAGGTCATGAGGCTTCCAGCAGGACAATGACCCAAAACACACTTCAAAAAGCACTAGAAAATGGTTTGCGAGAAAGCACTGGAGACTTCTAATGGTACCTTTACACGCCGCTACCGAAGGTAGCAACAGGTAGGCACCGCACGTGCACGCGCGCGTTTTCATCGGTTGCTAACGGTTCCTTGTTACCGCAAATACACGCCGCTACAAGGTGCTCCACAGAAGGTATTTTCGTTCCCCGGAAGTGCCGACGGGTGCCGCAGGTTACCTTCTGTGGAGCACCTTCCCTGATTTACACGCCGCTACAACAAGGGAATATGGGCGTACATATTGTGTGCCATAACTACATAGGCATGACAGAGTTGTGTATTACGCGACACTCGTACGGTGATTGGACAATGCAATAACATCATGATTGGCCAGCCAGCGCTTGGAGGCTGCCTAATACATGATACTATAGCAAATGTGTATTGTGACTGGTCAGCTCATTAAATATGCCGCCTTGTGCAGGGACAGCCAATGGGTACACAGTAGTCCCCACCAATGATCGCTAATGGGGCGTGGTATACATGACGCTGTGGCACACCCCAGGTAACTCAAATACCGTACCTGTGCCCCGATTACACGCCGCCACCATAGGGGTTATACCTGCTTGTTTTTCAGCACGGCTGAAAGACAGGTATCCACACAGACAGGAAGGTACAACCTGGATTACACGCCGCCACTTCGCGGTGTTTTGAAGGTAAAAGGTACAATTGTCTCCGACACCTGCCGGTCTCTACCTTTCGGTAGCAGTGTGTAAAGGTACCATAAGGTGGCCAGCAATGAGTCCAGACCTGAATCCCATAGAACACCTGTGGAGAGATCTAAAAATGGCAGTTTGGAGAAGGCACCCTTCAAATATCAGGGACCTGGAGCAGTTTGCCAAAGAAGAATGGTCTAAAATTCCAGCAGAGATTGTAAGAAACTCATTAATGGTTACCGGAAGCGTTTTGATCGCAGTTATTTTGGCTAAAGGTTGTGCAACCAAGTATTAGGCTGAGGGTGCCAATACTTTTGTCTGGCCCATTTTTGGAGTTTTGTGTGAAATGATCAATGTTTTGCTTTTTGCTTCATTCTCTCTTGTGTTTTTTCATAGAAGACAAATTAAATGAAGATAATAATGCCAAAGAATTTGTGATTGCAATCATTTTCAAGAAGAAACTGAGTATTATCTGACAGAATTGCAGGGGGTGAATACTTTTGGCCAACACTGTATGCTGGTTGTCAGGGCCACTTTACACACACCAACTTATCTGTCCAACTTCTGAACAACTTACTGGTTGCAGTGAAATCATGGACACATTGTTCCATTTGTACACAGCCACAAAATGAGCAATGTGTCCATGATTTCACTGCAACCAGTAAGTTGTTCAGAAGTTGGACAGATAAGTTGGTGTGTGTAAAGTGGCCCTCAGGGAAATCTGTTTTCAGTTCCACACATGAATACGGCAATATAAGGAAGGGGGGCAGGGCATACACAGTGTTTAGACTACAGCTGATTAGAATCTCAGGTTATCTCAGGCAGGGACAGTGCTGAGCTTAGGCTGGCTTCACATTAGCGTTTGTGTCTGCATGCTAATCGCATGCAGACACAAAACGCAGTGTAAAGCAGGGCCATTTTGATGTGTCCGCAGCGGAGAATGTCCGCCTGCGGACACATCACTGTGCAGCCCGGCAGCCAATCAGCGGTGTCCGGGGGCGGAGATCAGCGCCGGAGATCTCCGCCTCCCGGCCGCCGGTAAGCTCCGGGACATGTCGGCGGGGAGAAACAGCTGATTTGACAGCTGTTTGAATCTTCCCGCGCCGACACCGAGAGGAGATGTCGGCGCGGGAAGATTCAAACAGCTGTCACATCAGCTGTTTCTCCCCGCCGACATCGCTAGCAGATTATCGGCGGCGGGGAGGAAGAAATCAGCAGAGGCTGAGCTGATCTCCCGGTGGCCGTCGGTGAGCTCCTGTGACATCACCGCCGGCCACCGGGAGATTTTTCAATGGGTCCGCAGCGTTCTCCTACGCTGTCAAGCACAGAACACTGCGGACCCATTGAAGCCAATGCATTTTTTGTGCGCTTGGAGACGCTTGCTGATTTTCCAAGGTCCCCAAGCGCACAAAAAAACCCAACATGCTTCGTCCCGGGTGCGGACGCTGGACACCGGAAGGAGCAAATATCGTCCGCATCCTCACCCGAATTCAGCAAACGCAGGCACCATGTGTTCCTATGTTAAACATAGGAACGCAGTGCGCATGCGTTTGACTGCGTATGGGAACGCAGCAATACGCTGCCTTCCCATACGCAAATGTGAAGGCAGCCTCAGACTGTCAGCACACAGCTCCTTTGAGATCTAATCTGACTCATCCATTCCCATTGCTCTGCTCTGTGCAATTAGCTGATAACACAGAGTAGAGCCAATGTGAATGGAAACGAATCAGATAAGCCTGGAGCTCCCTTTGCCTGAGGTAAACTGCAGATACACTGATCAGCTGTAAGCGCTGTGTGTCCTCGCCCCCCTTTTTTAGATTGCTGTATTCATATGTGGAGCTGAAGACGGATTTTGCTGACAACCAGCATATGTCAGGTTTAGAAACCGCCTAGAGGAGACATCTTCTGGAAGGTTTTTGAAAGGTTTTCTTCCAGTTTTCACTTATGAAGAAAGTGTAGAAACAGCCTAGGAGGACATCTTCTGGAAAGTTTTTGAAAGGTTTTCTTGCAGATTTCTGTGTTTTTTTAGTAATAGAGTGTTTAATTTCCTGGTAAAATATGTGTAGGGCTATATCTTGCCAGCATAGGTAACCAAGCAGTTACTGGCTGCCAACCCCCCACTGCCTGGTATTACCTTCACTGGCAATGAAAAATGCAGGAAAGACCACATAATTTTTAGTTATTTAAATAAATAACTAAAAAAAATTGTTGTGGGTTTCGCCATATTTTCTATTGCCAGCTAAGGTAACCCAGGCAGTCGGGGGCTGGAATTCTCAGAATTTTAAGACCCAAGCGTTCTGGTGCCCCCACGCTGAAAATTGCAGCCAGCAGCGGCCCCAGAGTGGGCACCTCCATGGGAGATGGCAAAACTGGCGGTTAGTCCGCTCTTCGAGCTGCCGTGTAACGGTAGTAGACTGGGTAAGGCCCCTTTCACATCAGCGTTTTTTGAAAAATGCAGCAGTTGTGGTAAAAAAAAACGCATCTGCCGCATTTTCCGTCTAGCGGCCGCACTTGCGGCTCGCCCCATGCATTGTCTATGGGGCTTGCGGTAAGTGTGCGACAGATGCGGCAAGTGCGGTTCCGGCAATTGCGGCAGCTGTGGCCACAAAAAAAACATGGTCAGCGGCGTTTTTTTTAGCGGCCGCAACTGCCGCAACTACTGGAACCGCACTTGCCGCACCTGCCGCACACTTTCCGCAAGCCCCATAGACAATGCATGGGGCTTGCCACAAGTGTGACACAAGTGCGGCCGTTAGGTGGAAAATGCTGCAGATGCGGTATTTTGACCGCAACTGTTGCATTTTTCAAAAAACGCTGATGTGAAAGGAGCTTAATAAAGGGGTTGATGCAACAAAAAAAAACAAGTGAGCAAATGCCTTAAAATAATAAAGGTAAAATGGTGAAGTGCAAGAAAATAAACAGGGTACTTGGTGACATTACAATGATCATAAAAATGCGTAAGCTGTTCCACCAGCACCAAGGTGACCTCATCAGAACAGTCCCTGCCTAAAACAGTACTAATACCTTGTCACCTGTCTGTGACATGGAATGACAAGGACAGGATCAAGCAGGACCTGGGTCTCAACAGAGCACACTATACGATGGGAAGCTACACATTAAATCATTTCTAGCTCAAAGATAGGCCACACCTATGATTGCATGACTGCAACAAAACTTAATGAAATAAAACCAGGGCTGGAACTAAAGTGTAACTATGCACTGGTGCACGTTTACACTGGCCTCATAATGGGAAAAAAGAAAAACAAGTGAGCAAATACCCTAAAATATGTTAAATCAAGGTGTGTCCACTAATTAGCATCACAGGTGTCTACAATCTTGTAATCAGTCAGTAGGCCTGTATATAAGTCTACAGATACTCACCGTGTTGTTTGGTGACATGGTGTGTACCACACTCAACATGGACAAGAGAAAGCAAAGGAAAGAGTTGTCTCAGGAGATTAGAAAGAAAATAATACACACGCATGCTAAAGGTAAAGGTTATAAGACAAATCTCCAAGCAGCTTGATGTTCTTGTGAATATAGTTACACATATTATTCAAAAATTTAAGATCCATGGGACTGTAGCCAACCTCCTTGGACGAGGCCACAGGAGGAAATTTGATGACAAATCAAAGAGATGGATAATATGAATGGTAACAAAAGAGCCCATAAAAACTTCTACATAGATTAAAGGTGAACCTCAAGCTCAAGGAACATCAGTGTCAGATTGCACCATCCGTCGTTGTTCAAGCCAAAGTGGTCTTCATGGGAAATGACCATGGAGAACACCATGGCATATCAAGAAAAGAACACTGTCCCTACTGTGAAACATGGAGGAGACTCTGTTATGTTCTGGGGCTGCTTTATTGCATCTGGCACAGGCTGTCTTGAATCTGAGCAGTGTACAATGAAATCTCAAGATTATCAAGGGATTCTAGAGAGAAATCTGCTGCCCAGTGTCAGAAGACTTGGTATCAGTTGCAGGTCATGGGTCTTGCAACAGGATAATGACCCAAAACACATATCTAAAAGCACCCAAGAATGGCTAAGAGGAAAACATTGGACTATTCTGAAGTGGCCTTGTATGAACCCTGACCTAAATCCTATTGAGTATCTTTGGAAAGAGCTGAAACATTCCATCTGGAAAAGACAACTTTCAAACACAAGACAACTGGAGCAGTTTTCTCTTGAGGAGTGGGTCAAAGTACCTGGAGGGAGGGTCTAGTCTCAGTGAGGAAGAAGAGTAGGAAAGAGCAGTAGGAAGTTGGGGTTGGAGTCGGGAGGTGGTGCCAGGTGTTAGCACCCGTGAGCTGGAGCATGGTCACACGCGCCCCGGGTGGGAGAGAGGACAGAACATCATAGCAGAAGGAAGGAGCCCTTGGGGTACGTCAGAAGACAGAGATCCCCCGTATGTCCATATCTGGCAGAGGAACAGAGGGGCTGGTGGAAGAAACAGGGAACCAGCCCTGAACACAGCGTGGAAGCTGTAGGCCCGAACCATTGAACCTGAGGTCACCAGGAAGGAATTGTGGCTGCAAACCCGACACACACCCCGGAGAAGGCAGCTGAACTAAGGTCCAGTACTAGGAAGCAGTGCCTTCAAAGACCTGAGGCTGCTGGATCCGGGTGCTGTGTGCGGAGGCACTGACAGGCAAGGAGAGTGAGTGGTGCTGAGAGTACCACCGGAGAAAGGAAGAGAGAGAAAGAAACACCAAGGGGGTCTCGATGACACTGTCCCGGTTCTTGAGAAACAGCTGGACTGGAGGTTGGCAGAGGAAAGCACCCGGCAGCCCGGTTTGAATTGTGAAATAAAGATGCAGAACTCCATCAAGTGCATGAGAGACTTTTCTTTTCGGTGCCCATCGGCTGCAGAGGCCGCCTGGCACACCAAGGTGCTTTAGACCTGACAAACACCAGCCAAAGAATGAACTAACTTCCCTCCTCTCTGCCGTCGGGATACCACTCCACCCGTGTGGAGCGAAACCATCCCGGCTGCCGGTCATCGTACCCAGAGATTCTGCAGCAGCAGTGGCTCCTTATAGCCGCACACCACGGATGGCGTCACGACAACTCCCTTCCCCCCCAATGTCCCTGGTTATCTACTCCTGCAGTTTAATTGACACCGCCAGGGTCATGGAGCCGAGTTGCAACCGTGATGTTCCCTGAAAAGAACCGAAAGAACCGGCTCGGTTGCGAGTACTCCCCGCCCCTGGAGTGGGCATGTCAGAGGCACTACTTCTGAGGCAGATGTGGCCTGTGATTTGTAGGCTGGGAGGGCCAATAATGATGGCCTTCCCCACCATGAAAATAGCAGAACCCAGTTGTCAGCTTCACCTTAGCTGGTGCTCCAATTTGGGGGGACCACGCATTTTATTTTTAAATGTTTATTTTGGATCACCAGCTAAGGAAAAGCTGCAAGCTGCAGCTATTTGCTTTACCCTAGCTGGCTAGAAAAAATTGGTGAATGAGGAAAGGGGGAGGGAATGTTGCTTCACTGAATTCACCTGGAGCTGTTTGGTGCCAGGAAGGATGTTTGCTATCCAAAAGTGAACTTACAAGAAGAAATTTCCAGCACCAGACCAATCTTCAAATATTCGGTGTCTTTATTGGTGCATCATGAATAAAATAAAATTAAATTTAAATTAAATTTAAATTCTGGGGGACGCAGCCCCCTCCTAAACGCCGGACGCGTTTCGGACGATGTCCTTTATCAACAGCATAAAATTATTCCCATACTGCTTTTCCTCATATAGAAAAGCCCTCCTACAAAATAATGCACCCAAGTGAAACCAATTACCGTACTGATGGGCTGAAGATACACCCACTGAAAATACATATAATACTTTATACAATAAAGGAAGGAATCACTAACCAACAGAACAGATAACATGATAACAAAATACATGATCTTAATACAGTACCCATAAGTTATCAGGCATTTTTTCGTATTCTATAAATGAATTGCAAAAAACATGGTACATGTATAATAAGCACAGAATATCAAACCATTACTTTACATCTTTCATCATGATATTCTATCACTTTTATTTTGTTAGTCTCAGAAACCATATAATTATACACTTAAAAAAAAGAAAAGGAAATTTTTTCTTTTTCTCCTTTCTCCTTCTTCTTTTGTAGCTTTAGTAGAAATAGGCTAGGTCTGTGCATGGGTTTAACCCTTCGGGATGTCTTGTATCCAGTGAAAGTATTCACTTAGCTTCCCTGGACAAGACATCCCGACTTTTGTCTCCGCCTCTCGTTGAGCCCGTGACTCGTTCTATGCCTTTCACTGTCAAACCTGTCATATTGCCATTATGAGTTTCCAAGAAATGGCATGACAAGCTAGACATGCCACGTCTACTAGCCTGTAGCCCCGGATTAGCCGCGGAAATATGCTCACTCATGTGCTTTTTTAATGTTTTTATAGTGCACCCGATGTAGTCTTTTGCACAAATTTGGCACGACGCCATGTACACAACATGAGTCGTGTTACAGGTCACGTACGTACAAATATCATATTTCCGCTGTGTCTTTCTATTGGAAAAAACCTTTGTGACCTCCATATGTTGGCATAATCCGCATCTTACTCCTCCACAATGGTAATTTCCTTTAGTTTGCAACCAGGTGAATACTTAACAACAGTGGTGATGTGTCTGGCATGTGACCTATGGCCGGGGTGCATCACATGGGATTGCAGCACAGATCCTGTTCACATCAGCCTGTTTTACTGTGTGTGTGTGCCGTGTGAAATCTGTCCGGTACACAGTGGGTTAAGAACTAAAATATAGATGAGACCAATGAGTGGCCAAGAGAGAGCAGTGTGTGCTAATTGACCAGTCCCAGGTGTGGGTGTGTCAGATGGGTGTGGCGAGCAGGACTTAACCTGGATCCTGCACGATGTGAGGATGTGAAGAGAGAAGCCGGGCTCTCCATGCCGAAGATGCCTGCCCCTCTGACCGGAGAGGGTGGTAGTCCATGCTGGACTGTGTGTGTTTGTATGGGTCCTGTGACGGGCTGGAGTCCGTATGTGTTGTATGGAGACCGAGGACGGCTCAAGGGCCAGGCGGTCATAACCGCCATTGGGACCGACTGGGAAGTCGTGATGTGGTCCCGTTTACTATATGTGAAGGTTTATGTGTAATCGCAAGGGTGTATGCAAAAGTACCATGTATGATATGTGACTGGGTGATTCATAGTGGTGTATGTAGAAGTACCATATGATGTATCCAAGTATGAAGGAAGGCCATAACCGCCATTAGAACCAGACTGGGTAGTCTGCAAGGGTTGGTGGGGGACGCCTTGATGTTCTGTTGATGCATGTGATGGATCACCAGGGCGTATGCAAAAGTACCCTGGGTGATGGTTGTGAAGTGTAACGTGGGTGAGTCATGATGGCAGATGCAGAAAGGGCCATGCATGAGGTATCCGCGGGGTGACGCCATGTAACGTGTGACTGACTATTATGTCGAGCAGGATCCCGATGATAAGCGGTATATGGTGTAATTGTTGAGCCCAGTCTTTGGGGTACTCAGGTGTCAGGCTGCAAGGGTTAACGCTCCTGTTGTCACGGGGAGTGGTGGCCGCGCCTGACCCCGTGTCCTGGGCCTATCTTCCAAAAAGGGGTAATATGTACAGGGGATTATATACAGTGTTGTCGTGATGCCACCTGTAGTTCATGGTGAGGTTTTACCAGCACCGCCACAGTCCGCCGGAGGTAGATGGTAATGCGTCTAGTGTGGTAAAGTCCTTTACAGGAGGGGCTGAACCTCCGGGGCAGTGTAGTGAGCGGGGCAGCTTGTCTTGGAGCTGTGGCTGGAATGGGGAGTGTTAGAGCAGTCTATGAGGGGTACTGGGAACGGAGAGGAATGACACACGCACACTGCAAAGTCTCTTTTACCTTTTACTGATGGTACGCAGGTAAAGATGTCCAGTGCACTGACAGGTGACCAGGTTGCACAGTGGGTCCCCACAGCAAGTGGGTATAAGGCCTCCTCTGTTCCTTTGTAGTGATCGAAGCACAGCCTGCATGCAGCCAGACTTGCCTCCTCTCTCTTCCTGACTCTGATGTCTGTCTCTCCTCCTGTGCGGTCTCCGGGTTACCCTCTCTGATCACTGCGGTGATGCATTGCTGTGTCTGGCTCCCTCTCTTGACCCACATGGGATACCTGGTGGCTGAAGCCTCCACGGTGTGACGGGGTTTTCTGTGGTCCTGGAGTATCCCACAGGTGCGGATCCCCGATGTCCGCTACTTCTTTGGGTGAACTTCCTCAAGTTCCTCACTCCCTCTTGTCTATCTGCTCCTTGCCTTCTGTCCCCACTTAGACTTGCGGGACGTAGAAGGGCCACTCCGGGGCACTGGTTCGGGCCTAACAGCGGCACCGACCACCAGGAAGTCTTCGCAGCTCTCTTAGCGTCTGCACACTCTGACTAACTCCTCCCCCCGCAGCAGTATTTATAGGGGATCTTGCCTAAAGTCAGCAAATGGGGCTCCCCCTACTGTGCCGGGGTGGAAGATGTTGCATGTAGTAGGTACCTGCTGTGGAAACCCAGCTGTGCAGTAGAGAAGTCTGTGGCTACCTGCGTGAGCAGGGCGCCACATACCCCCCTAGGTAACCTCAGTACTCCTGAGTTGAACAAAAAGGAATAACAATTTCAACAATATAACAGGTAACATATGTACAAAGTCTTAAAATATAAAAATATATAAAAAGCACTGAAAAATATTTGGAAAAATAGAAAACAGGTAAGTCCGTATGGTGCTAGTCCATTCATCGCAGGCTTTTGAAGAGTTTGTGGCTACAATAGTCCAGTAACTGTAGTCCTTTAGAAGTTTAAAAGTTCAAAAAAGGGGAAAAGTTCAAAGGGGAAAGTTCAGTTCAAAGAATCTATGCAGTAAATCCTCTGTATGCTCCAGGTAAGAAAAGGGAAAAAGTCTTTCAAAAGTCGTGGGTGTCTCGGCTTAGGGGACCTGGTACCTCCCCACCCCAGGCACTTTCTGTTCCTAACTTAATGTGCTTCGGGCTAGGCCCAGTTCCTCCACCCTTCTGTAGACTACTATTTACATTCTTATTGTACAGTGGCTATTTACATGTTACCTTTGTGCGCTCTACCTTACATTTTACTGTGCCCACTCGCCATACCTAGACGGGGGTTGACCTTGTGTTCTTCTGTGTGATTTACGCACTACAGGTGTCACTGTCTCAGGTGAGGTGTCTAGTGAAGGGCTTGGTGCAGGCATGTCAGGTAAGCTTTTGCATTGCCTTAGTCTCTCTACAGGGCTAGCAGGTGTACCAATTGCAGCATTCTCAGATTCTCTAGCAATGGGTATTTCTTCCTGATTCCTTTGTACCACTTCATTGGGCTGGTAGAAAGTCAGCACTGGCACTATGATGGCTCCGTCTTGTTGGCGCCAATCTTCTGGGAATTCTCCTAAGATGGTAGGGATTACCTTCTTTCTTGGTTCTGTTTCTTGAATTGGTTGAGTTGGGGGACTTTGATTTTCCCAATCCATAGGACACTTTTTAATGTGGTCTCTGGATACAGTCTGTGTTGTTTTTCCACCGTCCTTGCTGATAAGGCAGACTTTGATGATGTCATGTCCAGAGTCTAATAGGATGTAGGGTTCTTGTTCCCACCGATAATCTGACTTGTGTCTAGTTCTTTTCCTCTTAAGGACAATACTTCCAAGTGTTATTGGTTCTGCTGGATCATGTTTATTATAGTTCCTTTCTTGTTTTTCACGGCATTTCTCCAGGTTATCTTCGACACTGGCTTGAACCTTTTTGTATTGTTCGAGGCGATGGGTTTTCCAATTTGAAATAGTGTTATCTGCTTCAGGATCTACTACTCTGAGTTCCAAATCTACGGGTAACTTTCCTGTACGGGCTCTCATCAGGTAAGCTGGTGTACAGTTTGTAGAACTTATTGGAATGTGGTTATACATGTCAACCAAATCAGGTAGTTTTTCCGTACTGTACTCTTGGCTTTAACAGGTGGCATTTTGATGGTTTTAGCCTCATCCCGTATTTGGCCAGAGCTTCAAACACCTCTCCTAGATGAGTGACATGCTCTTCGTAGGTCTTGGAGTACACAATCACGTCATCCAGGTAGAACAGTACCGTCTCAAAGTTCTTATGTCCCAGGCAACTCTCCATCAATTGCTGGAAGGTTCCGGGTGCATTACATAGTCCATAGGTCCATAGGTGTCGTGAATGCCGTCTTCTCACGGTCTTCCTCGGCTACGGACACCTGCCAATACCCACTAGTGAGCTCTAAGGTAGAGAAGTAATTGGCAGACTTCACCGCAGCTAAAGATTCCTCTATACAATTTAACGAGTAAGCATCTTTGTGTGTTATGCGGTTTATTTGCCTATAGTCTACACACATTCTCATACTGCCATCTTTTTTCCTGACTAGGACTAAGGGTACCGTTACATGTCGTAACATTGCATGCAATTTCACTTGCAATTTGCTGGTTGCAGTGAAATCAAGGACACATTGTTCCATTTGTACACAGCAACAAAATAGAACAATGTGTCCATGATTTCATTGCAACCAGCAAATTGCAAGTGAAATTGCATGCAATATTGTGACGTGTAACGGTACCCTAATGGGGCTGCCCAGGGACTACAGCTATCTCGTATAACCCCTGCATCCTTCATGTCCTGTAACATTTCTTTTGCTTTTTGATAATGTGCAGGTGGAATAGGCCTGTACCACTCCTTGATTGGTGGATGTGTACCTGTGGGGATGTGATGTTGTACCCCTTTTATCCTACCAAAATCAAGTGGATGCTTACTAAAGACTTGTTCAATTTCTTGAACTACCCGGTACACACCTTGCTTTTCATACACAGGAATGGTGTCAGTTCCGACATGGAGCTGCTGGCACCAGTCCTCCAGTAACCCAGTGGTTTGATCAGGTTTTGTCCCTTTTGTATAGGGTCTGGCTTGCACTGTTTGGATCTCGTTGTTGCTGACTGTGTACAATTTAGCAACTGTTGTATACCTGGGTAATTTAACCTCTTCACTGCCACAATTTAAGATGCAAACAGGTACTCTCCCATTGTGTACGTCCACCACCCCCCTGGTTGTCACCAGTGTAGGTCTGTGCTCAGTGCTGATGGGCTCCACTAATGCCTGATAGTCCTGCCCTCTCTGACCTATAGCTGCTCGACACCAAATCATCATTTCAGTCATTGGGGGGAATCACAATAGGCAACTTGTCTGTCACCCATGCATTACCAATTTCACCACCTGTAATTGTTACCTGTTGATAGTGCAGGATGGCTCTGATCTCACGCTGGAGGACCTTCCTTTGACCAGGTCTGGCAGTGTCTGCGATCTGTTGAAACAAAGACAAGACTTCCTCCATGCAATTGCTAACATTAGTGCCTAGTATGATATAAGGATTATTAGCATTACTGGCTTTTGCTACTACAAGGACCCCCTGGTTCTGCAATTCCACCCTCCCCACCTTTATTGGCACTTCTCTGACCACCATCACCGTAATCGGTTCACCGTTAGATGCATTGAGGGTAAAGTCTATATCAGACTGTTACAGTTCTGTATCAGCCCAATACTTCTTATAAAGGATATAGGGAATGGTGGTCACCTGTGACCCGGTGTCCAGCAGAGCAGGTGTCGGGATGCCATCCAGTACAATGGACAGAAACGGCCTCTGTCCGATGAAGGTCTTGTACCAGGTGGCTGGGCTCTGTTGATTTAATCCTGAGGTTTGGCCCCGGCCCCCAGGGACTGCCCGTTTAAAGGACAGCTCCTGGCAAGGTGACCAGTGCGATTACAGCGCGGCAGATTGGCTCCCCAGTGGAGATGTAGCGGTCGGTGGTTCTTCCTCGATATGCTGTGGCTTGCTTCCCTCGCATCCAGGGTCGGCAAGTTGAATCAGCAGCTTAGGTTCGGGTTGGGATTCTTGGCGCTGGGTGTTGGCTTTGCTGTAACTAACTGCAGAGCATCCATTAGCTTAGTGATGTTTTTGCTCATTTGGCGCATCTCAGCACGCATCTCAGCCCGCAGGGAATCATACTTGTCAGGCTGAGCAGATTGAACATTGTGCGTGGCTGTAGACACGGGTAATGGTTTTGGAGTAGCCTGCACCTCACCACTGCACTACCGTTTAAGAGCAGCTTCATGGGTCTCTACCGGATTTAACCCTTTGATGACCATCTCCTTTAGGGTAGTAAAGTCAGCTTCGGGATTGCTTAGTGACCACCAACGTACAGTCTTACTGTCCTCGGGGGATAGCAGTCCCCGAGTGAATTGTTCAATCAGGAGTTTATTTTCATCGGGTACACTGGTGGGGCTGACATGTATAAGGGCACGCAATGCTTCTTCTAGACGCCAGGCATAAGCTCTTATATCATCTCCCGGCCTCTGGTAGCAGTGATGGAAGCGCATGCATATATCAGCCTCATTGCACTCCTCGAAGGTAGCTCTCGGTTTATTGAATATAGTAGAGGCCGATTTGCATTCAGTGGCAGACCAGGACGCACTTTCTTTCTCTGCTGCACCAGATAACTGTCCGAGTACCACAGCAGCGCGTTGTTGGCCGGTCATCGCATACATATCCAGGACGCTATTGATTTTTCATTTAAACTCATCCAATATATCAGGGCATCCGTCATACTGGGGCAACCACTTGGCCCCCGGGATGTATGGAAGTGACATCGGCATTATTGGGGCGAGTGCACCCAGTGCGCCGGTGGTGCTGGCAGTGCTACCGGAGGCAGCCATAGGTCTTTTGGTGTAATTCTTGTAATCAGCGTACACACCGTCGTCGTCGCTGGAGGAGGCCGACATGTTGGAGGCCCCCCTAGTGAATTACAGCCAGTTCTTAAAGAGTTAAACAGTTCAGAAGTTTCCTGACTAGGCCGCGGCACTCGGGAATGATTGGCTGAGCGAGGGGCGCATTTCATTTTCGCTCTGTACAGGCTGGCACGCCCCCTTTCTTCCCGCTCTTTGGCGCAGTAATGGCGGCGTAGTTTAAACAGTCACTCAATACAGTCAATAACACGGCACACAGTACCCGATGATACCAGGCAGGGATCCTGTTCGTGATGCCAGAAATATATATGTTGAACCCAGGCTTTGTGGTACTCGGGTGTCAGGCTGCAAGGGTTAACACTCCTGTTGTCACGGGGAGTGGTGGCCGCGCCTGACCCCGTGTCCTGGGCCTATCTTCCAAAAGGGGTAATATGTACAGGGGATTATATACAGTGTTATCGTGATTCCACCTGTAGTTCCTGGTGAGGTGTCACCAGCGCCACCACAGTCCGCCGGAGGTAGATGGTAATGCAGCTAGTGTGGTAAAGTCCTCTACAGGTAGGGCTGAACCTCCAGGGCAGTGTAGTGAGCGGGGCACCTTATCTTGGACCTATGGCTGGAATGGGGAGTGTTGGAGCAGTCTTTGAGGGGTACTGGGAACGGAGACGAATGACACACGCACACTGCAAAGTCTCTTTTACCTCTTTTACCTTTTACTGATGGTACACCGGTAAAGATGTCCAGGGCACTGACAGGTGACCAGGTTGCACAGTTGGTCCCCACAGCAAGTGGGTATAAGGCCTCCTCTGTTCCTTTGTAGTGATCGAAGCACAGTCTGCATGCAGCCAGACTTGCCTCCTCTCTCTTCCTGACTCTGATGTCTGTCTCTCCTCCTGTGCAGTCTCCGGGTTACCCTCTCTGATCACTGCGGTGATGCACTGCTGTGCCTGGCTCCCTCTCTTGACCCACATGGGAAACCGGGTGGCTGAAGCCTCCACGGTGTGACGGGGTTTTCTGTGGCCCTGAAGTATCCCACAGGTGTGGATCCCCGATTTCCGGTACTTCTTTGGGCGAACTTCCTCAAGTTCCTCACTCCCTCTTGTCTATCTGCTCCTTGCCTTCTGTCCCCACTTAGACTTGCGGGACGTAGAAGGGCCACTCCGGGTCACTGGTTTGGGCCTAACCGCGGCACCGACCACCAGGATGTCTTCACAGCTCTCCTAGCGTCTGCACACTCTGACTAACTCCTCCCCCAGCAGCAGTATTTATAGGGGATCTTGCCTGAAGTCAGCAAGTGGGGCTCCCCCTACTGTGCCGGGGTGGAAGATGTTGCATATAGTAGGTACCTGCTGTGGAAACCCAGCTGTGCAGTAGAGAAGTCTGTGGCTACCTGCGTGAGCAGGGCGCCACATAATGTAGGTTGAGGCTCCCTAGGGGTAGGTTGAGGATCACTAGAATAGGATGGGAAATGATCCCTGTCAGATGGCTAGGTGGCCGTAACCGCCATTAGAACCAGACAGAGGTCTGCAAGAGTCGGTGGGGGCGCTTTGAGGTTCTGTTGACAAAGGTATTCTGTAATGGTAAATATCTTGTAAGGTAAATGTAAAATGTGTTCGATGGTATATTTAATGATGGTTTATGTGATATTGAAACAAAGAGTGCTTATGTGCAATGTTTATGTTCTACCCGGTTTATGATTTATGTGTGTTATCAAATAAAAGGGTGGTCATTTGCTCCATTTAAGCATGTGTCCGTGTCAGTTTCCGCTGCCAAGCGGGTTCCCCAGGGGGGCTACCTCACACAACATATACTTATACAGGACATACCTTGTGTGAAGTATATGTTTTTTGTGTTAGATGAGGTTAGTTCTCCTTTTCTTATCCCCTTTTTCTGTGTACTGTGTGACAACTCAGCGTCCCTTCCCCCCCAACTTCTTAATTCATCCCAGAAACTGCCAGATTTGGTGTGGCTCGCTATTGATAGGGCTGCCAGATGTGATAGGCTTCTGATCATCCTTCTTCACTTGTCAGAACAGTTTGTCTGCAAGTGGAAGAATGTAAACTTGTGTGGCACCCCACCGGGTGAGCCGCCGCCAGAGGTACTGAATTCCCACGGTTAGAGAGTGTAGTGCCCCTGTTCTCCAGGTGCTGGGATGGTGCAGTTGAGCCCATACACAACACACACACAGGCAGTGACAGGCCCCTGGGGCAATGGGTGGACCCTGAGGGAGGACCTAGGACACAAAAGGGGGACAGGACAATGTAAGAAGAGAGTCACTAGAAGGAGACCAGAGTAACATCAACTGCTGAGGAGTGGTAGTCGGGAGTGTAGTGGCGGTGTGGTGCCGACTCCCGCGGGTTGAAGCTACATCACAATGTTCACCCGCGGGAGGGAGAGAACTGACCGGTAGAGAAGGAGAAGAACCCTAGGGGTCTGGAGAAGTCAGCGAACACCTGTACACCCGACTCTGATGAGACAGAAGGGTTGATGGACGAGACAGGGACCCGGCCCCACAGACGATGCGGAAGCTGCATGCCCGAGCCGTAAACCCGGAGACCCCAGACTTCTAAAGGGGGCTGTGGTCGAACACTCGACACATCTTAAGGAAAGTTGCCTAACTAGTGAGCAGCTCCCGGGCGAGTGACCTAATGGCGCCCTGGACCTACAAGCACCCGTGGCCACTGATACTTGAGGTTTGTGCATTGGAGAGTGTTTAGATCCTGGGGAGCAGAGTGATGATACGCTTGCCTCAGAGGACAACTACCCCTTATAGCACTGAGAGAGACCCACCAGAGACCGAGACACCGAGGAAGGAGAGTAGGGGCACCAACCATGGCTTGACTGCACTAACCCTGCTCTGGACAAAGAGCGAACCGAAGACTGGCAGGAGCGTACCCGGTGGCCATGTTTAACACCTGAGTAAAAGTAACGGCAGCTATGGTGTAAAAGACTTCTATGCACGGCGACCATTGGCCACAGAGGCCGCCTGAAACACCGAGAGTACTGTGCACTGAGGAACCAACTGCCTAGGAACGAGCCAGGGAAACCACTCCACTGCCCTGGGGAATGCGCTCTGCCTGCGGGGAGCAGATTATCTAAGCTCCCAGTCATCATCCCCAGAGGTTCTGCAGCGGTGGCGACCGCCCTGGCCGCATACCGCAGGTGGCGTCACGAACACACCTTTTATCTCCTCAGACTTTCCCTAACATCACCCCCGTTTATTTAAATGACATCGACCGGGGCTTTGCCCCCATCTGTCCCTGTTAAAAGAACCAAAACGAGGTGAAGTAGAACAACGAGTAACCGCCCGATTCCCGAGTCTTCCCCGTCCCTAGAGTGGGCATGTCACTTGCATTCTGGAGTCCAGATGATGTTGCGGGCATACCTTTTTTTTTTTTCAATAAATGTATTTATTAATTTCATAAGGTCATAAGAAAAAAAAAAAAAAGGTAACAATTCAGATATAAAGAATTACACATTCGTACATAGTCTGGGGTATGACAGAAAACACGTTCCATTTCCAAGGCCGAGACCCCGGCAGCCGTCTCAAAAGACCCTGATACATATAATTCACCAATTATATCACATCAAGATGTAGCTTGAGGCGAAGTGTAAGCCAGTTCTTGCTATTCCGTAGCCATCTAATTATCTCCGTCACCCCTGCAGACCATGAAATAAAAAAAAAGAAAAAAGAAGGGGAAAGGTAATGAAAGAAGACATGAAAGGAGGAACAGAAGGGAAGAAGGGGTGGAGAAAAAAAAAAAGGGGAGGGGGTGGGAGGGAAGAGGAAACCTGGTTAATCTAGCTCAAGAAGGAAGAGAGGATCGCAACAACCAATCCGCAAACTCCGGGCTCTCCTTAAAAGAATGCCATAGATACCATGTACTCCCCCCGTCTGATCCGGTGCCATGATCATCGGCCATCAAAAGACTCTATGCGACTCAGTTTGTTCATCTCAGCTATCCATTCCAGCATGGTGGGGACCTCCGTAGACCTCCAGTGTCTCGGAATGACAGCCCTAGCTGCCATTAAACAGAACCTCAAAATTCCCCTCTTTGCTGAGGACACAGGAGCAGGAACCAGAGGCAGGAGAGCAATCTGGGGGGAAGGCATATGATAAATCCCAGACATCAGGTGAAAGGCCTCAAACACCTGACCCCAGAAGGGTTGGAGGAGACTGCACGACCACCAGATATGGAGCATAGAGCCCCTCTCTATCCCACATCTTCAACAAGCATCTGACACTCCAGGGTCGAGCCTGTGTAGGAAAGTGGGGCAATGATACCAGCGTGTTAAAATTTTATAGTTCCGTTCCTGAGCAGCACATGAGACCGTCATTTTGTGGGTGAGTACAAAAATTTTTTGACGATCAGTCTCAGATAAGGTGATGTGCAGGTCTCTCTCCCAAGCCTCCATGAATCCAAGAGGGTCGGACACCAACCCAGCCAGGACCAGAACATAAAACATGGAGACCACATGGGACGGGCCCTCAGATGAAAGCATCATCAACTCAAATGGTGTCGGAACCCCCAAGGAGATCCCTGAGAGATAATCTCGGATCTGGGCGAACTCCATCCATGAGAACGACACCCCCCCGGTCCGGCCCCGGAGCCCCTCCACACCAGCGAGCCCCGCCAGTCTGTCCGCAACCTGTCCCAGGCATACCCGGTCACGTGCTGACCAACACAGAAAGGTCGATCTAGTCATCGCAGGGGGGAATGTGGGGTTGTCAAACAAAGAACTCAGTCTACCCGGTCTGGAGGTCAACCTCAGCTTGCAGTTAATCTTGTCCCAATGTCTTATAACCGTCTGGGTGAGTGGGACCCATTCCGTCACAGAGGAACGCAAGGTCTTTTCAAGCCAGGGGAGCCAATACAGAGACAAAGGAGAAAGGAGACCCTCCAAGGTTACCCATTGTTTATGGGCACTATTAAACCTCCAGTCCACTAGCCTAGAAAGCAGAACCGCATGATAATATTTTTTGAAATCAGGGAGGCCCGCCCCCCCCCTTACTCTTAGGTCTAGTTAAAATAGAGAAATGGATCCGTGGTCTCCTGCTCCCCCAAATAAAGTTGTTAACCGCCGACTGTAGACGTCTGAAAAAACTATCCGGGATATTTATCGGGGCGGTTTGGAAAAGATATAAAAACCGAGGTAGGACGTCCATTTTAATGACACTCATGCGTCCAAACCAAGAAAGTCGAGGTTTGTCGTATTTCGCCAAGTCCAGTATCGTCCTCCTAAAAGCGGAACATAATTTAGCTCATAGATTTCACTCAAATCTGTGGGAATCAGTACACCCAGATATTTTATTGCAGAGGTTTTCCACTTAAAAGAAAAGGACGCCTGGAGTCGCGACACTAGGTCACCAGACAGGGATATATTGAGTACCTCTGTTTTTGAGTAATTAACCTTGAAATTCGAGATGTCCCCAAACTTCCGAAATTCCCTGGTGAGCACCGGGAAAGCTATGAGTGGATTGGTAACATACAAAAGCAGATCATCCGCATATAGTGATAACTTAAAGTTATGCTGACCAATCAGTACTCCATCAATATCCGGCGATCCGCGGAGTGCCACCGCTAAGTGCTCCATGGCAATGACGTAAAGTAGAGGGGATAGAGGACAACCCTGTCTGGTGCCATTGTGTATAGCGATGGGTGTCGAGAAAATGCCATTTATTTTAAGTCGTGCGTGGGGCCCTGGTACAAAGCAAAAATCTTATCAAGCAGTCTAGTCCTCAACCCTAACTGTGCCAAAGATGCTCTCAGGAAAGGCCAGCCCAGGCGATCAAACGCCTTCTCCGCGTCAATGGATAGCAAACAGGCTGGAACCCTTCTTGTGCGCAAATATGAAGCAAGGAGCAAGGTTTTCACCGTGTTATCTTTAGCCTCCCTACGCTGCACGAATCCCACCTGGTCATTGTGTATGACCTTGGTGAGAGCTGGGCCCAGCCTGTTCGCTATGATCTTTGCGTAAATTTTCACATCGACGTTAATGAGGGAGATGGGTCGATAATTAGCACACATGCCGGGGTCTTTGTCCAGTTTGGGAATAACCACAATCGTGGCCATCAACGTCTGGGGAGCAAAGGGACATGTCGCTGAGATGGAATTAAATAACTTAACTAAAAAGGGTGATAGGGAATCAGCAAAAATTTTGTAAAAGTTGGCCGAGAAACCATCCGGTCCTGGGCTCTTACCGCTCGCCAGTGCCTTAATGGTCTCCGTAATTTCTAATTCCGACATAGGACTCTCCAGAGCATCAACCTCAGTCTCTGAAATAGGGGGGAGCGGCGTGTCATGAACATACTCCTCCACCCTCGCGTGGAACTCCTCTGCGGACATATCCGCAAACGGGCCCTTAAGATTATACAGTGAGTCATAATACAGCCTAAAGGAGTCTGCTATTTCTATAGGAGAGTGGACCGCCGCCCCCGACCTCGACTTTATGGTAGGGATATATGTAGTAGGTGAGCGAGGATGTAAAAATCTCGCCAATGCTCTGCCCGGCTTATCCGAGTATTCATATAAATATCTATGGAAGCGATCTCGCCGTCTTGCCAGAGTAGTGTCAGCTAGAACACTCAATCTACTCCTAGCCTGCAAGAGGTCAGCCATCGTCTGCACATCTCTCGTTCTCTTGTGAGCTGTCTCTAGGGTCTGCACTTGAGACAACAGTTCAGTAATAGCAACAGCCCTGTTCCTCTTTAGTCGGGCCCCCTGCTGAATGAGAACCCCTCTGATAACTCCCTTCAATGCCTCCCACTGAAAGGGGAGGGCCGTAGAGTCGGTCTTATGTATGTCAAGGAATTCTGTAATTGCCTTCCGTACCGCCTGCAGACAAGAAGGGTCGCTCAACAATCCAGGGTTCAGGGACCAGGTCCACTTCCCCCTGGACGAGCCCGGTAGCCGCAGAGACAGCATCACCGGAGCATGGTCCGACCAGATTGTTACATCAATTCTTGTCTGTAGGTCAAAAGACAAAAGACCATGGCTCACCAAAAAATAATCAATCCGACTATGAGAATTATGGACTGTGGAAAAATAGGTGTAGTCTCTATCCATGGGATTCATGATCCGCCAGGCATCTACCAGTCGTAGTTCTGTCAACACGCGTTTCAGGCTTTCCAGTTGCGAAGGGGGCACCGAGGACCCGCCCGAGGAGGAATCCATGGCACGGTCCAACACCATATTATAGTCACCCCCCCTATCACATATCCCTCTGCAAATGCAGCGAGATCGCGAAGGTAACGTCTACATGTCCGTGTCACATCGCCATTGGACTCGGTGGCTGGTGTTCCTGCCTCGGCCGCTGGGAGGAGCCGGATTCCTTCGGCTGGTGGCGCCGGTGATAGGAGGGCCTTGTCCTCATATGGAACTGCTCCCGTTACGTCTGCCTCTGTCGCTGAGCGCCGCTGTGTTTCCCCTCTGGGTGGTGTTGGTCGCAGAGGAAAGGGCCCTGCAGAGGTGTGCGTTAGGCGCAGCCTGCGTTCTTCTGTCAGAGGTGGCGTGGGTGGAGCCAGTCGTGCATCTCCATCTGGCCTGGATCTAGGGGCGGTCCGGATGAGGTCATCAGGTTGTGAGCTCCAGCCTATGGGAGGTAGCCGTGCCCTTCAAGTACATTGGAGCCTGGCTTGCAGGCCGCCAGATATAGTTTTGGTTCCCCAGTGATATAGTGTATGTTTAGTTTTGTGTCTGACCTTGCCTGGATTTCTGACTCTGCCTCTGCCTATTGATTTTGTACCTCAGCTGCCCTCTTGGTTTTTACCCTTGACATTTGCCTGGATTTTTGACTCTGCTACTGCCTGACGATTTTACCTTCGCTGCCCTCTCGGTTTTGACTCGGACTTCTGACTTCGTTTTTCGGGTCTTGATTTTCCCCTGGCGACCTCCCTGGCTCTGTTGCTCATATAGGCAGCTACCCCCTGGGCTCCGCTATAATTCCAGATCCCTGTATAGGGGTTAAGGGTCTCGGGGTTTCTCGGGGTGCTGCCTACCAGCAGCTCGGCCTCACGGTGGATGGTCGTCACAGTCCGAGCCTGGTCCTGATTAGGCAGGTAGAAATTAGCTATGGTAAATGTGTCATTAATAATTCTAATCTTGACAAACAAGAATCTGCCGTTTGGGTCCGACTTAGAGGCCAACACCTGAGTCTATAGATTTTTATGTAATGCTATGCTAACCCCCTTAGACTTGATTTCTGGGTTACTAGCATGGAACCATTGTGTGTAATATCTATGACCAAAAGCAGGGATCTTATCCGTCTTAAAATGCATCTCCTGAAGCAGGAGAACATCTACCCGCTTCTTGTGCATATGATATAACACTTTCGAACGTTTTTCTGGGACATTGAATCCCCTGACGTTCAGGGAACAGAGCTGCAGATTCGCCGTCAGAACCCCAGGTCCTATCCCACAGTCAATACAAGGACAAACAGTGGTGGATGGGGGGGGAGGGAAAATGAAAGGGAAAGGGAGAGCGTTAAGGGAAATAAGAGGTAGGGATTAAGTAGAGAAGAGGAAAAGTACGTAAAAAAAAAAAAGAAGAAATTAGAAATTTGATCAGACAGAGAACAGTAGTCTGTCTAAGGAACCAGGAGGCTCTGAGCGGGCATACCTTTTGGTCGGAGGACAGTGAGAGGCTTGGCTACTGCACTGTAGTTAGAGATAAACTTTTGATAAAAATTTGCAATCCCTACAGTAATAATGCATGGACCTGTTTTTGATTGACTGGGACTGCTGTGTAATGTCTTCATCTTTTACAGGCACTGGACGGATGCACCCACCTCCTACCCAATGTCCCAAGTATAACACCCTGGCCACCCTTATCAGGCACTTATTGTATTGGATGGTGAGCAGGGCTATGACTATCCTCCGCAGAACATGGAACACATGCTGAAGATGCTCTTCCCAGGTGTCGCTAAAGACAGATGTTAACCAGACAGGCCTGTGCTTACCACTGACAATCCCCCAAGTAACTGGTTCACCATCCTTGGGAAGGTAGCTGGGCTAGTTCTTCATCCCAAATGGCATGTTGGTGAACTCATACAGTCCAAAAAGGGTGATGAACGTGGACCCTCTCTTGAGCCTCTTTCATGAATGGAATCTGCCAGTATCCCGTGCTCACATCAAGGGAAGATATGAATCCAGTCTCCGAGGTATGGGATAGGTGTCTAATAGTGAACTCATTGAGTTGCCTATAGTCCACACTTGAGTGAGGACTCATGTCCTTGTTTGGCATCAACACTACACTGGCAGCCCATGGTCCATGGGAAGGAACTATAATGTCAATATTCAACATGGCATTGACTTTGGCCATCATTGCCTACAGTGGAGGTGTCACCTGGTAGGAGGATTGTCTGGGTGGAGTGGTTTCCTCTGTGTTGACATGATGCTGGATTCAACAAAAGGTGTCCATATTTTCCGAGCAGGTTTGTTCACTGCTACTTCTGTGATAGACCAATCTGCTTCTTCAATGGGACATCCGTTACCCCACATTCACCTTTTGGAGTCCAATGAATCAAGGATCTGGTGCATATCTGGGTCATCTAAAGGGGAAAAAAAACTAGTATGTTGACCTCCCTTTCTTCAAAAGTTTGCAGCTTGTTGACATGATAAGTCCATTCACGAACACCTGCTCCTTCCACGGTCACAGTGTGGTCAGCATTCCCACATTTCTTGGTAATGATGAACGAACCTGCCCACATGGCATGTAGTTTGTTTTTGTGTAATTGTACTAGTACTAAAACCTCCTATCAAGAGGCAAATTCTCAGAGTCTGGCACCATGCTTGCAACACTGTTGTTGCATTTCCTGAGCTACTTTTAAATATCCGTTGAATAAGCACATGAGGTATGTCATCTTTTCCTAAACTTTTGGACATAATCTAGATTGGGAACCTTTTGTGTGGGGAAGGTACTCTCAACTCTCTCATACCAGCTCCAAAGGCCCTCATACTTGTTAGCCATATAGCAATGTGAAGGGGGAGAATCTGGTAGGCAAAAGAAGGGCTGCTGAAGATTTTTCTCCTGTCGGACTTTACATACCAGCTAATGAGCTGTTGCGACGCCCACCAGGGCCGGGGGTTCTCAGTAACCGGGCCGGTCAGTTCGGTGGGTTGTTCACGGTGGCAGTGACCTGGCTTCGTGACCCTGGGCGTAAAATAAAGGTGAATATGTACAATGGATACGTTTGGGATGCCACCTGTGGTTAGTCTGATCAGGGTGACCAGCGCTGCTGTGGCACCGCTGGGGCCGATAGTGTGGCAGCCTGGATGGTATCGCTCCCCACAGGTAGAGCAGGGTCCCAGGGCAACTGGGGTAGTCTATTGAAGTGATAGTAATTGTTGGGGTGCAGGACTGAGGGCGCAAGTAATAACCAGACAACACGGGGATTGGAGTTTCCTTTACCTTTTGCTTGGTAGTCGATTGTGTAGACCAAAGCACTGGTAATGGGTGGTAATGCAGATCCGGAGAGCCGGGAGGCAATCGGGGATCCACCTAGAAAGATGGGTTTTAGAGGCCTTCCTTATGCGTTGTGCTGTTTGGACCTTGCTGCATAGAGCTATGCTGCGGCCCTCTTCCTGCGTGTTTAGTTCCTACCCGTATGGCAGACAGTTCGAGCATATTGCAGGTGTCACTCCTCGGTGGCAGCTTCGGCTCTGATATGCTGTTGTGCTGTCGGGTGTTTAGTGTGGCCAGAGTATTTGCAATAGTCTGCCCCCTGGATTTGCTGCCGGGGCTTTAGTACCCAAACAGCCTCGGACTCCGGCGTACACTTTCTGGCGCTTTCCTCTTGGGTGAGCCTTGTCGCAGTTCCACTCCCCAGGTTCTCCTTGAATCCTCTGTCTCACTAGCTCTCTGTCCTGGGAAGAGCTCCACCGGCTCCTGTCCGCAGGACGTCAGACTAGTTTTCTTCAGTACTGCTCTGTATTGAACTGACTAACCCCTCCCCCAGGCCAGAATTTATAGAGAATGTCATGATAACTTAGTCAGGACCTGCAGCTCTCTGGTGCCCTCTTATCCTGCTGGCCAAACCCGGTATTGCCAGAGGATAAGACAAGGAGCCCAGCTGCTCTAATTTATGTCGTCTAGTGCGGTACGTGATGCAACGGGATGTATATATACCACCAGTTCCTGCCAGGAATGTATATATACCTCAATCCAGTCACCCTCAGGCCCACAATATCACATAAATACAAAAAAAGTTATGCTGCCACCACCTATCTCTTTCAGGTGGATCGTAACTTGTTTGGTATCGTGTAAAAGCGGGGATGCGTGTCAGCTCGTCATAGTGTTTACAAATGATATACTAGATATTACAAGAGACAATTTACATATATGCATAAAAGTTATTAAAATAAAAGGAATAAATGAGAATTTGCCAAAACCTGTGCCACACGGTGACAGAAATGTATGATTCCTCCCTGCAGCGGGTCGTGCTGCGTCTGACGTCCCAGGTTGGAATGAAGCCAAAATGGATGCCCTGGTTTTATGTAAGGGGGCATAAAATCCAGGAACTCCCACTTGTGTTCACCTCCCTGGTGGGCTGGTTCTCTGAACGGCGAGGCAGGGGTAGCGCAGCTCAAGGGGACTCGCCTACCGGTCAAAATGCCTTGGATGAATGCCCCTGTGACAAGAATTTTGTAAGTTTCCTGACTACATTATTGTACTTGTAGATTAGTAAAAAAGGGGAGACAGGGATGTGTTAGAATGTATTGTAAGGCTGCAGGGGCAGGTATTAATAGGTTAGAGAGCTTATTTGGGGTGACAGGTTCCCTTTAAAAAGGTCTCTGTACTGTCCCCTCATATATTTATACATTATTATAAGATCACCCCTAAGCCTTCGTTTTTCCAAACTAAATAACCCCAAGTTTAATAACCTGTCTAGGTATTGCATACCCCTAATAACCTTGGTCGCTCTTCTCTGCACCCGCTCTAGTTCAGCTATGTCTTTCTTATACACCGGACACCAGAATTGTACACAGTATTCTAAGTGTGGTCGTACTAGTGACTTGAATAGAATTAAAATTATGTTCTCCTCATGAGCATCACATTATTTTATTTGCCTTTGCAGCAGCTGCCTGACACTGGCCACTAAATGTGAGTTTGTCATCTACCCATACACCCAGGTCTTTTTCAGTGGTAGTTTTGCCCAGTGTTTTACAATTAAGTACATAATTATGCATTTTATTTCCTCTGCCCAAGTGCATGACCTTACATTTATCCCCATTAAAGCTCATTTGCCATTTATCAGCCCAAGCTTCTAGTTTACATAAATCCTCCTGTAATATAAAATTGTCCTCCTCTGTATTGATTACTCTGCAGAGTTTATTGTCATCTGCAAATATTGAGATTCTACTCTGTATGCCCCCTACAAGGTCATTAATAAATATGTTAAAAAGAAGCGGGCCCAATACTGACCCCTCTGGTACCCCACTGATAACTGTGACCCATTCTGAGTGTGTTGCATTAATAACCACCAATTGTTTCCTATCGCTAAGCCAGTTCTTAACCCACTTGCAAATATTTTCCCCTATCCCCATTGCTCTCATTTTATGTATCAACCTTTTGTGTGGTGCCGAATCAAAAGCTTTTGAAAAGTCCATATATACCATGTCCACTGCATTTCTTTGTTCCAGTCCAGAACTTACAGTTGTGGCCAAAAGTATTGACACCCCTGCAATTCTGTCAGATAATACTCAGTTTCTTCCTGAAAATGATTGCAATCACAAATTCTTTGGTATTATTGTCTTCATTTAACTTGTCTTCAGTGAAAAAACACAAAAGAGAATGAAGCAAAAAGCAAAACATTGATCGTTTCACACAAAACTCCAAAAATGGGCCAGACAAAAGTATTGGCACCCTCAGCCTAATACTTGGTTGCACAACTTTTAGCCAAAATAACTGCGATCAACCGCTTCCAGTAACCATCAAAGAGTTTCTTACAATGCTCTGCTGGAATTGAAGACCATTCTTCTTTGGCAAACTGCTCCAGGTCCCTGATATTTGAAGGGTGCCTTCTCCAAACTGCCATTTTTAGATCTCTCCACAGGTGTTCTATGGGATTCAGGTCTGGACTCATTGCTGGCCACCTTAGAAGTCTCCAGTGCTTTCTCTCAAACCATTTTCTAGTGCTTTTTGAAGTGTGTTTTGGGTCATTGTCCTGCTGGAAGATCCATGACCTCTGAGGGAGACCCAGCTTTCTCACACTGGGCCCTACATTATGCTGCAACATTTGTTGGTAGTCTTCAGACTTCATAATGCCATGCACACGGTCAAGCAGTCCAGTGCCAGAGGCAGCAAAGCAAGGCCAAAACATCAGGGAACCTCCGCCATGTTTGACTGTAGGAACCGTGTTCTTTTCTTTGAATGCCTCTTTTTTTCTCCTGTAAACTCTATGTTGATGCCTTTTCCCAAAAAGCTCTACTTTTGTCTCATCTGACCAGAGAACATTCTTCCAAAATGTTTTAGGCTTTCTCAGGTAAGTTTTGGCAAACTCCAGCCTGGCTTTTTTATGTCTCGGGGTAAGACGTGGGGTGTTCCTGGGTATCCTACCATACAGTCCCTTTTCATTCAGACACCAACGGATAGTATGGGTTGATACTGTTGTACCCTCGGACTGCAGGGCAGCTTGAACTTGTTTGGATGTTAGTCGAGGTCTTTACCACCATCCGTACAATCTTGGGTTGAAATCTCTCGTCAATTTTTCTTTTCCGTCCACATCTAGGGAGGTTAGCCACAGTGCCATGGGCTTTAAACTTCTTGATGACACTGCGCACGGTACACACAGGAACATTCAGGTCTTTGGAGATGGACTTGTAGCCTTGAGATTGCTCATGCTTCCTCACAATTTGGTTTCTCAAGTCCTCAGACAGTTCTTTGGTCTTCTTTCTTTTCTCCATGCTCAATGTGGTACACACAAGGACACAGGACAGAGGTTAAGACAACTTTAATCCATGTCAACTGGCTGCAAGTGTGATTTAGTAATTGCCAACACCTGTTAGGTGCCATAGGTAAGTTACAGGTGCTGTTAATTACACAAATTAGAGAAGCATCACATGATTTTTCTAACAGTGCCAATACTTTTGTCCACCCCCTTTTTAAAGTTTGGTATGGAATTAGATCCAATTTGGCTTTAGGACAATTCTCTTTTGTGTTTTTTCATTGAAGACAAATTAAATGAAGATAATAATACCAAAGAATTTGTGATTGCAATCATTTTCAGGAAGAAACTGAGTATTATCTGACAGAATTGCAGGGGTGTCAATACTTTTGGCCACAACTGTATGATGGTACTTAATTCCTGCAGCACTCTGGGGTGTATCCCATCCGGGCCTGGGGATTTGTCAGCTTAAGTGATTTTTAGACGGTGCTGTACTTCCTGTTGGGTTAAGCAGGTGACATTTAATGGAGAGTTTTTGTTATCACTGATCATGTTGTCTGTCATGGGATATTCTTGTGTAAATACTGTTGCAAAAAAGTCATTTAGCATATTGGCTTTTTCCTCATCCTCATCCTCATCCACCATTTTACCCACACTATTTTTAAGGGGTCCAACATAATAATTTTTTAGTTTCTTACTATTTAAGTATTTAAAGAATATTTCGGGATTTTTTTTTGTTTACTTTCTCTAGCAATGAGTCTCTGTCTCAATCTTTGCCTTGATTTACTTTTTACAAATGTTATTTAATTTTCTGTATTTATTTAATGCCTCATCACTACCTACTTGCTTTAATTCCCTAAATGCTTTCTTTTTGTCACTTATTGCGCCTCTTACCCTTTATTTAGCCATAGTGGTTTCCTCCTATTTCTAGCATGTTTATTCCCATAGGGTATATATTGTGCACAGGTCCTATTCAGGATGCTAATAAACATCTCCCATTTGTGTTGTGTACTTTTATGTCTCAGGACATCGTCCCAGTTTATTGCACTAAGATCATCTCTCAACCGTTGGAAATTTGCCTTCCTGAAGTTTAGTGTCCTTGTAGCCCCTCTACTACACGTCTTAGTAAAGGATACTTGAAAGCTTATTAAGTTATGATCACTATTACCCAAGTGACCTCCAACCCGTATATTTGATATGCGGTCCGGCCTGTTGGTTAATATTAGGTCCAGCAGTGCCCCCCTTCTTGTTGGGTCCTGAACCAGCTGTGAAAGGTAATTGTCTCTCATAGTTGTCAAAAACCTATTACCTTTGCTGTGAAAAGAAAAATAGGGAGGGGGACAAGAGGCGCAATAGTGCCCTATCACTAGTGACACTTGTGTAAGCTGGTGGTGCTGTGGAGCTGCTCACCTGGTCCAGTTGTGATCCCCACAACTGGTTTGAAGGCGTTTTGGAATCTGTGTTCCAGCTGCTGCAGACCTCCACCGACCACTGGATAGTGGTTTGAATCCAAGACAATGATGGGAGTGCTGGTGTGTCACGGTCCGCGCTGCTGTCGTATGAATAAACTCACCAAAGAACCAAGATAGTTGTCATCCTTTATTTCCTCCTCTCTCCTACGCGTTTCAGCGCCACACCCGGCGCCTTCCTCAGGGACATTACAATCATAACAGCAGTGGGGTTTTTTATAGCCCCTTGCTATACAGACAAAGAGGTGTCATCTGTTTACCTGATGATGTCATCCTCATCATCAAAATGGGTGGATCTGCCCATTTTGGCGCTATTTTTTACACAAACATTAAATACATCTCAAAATTATAAAAAATGGGGCTTGATATTTTCATAAAAATGCAAGTAATGATATCATGATAAAATTTCTTTAAAAATCACCAAATAAAAGCTTAGAAGCTGCAAAAAATATATATGTGCCATCTAGTGATATATATAAAGATAAGACATACACACTATGCCCATATGGGACTAGAACCCGTGGTATTTCATTTATATAGGTGAGACATCAATGTTTTAAGCTATGTGCCACCACTGGATTTGATGTTAAAAATTATTAATTATAAAATCTCATGGAATAAAAAGGTGGCGCTGAAAGGAATTTATATAAAAGGGAAGGAATAGTGATCTAGAAATATAAATATAAAAGATATTTTATTTTATTAATTAATTAAAAAGATTTTTTTTTAAAAAAATTTTATGGATTGTAGACAAAACTGATTAAAGTAAAAAATATATGTATGTTCATCCCTGTGTGGTGGCGCAGCAGGAAGGTGGTGCTCCCATACTTCAACACCCCAGGTTCTACTCTCTGATTGGGAACAAATACAAATCATCCTATTTACATGAAATGAACAAAAAAACGAAAAAACTGCATGTCTAAATTAGTTTTAAGGGTGTTTACTCAAAATGGACACAAGATGGCGTTCACGCGCCGTATTAATCTATAAAGCCAGAATCAGATCTCGGATAAATCACACTGATATATGCGGGCTACTGATCTTGTTTAGATCATGAAATAAACAATGGTGAGAATATAGAAGTGAAAAAAGGAAGATATAATCAATTAGTAGGTAATGATAACCATTGGTAAATGAATTATAGGAAAAAATGGCAGTGTAATCAGCTAGGTCCGATCACTAGTTTAGAAAAGAGAAACCTTGATGAGTGGACAAAAGGTGCTCATAAGTGTCATATTTTAATTGTAAATTATATCTAGGAAGGCTGTCTTAGTGTCACTAGATATGGTACCCAGTCTACACTGAGGAGCCAGTTGCTATGGCTACCCATGTAGTGCAAATATCCGCCACTGGGGGCAGAGTACAATACATTTTCAATGTAATGAAAGCAAATGGAGAATCATGCATAGTATAACAAATGAGTAATCTGTGTTACACAGATTATCTAAAAGTTGATATTGTTAAGAAGGTGGATAAGATTTATATACAAAATATAAAAATGTAAAAATATATAAAAGTGAATGGTAAATTTGTATAAGAAGAATAAAAAGTGAATAAATATAGTTGATGTAATGATAACAATTAGTGAAGGAGGTATAGAAAAATGACAGTGTAATCAACTAGGTCTAATCTCTAATTTAGAGAAGAGATATCTAATGATAGACAAAGAGTGCTCATGAGTGTCATAGTTTGATTGTAAAAATGTGTCTGGGACAGCTATCTTAGGTCAGGCAAGCCACAAGGTGGCACTAGATATGGTACCCAGTCCACCTGAGGAGCCAGTTACCATGGCTACCCATGTAGTGCAAATATCCGCCACTAGGGGCAGTGTAAAAACAGGTTTTCAATGTCATGTATAGACAGTATATCAAATAAGTAATCTGTGTCGCACAGACTATCTAAAATTGATATTGTTAAAAGGGTAAATCAGATTTATATCCCAAATATAAAATATAAAAGTGAATGATAAAATTATATAAGAAGAATAAAAAATGTGTAAGAAGAATAAAAAATAAATGATAAAGTGCATCAGCAGTGATATCTCTATATTAATTCTGTGATCAAATTTAACCCTTTTGGCTTTAGAGTGTCCAGGTTGTACATCCAAAACTTCTCCTTTTTCTTAAGTACCTCAAACCTATTATTTGTCTCTGCCGGCACATGGTCAATGGGAGTGATTTTTACCAGAGTCGGGTCCCTGTTGTGGTATTTGTCAAAGTGGCTGGATACCCCATGGAGTTTGAAACCATGTTTAATGTTGCTCCTGTGTTTGTTTATCCTCTCGCTGAGCGATCTTATCGTTCTTCCCACGTATTGTAAAGAACAGGGACATTCCAATAAATAGATGACATAATTAGTAGTACAGTTCATGTCATGTTTTATTGCGAATTTTTTTATTTGTTGAGGATGAATTGAATGAAGAAACTGTTTGGATGTTTCTGCAACACATGCAATTTTTCCTCCCACATCTAGTAGTATTTTTTACTGTCTTGACGGGTTTTATTATGGTCTTATGTTGTGGGAGCCGACTGGGAGCTATAATGCTTTTGATGTTGGGTGCTCTCCTGAAAGTTATACCCGGTTTTTTCCGGGATTATAGATTTTAGTACAGGGTCATTTTTCAAGACATGCCAGTGTGCATGTAAGCAATTTCTTATGGCAGTATGGTTTCTATTGTATGTAGTTACAAAGTTAAACATAAACTTGTTCTGTGCTGTCCTTTTCCTCACCTTTGGAGTTAATAGGATTTCCTGGCTCATTCTACCACAGGATTTCTGGGCTATTTTAACCAGTTTTCTTGGATAATTTCTCTCTAAAAACCTCTTGCTTAAAATTTCAGATTGGGTCAAATAGTCCTCCTGATTTGTACAGTTTTTCTTGATACGTCTGAACTGCCCCATGGGTATATTTTTCAGCCATTTGGCATAATGCCCGCTCTCATAATTGATGTATGAATTTCTATCCGTCTTTTTAAAGAATGTTTTTGTGCTTATGGTTCCCTTATCTATAAAAATAGTTAGGTCTAAAAAATTGATTGTGGCATCGTTAACTGTTGGTTCGAAGCCCAAACCCCAGTTATTTTGCAAAATGGATCCAATAAACCTTCCAAGATAAATGATATTATGATATGATTGGAGTTTATTTTGTATAACAATTTTTTCTCTCATAATGGGGTTATGTACCATCAAACACACGGGACAGCAATGGGATCGAAAGTTGCTTGTTCCTATGCAAATTTGTATATGGGCTTATTTGAAGAACTGCACATGTTAAATGAAAAGTATAAAAGAGGTTTGATCTTATATAAAAGGTTTATAGATGATATCCTGCTCATATGGGATACAGACTATAGTGATGTGTATGAATTTATTGGATCCATTTTGCAAAATAACTGGGGTTTGGGCTTCGAACCAACAGTTAACGATGCCACAATCAATTTTTTAGACCTAACTATTTTTATAGATAAGGGAACCATAAGCACAAAAACATTCTTTAAAAAGACGGATAGAAATTCATACATCAATTATGAGAGCGGGCATTATGCCAAATGGCTGAAAAATATACCCATGGGGCAGTTCAGACGTATCAAGAAAAACTGTACAAATCAGGAGGACTATTTGACCCAATCTGAAATTTTAAGCAAGAGGTTTTTAGAGAGAAATTATCCAAGAAAACTGGTTAAAATAGCCCAGAAATCCTGTGGTAGAATGAGCCAGGAAACCCTATTAACTCCAAAGGTGAGGAAAAGGACAGCACAGAACAAGTTTATGTTTAACTTTGTAACTACATACAATAGAAACCATACTGCCATAAGAAATTGCTTACATGCACACTGGCATGTCTTGACAAATGACCCTGTACTAAAATCTATAATCCCGGAAAAAACGGGTATAACTTTCAGGAGAGCACCCAACATCAAAAGCATTATAGCTCCCAGTCGGCTCCCACAACATAAGACCATAATAAAACCCGTCAAGACAGTAAAAAATACTACTAGATGTGGGAGGAAAAATTGCATGTGTTGCAGAAACATCCAAACAGTTTCTTCATTCAATTCATCCACAACAAATAAAAAATTCGCAATAAAACATGACATGAACTGTACTACTAATTATGTCATCTATTTATTGGAATGTCCCTGTTCTTTACAATACGTGGGAAGAACGATAAGATCGCTCAGCGAGAGGATAAACAAACACAGGAGCAACATTAAACATGGTTTCAAACTCCATGGGGTATCCAGCCACTTTGACAAATACCACAACAGGGACCCGACTCTGGTAAAAATCACTCCCATTGACCATGTCCCGGCAGAGACAAATAATAGGTTTGAGGTACTTAAGAAAAAGGAGAAGTTTTGGATGTACAACCTGGACACTCTAAAGCCAAAAGGGTTAAATTTGATCACAGAATTAATATAGAGATATCACTGCTGATGCACTTTATCATTTATTTTTTATTCTTCTTACACATTTTTTATTCTTCTTATATAATTTTATCATTCACTTTTATATTTTATATTTGGGATATAAATCTGATTTACCCTTTTAACAATATCAATTTTAGATAGTCTGTGCGACACAGATTACTTATTTGATATACTGTCTATACATGACATTGAAAACCTGTTTTTACACTGCCCCTAGTGGCGGATATTTGCACTACATGGGTAGCCATGGTAACTGGCTCCTCAGGGTGGACTGGGTACCATATCTAGTGCCACCTTGTGGCTTGCCTGACCTAAGATAGCTGTCCCAGACACATTTTTACAATCAAACTATGACACTCATGAGCACTCTTTGTCTATCATTAGATATCTCTTCTCTAAATTAGAGATTAGACCTAGTTGATTACACTGTCATTTTTCTATACCTCCTTCACTAATTGTTATCATTACATCAACTATATTTATTCACTTTTTATTCTTCTTATACAAATTTACCATTCACTTTTATATATTTTTACATTTTTATATTTTGTATATAAATCTTATCCACCTTCTTAACAATATCAACTTTTAGATAATCTGTGTAACACAGATTACTCATTTGTTATACTATGCATGATTCTCCATTTGCTTTCATTACATTGAAAATCTATTGTACTCTGCCCCCAGTGGCGGATATTTGCACTACATGGGTAGCCATAGCAACTGGCTCCTCAGTGTAGACTGGGTACCATATCTAGTGACACTAAGACAGCCTTCCTAGATATAATGCAATTACCACGGTCTGGTGGGCGCTCTAAAGTAGATCCAGGATCTTGTTAAGTATGAAGTCCTTTATTCTAAAAACCTCCTTCCCCACAACATGTTTCGACGGTATGGTGCCGTCTTTCTCAAGTGGAATGGAGGTGATACACTGATTACAACAATATAAAGGGCGGCTTACATTCCCATTGGTCAGCAATTATCTAAGTAAAAAAACACAACTAACCGTTAACCCATTAGTGTCAGATGAAAATATTCCCTTACCTAGTAGCATGATCTCATCTAGCTATATAAAGTATAATAAGTCTGCTGTATCTAATACATAGTAAAAAACCTTATAAAAAAGCCCCATTCAATATCATAAACATTACGCACATCTATAAAACCATTATATATATAATAAAACCTCACACATGTATACACATATATATATGCACACAATTCAACTACACAATAAACCATATATACAGATATAAATATTAATATTATATTAAATTATTATATTAAAACAATATATATATATATATATATATATATATACACACGCATATATACTATCAAAAATTGATTAAATATGAATAAAACAGTATTAAATCATCACATTTGAGTTAAATCTATGCTAAAAGGACGTCATTGAATATTAAAAATTAAAATATGTGTTGTGCTGTAAACAGATATAGATTTTGGGTTACAATAATAATACATAACAATCTAATTTCTTGATACTTTCTCTATTGTTAAGTTGAGGCCCTCTGGATATAGGGTCCCCAATCTATAGATCCAATAACTTTCTTTTTTGATAAGCCTATTTAATCTCCCTTGGCCTCCTTCACGTATATGGTCAATCACGATCAGACTCATCTTGTTAGGATCTCTTTGATGGTACCTATCAAAATGTTGAGAGACACTGTGTTGTTGAAAACCAGACTTAATGTTCTGCCTGTGCTTGTTTAAACGGTTGTGGGTTGCCTGTATTGTCCTCCCCACATATTGTAACCCACACGGACACTCCATTAAATAAACAATATAAGAGGATTGGCAGGTCAATCTATGTCTAATGTCGAAAGTCTCCCCTGTAGTATTTGATCTAAATTGCTTAGTTCCATCATGTATTACTTTGCAGCACATACACTTTTTATTATTACAAGAATAACAACCCCATTTCCCGATTACAGATGGGGCCGAAGCTCCTAAATTATCTGCATTTCTCCTGATGTCACTAGGGGCTATTAAATTCTTTAGATTCCTATTTCTTCTAAAAACAATAGTCGGTTTCTTAGGTATCCTTGCCCCTAGAAGGGGATCTCCTTTTAAGATAAACCAATATTTGTTTAAGATAGACCGTATAAGGGTCCGGGGTTGGCAATAGGTTGTAAAAAAACTCCACTTACTTCTATCATTAGTATTGGTCAGTGTTGCTCTCTTATCTGCTATCCTACTTAGACATTTCTCTTGTGTCATATTTCTAGTCCTAAAGAAGGCATCTCTAAGAATTTTCGTAGGATAACCTTTTTCTTTGAACCTATTCTTAAGGATGGATGACTCTAACTCAAAATCCGAATCTCTGGAACAGTTTTTACGGATCCGCCAGTACTGGCCGTAAGGGATGTTTTTCAGCCAGCCAGGGAGGTGGCCACTATTAAACTCTAAGTAGCTGTTTACATCAACTGTTTTGAAATGGGTGGCAGTATACAAACCACCCTCCTCATCAAACTTAATTAATAGATCTAGATATTGGATTTCAAACTCTGAATACGTCCCAGTAAAGGTGATGCCCCATTGATTTTTATTAAGACTCTCCGTGAACCTTTTGGCTTTGGGCACTGTACCTCTCCAGATGATGAACAAATCATCTATATACCGCCTGTAAAAGACCACCCCTTTCTTTTCAGATAGTTGAGCAGGATCTAGTAAGGCTGGCTGTGCAATGAGGACAGACTCGATCATACCCATGAATAGGTTAGCATAACTGGGTGCGAATCTGGTCCCCATTGCACAGCCTTCCTAGATATAATTTACAATTAAAATATGACACTTATGAGCACCTTTTGTCCACTCATCAAGGTTTCTCTTTTCTAAACTAGTGATCGGACCTAGCTGATTACACTGCCATTTTTCCTATAATTCATTTACCAATGGTTATCATTACCTACTAATTGATTATATCTTCCTTTTTTCACTTCTATATTCTCACCATTGTTTATTTCATGATCTAAACAAGATCAGTAGCCCGCATATATCAGTGTGATTTATCCGAGATCTGATTCTGGCTTTATAGATTAATACGGCGCGTGAACGCCATCTTGTGTCCATTTTGAGTAAACACCCTTAAAACTAATTTAGACATGCAGTTTTTTCGTTTTTTTGTTCATTTCATGTAAATAGGATGATTTGTATTTGTTCCCAATCAGAGAGTAGAACCTGGGGTGTTGAAGTATGGGAGCACCACCTTCCTGCTGCGCCACCACACAGGGATGAACATACATATATTTTTTACTTTAATCAGTTTTGTCTACAATCCATAAAATTTTTTTAAAAAAAATATCTTTTTAATTAATTAATAAAATAAAATATCTTTTATATTTATATTTCTAGATCACTATTCCTTCCCTTTTATATAAATTCCTTTCAGCGCCACCTTTTTATTCCATGAGATTTTATAATTAATAATTTTTAACATCAAATCCAGTGGTGGCACATAGCTTAAAACATTGATGTCTCACCTATATAAATGAAATACCACGGGTTCTAGTCCCATATGGGCATAGTGTGTATGTCTTATCTTTATATATATCACTAGATGGCACATATATATTTTTTGCAGCTTCTAAGCTTTTATTTGGTGATTTTTAAAGAAATTTTATCATGATATCATTACTTGCATTTTTATGAAAATATCAAGCCCCATTTTTTATAATTTTGAGATGTATTTAATGTTTGTGTAAAAAATAGCGCCAAAATGGGCAGATCCACCCATTTTGATGATGAGGATGACATCATCAGGTAAACAGATGACACCTCTTTGTCTGTATAGCAAGGGGCTATAAAAAACCCACATGCTGTTATGATTGTAATGTCCCTGAGGAAGGCGCCGGGTGTGGCGCTGAAACGAGTAGGAGAGAGGAGGAAATAAAGGATGACCACTATCTTGGTTCTTTGGTGAGTTTATTCATACGACAGCAGCGCGGACCGTGACACACCAGCACTCCCATCATTGTCTTTTATTACCTTTGCTGGAACTGCAGGTTTCTGTTCCCCAATGTATTTCAGGGTAGTTGAAGTCCCCCATAATAATGACTTCTCCCTGAGTCACTGCTTCATCTATTTGCTTTATGAGGATATTCTCCTCCACTTCCATTATTGTTGGAGACTTAAAAACAAACCCCTATCAGTAATTTATTATTTTTTCCCCCTCCCCTTATCTCCACCCACAGGGACTCTAAATTTCCATTAGATTCACCTATATTATCACGCAGGATGGGTTTTAAGGATGATTTTACATATAAACATACACCTCCTCCTCGCCTATTTGTACGGTCATTTCTGAACAGACAATAGCCCTGTAAATTAACAGCCCAGTCATGGCTCTCGTCCAGCCAAGTCTCCGAAATCCCCATCATGTCATAACTATTTTCCAACAAAATTAATTCTAACTCCTCCATTTTGTTGGTGAGGCTTCTTGCATTAGTGTACATGCACTTTATGCATCTCTCTTTACCTCTATTCCTTCCTACTATATTGACTGTTCTAACCCCACCACCCCATGCCACCCCCAACTTCATTACTTGTGCCTAGGTTACTATTTATACTATCTTCCCCCTCCCATACAATGAATACCCTTCCCCCCAATCCCTAATTTAAGCACTCCTACAACCTTCTAGCTGTTTTCTCCCCCAGCACAGCTGCACCCTCCCCATTGAGGTGCAGCCCGTCCATAGCATACAACCTGTAACCAACAGAGAAGTCGGCCTAGTTCTCCAAGAACCCAAACCCCTCCTTCCTAACACCAATTCCTGAGCCATTTATGTATCTCCCTAATCTCCTGTTGCCTCTCTGATGTGGCACGTGGTACAGGCAGTATTACAGAGAATACTACCTTCGAGGTCCTTGCCTTAGGCTTGCAACCTAATTCCCTGAAATCATCTTTAAGGACCTTCCACCTACCTCTAAATTTGTCATTTATGCCAATGTGCACCATGACTGCTTGGTCCTCACCAGCCCCTCCCAGTAACCTGTCAACCCGATCAGCGATGTGCCGAACTCGATTGCCAGGTTGGTAGTACACTGTTCGACGATCCTTGTCTTTGTGACAGATTGCCCTATCTGTTCCCCTAATAATTGAGTCCCCCACTACCAGCACCTGTCTGGCCTGCCCTGCTCTCCTGTTTTCCCCCTTACTGGAGCAGACACCCCTCTGGCTTTCAGAGGTCATGTCTTGCTGCATGCAGCAGTGCTATCCCTGTACTGATAGATAAAACGTGGCGTCCATGCTAGGATTGCAATATAAGGAAATGTTTCTCTGTTCAAGGGATCGGGTCAGGGGGAGCTCTGGTCAGTGACCATTGGCAAAGACACAGATTCTGAAGCTAAGAGTTGGGTGTCAGCTGTGAGCCAAAATGGAAGACAGCTAAAAATGAAAGACAATTCCATAATTTGCTGACAGGGAAGCTCCCCTAAAACCAGGTTCAGAGCTCCCCCTTTTTGTTCTGGAGTCAGGGACAAGTGTTGGATGCTGGTGTCACTTGATTATGGGACCCCTTCTTGCTTCTAGGCATGACATCATCCCCTGTGAGGGAGGAAATGCCACTGTGGCAACCGGACTCCTGGGGTGCCACACTGTTTGATCATTTCATTGAAGGCTTCACACAACCAGTTAGTTTTATAGTGGTAAGGTGTGCTGCCCATGGGGTGGACCCTTGTTTCTCCCAGAAGGTCTGAATTAACTCACTCTGGAACTAGGCTCACTGGTCAGTTAATACATCCCGCTGAAACCATACTCAGTAGAGTAACCAGTAGACCTTAAGCTACATGCTAAGCATCTTTGGATGACAGGGCAAAGGCCACCACGTAGTGGATGGCAAAGTCGACCAGAGTGAAGATGAACCTCTGTGTTGTGGCTGGGGATAGCGAAAGGGCCTACTAAATAGATTGCAATCCTCTGGAATGGTTCACCTATCAAAGGCATAGATTGGAGCTGGGCATGACAGGGTGCTCCCCCCCTCATCCATTAACACTGACCAAGAGGCTTGGATTCTTGCACCTCTTCAGTGAACTTTCTCCGAAAAAACTAAGTAAATGTGCGGGCCAGGGTCTTGTTGACCTCTATGTGCCCATCTGCAGCAAAGTTATGTGACAAGCGTAGGAGTTGGGATCTGAACTGATGATGATGGACACAGGTCCATAGTTTCTCTGGGCAGGATGCAGGCTTCTTCCAATATAGGAACCCGTTTTCTCATCTATGTACCCCTCCCTGATTTCTTTCCCCAGGTTGGGCAGCCATAATGTGGACACGCTAAAGGGTGAGTGCAAGAGTTGGGCTTCCCTAAACTCCTTACAATTTGTATCCTCCCAGATAATGGTGACAGTCTGGTCAGGTGTAATCACCATTGCCGTCTCAGAGGAGGAAGATGGAGGCTGAGAATGTAGGTTATCCTCGGAAGGGGAGGCAGAAAGATACACCTTAGTTTGCTGCTTGGATTGTTGCGTGTGATAACTGTGACAAACTGGCTGGACAACCCTTGTACTAGGTCAGTGTTGGCTAACCTATGACATGCGTCCCAGAGCTGACACACTGAGATGCTTTTGCTGACATGTGCAGCATCCAGGGGTTCTCTGCTGAGAACGCAACGCAGTAATGGAGGTAAGATGGCCATACCATGCTCTCAGCAGGAGAGTTGTCCCACATCCACATGCTGACACTGTCTGCTTGCTGCTCTGGCTTCACTACCTGACAGTGTCACTATCCGGAGGCGGGACAAGTCACTTGCTGAGAGCGTGGTATGAACATTGGCAATCTTACCTTGCTCCCACAAGCAGTAAATTGGCTGCATTATCAGCCGAAGATTTAGCAAATGAAATTCAGCAACAAGAAAAGTCACTAAGGTAAGATAAAAAATTATATGTTTTTTCTTTGTTAATAAAAACAGTACATACCGTATATTAAAAATATAACTTTTTGTTATTAGAACTAAAAATATCACTAAATTATGTATTTTTCTAGAAGTGACACAACACCCTAGTTATGCTCAGTTTTTTTTACGAATTTTCACACATTAAGCTCAAAAGGTTGACCATCACTCTCCTAGGTTGTTCTCCAAAATAACAGTTGTGGGGAAGACGTTCATGAACCCCACTTCGACCTCTCCCTAGTGAGTCCCCCAGTCCACCTGCAGACATACCATACGGATATCCTAGTGTGGCGCCCCACAATGAGTGCGTCATAGGAGGGTATTGCATCCCATACTGAAGATGCAATATTCTCCGCCCCAGTAATGACATGGTTAACCTCAGAGCTCCAACACCACATGCACCACTTTGAATAGAGGGCCAATCAGGTCCTGGAGGGAGGAGTGTAGGTGTAGTGTGTGTGGGTAACTTAGGAGAGGAGTAGGAGTCTGGAAGGAAGTAACGTAGGAGAAGCATGGCTCTGCACAGTTCCGTGCAGCCCTAAAGCCACTTACTGGCTATCACCATTAAGCGGTGACCCAGACCGGAACCCGGGCAACTACCAAACGGGTCCAACTATACCCGTGCCCAAAACCACCGGATTACTGGTTCCGAGGCAGCAGACGTCCACCGCCGCTCAGCAAACCAGGGTGAAGGAACCGCTTCCCTGGAGGCACCTCACCACCGCCGCCACTTAGTTGTCTTGCCAGCAGGGACTCACCACTAGGACACAGGACCTTCAGCCTAATATAGCTAGGTACCACTCAGAAGTCTCCCAAGTACCCTGACCTGGTACGCTAAGGCAACATCGGCAAACAAGTTAGAGAAGTAAAGAAGAGGAGGAACACTGCGGAGCTCTGAACCAACACCAGTCATTGCTGGGACCACCCGGTCCGTTACCTGCTGACTGTATACCTTGTACCATCATATCGGTTATAGTAAAGACCCGTTACAGAGGAATCTGGTGTCTGAGCTTTTCTTCAAACGGTTATGAACTCTGCACATTCCAAACTACCTGAGCTGCCATACTCCATCAGCTGCCATACTCCTGGCCCCGGGGACTCCCGCTCGTCCTGTGGGGAGCGTCCCATCCAGCTGCCATACATCCCCTGGAGGCCCAAGCAGCGCCAGTGCCATCAACGGACTCCCACAAGTGGCATCAAGACAACAAGAATTACCCTCATCCGTTCATCCCCTTTTGATCTGACCACCGGGCCCCACAGCCTCAGGCGCGGAACCGTGACAAGCGCTGCATTGCCTGAGACGTGAGCATCCCGGCAACGGTGGGTCACTAGCGTTGACCCCCAGCCAGGGAGATGGTCACTTGGTGTCCATTTAAATGGTGTTATGCGGGTCAATATATAGTGTGTGGACAGGGTATATCACGTCATCCCATTGCTGGTGTATCTTCAGCTTTCTTCAGATTCCAATGGCTCATCTCAGTAGACTTTGACTGGCTGGGCTGGCCGACAGTCACCAGACATGGGGCCACCACCTTGGAGACAATCTTTGACTATGTGTCTGTAATGAGGTGAACAATTCAGACTGCCGCATTGAAATGGACATGGAATTGGACTTTGTACAGTCCACTAATGCCCCCTGGTGGACAAGTGCGGAAACAATCTCAGAGGGTGGAAATCCCCCACCATCTCTTTTGTTTACCCAGGAAGAGAAAGGGCGGGAGATTATTACAGACCCATGAGCTCAGCCAGGACAGACCTGCGTGTGGTGTCTCCCGACATAGGGCTCTTTTGCAGCCGGATTCTTGGGAAGAAATACCCCGTGAGGATCGCTGTTGCAACCCCCGGTCTGCAGGACCTTGTCTTACCGAGGGTCCAACTCAAATTCAGGACATTGCCACCGGATTACATGTGTAGGGGCTGTGACCGACATAAGGGAGCCATCTGTGCTACTGTGATCTCCCTTCTGCTGATCGGTGTGCCCCGGGACAGAGAGAGAGACTAACAAAAATCTGTTACCTGCGGAAGAAGACCAAAGAGGGACTGAGGAGTTTCCCCCTTCAGCGCTGCACCGGGACCCGTCATCGTGAGATCCCAGGCCTGCCACGTGGGAGCGACATCTTCTTCTGGGATAGACTGGTACGTGATTTGAGGGAAAGTTAGGGAAAGATATCTCCATTTTGTTTGTTTTCTTTTTCTTCTTCTTGCTGCGCACCCGGATAAAGTGAAGATCCAGGGACTCCACCATATACATGTGTGCAGCTAGATCAGTTGACTGTGTTATAGATATGTTTTACAGTAAAGAGATGTTACTACCGGTTAAATCTGAGTATGGAGATTCTGTTGAAGCCAGACATACACACACACCCGCGGCCTTACCACCGGTCGCTACATCTGGCGTAGTCGGCAGGATGTGTGATCAACAGAATCTCGTCCCGGTAGTAACTTATAACCGGACAGCTCCCCCGGCATCTATTGTCAATCAGGTGAGGAAGTTTAACGGACGGAACTATCCTGTAACTGAATGGACCGAACAACTTAAGATAGTGGGGGAGATGTATAACATTGATCCTAAGACCTTAGCAGAAATGGCCATGCTAACATTAGAGGGGGAGGCGTGGACGACAGTCAGGCTGGAGACGGTTAGGGGCCGGCGTACGTTGGATGACTTGGTGCGGGTGCTGGAGAACACCTATGGGCCGACCACATATGCGGGAACATTACGGTATATGTTCTTCCAGCGTACTCAACTCGAGTCGGAGGACATCCCTCAATATGCCAACGCCCTCCAAGTACTGCTTGAACAAGCCTGCAGGAAAGAAGAACAGATAGCTAGTACGGGCGCCCGTGACCTGGTGTTGAGAGATCAATTCGTGACTGGACTAAGAGACCTGTACCTTAACCGCTCACTGCAAGATCTACTCCGGATAAATCCGGCCCTTACGTTCACTGAGGTTAAGCAAGAAGCGATAGAACGTTCGAGAGGACCTGTCATGGAGGCCCAGACTTATACCAGGCTTGCAGGTCCATAACTGGTATCAGAACCCCGAACAGTGACACGGAAGAACTGAAGCAGATGGTGGCAGAGTTGCAGAAACAGGTGTTGGAGCTCACCCTGGACCAACAGGCGGACAGGCAGGCGAGACAACAACCCAGCCGGCCGATGGGAAGATGCTGGACATGCGGCGATCCCCGCCATAGAGCAAACCGCTGCCCCCAGAACGTTCAAGTCCATCCACGGGCCGATATACCGGAACCAACAAGTCATGCCCCACAACAGCGGCCACCTTTAAACTAGACGCCCCTGCCAAAGAGGCTCACTCGGCGGGGGAGGCCAAAGAGAGGGGTGTAGGAAAACAGAGCCAGCAACGGAACAAACTTGCATCAAACAGCTCTACCCTGGAAGTATTATTGGAAGGGACCGCCGTGCAAGGATTAATGGATACGGGTCTCAGGTATCCACCATCTCCGAGCAGTTTTACGAAGAGTATCTGAAGCCGCGGGTTGCCTATGACCCTGATACTACTATCAAGATCAAAGCAGCCAATAATCTACCCATTCCGGTGACGGAAGTTGCCTGGATGAACACTGAAGTCTGTGGGCAAGATCTCGGGAAGAGAGGGATAATCGTGGTCAGGGAAGGCTGTGGATCAGAAACGCCCATGATTATTGGGATGAACATCTTGAAAGACCTGAATCTGGTGTTGCTTACCAAGAGGGGGCCCAAATACTGGCAAGAAGTGACCACACATAGGGCCACCCGCCGAGCCTTCCAACAAGTGGTCCGGACCTGCAATCTCCAGCGAATGACAGAAGAACAACTGCCACTGGCCACGATCACCGTACCCCGCCATACTAGGATAACTTTACCTGCTGAGAAGGAGACCGTTATCTCGCTACCCCTTAGCACCACAAGACAGCTCGAAGGCGTGGAGGTGCTGATTGAGCCGCGCACCCCGAAGGAAGGGAAACTGAACCCCTAGTTGCTCGAACGCTAGCTGTTGTGAGAAAGGGAAGGGTTCCTGTCAGGCTGGGTAACACGGCTAACGTGAGCGTTGACCTAGAGGCTGGGACACAACTCGCCCGAGTTTACGCCCTAACCGAAGAGGTGAACCCTATGAACCCCCTCCAGTTTGCACCGTCTACAGAGGGAGATTGGACAGTGACGGTCTCTGCCATGGCCGCTGTCGCGGATGACATCAACGCGGGGCGAGAACTACGAGAAAAGTGCCAGTTGGACATATCCCAATACTCCAACGAAGAAGTGTCCCAGGTGGAAGAGTTACTTCAAGAGCACCAGGCGTCCTTTGCCTGGCATGAACCCGACTTTGGATGCACCCCCAGTATCAAGCACGAAATCCCCACAGGTGATACCGCTCCTATCCGTGAAAGGTACCGCCAAATACCTCCCCAACAATACCAAGAAGTGAAAAATCTCTTGAATTCCATGTTGCACGCTGGAGTGGTACGAGAAAGCCAGAGCCCCTGGGCTGCACCAGTGGTGATAGTCAAGAAGAAAGACGGGTCCCTGAGGTTCTGCGTGGACTACCACTGTTTGAATGCTTGCACCATCCGGGACTCATACCCTTTACCAAGGATCGACGAATCCCTGACAGCCCTGAAGAAAGCTAAATATTTTTCGTCATTGGACCTGGCCAGCGGCTATTCGCAGGTTCCCATGCACGAGAAAGATAGAGAAAAGACTGCTTTCATCCTACCCATGGGCCTGTACGAGTTCGACCGGATGCCCTTTGGACTGAACAACGCGCCGGGGACCTTCCAGCGACTGATGGAGCGCTGCCTGGGGGACTTCAACTTCGACTTCACCCTCATTTACCTGGACGACATTGTAGTCTATTCGGCCACATTTGAAGAACACCTGCAACAGCTGGGCCGTGTGTTTCGTAGGTTGAGAGAACATGGCCTGAAGTTGAAACCCAGCAAGTGCCGTCTTCTGCAGCCCGAGATCAATTACCTGGGTCACCGGGTCTCAGCCGAAGGTGTACAGCCGTCTTCGGAGAAAATAGCCACCGTGCGGGACTGGCCACAGCCTACGAACGTCAGAGAGGTCAGGACCTTCCTGGGGTTGGCCGGCTACTACCGCCGGTTCGTAAGAAACTTCACCCGGCTTGCTGCACCCTTGCACGAACTGCTTCGAGGGCCCACCAACGGCCCCAGAGGATGACCCATCAGCTGGGGACGCAGCCAGGAAGAATCCTTTCAAGCCCTAAAGGGTGCCTTGACTTCACCCCCCATCCTGGCATATGCAGACTACAATCTCCCTTTCCAACTACATACCGATGCCAGCCTACAAGGTCTAGGGGCAGTACTTTCACAAGTACAAGAAGGCAAGGAACGTGTCATAGCCTATGCCAGTCGATCCCTACACGAGGGCGAGACGAACCCCACCAATTATAGCTCGTTCCGGCTGGAGCTGTTGGCCCTAACATGGGCTATGGCGGAGAAATTTGCAGGATACCTCACAGGGGCGGAAGTACTGGTCCTGACCGATAACAACCCGTTGGCCCACTTAGAAAATGCGAAGCTCGGAGTCATGGAACAGCGTTGGATGGCTCGACTCTCGAAGTTCAACTACAAGATCAAATACAGGGCTGGGGCTGAGAATCAAAATGCGGACAGCCTGTCTAGAGTGTCATACCCCTTACTCACCAGAGACCGGGATGAAGAACTAGAAGGAGACGAGACGCCCGACTTTGCAAGGCTTGCCCAACAGATGATGGATTACTGCCAGTTCGTTGTGGGCGAAGTTGGAACTCCAGTGGGGGTCACACTGTGTCCCCAAGAGTGGTGCAGGCTCCAGGACCAGAACCCTGAATGGGCTCTACTCAAACAATGGGTGAAGCAAAGGCAGAAGCCCCCCCCTGACACGCGTGCCCGACTGTCTACCAGAACCTTGACCCTGCTCAGCCAGTGGGATCAGCTGGTTCTGTTAGAAGAAGTACTATACCGGAAGGTTCTCTTGTCTCACATGCTGGAGGAATGCACACAAGTTGTAGTACCTGCCCAGTTAGCCTGTGAGATGGTGGCCGAAGCCCACAAAAGGAATGGACACTTCGGAGTAGATAAGACGTTTCGGTGGATTCAACAATCTATCTATTGTCCGGGGCTCCGCAAGCTGGTCGAAGACGTATGCAGAACCTGTCGCACCTGTGAACTGCACAAGTCCACTGAACAGCGTGCACCTGTACAGACGATTAAAACCTCCAGGCCTCTTGAGCTGTTAACGGTGGACTATCTGCTGATCGGCACGGTGAGCAGTGGCTATCAATACTGCCTAGTCATGGTGGACCACTTCACAAAATTCGCCGTCGTTGTTGCTACCAAGGACCAGACGGCTGAATCGGCTGCACAGGCCATCTGTCGACAGTTCATCCACGTCTATGGGTGTCCGGAGAGGTTACACTCCGACCAGGGGGCTTGTTTCGAAGGCAGAGTCATCGAGGAGCTGCATCGGATGTATGGGATCCAGAAGTCGAGGACCACTCCTTACCATCCACAAGGGAACAGTGCATGTGAACGCTTTAACCGGACCCTACTCCAGCTGATCCGCACCTTGGCCGAAGATAAGAAAGATCGATGGCCCCAATTCCTTCCAGATCTAGTATGGGCCTACAACAACCAGGTCCACTCCGTGACTGGCTACACCCCACACACCCTTCTCTTTGGCCTCCCAGGAAAAGGGGTCCATGACCCGAACCTATTCCGCCCGGAAGAAGATGTCTGCCATAACTACCCCTCCTGGCTAAATGCTCACCGACAGAAGATGGAGACTGTACACCGGCTGATGAGTCAACAAATCCGGGGCCAGATACATGCTGACCCACTCCCCGTGCAAGAGAAGCCCTTAAAGTTGGGACAGCTAGTCTTGCTCCGTATTAGGAAGCCTCAAGGGAAACTTCCAGCCAAGTGGGAGACTGAAGTCTACCGGGTAATCGAACGCCCTTACCCCAATGGACATGTATACCGAGTGCGGGGTGAAGACAGCCGCAGCACCCGCACTGTACACCGAAATATGTTGCGCCCCTGCCGCTCCCGGCCTGACTCCCCTCCCACAGTAACCGGAGGGGATGACGCTGCTGACATGACTGACGTCACGGACCTTTCTCAACATAGAGATCACGTCGACTCTGAGACCGGTGACCCACCTACACAGACCAGTCCCTCTCCCAGAGTACTGACTGGAGTGGGGCGTAAAGACAGTGACGAGGAGGGGAACAGAAAGTTCGAAGGTTAGCACTCAATTATGGTGATGTTCACGGTGCAATTGAAAGGGGCCGGAGGTCCCGTAATCAAGAGGATATCAAGCATCAATGCACACGTGCAATAGAAGTATTTGAATCAAGTGAGCAGTTTATTTACAATTCCGTGGTGAAGCGACAGACTAACGTTTCGGCCAAGTTATTGGCCTTGTTCACAGAGTCGCTGAAAAACATTGAAAATATTTACAGTGAGTAACACAAGGTTGCTGTATTTACAAGGTTTCAGTATACGTGTGAAAATATATACGTATCTACATATATACACATGGAGAAGATCTCATAGTTTGGATCAGTATGTATGAGGGGGCCGTCACACGGAACGATATCTTGCCCGATATCGTTTAAGCGATCTCCTTTTTGATCGCTTAAGCGATATCGGGCAAGAGATCGTTGCATGTAATCAAGCGATTTACGATGGTAAATCGCTTGATCGTGACATCGCTGATCTGAGCTCCGTTCTCAGATCTAGCGATGAACGATTTGACTATCTGTCTCATCGTGGTGTATAACACCACGATGATCCATCTCCCAGCAGCAGAGCCTATGCTGGGAGATGGTAACTATGGTACACGTCGGGTAACTAAGCGACGCGCGGCGCCTAGTTACCCGATGTGTACCATAGTTACCAGCGAGATCGCGGCTCCGCATCGCTGGTGAGTCTGTCTGTGTGACATCTCACCAGCGATGTGAGCGATATTGTAAGCGATTGCGCGTGCACGTGATCGCTTACAATATCGCTAAAGATGTCGCAGCGTGTGACGGCCCCCTAATGGTGATTGCACAAAACCATTAGCTTAGTAGGTTTTAAGGATAAGAGGAGATAGACAGGATTAAACATACTGATGAGATCATAGAGGTAATTTGATAGTGGAGTTATAGATCTGCATATGTGGCTGAACATACCCTTAAATATTGAGGCTTGAGATATGGTAGTTCATACAGTAGGTGTATAAGGTAACTTTGTTAGGGAGGTTCCTGTGGAATTGAATGCACTTGAATTAGGGCAGCAGTATAAGTGAAAGGTGTTACAGTGAGGATAGATATTATCATGGTGTGGTAATGGGCAAGAGCCCGGTGATACCAGATCCCAAATAGCATGAGAGCTAAGTGACTGGGGAGTTAGTGGTATCAAAAGTGGTTAAGGTGAGAGATAATATGCTATCATACACTGGAGTGAATGAAAGGGGGGCAAACTGCTTTAGCAGATTCATTGTGTCACAGGATGAGGTATATATATATATACATAGTTACCCCAGGGAAAGCTGTATAGTATCTCAGCCTGCGGTAGTAGCTGATCACCTGTATGGAGGTATGGTAGAGCAGAGCTCTCTGAATACATAGGGGAAGAGACACAAAGCATAACATCAGATTTAGTGGGAAAAGGTGAGATACTTAGCTTGGTGGAGGAGTCTGGTCTCACATAGATTGGTGGCGCAGTGTGGATAGCTGACACAACTGTGTCCAAGCTGATGGCTGGCAGGTGCTGAAGGGAGCGCGCTCCCTTATATCCTATCAGACCGGTGGCCAGGCCGGTAATGACGCTAGACGCCGGCGCATGCGCACTAGGAGCGGGTGACGTCACCGGAAGTGACGTTCCGCGCCTAGAGGCAATGTTATGGGAAACTCTATGGGGATGTCCGGGGGCGTCACAGGAAGTGACGTATCATAACAAGGGTTAGTTTAGTGACCCTAGGAGATCGGGACGCTGCCTGTGTGTGGCGGTTTGGTAGTGACAGCTGCACACTGCTAAGGGGAGCTGCTAAGACCAGGATAATGGAGACAGTGCTAAGGGAAGGAGAATGGAGGGGAAAAAAGGGGAAAGTCTGGAGAGCCCCTGAAGTTGTATGGTGCGATAGGTACAGGACTATAGATCTAATTGTTGTAGAGTGTTAATGAATGGGTAAAAAGGTCTGTTGTCCTGGAACATACTTAGCAATAGAATTTTTGCATACAATGAAGATGGGGCAGATGTTTCAAAAAGACAACATCTGCTTACAGTTATAATGCTTATAAAACATGTGGCAACAGTATACAATAAACATGTAAAACATGACATTAAACATGTATAGATGATGACCTGAAAATGAAAACAATAAATGGGGAAGCATAACATAAAAACGATCAGGATGGAGTCCAAATAATAAAGGGAGAAATTAAAAGAAAAAAAGGGGGGGGGGGAGGGGGAGAAAAAGGGGGGGGTTTGGGAAAAAAACTGAGTTATGCAGTACTGTGGTCTTACCGCTTAGACAGAGGAACACTGTGAAGGTGACTACAGGGAGGCTACTACGTATTTGTCTAGGAGAAAGAAGAAAAACCACATTCATATTAGCCAATCTATCTCGCGGTTGAGACCCTTCGGAGTTAGTGTGTCGAGAGTATAAATCCAATAGGTTTCCCTTTGGCGTAATAGTTGTACATGATTACCCCCTCGTTTAGGTCTATGGACTTGTTCCAATACTTGAAAACGTAGTTGTGAAACGTTATGTTTGGCCTCGTGGAAATGTGCTGGTAGTGGTAACCAGTTTTTTTCAGTTCTTATAGTCGATTTGTGGCTGGAGATACGATCCCTCACTGCCTGAGTGGTTTCACCGACGTATAACAAGCCACAAGGACATTTCACTATATAAACTACAAAATTGGTTTCGCAGGTGAAATAACCTTTGATGGGATAAGCCTTACCGGAGCGCGGGTGAACTACCTCGTGCCCTCTGATGATGTTTGAACAGCATCGGCATGTGCGTCCTAAACAAGGAAATGTGCCAGATCTCCTCTGTCCTGAAAGGATAGTTTGTTGCAGTTGTGATGTAGTGGGCATGTCAGCTCTGACCAGTCTGTCTCTGATATTCACAGTCCTTTTTGTGCACATAATAGGTTGATGTTGGAATTCTTTAATCAGAGGGTATGCTTTGGTCAGGAGTGGCCAGTGAGTGTGTATGAGTTTATGTACCCGTAAAATGGCGGGGTGGTAGTTATGGACAAAGGGAAGTCTAGGAGTATTCCGGTCTTCCCTGTTGGTAGTTTGATCTGTGTCAGATAGGGCTAGTGTCAACTCGCTATCCAGTAGTGGAGTAGGGTAATTACGTGCCTTTAAACTTATCGGACATCTCTTTCAGCCGATTGGCTCTCTTGGTCTCATCAGTTACTATCCTGGTTACCCTCTTAAACTGTGACCTAGGAAGACTGTTTTTGGTGTATTTCGGGTGACAGCTGTCAAATCTCAGGAGACTGTTTCAGTCCGTGGGTTTGCAAAAAAGGTCGGTTGTCAATCTGCCCTGGGAATCTCTCAAAACTCTAGTGTCAAGAAAAGTCACCTCCTCATGGTGGTGCGTCATTGTGAATGTCAGACCGGGTCTGGTCTCGTTGAGCATATTATGAAACTCATGTAGGCTGAGTTCGGTACCTCGCCAAATACAAAAAATGTCATCGATGTAGCGCAGCCACAAAATCACGTTTTCAGTAAAGTTGTTGTTAGTGTAGATGAACTCTCGTTCAAATCGTCCATGTGTATGTTTGCGTAGGCCAGCGCAACATTTGAACCCATAGCGGTGCCACATGTCTGTAAAAAGAATTCTTCCTCAAATCGGAAAAAATTCTCCCTGAGTACTAAATCAAGTAGGTCCATACAGAGGTCCTGGGTCTTGGTGTCAGTTTTGGCTTCATGTAGAGTGAGTTGTACGGCCCTCATTCCGTCATCGTGTTTAATGGACGTATAGAGGCTATTAACGTCAAATGTGCAGAGAATGCTGTCATTCGGGATGTTGTGTAGGTCCGTAATTTCTCAAGGAAAGCACCAATGTCCAGGATGAAAGATCGAGTTTGGTGTGTGTGTATGGTGTGAGGATTTTCTCCAGAAATATGGACAATGGGTTGAGTATGGAGTCAATGGAAGCAACTATCGGTCTACCCGGTGGGTTGTGGAGATTCTTATGGATCTGTGGTAACGTGTATAATACAGGGGTTATTGGGTGGATGTTGGTAAGGTATGTCTTAGTCTTGCCGTCAATGGCTCCGTGTTGTAAATGTTTGAATAGTGTGGCTTCGATTTTCCTGTGGATGTTGTATGTTGGGTCAGATTGTAATTTTTTGTAAGTGGTGGTGTCAGCTAGTTGTCGCCTGATTTCATTGACGTATTGGATCCTGTTCATGACCACTATGGCTCCACCCTTGTCCGCTGGTTTGATAACGATCTTGTTGTTCTCCTTTAGGGAGGTAATGGTTTGTTTGTCAGAGGCAGATAGGTTATGGTGGACTGGGAGGAGACCAATTCGTTGATCATGAATAGTTTCCTTTATATCCCTGTCTAAGAGATTCACAAAGGTTTCAATGGCATGGTAAGTTTTAGGTGGTATGAAGCTACTAGGGTTGCGTAGACCCAGTGTATCAATTGACATGGCAGGTCTCTCAACTCGCTCGTGTACTGTCCCCAGGCTGTTGGCACTAAGGAGTGGGGTGTCATTGAAGTGTACCTTTAACCTTAGGTTCCTATAGAATCGTTGGAGGTGCTTCTCTAATTGGAAGGAATCCCAACGTGGTGTTGGGCAAAAAGAAAGACCCAAATTTAAAACTTTTAGTTCTAAAGGAGAGAGTGAGTAGTCAGAGATATTGATCACTATATTTGGACTCCTACCTGAGATCGTAGTATCATCTGCCGGTCCGGATCTCTTCCTCCTAGACCTCCTGGTGGGACGGCAGTTATGTCTATTCAGGTCATCATCTATACATGTTTAATGTCATGTTTTACATGTTTATTGTATACTGTTGCCACATGTTTTATAAGCATTATAACTGTAAGCATGTCGAGGTAAAGATATATTTTTACCTATATTTTATAGTTTATATATATATATATATATATTATTATATATTTTATATATATGCATGTCATTTATACTTTTATATTTGTTTTTCTTTTATAACTAATATATTGGCTTATAGCACTAAATGGAACAATACGTTTTTCTTCTGTTCAGGTATGTACTCAAGATAAATACATATATCTATTTATCTCTCTCCCTCTCTCATTCCCTTTCCTCTTCTCTCTCTCTATGTCTCTCTCTTCTCTCTCTCTTTCTTCTCTCCCTCTCATCCATGAACCAAAGCTATGTGTAAACAAAGTGTCTTTCAGATGTGTATGCTGGAAAGAAGATATAGTTGTGCAGAGTTGCCTTGAAAATGGACAAGCTGATTGGTCCTCGCTGTGCCTGTACCATGCCTGCTATGGGAAACTCAAGATAACCTGTATCCCAGCAGCCAAGGGATGATACCATGACGTGATGAAGAATGGACTCCCAGAATACAAAGAACTGATTATTACTAACAGATATAGACATTAGCTTAATCCCACCTAATTCTCACCTAAGCCACCCTGCCTTGTCCATTTACATATTTATCTTTTAGACTATAAAATGCTGTGTACCCGGAAATGTAGTTCAGTTGCTGTGTATATCTTGCCAATGCTATTAAAGCACCGAACATGATTTAAGTTTAGATCGGATAATCAGTCTGATTTTATATTTATTTGGTACCGCATGTTCATAGTCTGATTTGGAGTGACCGGTGGAGGAGTGGAATTGCCTCGTCAATTGGCACCCCAGATGGGACATAGCCAGTGATCCGCGACCCCCACGGACTGTGACTGTTGTTTAACTGCATTGTTCAAATTCCAATCTAGAGACTCTGTGAGATACTGAGAAGGGTATAGATTGGGGACGGTGTAGATAGGAAAATAGGAGACATTATTATATCTGCACGTGACTAAGGTGTTTGGGCACCTATATTTTGGGAGAGGAGACTGCCTCCCGGTTGGAATATCGTGACAGGAAAATCTGTAAGCACTGGTGTCTAGCCTAGGGGCAGAATATAGTAAGCGTGAAGAGCCGTGCCACGCTTGGAGTAAGCGTGAAGAGCCGTGCCACGCTTGGAGTAAGCGTGAAGAACCGTGCCACGCTTGGAGTAAGCGTGAAGAGCCGTGCCACGCTTGGAGTAAGCGTGAAGAGCCGTGCCACGCTTGGAGTAAGCGTGAAGAGCCGTGCCACGCTTGGAGTAAGCGTGAAGAGCCGTGCCACGCTTGGAGTAAGCGTGAAGAGCCGTGCCACGCTTGGAGTAAGCGTGAAGAGCCGTGCCATGCTTGGAGTGAGCGTGAAGAGCCGTACCACGCTTTAGGGGCACAGTGTTGATTGTCGCTGTCAGCGGACTGAGCTGCAGCAGGCCGTAGTATTCTGTGAGTCATGATTGCGTCTCCTAAAGCAGAAAAAGACCGTACCCCACAAATTAGATGAAGATGCTGTGGAAATGAAGGAATTGGTAAAATCACGGGAAGGCAAGCAGGCTGTTAAGAATGTAAAAAGGTTATACAAGTACGTAGGATTACCTTCGTCAGGGAGATTGCACGTAGTCTGAAAAGTGAGGAATGGAGAGAAGTAGATGGAGAAAGGGGAAAAGATGATGCAGAGCCTGTGTTTGGTTATAAGCTGCTTCCTAACAATAATTTTATACAGTGTAAAATGGCCGCCATGCCATTGTTGGCAAATATGCTATCCCAGCCACCACCCTATCATGGCGGCGATATGAGGTCTCCGGATGTGTGGGTGTGTTAAGTTAAAGTTTATTAAGTAATTTCTAGCTCCAGAGTGGTTAGGATAAATTAAGATAAAATATATATAATCTTATGGAGATTATTCTGTTTATTGAAGTCACACCGACTGTCACTACACTCTGTTCACGGTCTGTCTATCAATATATTTTACTATTCTTCCTGTCATGGAAAGTTCTTGAAGTTATAAAGAGTAAGTGAAGAATTAAATATTAAGCCACGGGATTTCAGATAATGGCTAGAATTGTTAGTTATATATAGCTACAAGTGTGAAACAGTTAATTAAATTTGTGAGCCGTGTTTGGAAGAGAGAGATTTCTTTTTCTATTATGTGAGTTTCAGAATTCCTTATCTAAACAGCTGTGCGCATAATCTTGTAGAAGCTGCCTGTGTTGGAAGGAGGGGAGTGAAGGGTGGAATCTGCACACTGTGACATGCACACTGGAATCTTATCCATCTTTCCAAGGATTCTGAATGACAAGAATTAATTTTTCACATTTATGGTAGTTTGGTATTAATAATAATGTCTAATATTGTATATAATAGTAATCAGATTTTTTTATTGATTTATATATAAAAAAAAAAAAAAAAGGAGATCCTAAAGTATTCAGTTTGTATGCATGTGTACTAAAAGTAGTGCCTAGCTCGTGTGTATAGAGATATGAGGTTAGAAGACTGAGGGTCTTGTAGCCCCTCCAGTGGGGAAGACGGGTTAAACCTGAAGTTACTTGCGATGGTGTGTTCTGGTGCAGTAGCTGTTCTGGAGGTCTGGACCTGTGATGGCAGACCTGGGAGCGGCTGGTGACCTGTAGAATATGTGCTGAGGAGTCAGTCCCTGGGGATGCCTGGTTTGCCCTAGGATTCAAATAGCTAAACCTATATCTGGGAATAACTTGACCAGTGTCCTAGACCAATGCTGATGCATGTGTGTATATGACGCCAGGTAAATTTAACTGCTTTAGGGAGCTGTGACTAGTATATATAGTATTAAATGAAGCTGTAATTAGGGCTCCCTTGTATTCAAATCATCTTACAGAGGTTTGTGTAAACTGTAATATGCTGAGATGTGAGATGTAATGTCAGGATAACAAAGATATCCTCAAATATATTCTTATGATTCAGGCCTTTCAAAAATTAAGCTACCTAGAGGGAAGATTAATATACTGAGCGCCCAAGGGGAAATAATATATGTATTAATGCTGTGGGGAGGTGAACTGATATTTCTGAGTGTATTCTTTATGGACATCTTGTAGGCATATCAAGGCCAAAGAGTTTTGAAAACATGGGAGGGAGTGAACCACTCCTCCACACCTCCTTAAATTCTTTCTACCAGAGCAGTGTTTGTTCCTTACTGTGTGAGAATATTTCTTGTAGTCCGTTATCTTTCCCCATATGGGAGGGGTGAGGAGGCTTTCTAGAGAAAATGCTGATAGCAGGAATTTTGAATTAAAGGTGATGTTACACATGTCTGCTCTGATGTACAGCGCCCATATGGTGTTTTCTACCATTTATTGTCCGGTAATAAAAAAAAATATATTCAAAATAACTAGCAGAAAATTACAATTATAATGTTGAATAAGAATTTTCTGATCTTTGACATTAATAGATTTTTGAGTTGTTTTTCAGGTATAGGAGATATGATTTCTTACATTGGACGCAGGTAGAATCCTCGCATGAGGTAATCAGAATGTTTGGTTCTGACTTGCACTTTCTGAGCGAATGGAGCGATTTCCGGTTGAAGAATTCTTTTACAATACGGTAAGCCTACTAAATGCAGTATTGGTATATTACGGTGAGGTAGACACCATGTTATCAGTCTAGGATGGTGTAATTATACTGACAATCACCACAGGTGTCCTGTCCTCTCGGAGGTAGAAGGCAAGCTACAACAAAAGGTAGGAAAGGTAGTGGCGGGTGGTTGCCCCATCCCAGCCGGATTGCGCCTGGCGGCCTGAGCCCTCTCTATAGTCGACTGCCTTATAGGGACTGACCGAACAACTAACAGTGTTAAACTAGGAGTCGTGAGAGGGGACAGGGCAGGCCATGATGTCTCTCATCAGCAAAGGTTAGACTGGATTCTGCTTGGCCTCACTTTACGCCTCAAAATAGGTCACGGGTGAGATCAGGTGAGTACCTCCTAGTTCGCTCCTGGTACAGGTAAGCTGTGTATACTATCCTGCATTATTCTTGCGCACAACACAACTCAGAAAGGTACGGGCTTCAAGCGGCGATCGCTCCATGGGTTTGGAAATTGCAAATAGTGAGCGGACAAGGAAACCAAGAAAACTGTATAAAAATTGTCCCAATATGTGTAAATCTCTTTCTTCTATCCAAGGTATTATAGATGTCAAATATATACTGGTTAAAATGCTATTAAGTAGAGTAAGTAAATAAATGAGTAAATAATGTGGTTCTTGCCTGCTTAACTGTATACTAATCATATTATGACAAGTGAATAGCTGTATGTTTTTTGCTATGCTGTTTTGTTATTTCCCTTTTGACCTGTCTTTTAGGAAAGTTGGATGACTATTGATAAGTATACTTATATTGTTTAAAGTATAATTATATTGTCTGATATTATTATTATTATTGTTTGACTATTATGAGTGGTCAGGTCAATCGTCAAAGGGCTGTATATCTTATGTTTTTGTTCTTATGTACTTTCCCTTTACAAATCAATGGGTTATGATTTTTGTAATGTATCTTTCGCTTGTGGATAACTGTGCTTATTTGCAGATATTTAAGAAGTTCATATCCTTTGTATACCCTCCATAATGATAGTAGTATATGATAAAATGTTCAAGGGAGGATGAGTCTTGTACTTTTAAGGTTATATGTTACTAACAGTGTACAACTGATACACAATTCCTCAGGTCGTTTCTAATATGTTTGAGGTTTCTTTCCCCTTCAACAGATTGGACTCTGAAAACAGCCAATGAATAGCGAAATTAATTTAACTGTAGAATCTAAATGAATCTTTTGAAGGGCAGAGATTCAACTGACTGTCCAGAATATGTTCCGTTAATCCACAAGGAGCCGAAGATGAGAATTCCAGGAGGAGTCATTATATTAAACAACAATTATACATGCTATATCTCCGACAACAACAGTAATATGTTAGTAGGAACCTTTAAATTGGGATTTTATAATGAAAACAGCTCTGTAAGTACAAATTTACTCAGCCAACATATACGACATATGTATGGTATTTACTGGTTGTGTGGGGATGGTAAGCTCCGATCCAGGTTGCCCGATGCCTGGACAGGTCAATGCACTCTAATTAAATTGGCTATGCAGTTCAAAATTTTACCATGGGACCCGGAGTTTTCCAGTGAGACTACTAAGAAAAGGAGAAGCGTTGATCAACTCCATATGGGTTATGGGGAGGATCCCCAGATATATATAGATGCTATTGGGGTGCCAAGGGGGGTCCCCGACCAGTTTAAGGCTTAAAATCAAATATATGCTGTTTTTGCTTCCATAATTCCACAGATACAAATTAATAAAAATGTCGATTGGATCAATTACATATATTATAGCGAGCAAAGGTTCGTCAATTATAGCCGCGATGCTTTCCAGGGTATAGTTGAGGAATTAGGCCCCAACACTAGAATGACTCTTCAAAACAGGTTGGCCCTTGATATGCTCCTAGCTGAAAAGGGCGGGGTCTGTGGAATGGTGGGAGAGGAGGAATGCTGTACATATATCCCGCAAAATTCAGGGGAAAATGGGAAAACCTTGATAGCCCTTAAGAAAATTACTAAGTTGGCAGCAGAATTAAAAGCTAATGCTGGGGTAGATACATCTTTCTTTTCCAGTTGGTTGGGTGGATTTAAAGGGTTTCTTCAACAGGCCTGTCTGATACTAGTTGCTCTAATCTTGGTTGGGTCTATGGTTCTCTGTTGTGCCATTCCCCTATACAAAAAGGTCATCACCAAGGCAGCCTCATCTGGTACTTATTTTTGTCAAGAAGCTGATCCATTGACAGATGGAAGTATCAGTTTAGGGGAGATACCCAAGGGTCTTTCTCTCAGACAATCGAAGAATTTCCCCCATCATCAGATGCAGTTGAGGGAATTAAATTAGGGACAGTGCGGCGGGGAGAACTCCATGTGAGCCAGTGTAGGGGGTCTAGATGCTTTGGTGCCTTTCACAAGGAAAGAGATTTCTGAGGCATCTGACTGAAAAAGCCCAATTCGTCTCCTTACCCATCACATGGACAGTCTCTAAGGACCCCTTATAAATAAATTTAGGGATAGATTTAGGAAGAAAAAAAAACAAAAACAAAAAAAAAAAAACTTACTTGTTAGGGGGAAATTGTCGAGGTAAAGATATATTTTTACCTATATTTTATAGTGTGTATATATATATATATGCATGTCATTTATACTTTTATATTTGTTTTTCTTTTATAACTAATATATTGGCTTATAGCACTAAATGGAACAATACGTTTTTCTTTTGTTCAGGTATGTACTCAAGATAAATACATATATCTATTTATCTCTCTCCCTCTCTCATTCCCTTTCCTCTTCTCTCTCTCTATGTCTCTCTCTTCTCTCTCTCTTTCTTCTCTCCCTCTCATCCATGAACCAAAGCTATGTGTAAACAAAGTGTCTTTCAGATGTGTATGCTGGAAAGAAGATATAGTTGTGCAGAGTTGCCTTGAAAATGGACAAGCTGATTGGTCCTCGCTGTGCCTGTACCATGCCTGCTATGGGAAACTCAAGATAACCTGTATCCCAGCAGCCAAGGGATGATACCATGACGTGATGAAGAACGGACTCCCAGAATACAAAGAACTGATTATTACTAACAGATATAGACATTAGCTTAATCCCACCTAATTCTCACCTAAGCCCACCCTGCCTTGTCCATTTACATATTTATCTTTTAGACTATAAAATGCTGTGTACCCGGAAATGTAGTTATTATTATTATTATTATTATTATTATTATTATTATTATTTATTTATATAGCGCCAGTAGGTTCCATGGCGCTTTACATGAGGTTGAGGGAGACAAGAACAAGTACACTAAATCTAGGCGATCAGGACGTACAGGTACAGGAGGGCAGGGACCCTGTCCACGAGGGCTCACAGTCCAGTTGCTGTGTATATCTTGCCAATGCTATTAAAGCACCGAACATGATTTAAGTTTAGATTGGATAATCAGTCTGATTTTATACTTATTTGGTACCGCATGTTCATAGTCTGATTTGGAGTGACCGGTGGAGGAGTGGAAGAGTTAAAATTGCCTCGTCAAGCAGATGTTGTCTTTTTGAAACATCTGCCCCATCTTCATTGTATGCAAAAATTCTATGCTAAGTATGTTCCAGGACAACAGACCTTTTTACCCATTCATTAACACTCTACAACAATTAGATCTATAGTCCTGTACCTATCGCACCATACAACTTCAGGGGCTCTCCAGACTTTCCCCTTTTTTCCCCTCCATTCTCCTTCCCTTAGCACTGTCACCATTATCCTGGTCTTAGCAGCTCCCCTTAGCAGTGTGCAGCTGTCACTACCAAACCACCACACACAGGCGATCTCCTAGGTCACTAAACTAACCCTTGTTATGATACGTCACTTCCTGTGACGCCCCCGAACATCCCCATAGAGTTTCCCATAACATTGCCTCTAGGCGCGGAACGTCACTTCCGGTGAAGTCACCCGCTCCTAGGGCGCATGCGCCGGCGTCTAGCGTCATTACCGGCCTGGCCACCGGTCTGATAGGATATAAGGGAGCGCGCTCCCTTCAGCACCTGCCAGCCATCAGCTTGGACACAGTTGTGTCAGCTATCCACACTGCGCCACCAATCTATGTGAGACCAGACTCCTCCACCAAGCTAAGTATCTCACCTTTTCCTACTAAATCTGATGTTATGCTTTGTGTCTCTTCCCCTATGTATTCAGAGAGCTCTGCTCTACCATACCTCCATACAGGTGATCAGCTACTACCGCAGGCTGAGATACTATACAGCTTTCCCTGGGGTAACTATGTATATACATATACCTCATCCTGTGACACAATGAATCTGCTAAAGCAGTTTGCCCCCCTTTCATTCACTCCAGTGTGTTATAGCATATTATCTCTCACCTTAACCACTTTTGATACCACTAACTCCCCAGTCACTTAGCTCTCATGCTATATGGGATCTGGTGTCACCGAGCTCTTGCCCATTACCAAACCATGATAATATCTATCCTCACTGTAACACCTTTCACTTATACTGCTGCCCTAATTCAAGTGCATTCAATTCCACAGGAACCTCCCTAACAAAGTTACCTTATACACCTACTGTATGAACTACCATATCTCAAGCCTCAATATTTAAGGGTATGTTCAGCCACATATGCAGATCTATAACTCCACTATCAAATTACCTCTATGTTCTCACCAGTATGTTTAATCCTGTCTATCTCCTCTTATCCTTAAAACCTACTAAGCTAATGGTTTTGTGCAATCACCATTATACATACTGATCCAAACTATGAGATCTTCTCCATGTGTATATATGTAGATACGTATATATTTTCACACGTATACTGAAACCTTGTAAATACAGCAACCTTGTGTTACTCACTGTAAATATTTTCAATGTTTTTCAGCGACTCTGTGAACAAGGCCAATAACTTGGCCGAAACGTTAGTCTGTCGCTTCACCACGGAATTGTAAATAAACTGCTCACTTGATTCAAATACTTCTATTGCACGTGTGCATTGATGCTTGATATCCACGAGGAGGGGAACAACCGACCCTTGCGACGCACTGACCGCACCACTGCTGGGATCCCGCCCGGACGGTCTTACAGGGACCAGTATGTATGGCCCACTTCTCAACCAACCCCTGTGACAACTACAGTCATCGCTGCCTGGGAACCGACGGTAGTTGACAGGGACTGCCAACCTTTAAGTGAGGGGGTATGTAATGAGGTGAACAATTCAGACTGCCGCATTGAAATGGACATGCAATTGGACTTTGTACAGTCCACTAATGCCCCTGGTGGACAAGTGCGGAAACAATCTCAGAGGGTGGAAATCCCCCACCATCTCTTTTGTTTACCCAGGAAGAGAAAGGGCGGGAGATTATTACAGACCCAGAGCTCAGCCAGGACAGACCTGCGTGTGGTGTCTCCCGACATAGGGCTCTTTTGCAGCCGGATTCTTGGGAAGAAATACCCCGTGAGGATCGCTGTTGCAACCCCCGGTCTGCAGGACCTTGTCTTACCGAGGGTCCAACTCAAATTCAGGACATTGCCACTGGATTACATGTGTAGGGACTGTGACCGACATAAGGGAGCCATCTGTGCTACTGTGATCTCCCTTCTGCTGATCAGTGTGCCCCGGGACAGAGAGAGAGACTAACAAAAATCTGTTACCTGCGGAAGAAGACCAAAGAAGAGGACTGAGGAGTTTCCCCCTTCAGCGCTGCACCGGGACCCGTCATCGTGAGATCCCAGGCCTGCCACGTGGGAGCGACATCTTCTTCTGGGATAGACTGGTACGTGATTTGAGGGAAAGTTAGGGAAAGATATCTCCATTTTGTTTGTTTTCTTTTTCTTCTTCTTGCTGCGCACCCGGATAAAGTGAAGATCCAGGGACTCCACCATATACATGTGTGCAGCTAGATCAGTTGACTGTGTTATAGATATGTTTTACAATAAAGAGATGTTACTACCGGTTAAATCTGAGTATGGAGATTCTGTTGAAGCCAGACATACACACACACCCGCGGCCTTACCACCGGTCGCTACATGTCCAAGGCTGCTTGCACGTATAACAGTGCCATGGGTTGGTCAAATTAAAGGATTTTTATGTTTTTTTATGGCTTTGAAATGAAGGACGGGTTTTAGGCAAATGGTGAGTGCCGCTTCATTTTTCTTCTTTTTGAAATATGCACATAGTACATTCCCAGCAAGGACTTAAGATGGTAAAAGGGACAAAGTCAAACCATTCCACTGACTCACCAGGGATTAGACCCTTCTAGACTTTGGGCATTAAGGGCCAACTATCCTAGCCAGCAGCAACCCGGTTTTGGTGGGCACCCACTGAGAGGAGAGAGTGGTAAGCTTAGGAAGCTGACCAAGCACAGTTGTCAAAAGTTGGGTTCTTCAAATAAATATGTGGGTTCAGTGTTTGGTATTGGATCAATTCTGTAGTTCAACAGCTGGAACCATGGTCCCTAGGCTGAAGTCCTGTAGAATCACACTGGTAACAGGAGAAGGCCCTTTTTTATATCCCTAACTCCCATTTCATGGTATCATGCCCCACAGGATTGGGGAAAATAATCATTGCCATTACTGTAATGGTTCACTGCTTCAATTAAACTGCATAATTGACCTGCAAACTAGTACACCGCAGGGGACTGATGCAATCCGTAATCAGCAGGCATTTTACAAATTACCGTACTAAAAGTCTCATATGAAACCATGGATCATGCAACAAAGGAATAGTTTTTCTAGCATAATTAAGGATGGTTCACCCCCGCACAAGTAGCCAGATTTTCCTCATTAATTCTGAGTTGTCACATACTGTGTGACCTTTTACTTGAATATTAATCATGTAAAGCCAATAAAATTCAGCTTTATATCTATTTACCGGACTGTTTCCTTCTAATTGGTGTAGGTGTATGAATAAGGATCAGACATTACATCAAATGTGGTTTTTTTTCCCCACAGCCTGTTAGGGTGATGGGAAAATGTTTCCCTAAGCCTGTCAGGGTGATGGGAAATTATTGTTATACCCCTGGGGAATAGCCTACATATAGTCGCTGTCATCCAAACTCGGCGTGTCCAGAACGCAGGTAACCTATTGCCTTCTGGACTCTCATCATCCAGAGGAGTAACAGGTCCAATTGACCTAGAGAAGGTCACAGAAGGTTCCAGTGAGGTTGGGGCCTTAATGATGTTTCTGGCTACCTCTAGCCAGGAGATCCAAGTGGCACTGCACACAGATTCCAGTCTAGAGGCATTGCAGGACTTTGCGGAGAAGCTCACCGCCAAAGTCCATGAAAGAGAAGGTATTGTGGGATCCAGGAAGGTTGAGCCAGAAGATAGGTTTGAAGGATGATGTGTGATTCAGCCTCCAATTCCATCTATAGAAGAGGGAGAGGTTATAAATGTCCAGCAAGAAGTGAAGCTCAGCTACTCGGCTTCCAATAAAATTCTTCTTTTTTCAACCGAGTTAAAAATTAACATCTCGACAGACATGGTCTGTGGGGAAAGAGAAGTTGTTGTGCTGTTTTGCGCATATAGTGCTCCCACAGGTCTGAATCCTGCTATATCTGGGTCGTGCACCACTTCCATTTACATCTACCACACAGGAGGATTTACTCAAGTGGTCTCAGCCCTAGATGCGAGCAGTGCCTAGTAAGATTCCTTTCTGTTTTGTGTAGAGGTCATAAATGTAATGGAAAAAAGGACCAATCTCAAATTAAGCTAAGGCTGGTTTTACATCACATATTTTTTCCTGTCCATGGGATCCCACTTTTTGTAGGACCCCACGGACAGGAACGGACACCACAGGAGATGACCTTTTCTGTGTCTGGATCCATGATTATCACGGGTCTGGACACAGAAAGAGCTGTGCGGGGCCCTTTCACTTCCACAATGTATATACATACATTGTGGAAGTGAAATGTAGTAAAAGAAATGGTTAAAAATAAAAAAATCTCTATGCTCGCCTGTCCGGCGATCCACCGACGCATCCAGCACTTCCTGATGCCTGCAGGACCTGCCGTGATGTCACAACCCGGCAGCGTCATCAGATCACATGACCGCGGTAACCGGTCATGTGAATTGATCAGCTGATCGGGTTGTGACATCACGGCAGGTCCTACAGGCATCGGGAGGTGCTGAATGCGTTGGTAGATCGCCGGACAGGTGAGCATAGAGATTTTTTTATTTTTAACCATTTCTTTTACTACATTTCACTTCTGCAATGTATGTATATACATTGCAGAAGTGAAATTAGACTGTTAGGAGCAATTTTAGTGTACTGAGCATACTCAGTACAATGAAATCAGGTCAGAGGAACGATCAGCTGTTTCCTCGGACCTGTGCTCCATAGGCCCCATGTTATTTTGGCGCTGATCATGTCGGATCTGATTCTGTCCGATTTGATCCGCTGTGCCCAAAATCGGAGCAGTCTCTGATTTTGGGTACAGCTAAAAATTGGACAGAATTGGATCCTACACAAATCGGATACCATTAAGGGCAAATCCGATGTGATCCGTGGCCCATAGGATAACATGGGGGCCAAACCGGATCTGTGGCTGTCTGTTTTACAACAGACAGACACGGATCCAAGAAATACGTGATGTTAAAGAAGCCTTAGGGTGCTTTCACATCACGTTTTTTAAGGATCCGTGGCTGTCCGTTGTAAAATGGACAGCCAAGGATCCGATATGGCCCCCATGTTATCCTATGGGGATCAAATCGGATCGGATTTGGCCTAATTGCCATCCGATTTGCGTCCGATTTTTTTTTTTTGGCAGTACCCAAAATCGGAGACTGCTCTGATTTTGGGCACAGCAAAAAATCGGATCCCACAAAATCGGATGGCAATTTGGCCAAATCCGATCCGATCCTAGACTTTTAACATGGGGACCTAAGAGCGCGGGTCCGAGGAAACAGCTGATGGGTCCAGGGAACATCTAATTTCACTTCTGCAGAAGTGACATTAAGTAAAATAAAGAGTTAAAAATAAAAAAAAACATGCTCACCTGTCTGACGGTGTCCCGCGCTGTCTCGCTTGCTCCTACGCTGTCTCGCTCGCTTGTAGGACTGAAGGACCTGGGGTTGACTGGCAACCTGATCAGCTGATTGGTCTGCCAGGCAACCCCAGGTCATTCAGTCCTACGAGCTAGCGAGACAATGCGGGACACCATCGGACAGGTGAGCATGTTTTTTTTTTGTTTTTTCTTAACCCTTTGTTCACTTCCACAGTGTGTGTGTGTGTGTGTGTATGTGTGTGTATATATATATATATATATATATATATATATATATATATATATATATATATATTGGGGTGAAAGTGCCCGGCTTGCCTGCACTTTGCAGGCTCGGGCTTTCTGCGTCCGGACCCGTGAAAATCATGGACCCAGACACAGAAAGAGCATCTGCAGGTCACCTCTGTGGTGTCCTTTTGTGTCCATGGGATCCTGCAAAAAGTAGAATCCCACGGACAGGAAAAAAAACGTTATGGGAAAGCACCCTTAAGGCCCAGTCACACATAACGACGCATCAGAGATAACGATAACGATGTGCAGAGATCGCTAGTGAGTCGTTTTTCACATCGCTGCTAAGATGTCAAACAGGTATCTCACCAGCGATGTCACCAATGACTTCAGCAACGATCCAGAATTATACTGAGGTCGTTGGGAGTTGTCACTCCATAGCGTAGCATTGAGATCGTTGGTCATTGTCCCTGTCAAACACAACGATGTAGCACTCCCAGCCGGAGCGCAACGACGTAGAAATGATCCAGAGCAGTGTGTAACAATCAACGATCTCACAGCAAGAGCCAGATCGTTGGTGCATGTCACACATAACGACATCGTTAGCGGGATCGCTGTTGTGTCACAAAATCTGTGATGTTACAACGATCTAGTTAGCAATCTCGTTATGTGTGACAGGGCCTTTAGAAGCATTGCTACATCTTAAATTGTAAATTAAACAAGACCTAAAAACTTATCTGACTCCCTATCTGACACTAAGCGAGATTGCTAGCGACATCACTAATACGTCACAGTTTTTGTGATGCACCAGCGACCTCGCCAGCGATCTCGCTATGTGTGACACGTAGCAGCAACCAGGCCCCTGCTATGAAATTGCTGATCGTGTTGTAATGTCCTGGACCATTTTCTGATCGTCGGGCTCCCACTGGGCAGCATGCGTCGGTGTGTTTGACGGGGACAACAATCAAAGGCATCAATAATACAGGTCTGAGTGACAGAGTCCCACTGACCGCCACATCGTTGCTATGTCGCTGGTGAGATCTGACTGTTTAACATCTCACCAGCGACCACGTAGCGAAGCACCAGCGATCCCTACCAGGTCGTATCGTTGTCGGGATCGCTGGTGCGTCGCTAAGTGTAACGGGGCCTCTATGGCTAACAAAAATAAAATAAGTGATGTTATAATGTGAGCTTTCGAGACATCTCAGGTCTCTTCATCAGGCATGGTATAACAAAGTATTGAAAGAAACTCAAAATATATAGATGCACAACTAAAATGATTGGACATTAAACTGAATAAATATTACAATGCCTGGACATTAAACTAAATAAAATAAGCAGCCTGGAGAGGATCCTTAATCAGGCAGGCCTAGTGGTCTGAACGTTTTTATGATGCTAATTTATAAGCAAACTTGGTGTCTTATTAGATTTCAGTGTAATTGAACAACATTCTTTAGATGTGGTAATGAGCCATAAATCCATCAGAGATGTTAAATCCATCCTGTATACAATTGAAAGTTGTAATTAATTTGGATTCACAGACTCTTCGATGTTTTTGCGATTTGAAATTACCTCTTAACATTGAAAATATGAAGGTTTTAATTTTATGTCCCTGGCTAGAAAAATGCTTTGCTACTGGAAAATTGATTTTTTTTTTGAGTGTGTAATTGTGTGACGATGAGACTTCATCCTCACCCTTAGACATTGTCCAGTCTCACCAACATAAAATTCCCCCACTGGGCATATAGTGCACATAATTAAATATACCACTTTGGAAGAGGAGCATGTGAATGTCCCAGGAATCTTATAATCCTGCTGTGTGTTGGGGATCTGAATCCTGTCTCTGGCCTCTATGTGAGCACAGGTCTTGCAGCTCTTCACATTGCATGAATAAGTTTCTCTAGTTGTATCCGAGGGCATCGAACTTCAGACCATGATATTTCTTAAAATGGGAGGCTGCCTGTAGCACAGGAAGGCAGGGTCTTTGAATATTACTGTATTTTTAGTCGGTCATCCTTGTGTAGGATATGGTGAAGTTTCCTGGCAGTTTTCCTTAATACCTCAAGCTGTGGGTTGTAGGTCACCACTAGAGGAACATGATGGTTCTCTTCTTTTTCTCTGTATTGCTTGACTTCTAGGGATCCTTGTGGATTTAATGATTGCTCCTCAATGGAGGTGGGGGTGGTAACCTTGGTTTAAAAACTGAATTAGTCCTTACCGGTAATTCCTTTTCTTGGAGCCTTCCACGACAGCATTGGAGGATGTCGTCCACACCCTGTTGGGGGACAGGAACACAGAGAGGTTAAAAGCCCCTCCCCTTCCTCCGCACTCCAGTGTATTATCAAGATCACCTGAAGACATGGATTACCTGATACACCTGAATCCAAAAATCGACAATAAGGGGGGAACTGATGCTGTCGTGGAAGGCTCCAAGAAAAGGAATTACCGGTAAGCACTAATTCAGTTTTCTCCCATCGCCTTGCACGACAGCATTGGAGGAATACCACCGATACTCCTCAGGGTAGGACTTTCCTACCAAAGGACAGATCCCGACTAGAGGACAGATCTAACCTATAGTGGCGAGAAAAGGTGTGGAGGGACGACCACATAGCCGCTCTGCATATCTGCTCAGATGAAGCTCCAGCCCACTCCGCCCAGGATGTAGCAGCAGCCCGAGTGGAATGAGCCTTCAACCCCACCGGAGGAGCAAGGTCTTGAGTGACGTAGGTCGAACAGATCGCCTTCTTGATCCAGGAAGCGATGGTAGCCTTGGAAGCCTTCTTCCCTTTGTTTTTCCCAAAATGCTGAACAAACAGGTTCTGATCTAATCTCCAGGAAGCGGTCACTTGGAGATAGTGGAGGACGGACCGACAGACATCCAAGGTGTGAAACACGGCCTCAGCTGCATTAGCAGGAGAATGACAAAAGGACGGGAGCACCACTTCCTGGGACCGATGAAAATCCGACACAACTTTAGGAAGGAAGGACGGATCCAACCGAAGCGTAATGCGATCATCGAAAACCACGAGGTAAGGCGCCTGGATCGAGAGCGCCTGCAGTTCCCCAACTCGCCTGGCCGAAGTAATGGCTACCAAAAACGCCGTCTTGTGAGAGAGAGATGGAAGGGAAGCAGCAGACAAGGGCTCAAAGGGATCCCGAGAAAGCCCATGAAGAACAATGTTCAAATCCCAAGTAGGGACGGAAGGCCGAAGCCTGGGACGCAGTCTACAAGCAGAGGTAAAAAATCGTTTGATCCATTGATGGCCAGCAAGATCCTGATCAAACACGGCACCAAGAGCTGAAACCTGGACCTTAAGGGTGCTCGGCTGAAGGCCCAAATCCAAGCCTCGCTGCAAAAAATCCAAAATGAGAGCCACATTAGGATGATGGATATCCGGAATGGAAGGAGCACACCAGGATAGAAAGCGTTTCCAAACCTTCCCGTAAATGGCGTTCGTCACGGGCTTCCTGCTCTGCTGAAGCGTGCGGATTACAGCTTGGGAGAGGCCCTTGGCCGTCAGGATCTCGGCCTCAACAGCCAGGCTGCCAGATTGAGCCACTGCGGGTCCGGGTGAAACATAGGACCCTGGGATAGCAGGTCGAGGTTGTGGGGCAACCGAATCGGACCCTCCAGGCATAGGTCGTGGATAGCGCCGTACCATGCCCTTTTGGGCCACAGGGGAGCCACCAGGATAGCCGTCACCCCCTCCGCCCGAATCTTCTGCAACGTCTTGGGGAGCAGCGGGATCGGAGGAAACGCATACACCAACCGGAAGTCCCAGCGATGGGCGAAGGCGTCCAGCCCCAGAGGATGGTCCAACCGACTCAGGGAAAAATTGTCACATCGCCATTGGACTCGGTGGCCGGTGTTCCTGCCTCGGCCGCTGGGAGGAGCCGGATTCCTTCGTCTGGTGGTGCTGGTGATAGGAAGGCCTTGTTCTCATATGGACCTGCTCCAGCGACGTCTGCCTCTGTCGCTGAGCGCCGCTGTGTTTCCCCTCTGGGTGGTGTTGGTCGCAGAAGAGCGGGCCCTGCAGAGGTGTCCGTTAGGCGCAGCCTGCGTTCTTCTGTCAGAGGTGGGATGGGTGGAGCCAGTCGTGCATCTCCATCTGGCCTGGCTCTAGGGGCGGTCCGGATGAGGTCATCAGGCTGTGAGCTCCAGCCTATGGGAGGTAACCGCGCCCCTCAAATACATTGGAGCCTGTCTTGCAGGCCGCCAGATATAGTTTTGGTTCCCCAAGTGACATAGTGTGTGTGTTTGGTTTTGACTCTGACCTTTGCCTGCATTTTTGACTCTGTACCGCCTGACTATTTTGTACCTTTGCTGCCCTCTCGGTTTTGACTCTGACCTTTGCCTGGATTTTTGACTCTGTACCGCCTGACGATTTTGTACCTTCGCTGCCCTCTCGGTTTTGACTCGGACTCCTGACTACGTTCTTCGCTTCCTGATTTTTCCCTTCCTAGACGACCTCCCTGCTCTGCTGCTCCCATAGGTAGCTACCTCCTGGGCTCCGCTATAATTCCAGATCCCTGTATAGGGGTTAAGGGTCTCGGGGTTTCTCGGGGTGCTGCCTTACCAGCAGCTCAGCCTTACAGCGGATGGTCGTCACATTATATCTGGCCATACCATTTTTTCTATATATATATCGACTATATATATATTTAAACGCATTCCCTTACCTTTTTTTTTCTCTCCTTTTCCCAATGGTTTTACCTGTTGTTTTTTTTTTCTTTTCTCTGAGCTGTGTCAGCTGTTTAATTGCTTCCCTCAATGCATCTGTGTCCAGCTTCTCAGTCCTGTGGAGGAACACTCCCATCTTCTCATACCAATATGCTGCACAAGTCACCATCTGAAGTCCTCTGCATGAATGCTGGAGATCAGAAGGCCTCATTCCCTGGATGTCAGCACCTGGGGGGCTCTGGCTATGCCTGCTCAGGTGCCCAGGTAGGATTGCCCGCAAATGCGGCCAAAGTCTGTTGCCTATTTCTTTGACTTACCTTAAGAAATCTGTGTGTTTGGAGGCTTATGTTGACAGTGGCTCAGAGGGGAATTTCATAGATCTCCATGTAGCGAGAACTCTTGGTGTACCACTGCTAAGGCTTAATGCCCCCATTAGAACCACTGCAGTTAATGGCACTCCCCTCATCCAGGGTGGAGTGGAATTTGTCACTGAGGAAGTGTCAATGCTGGTGGGGTCTTTACATGCTGAAAAGGTGTCATTTTTTGCAATCAGTAATTTATCATCTGCAGTAATCCTGGGCATGCCATGGTTACGTAAACATAACCCAGTCATAGACTGGCACTTGAGTGACATCGTGCGTTGGAGCCCAAAGTGTCAGGATAACTGTATCTCGCTATCTGTAAACCAAGTGAAGGTCAAGTCTCCTCCCTTTGTACCATATGCCTTTAGAGATTTTGAGGACGTATTTTCTATTCAGGAATCAGAGAAATTACCCCCTCACAGAAAGTATGATTGCGCCATAGATTTGATACCTGATTCTCGTCTCCCAAAGGGGAGAATATTTAACCTCTCTGATCCTGAACGTCAGGCTATGAATGATTACATAGCAGACAGTCTGAGAAAGGGGTATATTACACCGTCCACCTCACCAGTAGGGGCTGGTTTCTTTTTTGTGGGAAAGAAAGATGGCGGCCTCAGACCTTGCATTGATTACCGCGAATTAAACGCGATCACTGTGAAAAACCAGTATCCGCTTCCACTCATCCCTGATCTTTATAATCAGCTGTTGGGAGCCAAGTATTTCACTAAACTGGACCTCAGGGGAGCATATAACCTGGTCCGTATAAAAGAAGGCGATGAGTGGAAGACCGCCTTCAATACACCTCTCGGCCATTTTGAGTATCTCGTAATGCCGTTCGGGTTAATTAACGCACCTGCGGTTTTTCAGAATTTCGTGAACGATATATTCAGAGACATCAGTGGTGTATATGTGGTCGTTTATTTGGACGACATTCTGGTTTTTTCTCCTGGTCTTTGGTCGCACATCCGACATGTCCGTACTGTGCTCCAGAGACTCAGAGAGCATTCTTTATTCGCCAAATTAGAGAAATGTGTCTTCATGGAGGAGGAGATAAACTTTTTGGGGTATATTATATCTGCTAAAGGTTTTCGCATGGATCCTGCCAAAATTAAACCCATTAAGGAATGGGTACAACCCAAGTCTCTGAAGGCACTACAGCGATTCTTGGGTTTCGCTAACTATTACCGCAAATTTATTAAAGGGTTTTCCGAGATAGCCAAACCACTCACTGATTTGACGCGTAAAGGGGCGGATGTGGTTAATTGGAAGCCTGAAGCTATTTATGCGTTTTCTAAGTTAAAGGAATGTTTCTCCTCTGACCCAATATTGGCTCAGCCTGATCTGGACCGCCCCTTCATTGTAGAGGTAGATGCCTCTGAAGTTGGAGTGGGAGCAGTGCTGTCACAAGGCACTGCATCCCTCACTCAGCTTCGTCCGTGTGCCTTCTTTTCCCGAAAATTTTCATCTACCGAGATAAATTATGACATAGGTAACCGAGAGTTGTTGGCAATCAAATGGGCCTTCGAGGAATGGCGCCACTTCCTCGAAGGCGCCAAACATAAGATTACCGTAATTACTGACCACAAAAACCTGACCTACTTGGAGTCAGCGAAAAGACTGAATCCTAGACAGGCTAGGTGGGCTTTGTTCTTCTCCAGATTTGATTTTGTTATCACCTTCCGACCAGGTACTAAAAATGTGAGGGCTGATGCCCTGTCTCGAAGTTTTTGCCCCATACAAGTCGGGGACGTTGAACCGACTCCCATTTTAGCCAAGGGGATTGTTGTCTCGGCTGTGTCTTTGGACCTTCTGGAAGAGATTCGTAGATCTCCAGAACAGGCCCCTGACACTACTCCTGCCCAGAAACTATTCGTCCCTGCCACATACCGCCTCGAAGTCCTTAAGGAATCTCATGATTCCGTCCTCGCAGGGCATCCTGGTATCAATAACACCATCAGACTGGTAACCAGGAGTTTGTGGTGGCCAACCATAGTAAAGGACTGTAAGGAATATGTACTGGCTTGTGAAACCTGTGCTCGCGCTAAGTCTCCCCGCAACCGCCCTGCCGGGTTGCTCCAGTCCTTGCCTACCCCTGAGGGTCCTTGGACTCATATCTCCATGGATTTTATTACTGACCTGCCACTCTCAGAAGGGAAGACTTGTATCTGGGTAGTGGTAGACAGATTCAGCAAGCAGTGTCATTTTGTTCCGCTGTCCGGGTTACCTAATTCCGAGACCCTGAGCAAAGTATTTATTAATCATGTTGTGCGATTGCATGGTGTTCCTGTGAATATTGTTTCTGACAGGGGCACCCAGTTCGTTTCTAAGTTTTGGAGGGCATTCTGTAAACGGATTGGAATTGACTATTCCTTTTCTTCTGCCTATCACCCTGAAACCAATGGTCAAACCGAGCGCGCTAATCAAGCTCTCGAACAGTATCTACGTTGTTATGTCTCTGAGCATCAATCTGATTGGGTGGAACATCTGCCACTAGCAGAATTCGCCATGAATAACCAGTACCAGGAGTCCATCAAGACCACCCCTTTCTACTGTAATCATGGGCTGCACCCGCGCTTTTGTTCATTTTCTTCTAGGCTTTCTGACGTTCCTGGGGTAGAAAGGTCCGTAGATCAGTTAAAGGCTATCTGGTCTGAAGTGAACAAAAATTTAAAGGGGGCTCAGACTAGGCAGGCGTCTTCTGCTAATAAACGGCGTTCCAAGGGTCCGGACCTGGGAGTTGGGGACAAAGTTTGGTTGTCCACAAAAAATATCAAGCTCAAAGTGCCGTCTGCCAAACTAGGTCCCAGGTTTATTGGTCCGTATGAAATTATTGACGTGATTAACCCTGTAGCCTTTCGTCTGAAGCTCCCTCAATCATTCAAACTGCCCAATGTATTCCATAAATCCCTTCTCAAATTGTACCGATCTCCGATTCGTCCTGTCCGGTCCCCTCCTCCTCCGGTCTTGGTCGGGGGTGCCGTGGAATACGAAGTTCAGCGGATCCTTGATTCCCGCTTGGTGAGAGGATCCGTGCAGTATCTGGTACATTGGAAGGGCTATGGTCCGGAGGAGAGGTCCTGGGTGCCTGCCGGTAATATCCATGCCAAGGGTTTGATCAGGAGGTTTCATCTTCTTCATCCCAATAAACCGGGTTTTGTGGGTCCGGAGGCCCCTCGTAGAGGGGGGGGTACTGTCACATCGCCATTGGACTCGGTGGCCGGTGTTCCTGCCTCGGCCGCTGGGAGGAGCCGGATTCCTTCGTCTGGTGGTGCTGGTGATAGGAAGGCCTTGTCCTCATATGGACCTGCTCCAGCGACGTCTGCCTCTGTCGCTGAGCGCCGCTGTGTTTCCTCTCTGGGTGGTGTTGGTCGCAGAAGAGCGGGCCCTGCAGAGGTGTCCGTTAGGCGCAGCCTGCGTTCTTCTGTCAGAGGTGGGATGGGTGGAGCCAGTCGTGCATCTCCATCTGGCCTGGCTCTAGGGGCAGTCCGGATGGGTCATCAGGCTGTGAGCTCCAGCCTATGGGAGGTAACCGCGCCCTTCAAGTACATTGGAGCCTGTCTTGCAGGCCGCCAGATATAGTTTTGGTTCCCCAAGTGACATAGTGTGTGTGTTTGGTTTTGACTCTGACCTTTGCCTGGATTTTTGACTCTGTACCGCCTGACTATTTTGTACCTTTGCTGCCCTCTCGGTTTTGACTCTGACCTTTGCCTGGATTTTCGACTCTGTACCGCCTGACGATTTTGTACCTTCGCTGCCCTCTCGGTTTTGACTCGGACTCCTGACTACGTTCTTCGCTTCCTGATTTTTCCCTTCCTAGACGACCTCCCTGCTCTGCTGCTCCCATAGGTAGCTACCTCCTGGGCTCCGCTATAATTCCAGATTCCTGTATAGGGGTTAAGGGTCTCGGGGTTTCTCGGGGTGCTGCCTTACCAGCAGCTCAGCCTTACAGCGGATGGTCGTCACAAAAATACGTCGGCACCTTGGCATTGGCTCCCGATGCAAACAGGTCAATTGAAGGGACTCCCCACCTGTCCGTGAGAGAGCGAAACACGTCCGGATGGAGGCTCCATTCGCCAGGGTGGACCTCCGTGCGGCTCAAGAAATCTGCCTGTACATTGTCCGCTCCCCTCAGATGAACGGCTGACAAGGAGAGAAGATGGCGTTCCGCCCAGGAAAATATTCGTCTTGCGAGCACCTGCAAGTGGATGCCCCGAGTACCACCTTGGTGGCGCAAGAAGGCAACCGTAGTCACATTGTCCGATAGAACCTTCACGTGACGCCCACGTAGGATGTGAACTGCAGCATGAAGCGTCTTCTCCACCGCTAGAAGTTCCCAGAAGTTTGACGATTGACGACTGATCGAGAGACTCCAAACCCCCTGGAACGGTACGCGATCCACCATCGCTCCCCAACCGGATCCGCTGGCATCTGTAGTCACGGTGGTCACTGGAGCCTGCAGCCAGGCCACCCCCGTCCGGAGGTTCCCGGGATTCATCCACCAGGAAAGGGAGGCCACCACCCGCCCTGGGGTCTGGACCCGAGTGTTCAGGGAATCCTGGTGCCTGTCCCAGGAGCACAGAATGTGTTCCTGAAGCAAACGGGAATGAGCCTGAGCCCAAGCCACTGATGGAATGCAGGCCGTCATGGACCCCAACAGGGACATCGCCTCCCGCAAGGTGGGACACACCCGAGCCCGGAAGCGGGTCAGTTTGTCGTGGAGCAGAAGCCGGTGTGCGACAGGAAGGAACGAGGTCTGTTCGGAGGAGTCCAGCAAGACCCCCAAAAATTGACGGCGGGTCGCCGGAACCAGTTCCGACTTCCAAAGATTTGGCACCCACCCTAGACCCCGAAGAATCTCCAAAGTCCTGGAGACCTGGGAGCGCAGGACCTCCACCGAAGGCGCTACAACCAGCATGTCGTCTAGATAGGGAACCACGCATAAGCCCTGGGACTGGATGAATGCCATCACCTCCCCCATGAGTTTGGTGAAAACCCTGGGGGCTGATGAAATCCCGAACGGCAGTACATTGAATTGATAATGGACCGTCCCGCCTGCCCCGGAGATCGCGAAGCGCAAAAAGCGTTTGTGAGACGGGTGAATGGGGACGTGATAGTACGCGTCCTGGAGGTCGATGGTGGCCATCATGTAATCCTGACCGATCAGGGGAATTGCCGAGCGGACGGATTCCATCTTGAATCGCCTGTAAAGAACATGACGATTGAGAAGTTGCAGATTGACGATGATACGGGGCGCCCCGGAGGGCTTTCGTACCACAAACAACCAGGAGTAGTGCCCCTGACCCACTTCTCCCGGAGGGACCGGAGACACTACGCCGGAACCTAATAGGTCTTGCAGACCCGACAAAAACAGTGTGCGAGAGTCCCCTAGAGGAAGGGGAGTGATCCGCAGACAAGGAGGGGGCTGACTTATGAATTCCAACCGTAGACCCTCCCGAATGGTCGAGAGGATCCAAGGGCATGAGGAGATTGCTTCCCACTGAGGGAGAAACCTCAAGAGCCGCCCCGCAATGGGCCCGGCGTCACTGCTTAGAGCCCGGCTGGCCCCCCGCCCCCTGACTTCGGTGCTGGGGGAGCAAGATATTACGGTTCTTGTCACCTTTCTGGTAGGCCCAGCGACCGGACTTACCCTTCCCCCTATACTGGGAGGGCTGGCTACGCTCGGCCCGAAAGGACTGCTTCCGAAAGGGCTTCTGTTCCGGGAGACACTTTTTTCGGTCTGACACCTTTTCCAAGATGTTATCCAGTGCCGGACCAAAGACATAAGACCCCTGAAAAGGGATGCCACACAGCTTAAGTTTCGACGTGACATCCCCATTCCACATCTTAAGCCACACCGCTCTGCGAGCTGTGTTGGACAACACTGCGCTCCTGGCGCCAATGCGGACTGACTCTGCCGAGGCATCAGCCAGGAAGCCTGTCGCACGTCTTAGAAGTGGAACGGAATCCAAAAGCTCCTCCCTGGAAGTACCCTGCAGGATGTGATCTTCTAGCTGGGAGATCCACTTAAAGAGAGATCTGGCCACACATGTCGATGAGATGTTCACCTTCAAAGACATAGCGGCCGCCTCCCAGGATTTTTTGAGAATGCTCTCCATCTTACGATCGAGGGGGTCCTTCAACTGGGAGGAATCTTCAAATGGTAAGGTGGTCTTTTTCGCCACCCTGGCTACCTGGATGTCCACCTTCGGAACATCCCCGACAAAGTCAGCACCCTCCAAGGGAAACCGCCGTTTCAACTCGGAAGGGGTGATCAGCCTATTTTCTGGCAACTCCCATTCCCGGAGGATGAGTTCCCGGATGACCTCATGGACAGGGAAGCCCGATTGCCGCTTAGCCCTCAAGCCACAGAGCATGGCGTCCTGCACTGAACAAGGGGGTTCCACCTCTTCAACTCCCATGGTGCTACGGACAGCGTCCAGCAATTCCCCATGGACTCAGAGGAAAAATAGTAGTGTCCAGAATCTCGTGCCTGTGCAGAGGCAACAGAGGCAACATCCTCGCCGTCCTCAGACGCAGAGCTCTGGACAGCCTCCATGAAAGCCATTGAATCACAGTCCTGGAGCTTCCTCTTTTTTGGAGGGGAAGGCCCGAATGCTGCAGCAAAAACCGGCAAGGCTGAGATAGAAGCCTGTACCTCCTGTCTAACCGCTTGAACTTCGTGTCTAACCATGGACCGGAGTTCCTCAAGCAGGGACGGGGATTCTTCCCTGACCACACCGTCAGTACATGGCTGACATAACTTCTTTTTGCAGGAAGAAGGAAGTTTCATGCCGCAGATGCCACATTTTCTGGATGGGGTTTTGCTGCTTTTAACAGGGGGGCCCTTGTCTCCCTAAAGAAAAAGGGGAGAGAAGGGACCCAGAGTGAGTGAAGGGATCTAAGCCCCTGACCGCAGTGACCACCCCCAATACACTTACAGGAGCTGGGGGAACGCTGGGCTCTGCAGAGGCAGAGGAGGAAGATCTACCACCCTCCATCTTCAGGGATCTCCTTACCTGGGTGTAGTCTTCCGGCGGGTACTTATCTCTAAGCACCATGCCCCCAACGAGGAACAGCTGTTCCCTCCCTCCTCCCGGTCACTGGCCGCAGGCAGACACGTGCGATAGGCCTGCCGGGCCCCTGGAGCCGCGCCCAAGCTTCCGCCGCGCGCACAGGAGCCGCCGGCCGAAAACCGGAAGTGACGTCACCCGAAACCGGAAGTGACGTCGCAGCACTCTCGACGCGCGCTCCCGGGACCGCACCTGGAGGAGGGAGACGCCGGAGAGCTGAGACAGGCCTCCGGCGTTCCTAAACCGCCTGCTTTGCCCCGGAGGACGCAGGAAGGCCGCCAGGTCCCAAATGGGAGCCCTGAGAAGGAGGAGGAGGACGCCCCCGACGACCATCTCTGGCCCGGCCGTAAGTCTAACCAATGCTGCCCTTGCCGGCCTGACAGCACTGGAACCTCTCCATGCCCCAAGGGGGACAGGAAGACACTGGAGTGCGGAGGAAGGGGAGGGGCTTTTAACCTCTCTGTGTTCCTGTCCCCCAATAGGGCGTGGACGACATCCTCCAATGCTGTCGTGGAAGGCGATGGGAGAAAATGTCTTTTTTAGATGGTTTAAGTGTTCATCCCTGTCCGCTGGGTTGAAGCAAATATGGTTATATGTGAGGGCCTGGCTGTAGACAATGGATGTTTTGATGTGTTTCGGGTGGAAACTGTCCCATCTGAGGTATGTGGGATGGTCAATCGGTTTCCGATATACCGATGTCTGGAACGAACCATTTAAAATTTTCTTGGTGGTATCCCGAAAGTTGATTTCTGTTTTTGAGTGGTCCAGTGTCAGGTTTATGGTGGGATGAAATTTGTTGAAATTGTCATGGAATTTTAGAAGTTCATGTTCAGTCTAAGTCCAGATTATTAAGATGTCATCAATGAAACAGAAGTACGCCAAGGGTTTGATGGGGCAGGAGGCTAAAAAGTCATTTTCCAGTTTAGCCATGAAGAGGTTGGCATACTGGGGGGCCATTTTGCTTCCCATAGCGGTTCCGGTGTGTTGTAAATACAGTTCTTCACTAAAATAGAAAATGTTGTGTGTGAGGATAAATCTGGTGAGCCTTAGTACTGATTCAGAAGGGATCCCATTGGCTTCAAGAAACAATTGGCAGGCAGTAAGTCCATCTTTGTGTGGGATGTTAGAATATAAGGATTCCAAATCCAGGGTGGCTAAGATGGTACTCTCGGGGATGGGACCTATTATAGAGAGCTTATTTAAAAGGTCCGTTGTGTCCTGTATGTGTCCTGTATATAGCTGTCTGTCTTCCTTACCAGCAGTTTAAGGACATTTTCCACCCACCAGAGATTCTTTCAGTGAGTGTTCCCACCCCTGAGATGATCGGTCTCCCTGGGCTACCTGGTTTATGAATCTTGGGAAGCATATAGAAAACTCCCATCCTTGGATCCTCAGGCATTAAGTCCAGAAGGTTTGTGGAATCTGTATCCAAACATTTGATGAATCTTCGCAACTGCCTCAGAGGCTGTGAGGTGCCACTTTTTTCTCCTTTGTATCTTAGGGCCCATTCACATCAGCGTTTTTTTCAAATCGCGGTAGATGCGGTGAAAAAACCGCATCTGCCGCGATTACCGCATACCGGCTGCACTTGCGGCACGGTTGCGGTAAACGCCATACACGGTATAGGCGGACTTGCGGCAGGTGCGGCAAGTGCGGTTTTGGCACTTGCGGCAGGTGCGGCTGCAAAACAAAACGCGGCTGACAGCATTTTTTTTTCGCGGCTGCACCTGCCGCAAGTGCCAAAACCGCACTTGCCGCACCTGCCGCAAGTCCGCCTATACATTGTATGGCGTTTACCGCAACCGCGCCGCAACCGTGCTGCAAGTGCAGCCGGTATGCGGTAATCGCGGCACATGCGGTTTTTTCACCGCATCTGCCGCGATTTGAAAAAAACGCTGATGTGAAAGGGCCCTTAGTCTTCCTGTGTTCAAAAGAAATACAAGCAGAGTCTTGACAATGGGTACCAGATACAATTTTTCTTTTTTTTTTGCGACTGGTGTGGGTCCTATAATTATGGGAGACATATTTCCGGCATCATGGCCCAGGGTAAATGCAATATATATACATGCACTGCAGTGCGGCCTGCCGAACAAAAGCAGATTTTGACCTAGAGCCTTCTGGGAAATACAGCCTGCTGTGACAAGAGGTCTGGTAATTTTCTTTTGTTTATCCTATTTATTTTTATGTGATCGTATATACTGTACTCTCTTGTCCCCTTTGTAATATCTTTAGTATATTTTTATAAACACTGCCTGATTCTTGGACTAAATATATAAAATATAACAGCTTCACTCACTTCCTCTTTCTCTATGAACCCCATCTCTGAAGCCTCGCATAACCAAACGTTACCAGTAATGGGTGTTCAATTGGCCTGCATAAACAATTGATGGTGCCAGCTAGTTTTTTCTTGGTCATTGCGGAACTTGACAGTGACCATACCAAAGTGTGTAAGTTGTGGAGATACATTATTATTATTATGCACATATATAACAGTTACACATAGCAAATAAGATCATTATGCTGGATTTTGTATTAAATCACTAGTCGGACACTTCCCAAGCGTCTAGGGCTGCGTGATATATTAGCAAATGATGCGCACAGAGCCCAGTAGGGTGGCCTTTTGCAGCTGACAGATTGTTATTTTGTCAACTCCAATTGTTTTTAAGTGCTGGCCAGGGTTTTTAGACACATCAACCAGTGTGCCGATTACCACTAAGTTGTCCTAGGCCAAGGGTATAGATGGAGAAAAGAAGGGGTCCCAGGACAGAGCCTTGAGAGACCCCAACAGAGAGGGGATGGGGCAAGAAGGTAGTGTGGGTGTGGGAGACGCTAAATGTGTGGTTGGAAAGGTAGAAGGAGATATAAAGAGGGCAAGGTCAGTGATACCAATGGAAGAGAGGATCTGCAATAAGAGGCAGTGTTTGACTGTGTTGAATGCAGAGGACAGGTCAAGAAGGAGGAGGATTGAGAAGTGTCAGTTAGCTTTGGCGGTAAGTAGGTCGTTAGTAATTTTGGTCAAGGCGGTTCTGGTGGAGTGGTGGGGGTGGAAGCCAGATTGAAGGTTGTCAAAGAGAGAGTTAGATGAGAGGTGGGAGGAAAGCACAGTGTGTACATGTTTTTCAAGAAGTTTGGAGGAGAACGGGAGCAGCAATATAGGGCGGTAGCTGAATGTGGATGTCAGGTCAAGGGATAGCTTCTCTAGGATACGTGTAATTGTTGTGTGTTTGAAAGTAGAAGGAAAGGTACCGGAGGTTAGTGATAGGTTGAGGAGGTAGTTAGGGCTGGGATAAGGGTGGTGATGAGGTTGGGGAGGAAGTGGGAAGGGATAGGGTCTGATGCACAAGTGGTGAGGTGCGATTTAGAGAGGAGGTGTGCAAGTTCTCCTTCAGTAATAAAGGGGAGGAGGGTTAGGGGGGTAGGGAGTGGTCTAGTATATATAGAAGTGGTGATGGTTGGGTAGCAAAGACTAGTCTGATCTGATCGATTTTGCTGGTCAAGTGTGTTGCGAAGTCTTCTGCAGAGATACAAGAAGTAGGAGGGGCAGTGGGGGGAGAAGGGGGGAGTTAAATGTGTTGAATAACTGCCTGGGGTTGTGAGACAAAGCGGATATGAGGGTAATGAAGTAAGCCTGTTTAGTGGTGGTGAGTGCTGACTTGAATTTGGGAAGTGCTTGTTTGAATGCTTTGTAGTCTTCTTGTTAATGTGTTTTCTTCCAGCGCCGCTCAGCAACCCTAGACTCTCGCCGCAGATTTTTAGTGGGGTCTGTGTGCCAGGGTTGTCTCTTGATTTGTTATGCTCTGCCGTAAATGAGAGGGACAACTGCATCAAACGCTGCTGTGAGTGTAGAATTGCAGAAAGTGGGGGCGTTATCTGCGTCGTGGACTGAGTAACAGGTTAGCAGAGGAGCTCAGGTGGGGAGGTAAGAGCGATGGTGAGATAAATATTTATAATGGGAGTGATGTGGTTTGGGGGTAGTGGAAAACCGTAAGGATAAGTGAAGCAGTTACCATTAGGGCATAGTAAGCTTGGTGAAAGTGTTTGTGGGAAAGTAAAGTAGTCAAGCAGTAGTAGACAGTCAAGCAGACGAGCAGCGGTGTATCTAGGTTCCATGGCGCCCGGGGCAAAGATCCATTTCGGTGCCCCCCCCTTCCCCCGAGTAGGTGAGGAGCCGGGGGGGGGGGGAAAGGGGTGCTGTCAGCTGTGGCCACTGGTGGGAGGTGGACAGAAGAGTGCAGCCTTTGGTGGAGGGGAGAGGGGGAGGACAGGAGAGTGAGGCTTTTGGCAAAAGGGAGGAGAGGTTAGTGGGATACAGACATAATGGAGGAATCTCCAGTACTCACTTCAGGTCTGACATCTTGTGATCCTGGAGCTTCCCCTCCCCCTCCTGCTGGTGCCGACTGCAGACCTTCACAGAAAGCAGAGCAGGGGAGAGGACACCATTTCTTTACTTTGTCCTCTTGGTCCTACTCTCCTGATCACAGACCTCTCCTTGCTGGATTTACACCCTGAGACTCTACAGCAGGTCTGTGCTGGAGGATGGGGCGCTGCTGTAGAGTCGAGGTGCAGTGAGAGCAGAGTGGGAGGGGTGATTGTGCTGAGTCTCCCATCCCCCATCCTATGCACAGACTCCCGGGGCTGGAGAGAGGACACGACACCCATCATTCTGTGCATGGCTCACTGCAGCCTGACCTGACCCTGCTCACTCCCCGACCTCTGCATGATAAGATGCATCTGCTACCGCTTCTCTTCCTATGATGAACAAGGAGCAGCGCAGCTTGATGTGAGCACACAGCGTCATGTGCTCCAGTCTGAGCAGAGAGACTGGGGTCCACAGGGGAGCCTCCAGTACCTTGGAGGGTGCTGCGGCTGCGTTCTATGTGCACTGAGGACAGTGCACACTTGCTAGATAACAGCGGGGACAGGTGCAGGGGGCAAGCCCACAGGGGTTTAGCTGGTACCCCGGCAGGCCAGACCGACACTGACTATGGGGCTCCGTTGACTAGCAGCAAGCAGCACATAGCTAGTCAGCGGAGCCCCATAGTAACCCGATGTTTACCTTAGCAGCGGCCCGCCGGTTTGCTTGCCGGTTTCAGCCCCGCCGCACCTATTGCAAGCCATGGTTGAGGAGGGATGGGGGGTGCCGCCGGCGCCCTCCACTGACTTGCGCCCGGAGCAAAAGGTCCGGCTGCACCCCTCTAGATACGCCCCTGCAGACGAGTATAGCTGGTACTTTCCGGTTTATTTCTGGGATATTTCTAAACACTTAAGAGACACCTGAGGAGACACAGGAGGAGACCCACGGTCAAAGGAGACCTCCAAGTATCATTTATATACAGCGTTAAGAGTCATGCAAATGAGTTCCGCTGACCAGAGTGGAGGGACAGGAGGGGAGTAAGTTAAACAGAGCAGGCAGAGTTAGTTAACTAACAGGAAAGAGAACACAACTTAACTAAAGGGATCCTGTCACCTCCAAAATGCCTCCTAAGCTACCAAAACATGTCCCTGCAGCATATTATCACTAATCTCTGTCACGCCAGCACAGGCGAAATGGACCGGGGGACCCACTGGACCACAGAATCTGTGGATGCCCATACCAGAAACACTCGGGAGACTGAAAGCAGGTTAAGGGGTTTTATTACAGACAAAAACAAATGCAAAAGATACGGCACCCCTGAAGAGGGCCACAGGGTCAGAGCCAGCAGAAACCTCCCACGGAGCCCTGCGACAGTGACCCCTATACAGGGATCTGACGCAGACCTGCAGTGAGAGGACCGATGACCCCGGAGCCTGTTAACCGACTCCAAGAGCTCACAGTATACAAGGAAGGAAGGCAAGAGTGGAGAGGGGATCCTCCGGAGAGCTGCTGGAGAAGTCTTGGGACCGGAGTGGAGATCACGAGAGGCTGGACAGGATCCCTCTGCAAGAATACAAAACACAGGTGTAAATGTCAGTGCATAGGTAGAATACTGCAGCACAGCCAGACCTGGACAGGCACTCAAGGAGCACAGAAGATTGTCCAGGCACTGACTGAATGCACAACCTGAGATTAAGTAGCCACCCCTCAGCAGCGATTGGCTGAGAGGGATGACAGGAAATTGGGCGCATTGGCCCTTTAAGAATGTGCACGAGCGCGGGCGCGCACCCTATGCGACCTGCCAGGAAGCCAGGAGGACAGGGGAGAGCTGGAAGCAGCCGCAGCAGAAGAGGGGACCGGAGGCGTGCGGACAGAAGCAGCATAGCGTAGGCACACAGAGCGGGACCCCCGGAGCGGCCGGTGAGTGAGGGATGCAGAGGCAGGCACCGAGGGAGCAGCTGCAGGCGCGGACCCGGAGGGAACAGTGACAATCTCACACTCCTTTTGTCTCTTAAAAGCATCCTGTGAAAGTGCATAAAAACGTTTTAATACTTACTCATTAGTGATTATAATTAGCAGGGGCTATATTCTTTAGCCCTTAGGGTGTGTTGTTTTGCAGCCTGAATGATCATGCCCTCTCTGTGCAGCTTCTGCTGTGATGTGGAGCTGAAGGCAGGACTAATGATTTGCATTCTGTGAGTGACAGAGAGGGGGAGGGCAAAGCCTGCACAAGCAGAGCAACACAGACAGAGACAGGCTGGATCCTCAAGGCTGCAAAACAACACGCCCTAAGGGGCTAAAGAATATAGTCCCTGCTAATTGTAATCCCTAATGAGTAAGTATTAAAACATTTTTATGCACTTTCACAGGATGCTTTTAGGAGACAAAATGAGTGTGAGATTAGTGATAATATGCTGCGCTGCAGGGACATGTTTTGGTAGCTTAGGAGGCGTTTTGGAGGTGACAGGATCCCTTTAACTAATTACACAGCAGGGAAAGACCAGCCAATACCATAAAGAGCAGAAGGAAAAAAAACAATTTGGTACAGATCAAATATGTTGTGTAAATACAAAATATATTTTTCTGTCATTTATCAGAAATGTATTAAAATGTACAGGCACCCACATACATAAGTCACAGTTCCCTTTCAGGAAGGGCCATCTCCTTATATCTTCCAAAAGGTCCTTTGAATGACATTTCATTATTGAGACTGAAAATTCTGCATTGTCCAACGTTCTATGAACATTTTCAAAAAAGACTCTGCGGTTCTTCTAATTGTCTCAGCCTGTTCTCTGTCTTGACCTGATTTCTGGTAACTTCATTGGTACTGCAACTCGATGTCTTTAGTTCTACGCACAAGGTGTTGCCAACAGGGACCCAGATTTACACATGCAGCTTTGAGTGGGGGTTTCCACCAAATCCTCTCTATGTAAGTATAGCTGTTGTTTTGTAGGTTTTCATTTCAATTTCGCTTCATGTCCTTGGTTTGTAAGAGGAATTGGTATTCATGTGTGTGTCACACAATAAACTCGTACAGTGTAAGGGCCCTTTCACATCAGCGTTTATTTGAAATCGCGGCAGATGCAGTGAAAAAACCACATCTGCCGCGATTGCCGCATAACCGCTGCACTTGCGACGCGGTTGCGGTAATCCCCATAGAAAGTATAGGGGGACTTGTGGCAGGTGCGGCAAGTGCGGTTTTGCACTTGCGGCAGGTGCGGCCGCGAAAAAAAACCGCGGCTGACCGCGTTTTTTTTCGCTGCCGCACCTGCCGCAAGTGCAAAACCGGACTTGCCGCACCTGCCGCAAGTTCCCCTATACTTTCTATGGGGATTACCGCAACCGCGCCGCAAGTGCAGCGGTTATGCGGCAATCGCGGCAGATGTGGTTTTTTCACCACATCTGCCGCGATTTCAAATAAACGCTGATGTGAAAGGGCCCTTACATAGATGTCACTCAGGATTCAGTCCTCGGGCCTCTTCTCTTCTTTCTCTACACGGCCCTGATTGGACACACCATCAGCAGATTTGGCTTCCAGTACCATCTCTATACTGATGACACACAATTATACACTTCAGCACCTGACCTTACCCCTGCAGTTTTAAAGAACACCAATGACTGTCTGGCTGCAGTTTCCAACATCATGTCGGCTCTCTACCTGAAACTCAACCTTTCCAAAACTGAACTTCTTTTGCTCCCGCCCTCCACTAACCTCCCTTAATCTGACATCTCTCTCTCAGTGTGCGACACCACGATAACGCCTAGACAGCAGACTCGCTGTCTGGGTGTTATGTTTAACACTTATGTCTCCTTCACCTCCCATAGACAATCTCTCGTCCGCTCTTGTCGCTTACACCTGAAGAACATTTCTAGAGTCCTCCCCTTTCTCACTATGAAAACAACATAAACCCTCACCGTGGTGCTAATCCACTCCCGCCTTGACTACTGCAATTCTCTATTAATTGGCCTCCCCCTCTCTAAACTTTCCCCTCTTCAGTCCATCCTTAATGCAGCAGCCTGGATCACCTATCTGGCCAACCGTTACTCAGATGCCTCTGCTCTGTGCCAGTCGTTGCACTAGCTGCCTGTACACTACAGGATCAAATTCACATTGTTTGTTCTCACCCACAAAGCTTTTCACAGTGCAACACCTCCCGATGTCTCCTCCCACATCTCTCTCTATCACTCCACCCATTCTCTACATTCTACAAACAACCTTCGACTAACATCTGCACTAATCCAATCCTCCCACTCCCGACTCCAAGACTTCTCCTGAGCTGCACCAATTCTCTGGAATGCTCTACCCCAAGAAATCAGGACTATCCACAACTTGCATGGTTTCAGGCGCTCCCTAAAAACACATCTTTTTAAGGTGGCCTATCATGCTCCCTAATAAAATTCCTTTGCACTGTACATAGCACATTCATTATCTCTCTGAACATAACTCTTTTTCAAATTCCACCAAACCCAAAGGCTCTACACAGATTGTCTGATGACCATTCATGCAACTTTATTTCTATTCCCCATTTCCTCAAGATGCCTGGACCATCAGTGTAATAAGCCCCTGTACTTTGTGTAACCCCTATCCCGTTGTAGATTGTAAGCTCTTTTGAGCAGGGTCACCTTTATATTTTGTTTTATTTATTGTATTTTTTAAATTGATGCTATGCTTATTGTATTGTATCCAATTATTGTGCTGTATTCTTTGTCTACTGTAATTACTATCTATTATATAATTGCCGTAGCTGACTTCCGTCAGACCGGCGCTACTTCCCGTGGCTTTGTTCGCGTAGCTCGGAACTTTCTCCAGGACTTTCTTCGGGGCCGCGTAGCGGCCACGCGACTCGCGAAGCAATGCCCGCAAAGCGGGCAATGCGAGTCGCTGCAGACTCGCGAAGCAATGCCCGCAAAGTGGGCATTGCGAGTTGCCGACTCGCGAAGCAATGCCCGCAAAGCGAACAAAGCCACAGCATGGGGCTGTAGTGTACACCGCTATGGTATACTACAGCCCCATGCCGCTGGCGCTATCCCTTAAACCCCGACGCCCCTAAGCCCCGCCGCATACTAAACCCCCGCCGCCTAAGCCCCTACCCCCTAAGCCCGCCTCCTAAGCCCCTACTCCCTAAGCCCCGCCGCTGCCGCTATCCCCTAAACCCCGCCGCCCCTAAGCCCCTACCCCCTAAGCCCCGCCGCATACTAAACCCCCGCCCCCGCTGCCGCTATCCCTAAACCCCGCCGCCCCTAAGCCCTTACCCCCGCCGCCCCTACCCCGCCGCCCCTAAACCTCTACCCCCTAAGCCCGCTGCCGCCCCTAAGCCCCTACCCCCTAAGCCCCGCCGCATACTAAACCGCCGCCCCCGCTGCCGCTATCCCCTAAACCCCGCCGCCCCTACCCCCTAAGCCCCTACCCCGCCGCCCCTAAGCCCCTACCCCCTAAGCCCGCCTCCTAACCCCGCCGCATTCTAAACCCCCGCCGCCGCTCACGCTATCCCCTAAACACCGCCGCCCCTAAGCCCCTACCCCGCCGCCCCTAAGCCCCTACTCCCTAAGCCCGTGCCGCCCCTAAGCTCCTACCCCGCCGACCCTAAGCCCCCACCCCCTAAGCCCATCGCATACTAAACCCCGCCGCCGCTGCCGCTATCCCCTAAACCCCGCCGCCCCTAAGCCCCTACACCGCCGACCCTAAGCCCCTACCCCCTAAGCCCGCTGGCGCCCCTAAGCCCCTACCCCGCCGCCCCTACCTCCTAAGCCCGCTGCCGCCCCTAAGCCCCTACCCCGCCGTCCCTAAGCCCCTACCCCCTAAGCCCCCGCCGATACCCCCTAAGCCCTATCCTCTAAGCCCCGCAGCCCCTAAGCCCCTACCCCCCGCTGATACCCCTAAGCCCCGCCGCCTCCTAAGCCCCCGGCGCTACCCCCCGCCGACTAAGCCTCGCAGCCCCTACCCCCCGCCGATACCCCCTAAGCCCCGCCGCCTCCTAAGCCCCCGGCGCTACCCCCTGCCGACTAAGCCCCGCAGCCTCTAAGCCCCTACCCCCTAAGCCCCTACCCCGCCGTCCCTAAGCCCCTCGGCTATTTTTGGCCCAAAAAAAATATTTTTTTTTTTTATTTTTATTTCTTTTTATCTATTTTTCTATTTATGTCTCTTTATTTTTAGCTATTTTTCTATATATATATATATATATATTATGATATAGATAGATAGATAGATTAGAAAAAAGATAGATAAATAGATAATTTTTTGTTTTATGTATCTTTCTTTTTTTTTTTTTTTTCCGGAAATAGCCGAGCCCCGTGGCCGAAAATAGAACCAGAAGGCCGGCAATATATTTGGCGAGACACCGCTAATGTTTGTCTATGGGAAGTGAGGCGCGATTCTGATTGGTCGCTGTGTGCTTCCGCTGTCCAATCACAATCGCGCCTCACTTGCCATAGAGATAGAATGGACGATTTTTCTCCATTCTATGCCTATGGGAAGTGCGCCGCAATTCTGATTGGTCAGCGGAAGCACAGAGCGACCAATCAGAACAGCGCCTCACTTCCCATAGACATACATAGCGGTGTGTCCACGATTTTATGGCCGCAAAACAGAACCAGGGACCCGGCCATACATTTGCCGACACGCCGCTAATGTATGTCTATGGGAACTGAGGCGCGATTCTGATTGGTCGCTCTGTGCTTCCGCTGAGCAATCAGAATCGCGCCTCACTTCCCATAGACAAACATTAGTGGTGTCTCGCCAAATATATTGCCGGCCTTCTGCTTCTATTTTCGGGCACGAGGCTCGGCTATTTCCGGAAAAAAAAAAAAATATTTTTTGTTTTATGTATCTTTCTTTTTATCTATTTATCTATCTTTTTTCTAATCTATCTATCTATCTATATCATAATATATATATAGAAAAATAGATAAAAATAAAGAGACATAAATAGAAAAATAGATAACAAGAAATAAAAATAAAAAATAAAAATATTTTTTTGGGGCCGAAAATAGCCGAGCCCCCTGGCCGAAAATAGAACCAGAAGGCCGGCAATATATTTGGCGACACACCGCTAATGTTTGTCTATGGGAAGTGAGGCGCGATTCTGATTGGTCAGCGGAAGCACAGAGCGACCAATCAGAATCGCGCCTCAGTTCCCATAGACATACATTAGCGGTGTGTCGGCAAATGTATGGCCGGGTCCCTGGTTCTGTTTTGCGGCCATAAAATCGCGGACACACCGCTATGTATGTCTATGGGAAGTGAGGCGCTGTTCTGATTGGTCGCTCTGTGCTTCCGCTGACCAATCAGAATTGCGGCGCACTTCCCATAGACATACAATGGAGAAAAATCGTCCATTCTATCTCTATGGGAAGTGAGGCGCGATTGTGATTGGACAGCGGAAGCACACAGCGACCAATCAGAATCGCGCCTCACTTCCCATAGACATACATAGCGTTGTGTCCGCGATTTTATGCCCGGCCTTCTGGTTCTATTTTGCGGACATAAAATCGCGGACACACCGCTATGTATGTCTATGGGAAGTGAGCCGCGATTCTGATTGGTCGCTGTGTGCTTCCGCTGTCCAATCACAATCGCACCTCACTTTTAGCGGTAAATTTGAAAGTCAAAAAGCGCCCATTCTATGTGTATGGGAAGTGAGGCGCGATTCTGATTCGTCGCTGTGTGCTTACGGCGACCAATCAGAATAGCGCCTCATTTCTCAATGCATCTCTATGGGAATGCGCCGTCCAATCACAATCGCGGCCGCGATTTTTGAACATCCACAGCGGCCAATCAGAATCATGGCGCCATCTTTCTAAGGTTGCCGCCCACCAATTAGATAAGGCCACTATTTATAGCGGGAAATTTGAATCTTCAACCTCTTTGAATCCTGTTTGCGAGACAAAGAAAAACTACCGCTGGACCATCTGTTGGACTATCGTTCGCCCAAGAAATCCATCCTTCGTGAGGGTCTTTGAGGGAGAACGAGAAGCTACTGCTGGACCATCTGTGGGACTATATTTCAGCCAAGATATCCATCCTTCGTGAGGCCCGTCGGGAAGCAAGCGCCGGATCGACTTCTGCCATTGATCAGCTAAGATATCCTTTTTGAAATCTACCTTTTCACATCAGATGCTACGTTTTATTTTCACCTCTTTTTCTCTTTTATTTTCACTACTTTTACTTTCTTGCGCCATGCAGCGCCAATCGGCGCTGCATGGAGCCTGCGCCACAGGTCGGACACTTCGCCGCTAAAAGCGCCGACGTCTGCGCTACTAGCGTAAACTTCGGCGCTTCTAGCGGCCTCCGCGGTCTATGAGACCGCTGTGCCCCAATACTCATTCAGGCGCCGCCATAGAATGGACAAAAATCGTCCATTCTATCTCTATGGGAAGTGCGCCGCAATTCTAATTGGTCCGCGTTAGCACACAGCGACCAATCAGAATCGCGCCTCACTTCCCATAGACATACATTAGCGGCGTGTCGCCGATTTTATGGCCGCGCCCCTGGTTCTATTTTCGGCCAGGGGACTCGGCTCTGGTCGGTAGTTTGACGGGGCCGGAAAATCGCACTGAGCGCTTCGCGGCGATAGCTAGCGTATCACCAACGACTCTCAATGATTGCGAGTCGTTGGTAAGGCGCGAGCAATGTCCGCGAAGCGCTCATTGCGAGTTTGCGGCCCCGTGGAAAGACGGATCAGAGCCGAGTCTCCTGGCCGAAAATAGAACCAGGGGCGCGGCCATAAAATCGCCGACACACCGCTATGTATGTCTATGGGAATGAGGTGCGATTCTGATTGGCCGCTGTGCATTTTCAAAAATGGCGCCGCGAGTGTGATTGGACGGCGCATTCCCATAGAGATGCATTGAGAAATGAGGCGCGATTGTCATTGGTTGTTGGACATGGCGGTTTGCTTCCGAATGGTCGGCGCTCAGCGGGGAAAGCTGAACTTTCCTTGCCGAGCGCCTGGTTCGATTTTCGGACACGCCGTTCGGGAGGGTGGAAGTCTGTAGCTCCGCCCCGCTCTGTTGTGTTGTGACAGCGGCATCTTCACACAGTAGCGCCGACCAATGGTATTCATGGCGCCATGTTTATGAAGTTGCCGCTCTCCAATCAAATAGCGGCTGGTGTCTGCCGGTTTTTTATGAATGAACATTTCGCGTCCGCCATGTTAGAGCGCGAAATTTGATTTTGTGAACTATGTAAAAGTTAAAAAGCTGTTTTCACAGTACAATCTCACATCAGAGTATATATTCCTAATGCCTATGCTTATATTAACCCCTTCTTTATACTAATTTCATATTAGCTACGTTTCACCATATTGACCTGTTTTTTTCAAACTTTATTAACCCCTTCTATTATATTTGTGCTCCACTTGCTATCTCACTATGTGCTGTACTAAGGCCATTTCTACATTAACCTCTTCTATGCCTTTTGCATTTTAGTTTTCCCACACACTGTTTTATATGCTTCAAACTGCTACATTAACCCCTTCCATTCTGTTTGATATTCACTAACTGTGTCACTATGTGCTGTATTCTTTACATTTTAAAATTAACCCCTTCTATTCTATTTGTCCTCCACTTGCTATCTCACTATGTGCTGTACTAAGGGCATTTCTACATTAACCTCTTCTATGCCTTTTGCATATTAATTTTCTGTCACACTGTTTTATAGGGTTCAAACTGCTACATTAACCTCTTCCATTCTGTTTGCTATTCAGTAAAACCTTCCTAGCGGTATTCCCGAGCCTGACTCGGGGTTAACATTCACTGCCAGAAGCGGTAACCCCGAGTCAAGCTCGGGCTTACCCGCGGTCGCGCTAGATGCGGTGAAAAAAACGCATCTGCCGTACTTGCCGCATAGCCGCCGCACTCGCGGCGCGGTTGCGTTAATCGCTATAGTAAGTATAGGGGGACTTGCGGCAGGTGCGGCAAGTGCGGTTTTGCACTTGCAGCAGGTGCGGCCGCGCAAAAAAAACCGCACTTGCCGCACCTGCCGCAAGTCCCCCTATACTTACTATAGCGATTACCGCAACCGCGCCGCGAGTGCGGCGGCTATGCGGCAAGTGCGGCAGATGCGGTTTTTTCACCACATCTGCCGCGACCGCGGGTAAATGGTACCGCTTTTAGCACAAAATTCCTGCAAGAATCATACTGCCAGGGAGGTTGACTGTGTCCCTATATGCTGTACTCATTACATTTGACAATTAACCTCTTCTATACCTTTTCTTTCTTATTTTCTCTTCTACACTGTTTTATAGGAGTGCAAGTAGTACATTAACCCCTTCTATTGTCTTGGCTATTCACTGCCTATGTAACTACCGTATATACTCGTGTATAAGCCGACCCGTGTATAAGCCGACCCCCCTACTTTTGCCCCCAAAACCTGGGAAAATCTATTGACTCGTGTATAAGCCGAGGGTGGACCCTAGCACAAGTATACAGCCCCCAGCAGTGTGGTATACACCAGTCCCAGAGGTAGATACAGCAGCCCCAGTGGTAGTATACACGCAGCCCCAGTAGTACATACAGCCCCAGTGGTATATACAGCCCCAGTGGTAGTATAGACGCAGCCCTAGTAGTATATACAGCCCCAGTGGTAGTATATACAGCCCCAGTGGTAGTATATACAGCCCCAGTGGTAGTATACAGGGCCCCAGAGGTATATACAGCCCCAGTGGTAGTATATACAGCCCCAGTGGTAGTATACAGGGCCCCAGCAGTATATACAGCCCCAGTGGTTTATACAGCCCCAGTGGTAGTATACAGGGCCTCAGAGGTATATAGCAGCCCCAGTGGTAGTATATAGCAGCCCCAGTGGTAGTATATACAGCCCCAGTGGTAGTATATACAGCCCCAGTGGTAGTATACAGGGCCCCAGCATTATATACAGCCCCAGTGGTTTATACAGCCCCAGTGGTAGTATATACAGCCCCAGTGGTAGTATACAGGGCCCAGAGGTATATAGCAGCCCCAGTGGTTTATACAGCCCCAGTGGTAGTATATACAGCCCCAGTGGTAGTATACAGGGCCCCAGAGGTATATAGCAGCCCCAGTGGTAGTATATACAGCCCCAGTGGTAGTATATACAGCCCCAGTGGTAGTATACAGGGCCCCAGCAGTATATACAGCCCCAGTGGTTTATACAGCCCCAGTGGTAGTATATACAGCCCCAGTGGTAGTATACAGGGCCCCAGAGGTATATAGCAGCCCCAGCGGTAGTATACAGGCAGCCCCAGTAATGCAGGGCCCCCCAGCATCTCTCCGGTCACCTGTAAAGGAAACTATACTTATCACAGTGCTCTGTCCGCGCCCGCTCGCACCCGCTCGCAGCTGCCGACCGCGATCCTCCATCTTGCGTCTTCTTTCTTCCTGTTTCCTGTGCTCGTCGCAGGGAATGACGTCATTGCCCGCGACGAGCACAGAAACAAGAAGAAGACGCAAGATGGAGGATCGCGGTCGGCAGCTGCGAGCGGGTGCGAGCGGGCGCGGACAGAGCACTGTGATAAGTATAGTTTCCTTTACAGGTGACCGGAGAGACGCTGGGGGGGCCCTGCATTACTGGGATGCGGGGGCTGCTGTATACCGATGTATACATCGGTATGTACCGATGTATACATCGGTATACAGCACTGACTCGCGTATAAGCCGAGGGGGGTACTTTTCAGCCCAATTTTTGGGCTGAAAAACTCGGCTTATACGCGAGTATATACGGTATGTGGTCTACTACTGCCATTTTAATACTAACTTCTTTAATACTATGTTTCATTTTATTGATCGTGCCGTATTTTGTACGCGTGCCAGTGCAATATTAACCCCTTACAGACTGTTCTTTATTTTATTTCTACGTGCAGTGTGTCGTTACACTGTTATGAGTACATTAACCCATTATATGCTATTTTGCTTATATTTCATACTAATTAGTATGTAGCACTACTAACTGTCTTATATTTAACACTTTGGATTTAATGCTACCTGTCCCTTTCATATCAGCGCTAATTTTAAATCATGGCAGATGTCGTGAAAATATCGCATCTGCTCTGCTTGCTGCATAGCTGCTGCATAACTGCTGCACTTGCGGTCCGGTTCCGGTAATCGCCATAGTCTGTATATAGGGACTTGCGCCAGATGCCGCAAGTGCACTTTGGCTCTTGCGCCAGGTGCTGCCGCAACATAAATCACGGTCGCCCACCGTTTTTTATCGCCTCACCACCTGCCGCAAGTGCTAAACCCTAATTGCCGCACCTGCCGCAAGTAACTATATACTGACTATGCCGATTAACGCAAGTGCAGCGGTTATGCTGCGGCTATGCACCAAACGCTGCAGATACAGTTTTTTAACCGCATCTGATGCTATTTCTAATTACCACTAATGTGAAAGGGCCTGTCGTCACAGTAGGACATTAACTACTTTTACATACCAAATATATTGCTTGCATGCCATTTTACACTGTATGGCCGACTGGGGCCCCTTTCACACGCGTGTTGTACATGATGATTTACATTATTCCATAACAGGTGGAAATATTTCCATTATTAACGCAAGTTCAACATACCCGTCAACACCGCTGCGGTTGTGTAAGGTCACGCTACATCGCCTGATTAACGTTGATTTTTACATTGACATGCCTCTTTCACCATGTACTCCAGAAGTTGCCTTATTTCTATTTTCACCATGCTTGGGTCACATTGTGCCATTTCACGCTCACTGCTAATGACACTGTTTCCACCAACTCCAGCAAGAAACACAAAAAACAGTACTTTCCCTATAATCCCAAAACCCTACGTTTAAGGTATAAAATAACGCTACCTCTCCCATTTTGCACCACCTTCTGCAACTCCACCCCTGGTGCCAGTTATGCCGAACTTCCTGTCATATCGGTACTTTAACCGCTTTTTTTATAATGTTGGAAATCTGCTTTTACTACGCGCCTCTCAAAGGGCCCTTACATCCATTTGTCTTGCCTTGAAGTCTCTTTTAAAGGACTTTAAACACACTGATTGCCATTCACTACTCCATACAGTAAACATCATAAAATATTTGTTTCGTACTTTAAAGAACTCCATCATTTCATTTTGTAAGGTTATTCAAATACACACTTTCCTTTGATTGTTTTTGCCTATTTAGACATAGTTATTATTGATTGTTTCCTTAACTAACACACTCTAGCTCATTTTGGATTTGATTGACTGACTATTCTTATTAAGATGAGCTCTCCAACAAAAAATATCCCTCTTGCCAAGGAGGCTGCATCTACGCCTAAGAAGAAGCATGCAGAGGAGACTTCGGAACAGACACGTCTTCAGTTAGATCATGATAACGCTGCTAAAGCAAAACCATTGCAGAGGAGACTTCCGAAGAGAGACGTCTTCGGTTAGATCTTCGTAACGCTGCTAAGGCGAAACGTATTGCAGAGGAGACTTCAGAAGAGAGGCGTCTTCGCTTAGATAGTGAGAAGACTGCTAAGGCGAAACGCACTGCTGAGGAGACCTCGGAAGACAGACGTCTTCGCTTAGATCGTGTTAAGGCTGCTCACGCCAAACGCATTGCAGAGGAGACTTCGGAAGAGAGACGTCTTCGGTTAGATCTTCGTAACGCTGCTAAGGCGAAACGTATTGCAGAGGAGACTTCAGAAGAGAGGCGTCTTCGCTTAGATAGTGAGAAGACTGCTAAGGCGAAACGCACTGCTGAGGAGACCTCGGAAGACAGACGTCTTCGCTTAGATCGTGTTAAGGCTGCTCACGCCAAACGCATTGAGAGGAGACTTCGGAAGAGAGACGTCTTCGTTTACAACGTATTAAGGCTGCTAAAGTGAAACGCATTGCCAAACTGTCTTCTCCAATGAGACTTTTCGGTTGGATGCTGAGAAGGCTACTAAGAAGAAACGTATTGCTGAACTGTCTTCTGAAGAAAGAAGTCTACGAAAGTCAACAAGAGCCATGGATGCGCGTGCCAGACGGGAAAAACAACAAATTACTGTCATTGAAGAACCGTCTGAGAAAGATACTACTCCTGCCTCTTCGTGTACTGACATTCTACCAAGTGAACAGCCTTTAACACCTCCCATGACCTCCATGGGAAGCAAAGAAGCAAAGGTTCAAAAGGAGTCTGTGCGTATACGCAAGAAGCGTGCCGAGGAGAGTTCTGAAGAAAGACGACTTCGCTTGGATAAGGAAAAGGCTGCTTTCAAGACACGGGTTTCAAAAGAGTCTTTGGAAGGAAGGACGGAACGATTAGGCAAAAAATCTATGGCTGCGCGTCAAAGACGCCAACAACAAGAGTTCATGCCTACAGGAGATCCGTCTGACCCTCATACTGCTGCCACCTCTTCGTCTGACTGTCATACTGCTGCCACCTCTTCGTCTGATCCTCATACTGCTGCCACCTCTTCGTCTGATCCTCATACTGCTGCCACCTCTTTGTCTGATCCTCATACTGCTGCCACCTCTTTGTCTGATCCTCATACTGCTGCCATCTCTTCTTCTACTGTGTTAACTACATCTGAACAGCGTTTACCACATCGCAAGGCCACATCTAAACGAAAACACTCTGCTGAGGAGACGCCGTACAGCAAACAGTGTAACATTTTGAGGCTTAAAAGGAAAAGACAGATGCGTCAAGATACAGAGTCTCCTACATCTAGAACAGTCCGCTTGACCCATTTGGCTGCATCATGTCGTGACGAACGACAAAGTTTTTCCACTTCAACATTGTAAGAGGCAGAACGGAATATATATTCAACTTCTTCATTTATGGAAAGTTTTGATTCTACGTCCCTTCCACGTCTCATCTATGTAGGATTACACAATAAACTTCTACCTTTCTTATCTTCACCTTTCCCTCATCCAATGGGATTTATTGATCAGGATTTTGCTATTCCAGAACATACCTGTGGTTTCATGAATGTAATATGTGAACATTGTGAGGCTCGACATTTTACTGATGAACGCCCATCAGATAAACACTTTACTCTTTGTTGCCACAAGGGAAAAGTAAAGGTACCATTACCTCAATACCCGGAGGTCTTCCAACGCCTGCTGAAAGGAGAGAGTGAGTACAGTAAAAATTTGATGCAGAATATCAGGAGCATTAATAGTTCTTTTGCCTCCATGGGTGCCCATGTTTCTCCACCACCTGGACACGGCCCTTACTGTTTCCGAATTCATGGGCAAATTTATCATCGCACGGGAGCACTCCATCCTGCTCAAGATCAACCTCCAGCATATGCACAACTCTACATTTTAGATACTGCAAGCGCTGTAGAACAACGGATACAGTCTCCTGAAAATGTGAAATGTAATCCTACTTTAATGAGTATCATTGCTCTTCAATTGGATAATATTAATCCCTTTGTTTCGGCCTACAAAATGTTACGTGACGTTGAATTAGAAGAACAACAGAAGGCAGTAGAACATGGCACCGTCATGCCAAATATTATCATGGCCATTAAACAAGACAGACAGCAAGACCCTAGACGCTATAACAATCCTACTGTCCATGAAGTTGCAGTGGTCTTTGAAAATGCTGATGGAGAGCCACCATTCAATAGAGACATTTTAATTAATTTGAAACCTGATCCAAATAACCCCTTGGCCCCAAAAACACAGCAAGTCAGTATTCTACACAGCAATTTAGATGCATTACTGTATCCCTTATTTTTCCCTCATGGAGAACAAGGTTGGCATGAGGGACTCAAGCATCAAGGCCAAAGTCAACGTAAGGTTACACAGCTCCAGTATTACTGCTATTTGTTGTCTGTACGGAATCGGTTCAATCCTGTCCTGAATGGTGGCAAACTAACACAGCAGTACTTAGTGGATGCGTATGTGAAAATCGAGGCTAATCACTTAAATTTTATCCGTCAACACCAAAAGGATTTAAAAGTGGAGGATTATTGCGTACTCCAGGAACATCTCCTGAAACAATCTGTTGAGAAAGGTATTCCCATTGGCAAGACGGTCATTTTACCATCTTCCTTTGAGGGCAGTCCCAGAAACATGCAGCAACGCTATCAGGATGCCATGGCTATTGTGACTAAATTTGGACGACCGGATCTTTTTGTAACCATGACCTGTAATCCTAAATGGAGGGAGATTACAAACAATTTAGAGCCATGGCAGCGTGTGGAACATAGACCTGATTTAGTCGCCCGTGTCTTCAAAATTAAACTGGAAGCCCTATTAAAAGACATTAACACTGGATTATTTGGCAAAGTTTGTGCAATGGTTCATGTTATTGAATTCCAAAAGCGTGGCCTACCACACGCTCACATTTTGATCATTCTGGATAGCAAATCCAAACTAAGAACTGAGGTTGAAGTGGATAATATAGTTTGGGCTGAAATCCCTGATCCAGAAGATTACCCTGTGCTCCATGAAATTGTGATGCAACACATGATTCATGGACCCTGTGGACAACACAACCCCAATTCTCCATGTATGGATCTTGGAAAGTGTAAGAAAGGTTTTCCTAAAGTTTTTCAAACAAGAACAGTCTTAGCTAAGGATGCATACCCTACTTATCAAAGAAAGGAAGGACCATCCTTTCAACACCATTCAAAGATGATTGATAATTCTTGGGTTGTTCCCTATAACCCTTATCTACTATTAAAATACAAGTGTCATATTAATGTTGAGGTATGTGCTTCCATTCAAAGTGTCAAATACCTCTTCAAATATGTCTACATAGGACATGATAAAGCCAATCTTGAAATTTGCCAAACCAATATTCACCATGATGAAACACATCAATTCATGGATTCAAGATACGTGAGTGCACCGGAGGCAGCTTGGCGAATATTTGCTTACCCAATGCATAGACAATTGCACTCCATTATTCGCCTGGCTGTACATCTCCCACATTCTCAACCACTTTATTTTCATGAGGAAGACTCTGTTGAAAACATCAGTTACACAATGCACAGAAAATCCACTCTTATGGCCTACTTTGAGCTGAATGAGAATGACCCACATGCTCAGGATTACTTCTACCGCCAAATTCCAGAGCACTATGTTTGGAAAGAAGGTGCATGGGAAATTAGAAAGCGAGGAGGTTCTTCAGTGATTGGAAGAATGTATACTGTCAGTATGAAAGATCAAGAACGGTACTATTTGAGGTTGTTGTTACTGCATGTCAAAGGAGCAACAAGTTTTGACAACATTAAGACTGTTAATGAAGTCACATACTCAACTTTTAAAGAGGCAGCATTAGCTCTTGGATTGCTCTTCGATGACACTGTTTGGAAAAATACTTTATTGGATGCCTGTGTTCTCAACATGCCTGCACAGCTTCGTGATATGTTTGCATATATATGTATTTTTGGTCCTCCAGCTCATCCATTGGAGTTGTGGCAAGAATTTAAACAAGACTTTATCCAAGACTACTGCCATGCATATCACTCCAACAGTGAGGAGTGTGAGAATTGTGAAGGATATGCAATGACAGATGTTCAAAATGTTCTAAAATTTCATGGCAAAACTTTTACTGATTTTAATCTACCACGACCAAAAAGAAAGCCACACATCGCTCCACTATACAACAAGGATGATGAGTTAAGAAGAGCTCAGCAAATGAAAGCTACTTTAACCTTTGTCAGGCTGCATAATTTTACAACCTTAACAGGCTGCATAGGTACAATTGTACCTTCATATATACCTTCACTGTGGGAAGACTTTACTTGGTTTCAGAAACTAAAGTTCATTCAGCTACAAATGTTTCTGATATCTATTGGCCAGTGTTGTTACTGGTCACTTTTGTTGCTGTCAATTAAGTTAATTCAAACTGGGAGTGGCTTCTACTTCTCTTCCTGCCTCCCTCCTCTCATTAGCCATTTTGCTGTTCATCTCATTGCTGTGAGCACACACATTTCATCTATCATCTATACACATGACGGGAGAAGTTGAAGAGACACTAGCAGCCAAGCCAGAGATAATAAAATACTACAACAAAACAAAAGGTGGCGTTATGTTATGGATAAAATGTTGGGAGAGTACACTGTGAAACGACGAATATTACGTTGGACTTTGGCATTTTTCTACAATATGATTGACGTCACTGGGTTAGCATCCTACATCATCTACAGAGAACACAATCCAAGCTTCAGGGCAAAGGATCAACGAAGAAAGTTCCTGAAAGATCTCTCAAATCAGCTGTGTATTGCCGCAATTGAAGAACGTTGTACACACCGAATGATGATGAGAAACCATTTTCTTTGAGGTGCAGTAGAAATGGTGCTTGGACGATGCATTCTGGTAGCATCGCAAGCAGCAGCTGACCCTCAAATACCTCATGGTAGTCGTGGACCCTCCCCTGTTGTTGGTAGTTGCTATGTTTGCCGAGACCTGAAGCGAAAACAACATAAGACTAGAAAGTCTTATGTGGTTTGTGTGAAACCCATTTGCGATGAACACTCGGTAGCAAAGCCAACATGCATTACTTGCGAAGAAAATCAATAAAAAAAGTTTCTTACATTTTCTTTTATAATTTAAATGAACTGTTTTTTTACTTGTTTATAATAGTTAAATAGCATTATCATTAAAAAAAAAATTTATGCTTTTTCCCTTTCATTATCTTCATTCAAAATATATGAGGTACATTTGTACCTATGCAGCTTGTTATGGATGCAAAAAGATCTCGACCCCTTATCTCGGAAGCGGGTGGAGATATTTTATTGAAATTTGGCCAATATATTCTGGACCAAAAATGTAGAGATGTCATAAAATTTCAGCCTTCTACGTCTTTTCGAAATAAAGTTATTGCAATTTTAAAACGGAATAGTTACAATTGTACCTATTCAGCCGGATAAGGGTTAAATGACCAACAACTTTTGGCCTATGATGCGATCAATCAAGCTTTACACGATAGAAGTGGACAATCTAAGTGCTTTTTCATTGACAGTCCAGGTGGCAGTGGGAAAACATATCTGTATGATTTATTAATTCATGAACTAAGAGGAGAAGGCGAAATTGTATCACCTGCAGCCAGTACAGGGATTGCAGCTAACTTGCTGCAAGGAGGAAGAACCATCCATTCGCTTTATGGCATACCAATTCCAATTAATGAGACATCCGTTTCCAGAATTAAAAATGATACAGATGCTGCACAACATTTGAAAAGTACCAAACTTTTCATTATTGACGAGTCCACTCTGTTATCTAAATATGCATTGCATGTGATAGATCAACTTTTACGGGATGTCATGACAACAGATATCTCCAAGAAAAATACAACACCTTTTGGAGGGAAAGTGATTGTTCTGGGAGGAGACTTTCGACAGTGTCTGCCTATCATCCCTCATGGTACAAGAACTGACATTATAGAGTTGTATTAAATACTCACGACAATGGCAGCTTTTCACTCAATTGCCACTCTTCAACAACATGCGTTCCATTGATCCTGATTATAGCAGTTGGTTACTTCAACTGGGAAATGGTGAATTGTCCAATGATTTCAACCTTGGAGATGATATCATTGAAATCCCACAAGATATGATCTGCACTGGCTCACTCATACTTGCTATATTTGGTGAAAACATTCTCATTGATGTACATAACAATGAAAGCATTCGAATTGCTGCATCACATGCTATTCTTTGCCCTAAAAATGACCATGTGGATATGGTTAACTCTAAGGTCATGGATTGCATTGCTGGTGAATACACTCAATACATTAGTGATGATTCCATTGATCCTGATGAGACTGAAGATCCAGATCAATATCCTGTGGAATTTTTAAATTCTCTCACACCAACGGGAATGCCTTCTCATCGCCTCAAATTAAAAATCGGTACCATTGTCATGCTTTTGCGCAACTTTAACAGCAGAAAAGGTCTTTGCAATGGGACTCGCTTGATTGTCATCGCTTTGTTTGACAATCTGATTCAAGCAAAAGTAATTACTGGGTCTGCAGAAGGAAATGTGGTGTTTATTCCAAGGATTGATTTATCTCCATCAGAGACTGGCTTACATTTCAAGTTAAGACGTCGACAATTTCCCGTGAAGTCTACTTTTGCCATGACCATCAACAAATCCCAAGGCCAAACACTGGAGAAAGTAGGGATTTTTTTGTCACAAACAGTTTTTGGACATGGACAGTTATATGTGGCTTTTTCACGAGTGAAAACACGATGCAATGTTAAGGTGAAAGTGCTGGATACACACATTCAAGTCAAATTGCTGCCCAGTAGTGAAATACTCTTTACTCTAAATAATCTCTCTAATATTTTATTTTAAATTCTTTAGATACATATTAGATTTAGATACATAGTTACTTTCTAATTAAACACAAATATTACAATATAATTAGTTCAGCCATAGATGTATAAGAATAGAAAAAAAAAAAAACCAAAAAATTATTTCTTATAGAAAAAGATATTATAATTAGTTATTAGATATAAAATAGTTATTTAAGAAATATAGTCGTTACTGTTCATTTTCACTAAAAATATAGTGTATAAAAATATTTTACTTAATTATTTAGATACATCTTACATTTAGATACATAGTTATTTTTAAATTAGACACAAATATTACTATATTAATTTGTTTAGCAATAGATGTATATCAATATAAATAAATCAAAATACCTAAAAACTTAGTTTAGTTATAGATAAAGACATTATAATTACTTATTAGATATAAAAGTTATTTCAGATATATAGTCGTTATTTTCACTTTTCACTAAAAATATAGTGTATAAAAATATTTTACTTTCAATTCTTTATATACATATTACATTTAGATACATAGTTACTTTCTAATTAAACACAAATATTACAATAAATTAATTTAGCTATAGATGTATAGGAATACAAATATACAAAAATACCTAAAATATTTGTTTTGTTATAAAGACATTATAATTAGTTTTTAGATATAAAATAGTTATTTAAAATATATAGTAATTACTTTTTTAGCTTAGAAATTTTCTTTTTAATTTTCATTGTATATGTATGTAAACACACATTTTTTTTGTAGATTGTAGATGTGTATCATCTAAATGCTTGCATTTAGTGATAAGAACCTGAAGCTTCAGCAGGATAGCTGCTGCGAGATTTCATTTTCTTTTTACACAGGGTGAGGTTTTTGTGAACAGCTAAGGCTGACTTCAGACTTGCAGATGCATCTGCAGCATTTTAAAGATGCATCTGCAAGCATCTGCATGCAAACGGCAGCTCCTATCTTTATAATGGGACGTACGGTCTCTGCAGATGCTTTCAGACAGCCGTGCGCACCCATTTACTCCTATATGTGATCTCTGCACAGGCGCATGCCTGCATACAAATCACACAATCCCGCCTGCACCTGGGATGCAACATGTCGCGTCCCTGGTGTGGAGGAGAGTCTGTGATCTGTACGAAAGGCATTTGCCTGCGCATAGATCACATATAGAGTGAATGGCTGCGCACGGCTGTCTGCAAGAATCTGCAGACACCGTGTGTTCCATTATAAAGATAGGGACTGCCGTCTGCATGCACATGCTTGCAGATGCATCTGCAAAACGCTGCAGATGCATCTGCAAGTCTGAAGGCAGCCTAAGAGATGGGTGGGATGGCTGTTCACACACATCTCTATCTTGAAGTGTGTTCTGTACATATAATACATATACACATAGGTACATATTTAGACACATAGGTACATATTTAGACACTTAGGGAAAGAATAGACATTTTGATTTACATCTGAATTATTCTGCTATTTGTTGAATTTTTAGTTGGAAAAAAACAATTTTGCCACTTGCTGCCTAATGGTGACCTACAGTACTCTTAATGTAAGTTGCATGAAATGTTTATGGAATTTGTCGTTTACTTGCGGTAGTTGCGGCACATGTGCTTTCGACAGTTTCAATTGCTAAAATCAGTTAGCTCTCATTTTTAGTGGTTGCATTTAGTCAACCTGTTAAAGCTCTGCTTGCCGTATTTACTGCAAGCTAAGTGCAAGTTCCATATTTATTACATGTTACTTGCTGAAAGTTAGCTGTAGGTAGTCCCTTTGGTGCCAAGTTCAGAAATTGTATTTGGTTATTCCATACCTTCTACAAATAGCCAAAAAATATCTGCTTTAAAAGGAGTCTAACTATTAATTATTAGGGAGAGAGTAGAGTAGGTCCCACCAGCTGTAAGGCTACCTTCCCGTGGTTGGTGGGGAAACATGTACTGGCTCAATCATAGATTATTAATATTCATATATAAATTGAATATACGTAATCTGTACAAAACATCAGTGCCAGTATCTGTACGAAAAGCCTTGCTTTAGAATCATGACATGTACTACACTGACATATACCATACAAACATTGGTAGTTGATATATAGATATCATGTCTTATGTGCATTATTGTCAAATTTGAATGAATAATGTATATATGCATGCGACACTCCCGATTCTTTAACATTGGGCCGCCATCTATCATGGAATAATAGGCTTATTACTTAAAACTCTAATTTAATAAACTATACACCGATTCTAGAATCCCGATGCAATCGCATCGGGCTCACAGCTAGTATTGTATATTTTTCGTTTATGAACCACCACTGTATTGTAAAGCACTGCGGAATATGTTGGTGCTATATAAATAGAAAATTATTATTATTATTTATTATTAGTACAGTCTAGCTCAGAGATCCATTTTTTGGATGTCAATGGAAAACTTGAACAAGGTAAATTAAATACTGAATTACCGTATCTATCAAACCAATGGACAGGAATGACATATTGCTCTATATAATAGACATCATCTGAAAAAAATGATAAGAGTCCATTTCTTTTGGACAAATGCAGAGAGCAAAGAGAATTATCAGTGAGGAAGAAACTTTGAAAAAAGACACATTGGGCATGATAAAAAAAAAACCAATTCAGAACATGAGGTTATACCACAAAATTAATGATGACTCAAAAAAAGAAAATACAAGAAAAAAAATAGAATGGATCTTTTGAAAAATCAAATTGAAGAAAAATTTAGATCATATTCTATTTGTGTCAGTTTACAGTGAGGTAAGTAATGCAGTAACCACAGTAATAAAAAACATTGGAAAATGTTGGGCAATTGCATACCTAATGTGAAAGAATTTTGTAATCCACCATTATTTTCTTATAAAAGAGCGAGCAACTTGGGTGATCAATTTGTTCATGCTGACATCGGTTCTATCAAACCACCATGACAGCATCAAAATTAAAGGGTTGTTTCCTATGTTTGTTGTGCATAAATTGCAGACTTGTGATAAAAGGTTCCACATTCAAACATGCAATCACTGATACGGTATATAATATCAATCATCTCCTCACCTGTGATTCGAAATATGTAATCTATGTATTCCAGAGTCCTTGTTCTTTATGGTATGTGAAGCAACATGGGATTTTAAGACAAGAATCAACCATCAACGATATACCATAAGGAAGAGGAGACTAGGTCTTCCTGTGTCAAAAACCCTTTATTGAAAAAGGCATTCTGAGAAATTTGACCCCTTCATGACCTATGACTCACATGTGTGTCATAGGTCACCTAACATCCTCATTGTAAGCTCACATCATCCCCTGCACATCTAAGCTGATCTCATCAGCTGAGATGTGTAGAAGTACCGTTACACGCTTAAATGTTGTAACGATCTCACCAACGATTTCATGGAGTGTGGCCGTTGGGACATTGTTTATAGATTGTTGGTGAGATGTCACACGTCTAGATATCGTGAACGACGCACCAATGATGTGGTGAGCAGATATCGTTCGCACAACCCAGCGAACAATACTTGTTCACTGTTGTGAATAGGCGAAATCGTTAATGACATCATTATCGCGGTGTCACACACAACGATGCAGCAGGATGGCTGAACGAAGATTGTCTGATTTGAGAACATGTCAAATCTGCGATCAGCGATCCAATGATTTATCGTAGTCTTATCTCGGTGTCACACGCAACAACGTTCTAGCGATGTCGTTTGAACAACTCCAAACTCGTGACGTTTCAGCGATATCGTTCACGATATCGTACCGTGTAATGGTACCTTAACTAATATCGGTGATCAGATCCGCAATATGATTGCCGCTGTTAACCCTTTGCATCGCGTTGTCATGCACTGACAGCAAAATCCCCGCCATAATCGGAGGTCCTGTGAAGCGATCACTAGACCTCGATCTGTTACCTGGACAGCCCGGGGTCCTGTAATGACCCCGAAGCTGTCCTGATTCACTTCCTGTGGATATCTGTCAAGGGCCAGCATCCACAGAGAGTGATCACTTTCCCTATGTACTAAAGTGCTGCAGCTCATCAGTACATAGGACAAGCGACTGCAGTGTTTAGTACTGAGGCCCTCTAGAGGCCAGTGTAAAATAAAGAAAAAATAAAAAAAAGTTTTTAAAATATGGAAAAAACACATGTTGAAATCACCCCACTTTTACTCCATTGAAAATAAAACTATTAAAAAAATGAAAAAAAAACCAAAAACACATATTTGGTATCACCACGTTCAGAAATGCCCGATCTATCAAAATATTAAATCAATTAATCAGATTGGTAAACTGTGTAACAGGAAAAAAAAATCCAGATGCCAAAATTATGTTTTATTGGTCGCTTCAACATTGCAATAAAATGCAATACCGGGCGATGAAAATATCGCACCTACCCAAAAGTGGTATCATTAGAAATGTCAGCTCAAGCTGCAAAAAATAGGCCGTCACACAGTCCCAGATCCCAAAAACTGAGGACGCTACGTGTCACAGAAAATGGCATGCAAATCTATTTCTTCAACAACTTCAAATTTGCACTTCATTAAGGAAGTGGAAAAACTCCAGTGTCACCTTTAAGTAGCTCCTCAAAGTCATAATCGCTTTCCAACAAGCTTTTAATGTAACTAAGGGATTTGTGCCAGATCAGAAGCCCAAACTACAGATGCTGCGTTTCACGGTACCTGCCCCTCATCAGTGTAGTGTGTGGGATATTCTGATCTGGCTGTGTGAGTGGGCTAAGGCTGCCTTCAGACTTGCAGATGCATCTGCGTTTTGCAGATGCATCTGCAAGCATCTGCATGCAGACCGCGGCCCCTATGTTTATAATGGAGCGCACGGCGGTCTGCAGATGCTTGCAGACCGCCGTGCGCACCCATTCACTCCTATATGTGATCTGTGCGCAGGCGGATGCCTGCGTACAGATCACACACTCTCGTCCGCACCAGGGACGCGACATCTCGCGTCCATGGTGCGGGCGGGAGTGTGTGATTTGTGCGCAGGCATCCGCGTGCGCACAGATCACTAATGGCGGGCAATGAGAGCGCACGGCGGTCTGCAAGCATCTGCAGACCGCCGTGCGCTCCATTATAAACATAGGGGCCGCGGTCTGCATGCAGATGCTTGCAGATGCATCTGCAAAACGCTGCAGATGCATCTGCAAGTCTGAAGCCAGCCTAAGACAAGGTCTGGGAACTTGCTATCTAGATGCTATCAGTTTGGGGTTCTGATCTGCCACAAATCCCTTAGTTATATTACAAGCTTGTTGGAAAGCGATTATGACTTTGAGGAGCTGCTTAAATGCGGCACTGGAGTTTCTTCACTTCCTTAAAGAAGTGCAAATTTGCATATATCTAAGAGGAGTGAAGTGGCTACAATCTCCTCACCTACTTCACTGTCTCCATAAGGTAGATAGCAAGTTCCCAGACTTCAACAACTTCTGAATTTTCTTTCACCACTTAAATGAAAGTAAAAGTATACATGTTTGGTATCGGGTCATTCCATGTCAAGTGATCCAAAAATGAATATTTTTTTTCCCTGACGTCTTTAGATTTTTTTTAATCTTTTTCCTTTATGAAGTACAACTTTAGTTAATTACAAAAAAAAAGTTTTGAATTTTTTTCGTCATCAGTTAATTTTTTACAGATTTTTAAAGTTTTAAAAAAGTGTGAATTTTGGCCTGGTATGACTTTAAATTTTCTATCATATCTCGGGCTAGAAATAAGAGAGAGAAACAAAATAAACACCGTTCTACTCAGAACTGTCCAGGCTTTCGGGGCGTGGCTTGGCTGCACATGGCTGAGGCTGCTTGAGACAGGAGCTCCCGGACCCCAGGACACTGAAGCGGCTCTTAAACTTCGTTGACCAGACTGAACCCACCAAATACGGACCTTCTGGAAGCCTAAAGGTCCCCTGCACGGATGGGAAAGGTCAAAAACCGCCAAGAAGCCCTACCTAGAAAGGTATCTGACTTTTTTGCCACAAGCAGAGCGGGCCCTGATTTTTCCAATATGGCGCCCCCCTCCCCCCGTGCTGCCCGTGCTTCCCGGCGCGAAGCCCTCACACAAGATATTACCTCCTCACCCTCAGCTGACGCTCCGGTCACCCATGCCAGCATGTGGGCTCTGTTTGCCGAGCTCCGCGCCTCCATCCAAAACGACATGCGCTCTATAGTAACGGAGCTTAGGGGAGAAGTGGCGGACTTAGGTGCCCGGACCGATCGCCTTGAGACTAAGGTGGGGGAGCTTGTTAAGTCGCACAACGCTCTCATAGACGAAAATGAACAGCTCCAAGAAAAGATTCACCATATGCAACTTAAACAATTTGATATGGAGGATCGCAATCGGAGGAACAACGTTCGTCTCCGGGGCTTTGCGGAATCGCAGAAGCGTTCCCGGATTTAGATCGCAGGGATCTGAAAGTTGACAGAATACACCGAGTTCCGAAACCTCCAGGAGTCCGTGCAGATCTCCCACGCGACGTCCTCGCTCGTATACATTTTGCTGAGACTAAAGAGGACTTCCTCCGAGCGTTGCGAGAATCTCCGACTCTTTCAGATCGGTTCTTAAACATTGAAGTGTTTTCAGATCTCTCCCCGGGCACTCTTGCTCTACGCAGGTCATTCAAACCATACACGACGCTTCTCCGGGATAAAGACATCTCTTATATCTGGGGACACCCGACTAAACTGTTTATTAAAAAAGACGGAGCAACTCATGTTTGTTCCCTTCCGTCACAGACAGAGCGTCTGCTAAGTTCCTGGGGACTTCTTCCATCCGACACTTCGACATCGCCTGAGCGATCTTCTGCCCGACGCCCGAACGTCCCGGAGTGTAAGAAAAGAAGAAAAATTGATCCAGAATGGATTGTTACCTGAAATTTGAATTTACCTACTGGTCTGGTCTTGTCTTCATCTTTACGTCCTGGAACCGTCTTCCTGGACGATTTTTTCCTTTATCTCAGGACTACACCTACACACCTGAGATCCTATCTCCCCGTTGAGCACATTTTTGCTGCTCTTGTGTTTTATTATTAGGTTCTCCTTTCGAGGTTTGTGAACCATCTTTGTTTTTTTTTTCCTTTTTGTTTTTTTTTTTAGGACCAATAATTTTTTTACTTGGTCTTTTGTTTCTGAACTTGTTTCTGTTGTCCGTATTTGAGTTATTTCTCACTTTTGCAGTCAGGCTAAGCCCTGACGCCTCTTGAGCGTTAGCCTTTTTGTCGGCAACGCCCGAGTGTCCAGTTTAATGTTGACTTTAATTCCCAATTTTTTTTTATCCCCCCCTTTCTCCTTCTGCACCTCTGAATTCATTACCCTCCTGATGGGAGATCTTGAGCTTTTATTGTTGCTTAAATTTCTAATATGCCTGTTTCATTTCTAGCTTTGAATGTTAACGGACTAAATTCACCACAAAAAAGATCCCTGCTTTATGGACAATTGAAGAGATCACGTCCTGATGTGGTGTTTCTTCAAGAGACCCATTTGTTAGAATCTGATAACTTTCGAGTTACCTCACGTTTTTACCCCCAGAGATATTTTGCTAATGCTCAGGATAAAAAATCTGGTGTAGCTATATTCATTGGATCCTCTCTATGCTTTGAGATGGTCAAGTTTGTACCGGATCCCGAAGGCCGTTATTTGCTATTAATTTGTCGACTTAATGATGTTCTTTACTCTTTCCTGGTCCTATATGTCCCCAACGCCAAGCAAGTTACATATCTCAGGTCGACCTTGAATGCTCTCACCCCTATCATGGTGGGACATAAATTAATTGCGGGTGATCTCAATGCCCCTATAAACAGATCTCTAGATTGCTCAGCTCCGACGACCTCTAGAACGGAACTCTCCTCCCTTACTCTCTCTTTCCACTTTGACGACATCTGGAGGTATTTGCATGCCATGGAACGTGACTACACTTTTTACTCTGCTCGACATAAAACATTTAGTCGCATAGACTATCTGTTGGTCAATGACTCCCTACTACCTCTCTGCATTAACGCTGACATTACACCCATTACATGGTCAGACCACGCTCCCCTGACCCTGACGATCTCTGACTCTACTCCACGCCCCCAGCTATCCACTTGGAAGCTTAATGAGTACCTCCTCACTTCCCAGACTAACCAAGACTCCCTGACGACTCATTTGAAGGAATTCTTTCTACTCAACGCCACAGATGGGATTGCTCCAGATGGTCTATGGTTTGCCCACAAGGCAGTAATGAGAGGACATTTCATCAAATTAGCGTCCATTGCCAAAAAACAGCGCTCGGCGACTCTTGATTCTCTTCTCCTAAAGATTAAAGATTTAGAACAGAACTATACTACCTCTCACGATCCCTCCGTTCTCTCTGACCTTGTAACTACTAGACATCATCTCCGAACTCATCTTCTTTCTCAAGTAGAATTACTCTTGAAAAAATCAAGGGCGCGTTATTATGGGATGGGTGACAGATCAGGAGCGTTACTTGCACGCAGAATCCGTAAAACTGAGGCCCGTTCCAGAATTTCCCATATTGTCTCTCCTCGAGGCTCTACAATCCGAAATCCAATCCTCATTGCAGAGCAGTTCAGAACTTATTATAGCGACCTTTATAATCTCGCATCCTCTCAAACAACCCCGCAACCTTCTTCTGCCTCTATAGCTGCCTTTTTGTCCAGAGCGAAACTTCCCTCCCTTTCAGCTGAACAACAGGCTTTCCTCAATGCTCCCTTTACCCTCCCTGAAATTCTGGAAGTCATTCGTTCCTCGAAAAAACAATCTGCTCCTGGCCCTGATGGCTTCCCCTATCGCTACTACTCAACCTTTGCTCCCCTACTTGTTCCTCATCTCTTAGCTTTATTTCTTTTCTGGCAACAGGAGGGCTGCATCAGACAGGAGGGTCTAAAATCATCTATATCTACAATCTTGAAACCGGGCAAACCCCCCACGGACCCGAGCAGCTATCGCCCAATAGCTTTACTCAATTGTGACCTTAAGCTTTTTTCTAAACTGCTGGCGGACCGTCTCAAGGTCGTACTCCCGTCCTTGATCGCCTTGGATCAGGTGGGCTTATTCCCTGGCCGCCAGGCGAGAGATGCCACAAGGAGGGTAATCAATCTCTTGGAGATTTTAGAGAGGAGAGGCTCCCCAGTGTGCTCGTGTCCCTTGATGCAGAAAAAGCTTTTGACCGTGTTCACTGGGGATATCTGGCAGCCGTTCTAGATAAATTTGCCTTCTCGGGGAATATTAAGTCTGCAATTCTAGCGTTATACTCATCTCCCAGTGCCTCTGTGAAAGCTGGGGGCTTTTCTTCTTCCGAGTTTGCTATTACCAATGGCACAAGACAAGGCTGCCCCCTCTCCCCTCTCATTTTCGCCCTTGTGATGGAGCCGCTGGCAGAAGTTATCCGCTCACATCCTGACATATCAGGTGTAACGGTGGGTCAAGTGGATCATAAAATCAGTCTCTACGCTGATGACGTCCTCCTCTCCTGTACGAACCCTTCTACTTCCCTCCCAGCTATACTTTCGGTCTTATCTGACTTTTCTCTTGCCTCTTTCTATAAACTTAACCTTTCCAAGTCTTCTGTTTTCCCTGTCAATCTTCCTTCCTCTGAACAACAGCTTCTTTCCCAGCAGTTTCCCTTTCATTGGTCAACTCGGGGATTTCGATATTTAGGCATCCACATTACCTCTCTAAAGATGCTAATGAGAACCAATTATGACTCTTTAGTCTCGGATCTCCGTGCCGCCTGTGCTGACTATGCTAACTTTCAATTATCCTGGATAGCTCGTATCCAAACCATTAAAATGATGCTTCTCCCTAAAATACTCTATCTGCTCCGTTGTATTCCCCTCACCTTCCCCAGGAAGTACCTGAACACTATTCAATCCATCCTCGGCCGCTTTATCTGGAACAATAAGCCTTCTAGAGTTGCCATGTCTACATTGACTCTGCCATATGCAGAGGGGGGTTTTGGAGTTCCTGATATCACAGTGTATTACTCTGCAGTTGTACTGGACATAGCTAGGATATGGTGGACAGAATCTCCAAACCCGCTGTGGTGGCAGATCGAGACCCAATTTGCTCCTGATAAATCTACTAGATTGTTGCTAGAAATGAACCTCGTCAAGTACTACCCTCCCTCCTTTCCCCTTACTGCGGTAACTTGCCTCCTTAGTATTTGGTGCAAGTTTGCTAGAACCCATCTACCCTTTCTATTTCGCTATATATCTCTGAGAGCGACTGGGACTCTTATGGGGGATATATCTTTTTCGAACTGGGGTGAAGGTCCCGCTACATTTTTGTTCTCAATATTAGACAAGGGGTTTCTCCCTCCTTTTACACTTCTTTCAGCAAAATTGGGTCTCCCCTCTTCGGGTTACTACACATATCTGAGACTCAAACACTTCCTCCGCTCGATAACTATCCCAATTTATGATCTAACACAGATATCTTTCCCCCTACAATCTCTTTTTAAAAGCTCTGGTCCAGTGGCTCATGGGGTCTCTATTGTTGTCAAAGCCATACTAAGCTCCAGACTTTCCACCATATTACCTTATATGCTCCGCTGGGAATCACGACTCGCCTTTACGGCCACACTAGACCAATGGCTGGTGGCATCTGGGCATGCGGCACGTTATACGAGATGTATCAACCATCTGGAGCAATCCAAAGTTAATATTCAATTGGTATTTGACCCGGAAAGACTGGCTAAATTTTCTTCTCGGACTCATATCTCTACCACTACTTCATCGTGTTGGAAGGGCTGCTCTCTCCCTGGCTCTGATCTCCATGTGTGGTGGTCCTGTCCAGGGGTGATAGCCTTTTGGAAAGAAGTTGAATCTCTTTTGACGTCACTTACAGGCCTCCCTCTGGACCTTTCACCTCCCCTGGCTCTCTTAGGTCTAGACTTAGACTCTTTCCCCGCGCCACTCCGACCTATTATTACCAACACGCTAATAGCCGCTAGGCAAACAATTGCAGCCCACTGGAAGTCCTCAGATCTGCCTGTACTTGCTGAACTTATAACGAGACTAAATACACATTGCGCTCACGAGATCATGCTTGCCCATGACTTGAAACGGAAAATTCGAATCGAAAATTGGTGGGATCCCTGGCTTTCCTTCCCTTACAATACAGTTAGACTCCCTCCTTAACTCACATCCCCTACGCTAAGTGGTGTATTTCTTTTACCTCTGAGAATGTTTTAACATAAGGTACCGTATATACTCGTGTATAAGCCGACTTTTTCAGCCCAAAAATTGGGCTGAAAAGTCCCCCCTCGGCTTATACACGAGTATATACATGTGTGTGCTGAGTGTGACGGGGACGGGGGCTCTGACTGGGGGCAGGAGGAGGCAGGAGGGGGCTGCAGTGACACAGCGCGGTCACGTGGGCCCGCCTCATTGATATGCAAGCATCCCCCTGTCCATCCCCGGCAAGGGGATGCAGTGCATATTGCCGGACACAGCCCCTGGCGGCCCCCGGCAGTGGTATGCATCCCCAAAACCCCCCGCCTAGTACCGGGCCCCCATGCTGCGGCACAGCATACAGTAGTTCATACACTACCATCTCTCCCTGCAGCGCGCGGCTCCTCCATTTCCCAGCCGGCATCTTCCTGTAGTGTCATGTGACTGGCGCGTCACATGACACTACAGCAACAAGCCGGGCGGGAGATGGAGGAAGCGCGCGCTGCAGGAGATGGTAATGTATGAACTACTGTATGCTGTGCCGCAGCATGGGGGCCTGGTACTAGGCGGGGGGGCTGTATACCACTGCCGGGGGCCCTGTATATCACACTGCTGGGGGCTGCAGTATACACCTGTGCTGGGGGCTGCTGTATAAACCCCCGGGGCCTGCTGATACCCCCGGGGGCCTGCTGATACCGGGCTCTGATACCCCCGGGGGCCTGCTGATACCCGGGCCTGCTGTATACCGGGTGCCTGCTGATACCCCCGGGGGCCTGCTGATACCCCGGGGGCCTGCTGAATACCCCCGGGGGCCTGCTGAATACCCCCGGGGGCCTGCTGAATACCCCCGGGGGCCTGCTGTATACCCCGGGGGCCTGCTGATACCCCGGGGGCCTGCTTATACCCCTGGGGCCTGCTTATACGCCTGGGGGCTGCTGTATACCATCACTACTGGGCCTGTATACTCACTGCTGGGGCTGTATACCTCACTGCTGGGGGTTGTATACCTGTGCTGGAGTCCACCCTCGACTTATACGCGAGTCAATAAGTTTTCCCAGTTTTTGGGGGCAAAAGTAGGGGGGTCGGCTTATACACGGGTCGGCTTATACACGAGTATATACGGTATATGACTTTTACTCCTATCTCTTCTTGCTAATTTCCTGTATAATTGATAATGGTGCATACCCTTTCCCTCTTTTTACTTTATGCCCCCATCCCCCTCCTTCTTCCTTTTTGTCCTATAGGACTATAGTAAGAACTATGATTCTTATTTATGTTTATATCTAATTTGTGTTTGATTTGGTAAAATGTTCAATAAAAACACACTGGTTTAAAAAAAAAGAACTGTCCAGGCTTTCACCAGCTATGTCACAAGAGGATCTTTGTTAATATTTTACCCATGCGATCGCAAACGCAAAATTTTAAAACGCATTTCCGAAAAATTGGCATAATTTAAATATTTAAAAAACTGCTCATATGTCTGCTGTGCTCTTATCCAATCTGTACCAAATTTCAAGTTGGGATCGAATTTTAAAATATTTTACTATTAATAGCGTCAATGGGTCATTCCATATCAAGTGAATCTAAATATGAATATTTTTTTTACCTGACGTTTTTAGATTTTTTTAATTTTTTTTCTATTTGAAGTACAACTTTAGTTAATTACAAATAAAAAGTTTTGAATTTTTTTCTTAGGGCCCTTTCACATCAGCGTTTTTTTCAAATCGCGGCAGATGCGGTGAAAAAAACGCATCTGCCGCGATTACCGCATACCGGCTGCACTTGTGGCACAGTTGCGGCGCGGTTGCGGTAAACGCCATACAAGGTATAGGCGGACTTGCGGCAGGTGCGGCAAGTGCGGTTTTGGCACTTGCGGCAGATGGGGCCGCGAAAAAAAGCGCAGTAATCGCGGCAGATGCATTTTTTTCAACGCATCTGCCGCGATTTGAAAAAAACGCTGATGTGAAAGCACCCTTAATCAGTTAATTTTTTACAGATATTTAAAGTTTTTAAAAAAGTGCGAATTTTGGCCTGGTATGGCTTTACATTTTTTTTTATCTCGGGCTAGAAATAAGATAATGAAATGGGAGAGACATCATTTTACTCAGAACGGTAACAGCTTTCATTTGACATGTCACAAGACTATGGTTTTGTTATTATTTTGTTTGGGAAAAATCAAATTCAAAATTTTGATGCGCAATTGTGAAATAAATGCTAGTTTGAACATTGTGAAAAAATATCAGTGTGCTACTTGTGTTCTTGGTTATATTTGTGCAGAGATTCAACTTGGGACCTGTCAAATTTATATATTTTTTATTTTATGGTTGTATGAGTTATTACAACTTATGGAATAAAACAATTATATGCAACAAAAAAGAAACACAAAACACAAATCTCGTAAGTGCCAGGATAAATATATCTTAATCATCAGAACACAACGCTCAGCATTTTCAACCTGAATGCATTGAAAAAAAACAAAGGAAGAAAGGTGACCATATCCTCAAGTGTGATTAAACAAGATTAAAAGAACCAAAAATGTTAACCCTATTTATACATGTAAATTTGTTTTCTATTATATCACTAAACATGTCATTTATGAAGTGTTTAATAAGAATAGTACAGTAGTTAAATCATCGTTCTATAAAATATGAACTAATCAAACAATTAATAGTACGTTTTTAAAGTGCCTTTTTATCATCAATTTGTCCCTTTTAAGTGGGTGAAATGTAATCTTGTCCATAGGCGCTTACTAGCAATGGCCATTTCCTTTTGTGTCAAAGTATGTACGGCCGGTCACTGAGTTATTATTTGACTTTTTCACAATCTCTGGAGAGTACTGTTACCAGAGTAATCATATTCACAGGTCACATAGCCAGTTATGTCATCCATTGCCAATCTTGTGCAGCCTTCTACCACTCCATGGACTTCACTGTCTTTGCTGAATGAAAAAATCCTTGTTTTTATTTCTGTTTCACTACATGTAATGAAAGTGTGGGATTGCGGAGTCCCTTTGATGGGTTCTGCTTCCTGTAACCGATGTTTTAACAAACTCTCCTCCTCTTCGTAGTCCTGGTTTGTACAATATTCAATACAATATTGTTCATTCTCAGGTTGAGCTCTAACAAAGCTTTCTCCTATATGTCCTCTCCTGCTTCTAAGCTGTAACATATCAAAATAATACAGTAATGTCTAAAAATCATGGATTATTTGACCCCACAGTTTTAGACCACAGGCTGAACAGATCTGAATTCAAGATTTTTCGAATTGACACTATAATAGTTAAATATTTTAAAACATGAGCCCATCGCGATCCCAACTTGAAATTTGGTATAGATGTTGCTAAGAGCACAGCAGACACATGGGCATTTTTGGAAAATTTTAAATTATGCTGATTTTTTGGAAATTTGTTTTAAAATTTTGCTTTTGCGTTCCCATGGGTAAAAATATTAACAAAGATCCTCTTGGACAGTTCTGAGTAGAACAGTGTTAATTTTGTTTCTCTATCTTATTTCTAGCCTGAGATATGATAGCAAATGTAAAGCCATACCAGGCCAAAATTTGCGCTTTTTTAAAACTTTAAAGATCTGTAAAAAATTAACTGACAAAGAAAAAAATTCAAAACTTTTAATTCGTAATTAACTAAAGTTGTACTTCATATAGAAAAAAAATTAAAAAAATCTAAATACATCAGGTAAAAAAATATTCATATTTAGATTACTTGATATGGAATGACCCATTGACGCTATTAATAGTAAAATATTTTAAAATATGATCCCATCGCGATCCCAACTTGAAATTTGGTACAGATGTGGATAAGAGCACAGCAGACATATGGGCAGTTTTTGAAATATTTAAATTATGCCGATTTGTCGGAAATGCGTTTTAAAATTTTGCGTTTGCTTTTGCATGGGTAAAATATTAACAAAAATACTCTTGTGACATATCTAGTGAAAGCCTGGACAGTTCTGAGTAGAACCGTGTTTATTTTGTCTCTCTATCTTATTTCTAGCCTGAGTTATGAGGAGAAATGTAAAGGCAGGCAACACCAAAATTCACACTTTTTTCAAACTTTGAAAATCATTTAAAAAAAAATTTTTTTTTAAATTTCTCTTCACATTTTGCATTGTCTGACATGCTATTATCAAATAACAAAATCTCAAAAGAATTAAAAATAGAGGTAATAATCATTGGTTCACTTGACATGGAATGGCCCTATCACAAACTTATACCGACCCGAGGCATTGTATCAACATGTCAATTTTACAATATAGTGAACATGATGAATAAAACAAAAACAAATGTGAAATTTCACTTTTTTTGCAATTTCACCGTGCGTGGAATTTTTGTTCCCATTTTCCTGTACACTATATGGGAAAATAAATTATTTCATCTGAAAGTACAACTCGTCCCGCAAAAAACAAGCTATCATATGTCTATATTGACAGAAAAATAAAAAAGTTATGGCTTTTGAAAAAAGGGGAGGGAAAAATGAAAAATCGCCCGGGGTGCAGGGGTTAAGGTTCAGGATCATAGATGCAGTGCCACCACAAGGACAAGGCAGAGATAGATTAGTCATAAATGCCATTGGGTCAACCACCCCTACATTAACCTTTATCAAAAAGTCCCACTGTTAAAACATGAATATCTTCATTAATATTTACTTCGAATACTAGGTATAGTTATCAAAGAAATAGTATATTAATTTATTCGTATATACATATCTGCTTATATATTTAACATACACAAGCTGACAAGTAGAAGGATATGGCCTTACATAGCTGCAACACATACAGGCTATACATATAGCTAAAGATTGCATCATCCCAGAATTGTCTAGAAGTATCCATGTATAGTAAAAACGTATGTCGCTGTCACTCTATAAGGCTAGGTGCACACTGGCCGGCGTGTTGGTCGGCGGCCTGGGCGGACCCGCCAGGAAGCTCCGGAGCCGTCCACCGGCATCCTGGCGGGTATGTGCGGCGGGTGACGGGCGGGTGCCGGGCGGGTGGCCAGCGGGTTAGCGCCGGCGGTGTTGCGGCGGCTGGAAGCAGCACATGATTCTGCTTGCAGCCGCTGCAGAACCGGCCGGTTTATAGAACATGCTCATTCGTTGCTAACCCGCTGGGAACCCAGCGGGTTAGCAACGGATGACCATGTGTAAACCGCCGGTGTGTGGACACCGGGTGTCGGTTTACATAGGTTTTAATGTTATTCCAAACGCCGGTTTGGATTAACATAAAATTAACATGAAATTTATGTAAACCGACCGGCGGTTTACACATCTAAACCGACCCTAACCCGGCCAGTGTGCACATACCCTTAGAATGAGCTATACCATGGGTGGGGGGGTCTCCCTGCTGGGGACAGACTCACTGCTGGAAGACAGAAGACAAATGTAACACTTGCTCAAGCTGAAAACCCTCTTCAAGACATCAGCTCTGGTCATGCAGGAACCATTTGCCTTGGAGAGATGGACACCCCAAGACCAGTTGACAAACCCAAGGAAGCAAGTATGACATAGACTTATAAAGGATAAATGGACTATTTTTCTATAACTACCTGAATAGGCTACTTTACTGTGATGCCTTTTATTATTGGTTCATTTTGACCAATAAAGCCAACAAGAGATTATTATATGCTTCTACGTCGTTTCTCAATAATTCGCACATGATGATAATTATGCACATATAATGAGATTTAACACCCACCAGAGACAAGGGGGTGAATAAAAAATTCTACAATCTTTATTGAAAAGCTTAAAATAAGAATAACAACATAACAATAAGGAAACACGTGGAAAATACTACCTCATTAGGAGTTTACAACAGATCAGATACAGATCAGTGCCTCGAGGCTCACTGAGGAAACAAGTAGCACAAGCAATGTTTCAAGGGTAAGGTACTTTTCATGCAATTCTAAACCATAGTGGATTGGGACCTCAGTTTGGACTAAAGCCCAGTCACACATAACGACGCATCAGTGATCCCGATAACAATGTGCAGAGATCGCTGGTGCATTGTTTACACATTGCTGGTAAGATGTCAAACAGGCATCTTACCAGCAATGTGAAAAACGACGCACTAGCGATTCAGAATTATACTGAGGTCGTTGTGAATTTTCTCTCCATAGCGTAGCATTGAGATCGTTGCTTATTATCTTTGTCAAACACAATGATGTAGCGTTACCAGTGGGAGCACAACGACGCAGGAATGACCCAGAGAAGTGTGTAACGATCAACGATCTCACAGCAGGGGCCAGATCATTGGTGCGTCACACAGAATGACATCGCTGTTGCGTGACGAAATTTGTGACGTAACAGCGATCCCAATAGCGATCTCGTTAGCGATCTCTTTATGTGTGACAGGGCCTTTAGTTTAGATATAAAGGATAAATATCCATCCATTTTACATTGATACAGTCTGGTTGTTAGAGAGAGAAAAGAAAGAAGACAGGAAAAAAAGAAATGAGAGCAAAAGAGAACAGAATTACAGTCAGAGAAGCAGTAAAGAGAATATTATTAATTAGTATATGAGGGTTTATATAATTCTTTGTAAAAGTTTTGTAGTATTTCATTGATTTTCCTAGGGTCGGAGGTTATAGTTCCTGGTCGTCTCGTATTCTATCAATTGGATTTGCCTGCATACACCTTTATGCCAGTCTTGCCAGCAATTTCCCCGCTTTTTTCCCATAGCTCAGCAATTCAACCTCCTGTCTAGGCGGTACATCTGCTCCCTCCTATCAATCCAGGTTTCAAACTCTTGTTTGGTCAGCTTCCTTTTTTCCCTGTTTTGAGTTGTGGGGCTCTGCAGGAACTCTTTATATGTATTTCTAAGCTTGCACTACAATCTGATTACTTTTCTGCTACTCTTTTCTTGAGTGAGGTCATAAACATCATAATTTTGCCTCTTAACACCGCTTTCGCCGTATTCCAGTACAACGCGTGTGGTTTGCATGTTCCTTGTTGTCCCCGTTCAAATTCCTCCACCAGCCCCTTAATTTGTCATTAAATCCCTCATCTTTTCTAAGATAAGGTGGAAATTTCCACATGTAATGTGTTCCTTTTATCTGGTTAGGCTGCTTTCACATAACGATTTTCGGTCATCCGATTGTATCCGTTTCAAAACGGATACAATCGGATCCGAAATCGGACCCCATGTATCCCTATGGGAATCGGATGGGATCGGATGTGCCACTATTGGCATCCGATTTTGGCACCATCCGATCCCATCCGATGTAATCACGGGCACAAAATCGTAGCCTACTACAATTTTGTGTCCGTGACTCACATCGGACAGCCTCGGATCACTGCTGATCCGAGGCTGATCCGAGTGCCCACAGCATAGGAGCCTATGGACATCGGATCCGAGCTCACCTCGGATCCGATGTCGGCTCCGTATCTCCCTGTCTTTCCCTGCTCTGCTCCTCCATCTTCTTCCCTCTCCTACTCTATATGATGTGCCCCCGCTATTCTTTGCTGTGTCCCCCGCTTCTCTATCCTCCTCTATCCCTATCCTGTCCCCTATCCTGTCCCCTGTACTCTCCCTGGGTGTAAAAAAATAAAAAAACTCCTCCGGGAGTATACATTACCTGTCACCGGCTCCAACGCTGCACACGATCAGGGCTAAAGGACCTGTGATGATGTCAGAGTCACATGACCCGGTCAGCTGACGAGTCATGTGACCGGGTCTCTTACATCATCACAGGCTCTTCTGCCCTGATCGTGCTGCAGCGTGGGAGCGGTGACAGGTGATGTATCCTCCGGGAGTTTTTTTATTTTTTTACACCCAGGGAGAGGACAGGGGACAGGATAGGGATAGAGGAGGATAGAGAAGCGGGGACACAGAATAGCGGGGGCACAGCATATAGAATAGGAGAGGGAAGAAGATGGAGGAGGCAGGAGTAGGGAGAGACAGGGGACCGCAGGATCCACACGGATCCTGCAGATCGGATGGCTATTTGCCATCCGATTGCAGGGATCCGTATGGATCCATGCCTGTTCGTGGGATGCCCCTTCAAAGTCGGATCCCACGGACAGGCACAAAATCGTTATGTGAAACCAGCCTTAGCCACCAGTTCCATACCCACCGGAGCATGGTCAGATATGACCAGGTCGTAGATCTCCACTGACTTCATTCTATTTAACAGTCTCTCTGAGGTCAGCAGACAGTCTATCCTTGACCAGGATTGCTGGGCATGGGAGAAGTGGGTAAACTCTCTATACTCTGGATGTGACCAGTGCCAAACATCCTTCAATCCAGTTTGTTCAAGGAAGGAGGGGAGAACAGTCTCTCTTTTTCCAGGAGTCACGCTCTGACTCTTTCTGTCCTCCTCCCCATTGTGAACGTGTTCAAGTCTTCCCCAGTAATTAGAGGTGAGTTGTCCAGGACAATCTTCCTCTCCAGGTCATCAAAGAAGACTCTGTTTGAACCATTAGGTCCATATACATTGTAGATTGAAAAGACTTCCCTCAATGCTCTATAGTGACTCAAACCTATCTCCCCTCACACTCCTGGGACAGCAGATTAAATACAAAATTACGATGGAACAGTATCACTACCCCTGCGTGTTTTTCTTGAGCTGACGAGCCCACTACTTTCCCCACCCACAATTTGCTGAGGCTAAAAAAAATCCTCATTCTTTAGATGGGTTTCTTGAAGCAATACAATATCGGGTGAGTACCTTTTAAGATGTCTCAGTATCTTTACTCTTTTATTCAGGGATCTTAGGCCTTTTACATTCCAGATGACCTTCATATTGCCTGTCACTACAGCCTATTACCTCTTGCTTTGTTTTCCTTATGAGGGTTCTAGTGATTAAAATAAGATCCTCAGGTGGTTAGAGAAGGGTAGAAAAGAAAGAAAAAAGACTTAAGGCCCAGTTACACACACAGATAATTTTGCAGAGATTGTCCGCAGATCTCTGGTTGCAGTGAAATCATGGACACATTGTTCCATTTGTACACGGCCACAAAATGGAACAATATGTCCATGATTTCACTGCAACCAGAGATCTGTGGACAATCTCTGCACAATTATCTGTGTGTGCAATTGGGCCTTTAAAGATATGAAAGGGGATAGAGACTGAAACCTTAATGGTGGGTTTACACACACCAATCATTGTATCCAATCTCTGAACCAATCTCTGGTTGCAGTGAAATCATGGACACATAGTTCCATTTTGTGGCTGTGTACAACATGGAGCAATCTGTCCATGATTTCACTGCAACCAGAGATTGGTTCAGAGATTGGATACAATGATTGGTGTGTGTAAACCCACCATAAAACAAATAAACAGTGAGCTCTCAATACGCTGTAGTGTATTTCTAGCTTCTTTTATCATTAATAGCGTTGTGGACTTTGCTTTTTTTTCTGAGGAAGTAAGGGCTACCAAAAAGAAAAACCTGTGGGAAGAAGCATATCCTACACCACACATTATACATAATTGTCAAAATGCCATCTGCATTTTCTCCTCCGACCTGATCCATACCTTTGCATAACTCTTTGCCCTCCACCCCTGCAGAACCCATGTCTTTTCCCCAAATAAGGGGCAGATGGGCACTTCCCACCAAAGCCCATCTTCATTAAGGAGCAACATATATCAATTGGCAGTAGTTAACACGTTACCAACAGCATCCAGTCACCTTGAGGCTAGTTTCACACTGCAGTTTTTTCCCTGATCAGGTATCAGGTTCGATCAGGTTTGTGTTTCAAAACCAGGAGTGTCTCCAAAACTCAGAACAGGTGTCAATACTTTAATTATAGTTTTTTTCTGCAAGTTCCTCTCCTGGTTTTGGCACACAAACTGGAAGGAACCTGATCAGGGAAAAAAACTGCAGTGTGAAACCAGCCCGAGGACACACCATCCTGTTTGTAGAAGAAGTGTCGGGGGAGGGGGGGGAAGACCCATCAAGATGTATATGATACAGTTCATTTCAATGGTGCTTCATCTGCGCCGGCCCTCTGGGGCTTTGGTCTTGAGGGGAAGTTGTCTTCCTCACGACCTCTTCTTCATTCGTTTCTTTTTGCGCTGCCCAGTATATTTTCCATGTCTTTCTCTGCATCGCTTGCCGATTTGTAGATGAGGTTATCACCGTCATTTTGGAAAATCCTCAGTGTCGCAGGGTATTGTAGCGCATAACCTTTCTTTGCTTGATAGAGAGCTGCACATATTTTACTAAAGGCTCTCCTGCGTTTTGTCACCTCCGCAGAATACTCTTCAAATAATAGGACTTTCATTCCTCTCAAAGTCACTGGCTGGGAACATCTTCTATATGCTCTCATTATGTCAAACTTGTCATAGTCCAGCAATTTCATGATTATTAGACGTGGTCTGGATGTTCGGTCATCAGATCCTTTATTGTGAGATCGTAGATCTGGCCCAACTCTGTGAACCATTGTGACCCTACAACCATGATTAATTCCCAGGGCCATTGGTAGGTCTCTTTCGCAAAGGCTGTGTAGTTCAGCTGCAGGGACTGACTTGAGGAGTCCCACTAGCCATAGGTTGTTGCGCCTTGAGCTGTTTTCCAGGTGCTCGACCTTCTCAGGCAGGCGCTTTGTTTCCGCAGTTGTCTCTTTCAGCTGCGAGGAGACCTGTATGTTAGCACCCTCCAGTTGCGAGACACTCTGCTCCAGCTCCACTATGGGTTCTTTATGTTTGCTCACTTTGACTTGGAGATGCTGGAGGGCTTTCTTGATACCCTTTTCCAGGTTCTTTTGGATGTCTGGCATGATGCTACTTGCCATGTCAGCCACCAGTTTGTTAAAGTCTTTTGATATCAATCTTGAAGGGTCTTTCCTGCTGCACTCATTTAGGTCTTCAATATTCTCCTCATTTAGGGTTTTCTGTTGCGGGAGTGTCTTCTCCTGCGGGGTTTGGTCCCCACTGGTCGTTTGCCGGGGGCCTTCCAGCTTTTGTGAGCTGCGTAACACTTGCTAAAGTGGTGATGTAAATATAGTCAGCGTCAGTTCCCTCTGCTGTTGCCGTTTGGCTTTTCTCCTGAGATTATCAGTTCTTATGTTTCTTGGCAGCTGGGTCATTCCATGTCAAGTGATCCAAAAATGAATATTTTTTTTCCCTGACGTCCTCAGATTTTTAAAAAAATTTTTCTATCTGAAGAACAACTTTATCTAATTACAAAAAAAAAGTTTTGATTTTTTTTCTTTATCTGTTAATTTTTACAGATTTTTAAAGTTTTAAAAAAGTGCGAATTTTGGCCTGGTATGGCTTTACATTTTCTATCATATCTCGGGCTAGAAATAAGATAGAGAAACAAAATAAACACCAATCTACTCAGAACTGGCCAGGCTTTCATCAGATTTGTCACAAGAGGATATTTGTTAATATTTTACCCATGTGATCGCAAGCGCAAAACTTTAAAACGCATTTCCGAAAAATCGGCGCGCTTTAAATATTTCAAAAACTGCCCATGTGTCTGCTGTGCTCTTAGCCACATCTGTACCAAATTTCAAGTTGGGATCGCAATGGGATCATATTTTAACATATTTTACTAGTAAGAGCGTCAATGGGTCATTCCATATCAAGTGATCTAAATATGAATATTTTTTTTTACCTGACGTCTTTAGATTTTTTTTTTTTTTCCTTTATGAAGTACTACTTTAGTTAATTACAAATTAAAAGTTTGGAATTTTTTTCTTCATCAGTTAATTTTTTACAGATTTTTAAAGTTTAAAAAAAGGGTGAATTTTGGCCTGGTACGACTTTACATTTTTTTATCTCAGGCTACAAATAAGATAATGAAGTGGGAGAGGCATCATTTTACTCAGAACGGTAACAGCTTTCATTTGACATGTTACAAGACTATGTTTCTTTAAATCAAATTCAAACTATTGACGGGCAATTGTGAAAAAATGACTGATTGTGTTCTTGGTGACTTTTGAATTGACACTATAATAGTTAAATATTTTGCACTTAGGTCCAATGAATGCGTCCATGGGGGTCAAGCTGGGACAGAGTCATCACAAATTAGCCTTATTTGCAGATGACCTGCTACTTTACATCTCCCGGCCCCTGGTCTCCATCCCTTCGGTCTTAATGGAGTTTGAACGGTTCGGACAATTGAGCAACTTTAAAGTGAATTGCTCCAAAACCGAGGCACTCAATATTTCTTTGCCTGGAGAATTGGTTTCTCATCTATCTAAACAGTTCCCATTTAAATGGAAAGTAGAAGCCATTAAGTACTTGGGAGTCCTTATACCAAAAGATCTTAAACAAATATTCAATTTAAATTATCAACCCCTTTTGACTAACGCGGAATCGGCATTTACCTCCTATAGACAATTAAAGCTATCCTGGTTCGGGAGAATAAACGTAGTCAAGATGGATGTCTTGCCCCGACTCTTATATACTTTTCAGACAGTTCCTGTTCTATTGGATAGAGGTTTCCTCTCCAAAATGCAATCTATGATCCTTAGATTTGTCTGGGGGGGCAACAGGTCCAGATTGCGAATGAATATCCTATCCTTGCCCGAGACCAGAGGAGGGGTTGGACTACCCAACATACGAGCGTACTTTGAGGCTTCCTCTCTTGTTAGAGCTCTAGATTGGCATTATCATGCGTCCTCCAAGAAATGGGTAGGGGTGGAGAAAGAGGGTTTGGGGATTCCGCTGAAACACCTGCTTTGGATTTCCCCTAAAGACTCCACAGACCTAGTACCTTTGACAGACATGACCAGAAACACCTTGAAGGTATGGCACCTAGTGACGAAAACCCTCCGCTTAAACGACAGACTTAGCCCTTTGACTCCCCTTTTTTCCAACCCATCTTTCCCACCCAGATTTGACAGGCAGAGATTTTTATGTTGGCGGATTGTGGATGACACCCGAGTAGGACAGACTCTGTCCAGTGGTGGTTTGCCCCCGATGGCAGAGCTACAACTCAAAGAACCTACGAGACCTCTTAAGTGATTCGAATTTCTCCAATACAGAGCATAATTATATTCAGCTGACCACTCTTGCAGGGTAAGATTGACGCCCAACGTATTGGAGAGGTTATTCCAACTGGAGGCTCCACCGAGGCGCAAAATATCATTTCTATACCAGGCCTTAGGGTCCATGAGAGAGCAGGGCACCCTTTACTTCCAACGTGCTTGGGAGAGGGAATTGGGGTGTAGCATTTCAGAAGCTAATTGGCAGAAATGCTTTATATTTACTCACTCACTAGCTAGCGCTTGTTCTGCACAAGAAAGAAGCTATAAGCTGCTCACTAGATGGTACTTGTGCCCGACGACACTCCGGAACATGTTCCCTGGAACCCCTGATACCTGCTGGCGCTGTGGGGAAGAGAAGGGTACAATGATACACATTTGGTGGAGTTGTGGGGAAATCCGGCGGTTCTGGTCTGAGGTTTTCAATGCATACGCCCGGATAACAGGTAAACAAGCCGAATGCTGCCCAGAATCGGCAATGTTATCCATTTTTCCAGGTCCTATTGGGCTACAGAAGAGGGATATTCTCCGCTTTTGCATCTCGGCTGCTCGTGCTGTGATCCCGAGGTTCTGGAAATCAAGCCGGGCTCCATCTCTACTTGATTGGTTCAAAGAATTGATGGACACATATCGAATGGAGGAGCTCGCAGCTGATGCGTCGGGATCTCGGAACAAATTCTTAGGGATTTGGGTTGAATGGATTCTTTTTCACGACTCTGCAGAATTTAGGAGTATCTTTTCCAGCACAGATAATATGGCTCGACCTCTGGCTGATGGGGAGCCAGTGGGATGAGTACCCTTTCTCCTTCCCATACCTCACCCGTCCCCCCCCCCCTCCTTTTTTTCTTTTTTTCTTACGTGGCTTTTCTTTCCCAGTATAACTTTTTCTAATGGTTTTTGTTTCTCTTCTCTCTCTCTCTTCTTTTCTATCTCTCTTTTCTTCCCATCTGATACATTCAGTCTAGGTATTTCCTTTCTACGCCTATACCTTCAGAATTCTAGTGAACATTAGACAGGTATCGAAAACTCTGAGCTGTGAGTAGATCATTAATATTTCGGCCTTCCTTTCCGGTACACCAGTTGCTAGACTATTCCAACTAGGCCTCAACGGGTAATGACCCACTTACGTGGTCAACCTGTTAGAAGGGGCCAAGTAATAAAAATCATTCTGCTGGGGCTGCTTGTCCCCTTGACATCAGAACATCTCAAAACCCTGAGAAAGGTTGTATACTTGAGTGTTTGGAATTATATTTAGATTGTAGTATATATTGCACCAGAGATAAGCGCAAAAGTAAATTTGCAGCTTATCTTAAAGTTACTAATAACTTTGTGAATTCTCTTTTTGTATATTTTATATGTCTCAAGATTTTGTTAAAAGATTGAATGTATGTCTTTCATATGTTTTTTCAAAATTTAATAAAAATGAGATTAACCATAGTTAAATATTTTAAAATATGATCCCATCACGATCCCAACTTGAAATTTGGTACAGATGTGGCTAAGAGCATAAAAGACACATGGGCAGTTTTGGAAAATTTTTATTAAAATGTTTTTTTCGGAAATGCGTTTCAAAATGTTGCGTTTGCATTCGCATAGGTAAAAAATTAAAATTAACAAATATACTCTTGTGACATATCTGGTGAAAGCCTGGACAGTTCTGAGTAGAATGGTGTTTATTTTGTTTCTCTATCTTATTTCTAGCCCGAGATAAAAAAATGTAAAGTTGTACCAGGCCAAAATTCACCCTTTTTTTAAACTTTAAAAATCTGTAAAAAATTAACTGATGAAGAAAAAAATTCCAAACTTTTAATTTGTAATTAACTAAAGTAGTACTTCATAAAGGAAAAAAAAAAAAAAAATCTAAAGACGTCAGGTAAAAAAAATATTCATATTTAGATCACTTGATATGGAATGACCCATTGACGCTATTAATAGTAAAATATGTTAAAATATGATCCCATTGCGATCCCAACTTGAAATTTGGTACAGATGTGGCTAAGAGCACAGCAGACACATGGGCAGTTTTTGAAATATTTAAAGCGCGCCGATTTTTCGGAAATACGTTTTAAAGTTTTGCGCTTGCGATCACATGGGTAAAATATTAACAAAGATCCTCTTGTGACATATCTGGTGAAAGCTTGTATAGTTCTGAGTAGAATGGTGTTTATTTTGTCTCTCTATCTTATTCCTAGCCTTAGTTATGAGGAGAAACGTAAAGGCAGGCAACAGCGAAATTCACACTTTTTCCGAACTTTGAAAATCATTTAAAAAAAAAATAAATTTTTTAAAAAAATTTTCTCTTCACATTTTGCATTGTCTGACATGCTATTATCAAATAACAAAATCTCAAAAGAATTAAAAATATAGAGGTAATAATCATTGGTTCACTTGACATGGAATGACCCAGCTATGGAAATATGTCATGCTGCAGTACGCAGTATGCACTTTTAGTTATTTTTTTTTGTGTGCATATTTTTTTTTCGTCCACTAGGTGGCAGCAGAACTTTTCTGTGTCCTAGTTCACTGTGGCAACCACCATATGTCACCAGTTTTCCTTTTGAGCTGGCACCAAGAGAAATGACCTGTTGTATGTGCTTAAACTCCCTCCCTGGGGTTCTGTGTGTCATTGCTGGAGAGACTGCTTTCTCTCTGCTTTGTCTGATCGCAGCCCCACTTTTAGTGGCCCCTTTTCAGGCTGGGGGTCACAGGGAAACCAGAGCATAATCTGCCCTGACCTTTGATAAGTAGATCTCCGCAGTGTTTCTGTGTGTGGGGGGTTCAATGTGTGGCTTGTAGGATTATATCTTTAGTCTCAGTGGGTATTTTGCCCTGTGAATAGCAACCAGTGCAGGCCTTGGATGCACACGTGGGCAGCAGGCCATAGGACCCTCCACGTCTCAGAAATGATCCGGGATTGACGTGACTGATCTTTATAGTTGGTGTGGAGTGGGAGCTGGTGGTAGCCCATCTTTCTCTTGTGTTGGGCAGTGGATGTCCGCAGATTTCTCAGTAAGATTCTTGTTGTGTGGGAGCAATGCTTGGTAGATGTTATTCCATCCCAGCTCAGACAGGAAGGCGGAATTCCATCTTTATTACTCCCACTCAAAGGCCTCCAATGATCCTGGTCTTCTCTCTTCTGTCTTCTCTTCAAATGATGCAGAACTGCTACATCGATCACACAGCAGGGGGCGGACATCCACTCCTACTGCTGTCATCAGTGAATGAGACTGCTGGTGCAAAGCGGTGATGTCACTGCTGACACCGTTGCCATAGTAACCAAAGATGCGGTTACTATCGCAACGATGATCGGCGTCCATGTCACTGCAGCATGAGCCGACTCATACACTGATTACTATGGCAATGGTGCCAGCGGTGACGTCACAGATTAGCACAGCAGTCTCATTCACTGATCACACAGCAGGGGGAGCGGACTTCCGCCCCCTGCTGTGCGATGGATGTAGCAGTGCTGCATCATTTGAAGAGAAGACAGAAGAGAGAAGACAGAAGATCAGGATCGTTGGAGGGCTTTAAGTGGGAGTAATAAAGATGGAGTTCCTAAGTGTGTCTGGGTATTTTTTTCTAATAAATCATTTTTCATCTGTGTGGTGTCACTTTAACAGTTTATTGGAGATTCTCAATGGCCGGGTTAAACTTGGCCTGACATTAAGAATCTCAGGGCTTAATACCAGCTGGTAAAACATAGCTGGTATTAACCTCTTATTACCCAGCGTGCCACCGCCACAAGGGCCACTGGAAGAGCCCGGTAAGGCGCCTGGAAATGGTGCTTATTATTAATGCGCCATTTTCAGGGGCGGCTGCGGGCTGCTATTCTTTAATGTGGGGGGGCCCTAAAATATTGGGCCCTCACCCCGCTGAGAATACCAACCCTCAGCTGCCTAGTTTTACCTTGGCTGGCAATTAAAAATAGGGCGGAGCCCACACATTTTTTTTCAATTATGTATTTATTTAACCCCCTATAACACCAGGTTGGTTGCCATACACTAATGTTTATGGCAACCAAGCAGAATCACTGTCCAGATTGAGGAAATCCACTCTGACTACAACAGCCAATCACAGAGGCTCTCACAGAACATGAGCTCCTCTGATTGGCTGTTTGTCTGACAGTGCAGTGAATATGCAATTAGCCTAATAGGCGGCCCAGGAAGTAGTAGCAGGAGGCAGTTAAGCCCAATCTAGATATTCTATCTATCCGGTCTACTGTATTCTAACTTTTTTCAGCATGAGAATCCCCATGCTAAAATTGCTCTCCCCTGTCCTGTCCGTGTGCTGTCCATGATTTTGTCAGACCCACTGACTTGCATTAGCGAGTTTCGCACGAGAACCGCATACTGTCGGAGCATGTTGCAACTTTTTTCTCATCCAGATTCTGGATGAGAAAACAGCTGAAGACACACATTAATGTGTTCTGACTCATTCATTAACATTGGTCCGAGTGCAATGAGAGATTTTCTCGCATTGCACTAGTTTGTTTTTCACGCCAGTGTGTCCATACCCTTAGGCGGTGTGACAACACTTTGACCAGGAGCTTGACATCTGTTGTCAGTAATGAAATAGGTCTGTACAACTCTGGCAACCATAGATCCTTATTTTCCTTCGGTAACACTACAATTATGGCATTTCTCATGGATGCTGGCAATATCACTCGTACCCTCGCCTCCTCCAACACCACTTTGAGCTTAGTTAATAGCATCTCCTCCATGCCTTTATACACCTCCCTTGGCAGCCCGTCTGCCCCAGGTACCTTTCCCTTTGCCATCTAGACCTGCTCCGCCCCCAACTCCTTCCTAGTGAGAGGGACATCCAAGATCTCCCTATCTTCATCAGATAATCTAGGAAGTTTTACACCTTCCAGGAAGGCCACAATGTCTTCAGTTGATGCCCTCGCCCAAGTACAGTTCTGTGTAGAACTCACTGAAAATATTTAGTATATCTGTGCTGCCAGTTACCGATGCTCTGTCTTTAAAGAGAGCACAAACGGAGTTCACCTCTGGGCCGAGGCCACCAGCGACAACATATGCCCCACCTTTTCCCCATCCTCATAGAAGGCCAGTTGCTGAAACTCCCGCTTTCTCTCCGACTTATCTAATACGAATTTGTTTACAACTTCCTGTGCTTCCCTCAATTGTTTTCTAGCCTCTTGAGTGTTGAGTATGACCATCTCATCTTCCGCTTTCCCAAGCGCCTCTACATATTCTCTCTCCAGTTGTTTCGTTCTCAACTTGCATCGGCTGATATCTCTAAATAACAACCCTGTCAAATATGCCTTCATAGCATTCCATGTGATAAGTGGATCAGCACTGCCCTCATTAATTACAAAGAAATTCTGTACTTCTTGTTGCATTCTTTCCAGATTTATGCTGCGTAACCATGTAGGGTGAACTTTCCACTCCACCTGCGCCCGGCATGTGCCCCTGCTAGCTGCAAATGTACCACAATTGGACTATGAGCCGAAATTGCCCTTAGCAAATAGATAACGTCCCTTACCAGCGTGTCCAACAGCCCATTTCCAAGAGCCATATCTAATCGGGACAGGGTATCATACGCTGGTGAGTAACATGAGAAACATCTTTTCCCAACCCTCCATACATCTATTAGCCTTACCTCTTGGGATATAAATGCCAAATGAAGTTGTATAACTATAGGTCCTGCCCTGAGTGTTTTTATTTTTGTCCCAATGGTCGTCAACTACGTTGTTAAGGTCTCCAATAATTAAAAGACGAAGTTCCCTCATGCATCCAGTTAGTTCCAACACCTCCCTGATCTTCCTACTAGAATAAGGAGGCGGGATATACCGTATATACTCGTGTATAAGCCGATCCGTGTATAAGCCGACCCCCCTACTTTTGCCCCCAAAACCTGGGAAAACCTATTGACTCGTGTATAAGCCGAGGGTGGACCCCAGCACAGGTGTACAGCCCCCAGCAGTGTGGTATACAGCAGCCCCAGTGGTATATACAGCAGCAGCCCCAGTGGTTAGTGTACAGCAGCCCCAGAGGTGTATACAGCAGCCCCAGTGGTAGTATACAGCAGCCCCAGAGGTATATACAGCCCCAGTGGTACTATACAGCAGCCCCAGTGGTAGTATACAGCAGCCCCAGAGGTAGTATACAGCAGCCCCAGAGGTAGTATACAGCAGCCCCAGAGGTAGTATACAGCAGCCCTAGTGGTAGTATACAGCAGCCCAGAGGTATAACAGCAGCCCTTAGGTAGTATACAGCAGCAGCCCCAGGGGTGTATACAGCAGCAGCCCCAACGGTGAATACAGCAGCAGCCCCAGGGGTGTATACAGCAGCAGCCCCAGGGGTGTATACAGCAGCAGCCCCAGGGATGTATACAGCAGCAGCTCCCGGAGGTATACAGGCCCCCCCATCATGATCCAGGGCCCCCCCCCCTTGCGCGGCAAACCTGTACGTCATTGCCCGCGACCACAGGAAGGCGGAAGACGCGGAATGAAGCCCGGGATCGTGATGTCGGCAAGCGGTGGGAAGGCGCGACGGGACAGTGATAAGTATGATTTTACTTTACAGGTTTGCCGCGCAAGGGGGGGGGGCCTGGATCATGATGGGGGGGCCTGTATACCTCTGGGGCTGCTGCTGCTGTATACTTATACTGTATACTCGCGTATAAGCTGAGGGGGGACTTTTCAGCCCAAATTTTGGGCTGAAAAAACTGAATTAGTCCTTACCGGTAATTCCTTTTCTTGGAGCCTTCCACGACAGCATTGGAGGATGTCGTCCACGCCCTATTGGGGGACAGGAACACAGAGAGGTTAAAAGCCCCTCCCCTTCCTCCGCACTCCAGTGTATTACCAAGATCACCTTTAGCCATGGATTACCTGATACACCTGAATCCAAAAATCGACAATAAGGGGGGGAACTGATGCTGTCGTGGAAGGCTCCAAGAAAAGGAATTACCGGTAAGGACTAATTCAGTTTTCTCCCATCGCCTTCCACGACAGCATTGGAGGAATACCACCGATACTCCTCAGGGTGGGACAACTGCCTGTAGGACTTTCCTACCAAAAGACAGATCCCGACTAGAGGACAGATCTAACCTATAGTGGCGAGAAAAGGTGTGGAGGGACGACCACGTAGCCGCTCTGCATATCTGCTCAGATGAAGCTCCAGCCCGCTCCGCCCAGGATGTAGCAGCAGCCCGAGTGGAATGAGCCTTCAACCCCACCGGAGGAGCAAGGTCTTGAGCGACGTAGGTCGAACAGATCGCCTTCTTGATCCAGGAAGCGATGGTAGCCTTGGAAGCCTTCTTCCCTTTGTTTTTCCCAAAATGCTGAACAAACAGGTTCTGATCTAATCTCCAGGAAGCGGTCACTTAGAGATAGTGGAGGACGGACCGACGGACATCCAAGGTGTGAAACACGGCCTCAGCTGCATTAGCAGGAGAATGACAAAAGGACGGGAGCACCACTTCCTGGGACCGATGAAAATCCGACACAACTTTAGGAAGGAAGGACGGATCCAACCGAAGCGTAATGCGATCATCGGAAACCACGAGGTAAGGCGCCTGGATCGAGAGCGCCTGCAGTTCCCCAACTCGCCTGGCCAAAGTAATGGCTACCAAAAACGCCGTCTTGTGAGAGAGAGATGGAAGGGAAGCAGCAGACAAGGGCTCAAAGGGATCCCGAGAAATCCCATGAAGAACAATGTTCAAATCCCAAGTAGGGACGGAAGGCCGAAGCCTGGGACGCAGTCTACAGGCAGAGGTAAAAAATCGTTTGATCCATCGATGGCCAGCAAGATCCTGATCAAACACGGCACCGAGAGCTGAAACCTGGACCTTAAGGGTGCTCGGCTGAAGGCCCAAATCCAAGCCTCGCTGCAAAAAATCCAAAATGAGAGCCACATTAGGATGATGGATATCCGGAATGGAAGGAGCACACCAGGACAGAAAGCGTTTCCAAACTTTCCCGTAAATGGTGTTCGTCACGGGCTTCCTGCTCTGCTGAAGCGTGCGGATTACAGCTTGGGAGAGGCCCTTGGCCGTCAGGATCTCGGCCTCAACAGCCAGGCCGCCAGATTGAGCCACTGCGGGTCCGGGTGAAACAGAGGACCCTGGGATAGCAGGTCGAGGTTGTGGGGCAACCGAATCGGACCCTCCAGGCTTAGGTTGTGGATAGCGCCGTACCATGCCCTTTTGGGCCACAGGGGAGCCACCAGGATAGCCGTCACCCCCTCCGCCCGAATCTTCTGCAACGTCTTGGGGAGCAGCGGGATCAGAGGAAATGTATACACCAACCGGAAGTCCCAGCGATGGGCGAAGGCGTCCAGCCCCAGAGGATGGTCCGACCGACTCAGGGAAAAATACGTCGGCACCTTGGCATTGGCTCCCGATGCAAACAGGTCGAGAGAGCGAAACACGTCCGGATGGAGGCTCCATTCGCCAGGGTGGACCTCCATGCGGCTCAAGAAATCTGCCTGTACATTGTCCGCTCCCCTCAGATGAACGGCTGACAAGGAGAGAAGATGGCGTTCCGCCCAGGAAAATATTCGTCTTGCGAGCACCTGCAAGTGGATGCCCCAAGTACCACCTTGGTGGCGCAAGAAGGCAACCGTAGTCACATTGTCCGACAGAACCTTCACGTGACGCCCACGTAGGACGTGAACTGCAGCATGAAGCGTCTTCTCCACCGCTAGAAGTTCCCGAAAGTTTGACGATTGACGACTGATTGAGCGACTCCAAACCCCCTGGAACGGTACGCGATCCACCATTGCTCCCCAACCGGATCCGCTGGCATCTGTAGTCACGGTGGTCACTGGAGCCTGCAGCCAGGCCACCCCGTCCGGAGGTTCCCGGGATTCATCCACCAGGAAAGGGAGGCCACCACCCGCCCTGGGGTCTGGACCCGAGTGTTCAGGGAATCCTGGTGCCTGTCCCAGGAGCACAGAATGTGTTCCTGAAGCAAACGGGAATGAGCCTGAGTCCAAGCCACTGATGGAACGCAGGCCGTCATGGACCCCAACAGGGACATCGCCTCCCGCAAGGTGGGACACACCCGAGCCCGGAAGCGGGTCAGTTTGTCGTGGAGCAGAAGCCGGTGTGCGACAGGAAGGAACGAGGTCTGTTCGGAGGAGTCCAGCAAGACCCCCAAAAATTGACGGCGGGTCGCCGGAACCAGTTCCGACTTCCGAAGATTCGGCACCCACCCTAGACCCCGAAGAATCTCCAAAGTCCTGGAGACCTGGGAGCGCAGGACCTCCGCCGAAGGCGCTACAACCAGCATGTCGTCTAGATAGGGAACCACGCATAAGCCCTGGGACTGGATGAATGCCATCACCTCCCCCATGAGTTTGGTGAAAACCCTGGGGGCTGATGAGATCCCGAACGGCAGTACATTGAATCGATAATGGACCGTCCCACCTGCCCCGGAGATCGCGAAGCGCAAAAAGCGTTTGTGAGACGGGTGAATGGGGACATGATAGTACGCGTCCTGGAGGTCAATGGTGGCCATCATGTAATCCTGACCGATTAGGGGAATTGCCGAGCGGACGGATTCCATCTTGAATCGCCTGTAAAGAACATGACGATTGAGAAGTTGCAGATTGAAGATGATACGGGGCGCCCCGGAGGGCTTTCGTACCACAAACAACCTGGAGTAGTGCCCCTGACCCACTTCTCCCGAGGGACCGGAGACACTAACGCTGGAACCTAACAGGTCTTGCAGACCCGACAAAAACAGTGTGCGAGAGTCCCCTAGAGGAAGGGGAGTGATCCGCAGACATGGAGGGGGCTGACTTACGAATTCCAACCGTAGACCCTCCCGAATGGTCGAGAGGATCCAAGGGCAGGAGGAGATTGCTTCCCACTGAGGGAGAAACCTCAAGAGCCGCCCCGCAATGGGCCCGGCGTCATTGCTTAGAGCCCGGCTGGCCCCCCGCCCCGTGCTGGGGGAGCAAGATATTACGGTTCTTGTCACCTTTCTGGTAGGCCCAGCGACCAGACTTACCCTTCCCCCTATACTGGGAGGGCTGGCTACGCTCGGCCCGAAAGGACTGCTTCCGAAAGGGCTTCTGTTCCGGGAGACACTTTTTTCGGTCTGACACCTTTTCCAAGATGTCATCCAGTGCCGGACCAAAGACATAAGACCCCTGAAAAGGGATGCCACACAGCTTAAGTTTCGACGTGACATCCCCATTCCACATCTTAAGCCACACCGCTCTGCGAGCTGTGTTGGACAACACTGCGCTCCTGGCGCCAATGCGGACTGACTCTGCCGAGGCATCAGCCAGGAAGCCTGTCGCACGTCTTAGAAGTGGAACGGAATCTAAAAGCTCCTCCCTGGAAGTACCCTGCAGGATGTGATCTTCCAGCTGGGAGATCCACTTAAAGAGAGATCTGGCCACACATGTCGATGAGATGTTCACCTTCAAAGACATAGCGGCCGCCTCCCAGGATTTTTTGAGAACACTCTCCATCTTACGATCGAGGGGGTCCTTCAACTGGGAGGAATCTTCAAATGGTAAGGCGGTCTTTTTCGCCACCCTGGCTACCTGGATGTCCACCTTCGGAACATCCCTGACAAAGTCAGCACCCTCCAAGGGAAACCGCCGTTTCAACTCGGAAGGGGTGATCAGCCTATTTTCTGGCAACTCCCATTCCCGGAGGATGAGTTCCCGGATGACCTCATGGACAGGGAAGCCCGATTGCCGCTTAGCCCTCAAGCCACAGAACATGGCGTCCTGCACTGAACAAGGGGGTTCCACCTCTTCAACTCCCATGGTGCTACGGACAGCGTCCAGCAATTCCCCCATGGACTCAGAGGAAAAATAGTAGTGTCCAGAATCTCGTGCCTGTGCAGAGGCAACAGAGGCAACATCCTCGCCGTCCTCAGACGTAGAGCTCTGGGCAGCCTCCATGAAAGCCATTGAATCACAGTCCTGGAGCTTCCTCTTTTTTGGAGGGGAAGGCCCGGATGCTGCAGCAAAAACCGGCAAGGCTGAGATAGAAGCCTGTACCTCCTGTCTAACCGCTTGAACTTCGTGTCTAACCATGGACCGGAGTTCCTCAAACAGGGACGGGGATTCTTCCCTGACCACACCGTCAGTACATGGCTGACATAACTTCTTTTTGCAGGAAGAAGGAAGTTTCATGCCGCAGATGCCACATTTTCTGGATGGGGTTTTGCTGCTTTTAACAGGGGGGCCCTTGTCTCCCTAAAGAAAAAGGGGGAGAAGGGGACCCAGAGTGAGTGAAGGGATCTAAGCCCCTGACCGCAGTGACCACCCCCAATACACTTACAGGAGCTGGGGGAACGCTGGGCTCTGCAGAGGCAGAGGAGGAAGATCTACCACCCTCCATCTTCAGGGATCTCCTTACCTGGGTGTAGTCTTCTGGCGGGTACTTATCTCTAAGCACCGTGCCCCCAACGAGGAACAGCTGTTCCCTCCCTCCTCCCAGGCAGACGCGTGCGATAGGCCTGCCGGGCCCCTGGAGCCGCGCCCAAGCCGCCGCAGCGCGCATAGGAGCCGCCGGCCGAAAACCGGAAGTGACATCACCCGAAACCGGAAGGGACGTCGCGGCACTCTCGGCGCGCGCTCCCGGGACCGCAGCTGGAGGAGGGAGACGCCGGAGAGCTGAGACAGGCCTCCGGCGTTCCTAAACCGGCCTGCTTTGCCCCGGAGGACGCAGGAAGGCCACCAGGTCCCAAATGGGAGCCCTGAGGAGGAGGAGGACGCCCCCGACGACCATCTCTGGCCCGGCCATAAGTGTAACCAATGCTGCCCCTACCGGCCTGACAGCACTGGAACCTCTCCATGCCCCAAGGGGGACAGGAAGACACTGGAGTGCGGAGGAAGGGGAGGGGCTTTTAACCTGTGTTCCTGCCCCCCAATAGGGCGTGGACGACATCCTCCAATGCTGTCGTGGAAGGCGATGGGAGAAACTCTGCTTATATGCGAGTATATACGGTACATGGCCGCAATGCACAGTAGAAACCCAAATAATGTGCATACCAATACCACATATTGTCCTTCTATGTCAACATATACCTCCACCTCTTCTTATCGTGTAGATGCATGTAAGAATATGATTGAGCGGTCTTGTAGAAGCGCTACTAAAGCTCAGGCACCAGGATGATAAGGTTTATGAACAGCAATCTTTATTTTCCCCTCACAGCAGCACAACATGTTTCAACTGCTCAAGGCAGTCTTCCTCAGGTAGCACTACCTGAGGAAGACTGCCTTGAGCAGTTGAAACATGTTGTGCTGCTGTGAGGGGAAAATAAAGATTGCTGTTCATAAACCTTATCATCCTGGTGCCTGAGCTTTAGTAGCGCTTCTACAAGACCGCTAAATCATATTCTTACAAGCTTCTATTCCCCCTGAGGGATCAGCGGCTGGAGCAGCACAGCGAGGGCACAGTGGTGAAGGATCTGGCGTTCCCTAGATAAAAAGCAGTGACGCACATCCGGGACCGGCGCCACGTGACCGGAAAGGTCCTGTACGGACAGCTGGGGACCAGCGAGGTCGAAGGAGCGGAGTGTGCACATTGCCGGGGGTCCCCCATATATCAGAGGCTATTACACCGGGTTGTGCAGTTCGTGCACAACCCAAACAGGTGAGTGGCCACCTGTAATAACGCCATATTAACTGAGCTATAGTGATCCTACACATGCGCCCCTTCTCTCTCTTTTTTCTTACATATCGTGTAGATGCAGGGATTAATATTGTTACACCCCTCGTGTATGTGGAAAAGGTGGAATGAGAATTCACGCAACATCAGACTGACCATGACGTACAGCAAGATGGAAGTCGACTTCCTGGATGTGAAAGTAAAGAAAGGTGAGGGTGGCCACTTGGTGACTGACCTGTTTAGGAAAAGTATGGCGGGTAACAGTACTTCATGCCACTTCCACACACCCGTCCCACTTGATCAGAGGGATTCCCGTGGGACAGTTTCCTCGTGCCAGGAGGATCTGTTCCAATGGTAATCTGTTCCATCAACAGGCCAACGAGTTGAGAAACAGATTTTTAGATCGTGGATATTCTGGAAGGATGGTCCAAAAGGGATATCGGAGAGCAGCCCAGGCTGAGAGAAACTCTTTACTGCAATCAAAAGCTAGGAAGAGCCAAGAAAATCAGGTGAGAATGATCACTGGGTTCAATAACCAATGGCAGAAGATGGAGGGGGCGTTAAAGAAATTTTGGCCACTGTTGACTTCAGATTTAGGGCTAAAAGAGCATATACATGGATACCCGACGGTAACATACAGAAGATCGCCTAAGCTTAGAGATATGCTAGTGCATAGTCTATATGAGGGACCCAAGAAAGAAGGACTATTTGGTACTAAGGGACCTAGGTGGGGCTTCTTTCCATGTGGGAAATGCGTTACATGCCCAAATCTGATACGTGCCACTGAATTTTATTCATGTGATGGGTCCAAAAAATTTCTGATCACCCAACACATCAACTGTAACTCCACGGGTTTATTGTACTATGCCACATCCCCCTGTAAGATGGTGTATATTGGCTTGACCTCTAGACAACTAAAAGTGAGGATTAGAGAGCATGTGTTAGACATCATAAAAGCGGAAACAGAAGATGACTTTTCCCTCCTAAAGCCAGTAGCAAGACATTTTAAGGCGGTTCATAACTGCAATGCCAATTTGTTGAAGGCATTTGGGATCGATCAGATCCATGTAAATATACGTGGGGTGACCTGAAGAAGACCATGGCCCAGTTGGAAGCAAAATGGATAGATAAAGTTGGGAGTGTTCGTCCCCACGGTCTTAATGACATTTTAAGTTTTGCCCCCTTTTTGTAGATGGTGTGTGGGAATTTTTAATAAAAATTATTTTATATTTAACTTTGTGGTCGTATTTTTATTTCTTTTTTTATTCTAGGTGAAGAGTTGGAAATTGGAGGACAGAGATTCGGATGAAGATAGCATTCCATATTACACTGTGTATTTATATATATTGTTGTGTCCTTTTGGACATAATTTTTATATGGCAATTTCAGCACCTTGGGGAAATAATGGCCCCCCTATATGCATATTCACTTATGTATGATGAAGATAGTATTTATATTGTATTTATATTATATTTTGCACTTGGTTTATATATATATTGTAGTGTCCTTTTCGGACATAATTTTCATATGACAATTTAGCACTTTGGGGTAATAATGGCCCCCCGATTGGTATATTCACTTATATATGACTGGTATGGATGTGATATGTGTGTCACCGGCCGGTGCAGTATGAATGTTATTACGGTATATATTCTCTTTCTTAATATATTTTTCTTTTTTGTATGGATGTTGCACTATGCACTTTATTCCTTGGTTTATGATTTGCTGTCTCTAATATATGAAATCTCTGTCACTCCAATAGATATATATGTGCACCTCCGTGTTAGTGTGGAATTTGGGAGCTTACATGTGGCGAATCGCTCTACACTATAACTATGTAGCGACAGACATTATGCTGTTTGCCTTTTGTAGACCTGGTGGATAATTCTGCGCCCTTATGTGGCTTCCTGTCTATAATGACAGATGTGGGTGTTGCTTGTGATTCTGATCACATGCCTCTGTGAGGTCATGTGACCGGACGCGGTCATGTGACCGCGCTTGCTGAACGTAAGGGCGGAAGTGACGTTCCGCGTCACTCACAGACTTCTGCGCACACTGAAGGTTCCCTAGCAACAGAATTAACAACGGAGGTGACGTAGCGGTATTCGTCATTTCCGGTCTGTTCACCGAAGTGATGATAGACGCCGCGACTCCGGTCTCTTGTATATAAGGATCCCATTCTCGCTCCATAGTCACCCCCCTCTGAAGAAGCCTTAGCGAAACGCGTAAGGGGGCGGTGGCCACGGACAGGTAAAACACCTTTTTGACCCATGATTTGATTACCGGTTTACTCTTTGCGTACAGGTATGATGTGTACCCAGGTTTTGGGGCATTCACTGGCTATTGTTTGTTATGTGAAGCAATGTATTTAGCTATCATGCTGTATGTAACTTTTCATGTGGTCATCTGTCTCGTGTGCCGCCTTGGCATTACTTTTAATGCAGCATTTATGCAATGATTTTTAATAAAGAGCACTTTTGATCATTACTTTGGCCTGACTCTAGGGTTTTTTGTATAGGAATTATACACTCCCCAAGAGTGGGTTCTCCTATGCCTAGTGCAAACACAGTCAGATTACATAATCAGAAATAACCTTCTATCCAAAATACACCCAAAAAATAATATCGCAACACTCTTCACCTCCTCCCGCTATATTGTAAACATCAAAACATAGCAGCATCTTAAACCATTTTAGAACTCGTCAGTGGTGTGGTAAAACATTTCACAGCCACATTCCACCATCTCCATCTCTCCTCCTCCTGTAACGAGCCGCAGTTACCGCGGCTTTAAAGCACTCCATGTAATATTAGACTTGTCCATTAAAAGGAGTATCAAAAGTAAAAAGAAAAAGAGAAAAAAATAAAGGAAAAAGAAAAGAAGCATACAAAAACTGAAGAGCTAGATCCGATCCTCAATTCAAATGGTCAAAATGGTGGTGATTATCAGGACCATAGTGAATCTCAGTCCCCTTTGACCTGTAGTTTCCTGGTATTGAGTATACAGTCACTGTGTAGCAACCTCCGGTTTTGTAAAAAAATTGGACTCTATCAAGGGCCACTACTCGCAGTTTAGCAGGAAACAACATTGAGTATTGCACACCAATTCACGATGTCTCTTAACACCATTAAATCTCATTCTCTGCTTATGGACCACTGCTAAGTAATCCAGATATATGGCGATCCTCAGCATCCCTGGCTTTCCTCTGGATAATGTCCCGATTTCCGTAGTTTAGAATTTTTGCAAGAATTGCATGGGGGCCAGACCCAATACTTTTGTTAGGGTATCATCTCCAAACTTTCCCCTCAGCCAATTTTCAATAAATCAGCCCCTACAATTACCAAAGTGTTTACTTCCATAGTTTCCAGAGTGGTACTACTCCGAAAAGACGATGATACTCTGATGTAATGACAAAAGAGCACTCTCCGCATCTGAATGTGCTCATTTGTCAATACATACTATGTACAAGTTGGTCTTTGATGGATCAACCCCTCCTGAAGGTGATGGCTGGTCTCACAGGGATAAGGGGAGCCACCTCTTTATCCACCAACAAAATATCCCAATGCTCCTCGAGAATGGCCCGTACCTCTTTTGAATGATTATCATATGTACCTATGATATGTAAAACATTCTCCAATTTAGTGCTTTCTTTGGGTCTGAGCATCCCTATTACTGCCAGTGGCATTCTTAAAGACCCTATTCAAAACCTGTGAAGGGTAAGCATTCTCCAGGAAACGTTTCTGCATCTTTCTTGCCTCTTGATAAACATGGAAGTATTAAAACAGTTATGTCTTGCCTTAAGTACTGACCCTTACGCCCCCGTCATACGCCGCCCATTACAGAGGCGACGTGGGGGCGTGGCCTATTGGCGGCAACATCACCCCTATGTCGCCTCATTTAAAGGGGCGATGTCGGCGTGCCGGGTGGTCGCCTGGTTTCAGAGCAGTGCTCTGAAACCAGGCGACCATCATGGGCGATGTGTAGACATCGCCCCATGTAACCGGGCGCCGGCAACCTGTCAGGCGATGGGAGCCATAGGCTCCCATTGTCCTGCATCACCGCTAGGGTTTCCAGACACCCTGGCGGCGATGGTGCCTGACAGCTCGCTGGCGCGGGGCTGGAGGTGTCGCCCTGTGTAAACGGGGGACGGCGACGCTGGCAGGGCGCCAAAAACGTGCGCACACCCACCAGTCTTCGCTGACATCCCCAGCCCCGTCGCCTGGTGTGACGGGGGGCTTTAGGGATGGCCTCTCTCAGACTCCTGGGGTGGAGGCTATCCCACCTAAGTAAATCATTCGTGGCAGTGGGTTTCCTGAAAATATTGGTCTATAGGGTGCCGTCGCTACCCTTGTAGACAGTAACATTTTGGAAATTTACAGATCCCTCATGTACCTCTGATGTAAACCTGAGACCTAAGTTGTTAATGTTCAATTCCTTCATAAAATTCTCAAAAGATGCTAAATCACCTCTCCACAGGATCATGATATCATCGATATAAAGTCCCCAATATATTATTTTGGGATTCCACGAAGCTGTTCAAGCTGTTGTGTCTTCCGTGAAGAAAACTGAGTCCTCCCACCAGCCCAGGAGTAAGTTGGCATAGCTAGAGGGTGCAAGCGCTGCCCATAGCTATGTCCCTGGACTGGTGATAGAACTTACTGTCAAACATGAAGAAATTGTGGGTAAGTACAGGGTGAGAACAAATTCATTATGTTTCACATAGTCTGTACCCTTAGTCTTCAAATAGAGCTCGACTGCCTTAATTCCCATCTCATGAGGGATACTGCTGTACAACACCTCAATATCTATGGAGGCTATTAGTCTGCTCCCACTGAGATGCTGTCTAGTTTGCTTATAAGGTCTAAGGTGTCCCTTATGCAAGATGGCAATCCGGTCACAAAGTTCGCAAGATCTTATCAAGGTATATTCCACAGTTCTGGGTGATGGAGCTTATCCCTGAAACTATGGGACGACCTTTCAACAGCTCAACACCTTTGGCAGTGCGTAGAAGACAGGAGTCACGGGGTACTTATTATACATGAAATCCCTCTCACTTCCGGATAGAACACCCTGTCCGCACTGAAATTCTTCAGTGGGAGCATTCACCAGTCTAGTGTATGCAGAGTGATCATTAAGAATGTTAAGACACATCAATTTATAGATCATATGATCCATCATGACCACGTTTCCCTTTGTCAGCAGGTTTCAATATCAATTGATCGTCCTTTGATGTCCAACGTGACTCTTTTATCCTTAGTAAGGTTAGAGTAATAAACCCATTTCCTATTTTTTAATCCTCTAAGATCACTCGTCACCAGGCTGGTGAAAATATCAATACTTGTCAGTCACTAGTTGGTGGCATTTTTTTACTTGATGGTCTCAGTGAAGGGACCCCTTCCATCTCCATCAGATGATTCTCTAACCAGATCATTGAGATAAGAGGGCAGCTAAATCCTCCTCCTCTATGTTAAGTTGTCATTATGTTAAGTTGGCATTTTTTTTCTTTATAGAGTCTCAACTTTCTAGCGAACAAGTTCACGTCTGTGATCCATTCAAAATCATTGAAATGGTTCGTTGGGACAAAACAAGGGCCTTTAGAGTTGGTAACTTGTCAGGTTTATGATAATTTTTTTTTATCTATTGCTTGGTTTTCACCCCCAGTTCTAAGATTCTTACTCTTAGTGGATAAGGATCCTTTCCTACAAAAAAAAAAGGACCATTCACATAGGAGCCCAAAGTTGTGGGCCCTGATAATGCAGATCCAAAACGCATAGAGGTACCACCATTGTAATACCATCCTCTTGGGCTTGAATACTGACCTCCAAACCTGGGATTTGCCTGACCTCCTCTGCCTCTTCCACCTTTCTTTTTCCATTTCCTGCCTCTCGGATTTCTCTTTGGTCCTGTAGGCTTGCCAGTTCCCCCATGTCCCCCTGTGGTCCTCCTTCCAGGTCTGACACATCTGTCTCAGAGGCGGATATGTCGGTATTACCTATATCTCTGTCACCTCTTTGTATGAAGAGATGTGCTCTCTTTTCCTTGAACACAGAGTCTCTTATGAAATATTTGTTTCTGTTCCTAGATGAAGGATTGTAACTGACCTATATTTTGTTCTAAGGTGGTTTCTCTTTTGCCAAAATCAGGACTGTCCTAATATTGTTTGGCTTCCTCCGTTATTTCACTCAATCTCTGTGTGGTGGTCTCAAACTAACTCTTCTCATCAAGGAGAATTTTCATAAACCTAGGAGAGCTATTTATAGATTGTTCCACTTCTCAAGGAGAGCATGGGATCTAGATCTTTTTGCAGGAATTATCTTAAGGGAACCTGTCAGTCATAGCTTTGGAGCCTAAATCGATCTACCTGTTCCCTGCAGCTTCCAAGCACATCCCTAACTATCCCTGTCTGCCCTAACAGTGCCCTATATCGGCTTTGCAGAATGAGTTTGATACTCACATTTTCCTGTCACTGCAGCATCCAGTCTCCAGTGTGTGGAGACTGACTGGACGTTCTTCCCTGCTGGCTTTTGTTAGCACGCCCTACTGGGCGTGCTCCCGACTCCATTGGAAGGTCCCACTCTTGTGTACGCTGCTCCCACGGCCGTGGGTACGTGACTTCGGCATCTGCGCAGCAATCATATTTAATTTTGGCGCCTTGGCTTCTGCGCAGACGCTAAAATGACAGCACCAGCGAATCCGGAGGACGTCATTAAATGAGGTGGGATAAGTGCAGCTCGGATGTCTGCGAAGTGTGCAGAAGCAGATATGACGCGGCCACTGCCGCGTCATTCAAAGAGGCAAGAAAATTAAATATGATGTCTGCGCAAATGTGCAGATGCCGAAGTCACGTACCTGTGGCCGTGGCATACACAAAAGCGGGACTTTCCAATTGAGTTGGGAGCGCGCCAGGGGAATTTCTTCTCACACCCAGTAGGGCGTGCTAACAAAAGCCGGGAGGGGAGACTGAGGCCAGGAGAATGCCCAGTCAGTCTCCACACACCGGAGACTGGATGCTACAGTGACGGGAAAATGTATCAAAATATTTTGCAAAGCCAATATACAACACTATTAGGACAGACAGGGATGGTTAGGGATGTGCTTGGAAGCTGCAGGGACAGGTAGTCATAGCTTTGGAGCCTAAATTGACCCAACAGGTTCTCTTTAAGTCTGATGGTGGGTTTACACGCTTCAATATCGTTGCAATATCGCAACTCAATGGCGGGGGAGCGCGCAATTAGTGCACGTTTCTCCCGCATCGCATTGGATGTTTACACGCTGAAATATCGGAATACAACGTCCGTGCGATGTCTACGCCCCCCAACCCAGGAACGATCCTTTAACATGGGAGTGAATGGGTGACGTTTCAAATTGCATCGTAGTTGTGCGTTTACACAGCAATCCGACTCCAATCTCTCCCTTCAATATCGGGGCATTGAATAGCACGCTCCCCGATATCGCATTGACATCGTTCCTGCATCGTATTGGACGTTTACACCATACAACGCAGGAACGATCTCGTGGTCCAACGATCGAACCACGTGACTTTTCATTGAAATCGTACTACGATATCGCAACGTGTAAACCCGCCATAAGGCCTGTGGGGACAATTTTATTGGAAATGTATTTGTCTAGACATTCAATCTCCCATCATGATTTCATGTTCTCTTCATATGTAGTACAGTGCTGTGCAAATTAATTGGGACAAAGCATTTTTTAAGTAAAATTGTAAGTTGGGGTTATCAGTCAGTGATTCAAACCAGTTTTAACTGCTTTGAACAGGTGTGAGTGTACAACCTTCAGTAACAAAATGTGGTTTGACTGGTTTTAGTCAGAAAATAACAGCTAGCTGTCCTCTCAACTTCAGTTTAGAGCTTGTTTCTGTGAGGAGCGGTTTAGTGTACCTTTTCTCTCAGTGTGATTCGTGCCTGTAAAAATGGATGTAACGCCACGGAAGAGGTCTAGAATTATTACTCTTATGGCCCCTTTACACACAGCTACAGGTAACAGGTTTTCCACAGGTAACTTACTGGCTGCAGTGAAATCATGGAGACATGGTTCTATCTTGTTGCTGTGTACAAATGGAATAATCACTCCATGATTTCACTGCAGCCAGTAAGTTACCTGTGGAAAACCTGTTACCTGTAGCTGCGTGTAAAGGGGCCATTACTGAGCATACAAGTCTGACTTTAAGAGAAATCGCTTCCACCGTTGGTATTGGAAAATCTACCTTTTCAAGAATAATTCGCACACACAATGAAACTGGTTCGTGTTCTCCAAAACAAAAAGGGAAATGGGGACGAAAAAGGAAAACGACACCAAGAACTGATAAAATACTTATCAGAAATAGTAAAACTAATGCAAAAAAAACAAGTAAAGACTTGCTTTGTCCCAATTAATTTGCACAACACTGTAGTGATTTCATGGTATATTCTTCAGACTCCCTAAGGGTACCGTCACACCTGGACATATCGCCGGCGATTCCACAGGCGACGTATGTGCACGTTTTTGCGTGTCGCCCAAGGTCGCCGACGCCCATTTACACGGGGCGACAACTCAGGCGACGACCTGACCGGAATTTGCCTGAGCGTCGCCCAAGGCCCAAGGGCGATCAAGTCGCTGGTCGCCGCTTCCGCGTCACACAGGGCAACCACATTAGCGACGTGGGCGTTGTTTTGTCCCACGTCTTGGAGGTAGGCTTTCACATAATGTTTGGTGACGCCTCGAAGAAGTGTGATTGGTTGCAAACAAACACCAATGACTGTGTCCTAGTTCACCGCGCCACATCCTAAAATGTTAATTGCTAGACGCATTGGCGTAGTCTACACGGCAAAATACAGAAAGATGATGGGAAAAAAGGTGTGTCACGGTCCGCGCTGCTCCAGTCCAAAAATACTCATAAGAGAGTCAGAGTTACAGCAAACAGATTCTCATTCTTTATTCTCCTACTCCAACGCGTTTCGGGCCTCACCTGGCACCTTCCTCAGGTATATCCCTGAGGAAGGTGCCAGGTGGGGCGCCGAAACGCGTTGGAGTAGGAGAATAAAGAATGAGAATCTGTTTGATGTAACTGACTCTCGTGAGTATTTTTGGACTGGAGCAGCGCGGACCGTGACACACCTTTTTTCCCATCATCTTTCTGGATTTACCACATGTGAGTGGTCGATGGAGGTCCTGCGGCAGCTTGGAGTACTGATGCTCTTTAAACCAGTTGTGGGGATCACAACTGTATAAGGTGAGTGGGTCCATATCACCACCTTAATATCTTGGAGTGCTCTAGTGATAGGGCACTATTGCTCCTCTTGTCCCCCACCCCTCTTGTATTTATACACGGCAAAACACGGGGCTCATGTGTCGAGTAATGTTACAGTGAATCCGTATTGGCGTTTTTATGTAATGTACGTCATGTACTGCAGGAAGGCTGCCACTACAGCGCTCATGCAGACATTAGTTGGGATGGAATGACAATTGCGTTTCTGTTAACACACATTTGTGGTACATCTCTGCACTTTTGAACACAGCCGCAAACACAATGCGCTAATGTACAGTATGTACGCTCCTGGGTAATACACTTTTGGACGCACACCATCAAATATGGCACCGATAAATAAGACAACCAATCGGAACGCTCCAGCTGCCACCAATCCACGCAGAGCGCCAGAGCTAGTAAATACGCCCTGAAACGCCTACCGGAATGGTATAGGCGATGTGTGCTCTCGCCCTTGACATCGCTCATGAGATGTTACACAGGGTGATCAGCACACATCGCCCAAGAATGGTCGCCTGGTTTCAGAGCTCTGATGTGAAACCAGGCGACCACTCAGACGTGTCGCCCTCACCCATTTACATTAGGCGACGCATTGGCGATGTCGCCGGCGACAGGCCACGCCTCAGCGTCGCCTATGAAATCGCCGGCGATATGTCCAGGTGTGACGGTACCCTGAAGGTTTACTGCTACCACCCTCCTCCACCTCAGAAAAAACATCCTTGGCCACCAAGGGCCATCTGCTCCTTTCCACAGGTCCCAAAAAGCAACCTGCCATTAACCATCTGAGCTTTTATTGTTCCCTTGTGCGTCACAACGCGTATCAACAATCAATGTGCTGTCTTCCTCAAGTATAAACTGTTGTATTGTGTATCATCTGAGGAAGACAGCACATTGACTGTTGAAACGCGTTGTGGCCCACAAGGAAACAAAGGCTCGGATGGTTACTTTTTCATCTTCTGTGTCCTCAATTCAAGCGCTCCATCTAGACCGACACTTTTTCCTTTCCTATATCCAATCCCTCTGAGGGAGTTCAGCAGGAGCAGCTCTGGGCAAAGGACCGTTGGAATCACCACTACCGCAGGACCTCCAGTTGCTTAGTAACCGGATCCAAAAACAAAAGAACCCGCTGTGATGTATTTCCTGTCCCAGCCGGTCACGTGATCCATACCGGAAGTCACCGCGGTGCAGCAGAGGGAGGGAGCCGACGCTGCATACAACGTGAGCAGGTAACACCACAACTGCTGGCAATCTTCCTGGGTTGTGCAGGGGTGCACAACCTTAACAGGTGAGCAGCCCCCTCAGCACCCCTATAATTTTTTAAATTAACGTCAGGTATTACTCACTGCACTTCCTTTGTTTTGACTTTTATTAAACATGTAGTGACTCACCGAGAAAGTAAGTTATTGTAACCCTAATTCAATATCAAAAGCAAAAAAAAAGGGTATTATTTATTTATATAGCGCCATTGGTTCCATGGCGCTTTACATGTGCAAGGGCAGAACAAGGACGAGAACACATAACGGCGAATAAATCATACAGGTACATTAGAGCAGAGATCCTGTCCACAAGAGCTCACAGTCTATAGGGGATGGGTGGGAGACAATAGGAGGGGGGAGAGGTGAGATGGTGCAGCAGATTAGGTCTCAGTGTGGGTTCTAGGCTTGAAAGAAGAGGTGGGTCTTCAGGTTTTTCTTGAAGGTTCCCAGGGTAGGGGAGTGTCTGATGTGGTGTGGAAGAGAGTTCCAGAGTATGGCGGATGCACGAGAGAAAAGTCTTGTATGCGGTTGTGGGAGGTGGAGATGCGGGGGGAGAAGAGAAGGAGTTCTTGAGAGGAGAACAGATTGCGTGAGGGGTGGTATCGAGAGACCAAGTCAGAGATGTATGGAGGGGACAGGTTATGGATGGCCTTGTATGTCAGGGTTAGGGTTTTGAACGGAGATCTCTGGGAAGTAGGGAGCCAGTGGAGGGCTTGGCAGAGGCGGGAGTAATGGGGTGACAGGTGGATGAGTCGGGCAGCGGAATTGAAGATGGTTTGGAGGGGTGCAAGGGAGGAAGCGGGGATGCCGGTGAACAGGAGGTTGCAGTAGTCAAGGCGGGAGATAATGAGGGTGTGGACAAGCGTTTTGGCAGTGTCATGGTCAAGGAAGGAGCGGGTCCATGAGAGGTTTTTAAGCAGGAGGTGGCAGGAGCCTGGATGTGTGGCTTGAAGGAGAGGGAAGAGTCGAGGATTACACCGAGGCACTTGGCATGGTGGATGGGTGAGTGTGCAGTCGTTGACAGTGATGGTTAGGTCGGGTAGGGGGGAAGACGATGAAGTCTGTTTTATCCATGTTGAGTTTGAGGAAACGAGCGGAGAAGGAGGAGATGGCGGACAAGCAGTGTTGGATTCTGGATAGCAGGGAGGTGATGTCAGGGCCGGAGATGTAGAGCTGGGTGTCGTCGGCGTAGAGGTGGTATTGGAGGCTGTGGGACTCGATGAGCTGGCCTAGGCCGAGGTTGTAGATGGAGAAGAGTAAGGTCCCAGGACTGAGCCTTGGGGAACTCCAACAGATAGGGTGGCAAGGATTGTCTGTGTGCATGGATTTTGTTGTATGAGAGAGGGGCGGCCTGGTCGAGGGCTGTGGCGAGAGTGGTGTTGTAGAGGGTGGCGGCAGCGTCATGAGAGGAGGCCAAGTCAGAGAGAGGGAGGAGGGACTGGGCAAGTGAGTGGAAGTCAATGAGCTTGAGATTTCTTCGGGAGCGAGTTTCCAGAGAGGGGACAGTTTGGGGGGGGGGAAAAAGTCAGCAGGGTTGGGGTCAGATAGGAGGGGGGTTGAGTTTGCGAGGTCGGTGAGGGAACAGAGGCGGGTGACGACAGGGTCTAGTGTGTGACTGTTATTGTGTGTGGCTGAGGACCATTGGGAGAGGCCGAAGGAGGTTAGAGAGAGGAGTCTTGAGGCAGCAACGTGGGGTTTATCAATGGGGATGTTGACGTCGCCCATGATGATGGTGGGGATGTGAAAGGAGAGGTGGTGGAAAAGCCAGGTTGTGAAGTGTCGAAGAAGGTGGACGAGGATCCTGGAGGGCGGTAGATGACAGCCAGTTGGAGGTTGCAGGGGGAGAAGATATGCACGGAGTGCGACTCGAAGAAGGGAAGGGAGGCAGAGGGGGGGGGGTGAAATTGGGGTGAAGGAGCAGCTGTTGGCCAGGAGTAGGCCAATACCTCCCCCGCGGGAGTTGCTGGGGAGGGGGATGTGGGAGAGGGTGATTCCGCCATAGGAGAGGGCGGCGGGGGAAGTTGTGTCAGAGGGGGTGAGCCATGTTTTGGTGATGCCAAAGAAAGAGTTTTTTTAGTAATGAAGAGGTCGTGGATGAAGGGGAGTTTATTGCATACTGAGCGGGCATTCCAGAGTGCGCCAGAAAGGTGGATTGGGGGAGGGGCGGTTTGGGGGATGGGTATAAGGTTGCCGGGGTTGCGGATGTTAATGGTGGGGAGTGGCCGTGGGCTAGGGGTGATTGTGGGCATGTGTTGGGGGGGGACCAGGATTAGTGGAGATGTCGCCAGCAAGTAGGAGGGAGAGGGTCAGGAGGTGGGGTCATGAGAGCTTGCGTGGCGGGCGGACATGTTTGGAGATAAAGGCTTGGGTGTGGAGGAAGAGGTCAGGAGTGGGTGAGATGGCTAGGTAGGATGGAGGGGGAGAGTGTTATTCTGTTTTCGGGAGGAGGGACAGAGGGGGGGTTGTAGGAAGTGGAGTAGGATAGGAGTGATTGTGAAGAGAAGGGAAAACATTGCATGGGGGTATAGGATTCAGTGTGAGAGGTGGAGCAGGGGGGTGAGGTGCAGATGGGGAGTGGTGGTGGTGGGCAACAGCAGCTGAGGAGGAGGTGCAGCCGGGGTTGGGATGGAGGTAGGGAACAGGACAACAGGAGCAGCAGGAGGGGTGAGATAGAGGCAGGGGTCTGGAGTGACAAGGGACAGGTGCAGCAGGAAGGCTGTGCAAAGCGGATGAATGCCAATCAAGTCCAGGCAATTGCAAAGCAAATTGAGGCGTACAGAGTCCAGCAGGTGAAGCAGGGTGATGTGGTGCAGTCAGAGAACAGATGTAGGTACAATAGTGGAGATGACATGCAGCCGTAGATGCAATCAGGTGCTGCTGGGGGCAAATCGATCCGATGCAGCCGGGGGGTCCATGTGGCAGAGGAGTTACTGAGAGACAGATGAGATGACAAATCTATCTAATTTGCCAACAGTGGATGGATAATCCAGGAAAAAAAAAAAAAAGGGTATACACCTAGAGTTTACCTTTTATTTTCATAGGTTAAAAACATGGACAGATATGTCTAATTCTTTGAACACACATCTAACACATGTGAATGGGGGAAGGAGTACAACAATAACCCTGTGCTATCAACGTGCCGTACAACAGAGTTTTCAACATCTAAAAAAATTGTGTCCCTGGTCTGGAACCCAGGGCTCAGACATCAATAAAAACGTGACAGCCATCCATCCCCCTAGTTAAACTAGACCTGTGCATGTAAAATGGCCCACAGAGTACGGACGTATATGCAAAGGAATAAGAACACTAAGATTCTATAGATAAAGTGCCTACTCTGTACTGATCCATCAGGAGTGAAATCTAAACACACATCCTAGTATCCGCAGTATTCTAAAACTTTCACAGTAAGATTATTTGATTACTATAATATTCAATAGATTGATCTGATTGATATCCATTATCTATGCAAGAGGAGTGTTTTTGTTGTATCTATTTAGATTCACTGCTGATTGATCAGTACAGAGTAGGCACTTTTATCTATAAAATCTTAGGGCCCTTTTACATGCCTCAACTTTCCAGCGATCACAACCACGATTTCACCTGGCTGGGATCACTGGTGAGATGTCAGTCAGATCTCACCAGCGACGCAACGATACGGCAGTAGTTGGGACCCCGTCACTCTCGGGCGTAGTATTGAGATCGTTGGTTGTTGTCCCTGTCAAACACAGCGATGCATGCTGCCCAGCGGGAGTGCAACAACCTAAAAATGGTCCAGAACGATTTGCAATGATCGCGATTTCACAGCGGGGGCCTAATCGCTGCTACGTGTCACACATAGCAAGGTGGCTGTTAAGTCACAAAACCTGTGATGTTGCAGCAATGTCACTAGCGATATTGTTGTGTGTGAAGTGTCCTAATTTTTTCTTCAGGATTTATTTAAAGCACGTGTACCCTTGGATAGACTGTACTAAGTGGACCGTTTTACACGCACAGGTGTACTTTAGGTGGACGGATGTCTATGATTTTGTTGCAGACTGAGCCCTGCATACCAGATTATGGACACGAGGGTCAGCCGTCGAGGTATGGGGGACACTCACAATTTTTAGGTGTTGAAAACTCCGTTGTCAGGCAGGTTGAAGATAGGGAGAGCACAGGGTTATTGTTGTACCCACTCCCCCGTTCAAATGTGGTTGATGTGTGTACAAAGAATTGGACATATCGGTCCATTGTTTTAACCTATGAAAATAAAGGTTACATTTTAGGAGTATTCCCTTTTTTTGCTTTTGATATTGATTTAGGGTTACAATAACCTACTTTCTCGGTGAGTCACTACATATAGATCTCTTACCCAGACTGTGTAAGCCCCAGCCATTGATGGCTCCACAGTGCAAATCTGAGATGTTTGACCGTTTCACACGCACTGGTCTACTTTACCTAGGTGGATGGATGTGCGATTTTTTTTTTTTTGCTGACGGAGCCCTGTGTACCAGATCAAGGACACCAGAGTCAGCCGTCGAGGTACGAGGACACAAATTTTTTTAGGTGTTGAAAACTCCGGTGTCAGGCAGGTTGTGATAGGGAGAACACAGGTTATTGTACCCCTCCCCCCATTCAAATATGAAGTCAGTACAAAGAATTGGACTTATCAGTCCATGTTTTTAACCTATGAAAATTAAATTAAATTTTAGGAGTATACCCTTTTTTTTTGCTTTTGCAAGAGATTTATACTAGCTAACCTCCTGAGAAAGGAACACATCCAAATAGCTTTAATCCAAGAGACGCATCTCTGTGCCCTCAAACCATTCAATTGACCAGTTACTTTTTCCCCCCCGACGCCTATCGCAGCTATTTACCTGATCAGAGGTCCCGGGGTACTAGCATCCTTATCTCTCGCTCTATCCCTTGGGAGTTTGTAGACTCTCGCTGTACCAAACAGAGAAGAATGTTAGTTAAGAGACAGATTACATCGCAGTTATTCACATTTGCCTCTGTATCTCCCCAATACAAATCAGGGGACAGTCTTGACGGACTTTCTGGAGCAGATTGGGGAATTTGCTGAGGGAATGCTGTTATTAGGGGGTGACTTCAATATCGCTCTTGACCATGACCTGGATACCCCATCTGGTTCGCATGCCTGCTCATGTGCCGCATTGTGTAGACTCAAACGACTCCTACATGAACACCAACTGATAAGATTGCTGGAGGTTACTCCATCCAACAGATAAGGCCTTTTCACATCTGTGTTTGCATTGCATTCTTATCACAAAACGCAATGGAAACGCATCCAAAAAACATCCATTGATTTCAATGCAAGATGCAGCATGCAACATTTTGCATTTTCTGAAAATGATGTGTTTTGCATTGAAATCAATGGGTGCGTTTTTGCAGTGCAAAAATGCATAGAAACGTTAGTGCAACAAAACGCAACTCCCCCCTCCCTCAGATGCGAACTGGACCATAAAGATTAATCCTATTATTCATCTGTACATAACTCTTATTTCCAGGATGGATTACATTGTTGTAGGACACAAAGACTTGCCTCTCATACAGGCAGCGGACTAGGTTCTATTACCTTGTCAGACCACAACCTATGCACAATTTTGATTTCCATGTTGACACAGATTTCTTGGCAGTGGCATTGGAAACTATATGCCTCACTCCTGGAGGACCCGGTCACCTCCCGAGAAGTGACACAAGCATTGAGAGAGTCTACTTCTCTGACAATGCTACCCTCCTGAGGCTTTGCCGAGTACCATCTGGCAGGCCCATACATGTGTAATTCAGGGCTTACTCATTAAGGATGGGACGAGGCTGAAGAAGGAAAGGGACTGCAAACTGTCCTCCCTGTTCTCTCAACTGAGAGATCTCGAGACGACACATAAGCAAAGACCCTGGCGGAAGTTGGTCTTGACCTATGCAGTTTGGGAGGAGCTCCGCAATTTCCTGAATAAAAGGGCTGAATACTGACTGGCAAAATGCAGGCGGCAGTTTTACAAGTTTGGAAATAAAGACAGGCAGACTACTGGCTGGAGCTCTGAAACAGCAGAGGGCTAGAACATTAGTTTTGAATGTAGGAGAGTCAGCAAAAATGAGCATCACCCCAATCCTCCAATGTGATAGTCAAAGCTTTCAAAAAATACTATACTGCGCTGTACAATGTTGATCATAGTAAACCTCTAACACCCTCTTCTACCTTCCTTCCTATAATTAGAGAATACCTCAAAATGGCCAACCTCCTCAAATTAAACCTAGTAGATATGGAAGCACTAGAACATCAGATTAAAGACCAGGATTTTTTAGTCATAAACGCCACAAATAACGAGAAGGCACCTGGTCCGGATGGCTTTTCTTCAACTCATTATAAAAAATTGAAAGACCTTCTGGCACATCATCTACTGAGATTCTTTAATGATTTGAAAAACGTACACCAACTCCCCACAAACTCACTGAGTGCTTATATTTCTGTTAACCCCCAAGCCAGGCAAATACCCAGCCCAATGTGCGAGTTACTGCCCGATCTCACTATTAAACGTGGACATAAAATTGTTTGCGAACATCGTTGGTATGAGGCTGGCTTCCTTGCTCGCTAGGGTGGTTCACCAGGACCAGGTGGGTTTTATGATGGGGAGGGAAACTCAAGACAATATCATCACGGCAGTCAATCTGGTCCACCTGGCTAGATGGGGGACAACTCTCACTTCTTAAGTCTACGGATGTTGAAAAGCATTCCATAGAGTTAACTGGATTTTTATGAGTGAGATCCTCCTGTACCTGGGCTTCAATATGATGCGCTGGATCATGTCTTTCTACTCGACCCAGTCAGCCAGGGTCCGGGTGTACGGCTGCCTGTCGGAGCCTTTTGATATTCATAATGGCACTCATCAGGGATACCCCCTCTTACCATTGATCTTTGTCCTTACAATTCCTCAGGAGGATCAGGGCTAACCCTAACATTTCTGGGATATCTTCTGCAAACACCACTCACAACGTGGCAGTTTACGCTGACTACCTCCTGTTCTTTCTCACCAAGCCTACCTCCTTGCTCCCTAATTTAATGGCAGAATTCCACATTCTCTCAACTCTCCAATTTCAAAATAAATTCCCAAAATCAGAAACCACCGCCCTACAATCAACCTTCAGCTTTAAATGGAGCAATCAGATGATAATCTATCTGGGGGTCAAATTGACCGCTAATCCAGAAACTATACAAGAATGATTTTCCAGCTGTCCTCGACCCAAGGTGACTGACAGATGGACTAAAATCTCCTTTTCTTGGTTTGGGCAGTGTCAAATATTCAAAATTAAATGTTCTTCCCCAAATTCTCTACATGTTGCAAGCGCTGCCTACACAAATTCCAATGATATTTTTCAAAACGCCTTTATATGGGCAGGAAAATCGGCCAGACTCAGCCGCTCTACCAAAAGGGAGAGACGTCAGCCTTCCCAATTTGAAAATATTACCAGCTCGCTGCATATTTTGAGAGAATGGTGAATTGGTGCAGTAACTCCACTGACAAAATGTGGGTCCACATAGGCAGAAGCTTTGCTCTGATTCCACTTGACAGATTGCCTTGACTATTGTCTTCCGCCCCTGCCTGTATTCACCCTCACCCCACGTAAGGGCCTATGGTGAAATACTATTACACTCTGTGGACTAGACCCTTTACGATTCCTCCCTGCTCCAGACTTACGCCTGTATTAAGCCATCCAGATATTGCTCCTGCTATCCATGACGGGGTGTTTCGCTATTGGGTCGAAGCAGGGAGAGAGTGGAGACCTTTGGTGGGGGGAATGATTGACCCTCACTATCCACCCTAAAAACATGGGACAACCCAGTTCCACTTGACTGGTGCAGTTTTCAGCTGCGTCTTTTCCTAGCCACACTTCTACCAAAATGATGTTATGAGTCCAAATTACAGGTCAAATTCTCTGAAACACACCTCATATCACAGCATCTCAATAAGCTCCAAATACCAAGAGTCAGGATACAAGCTCCTGTCCCAGTGGTATAGAGTCCTGGAATAACTGCATGATATGTATCCCGAGGCTGACATCACCTGTTGGAGATGTGGGAAGGAGAACACCTAATCTGTCCATACTTTTTGGGACTGCAAGGTACTTAAGCCTTTCTGGCAAGGGATTGAGGAAATAACAGAACAGGTTGCTAACCATAACCTTAGCTTTGACTTTGCTACACCTAACTACGGATCCCATGTGGACTTAAAAACATTCTCTGCATAAATTCTTTATAATCACGGCGAGGGCGTGCATCCCTGAACTCTGGGGCAAAACATCTGCTCCAGGCATCTCACAATGGGTCAGTAAAGTCAATGAGCTGATGTATATGGAGGATTTGACTGCTTCTATTCTGGAGCACCTGGGCGGACTGGATGGATTTCCAGCAAACAGCTGAATACCATGCAAGCTACTGCTTGTTGGTAGTGAGGACTCAGGACCTGGCCACTGACCTCTCCCATTTTATTCCCACCTATTCCCTCCCCACTTCCCCCTCTTTAAACCCTCCCTACCCATACTAGTACCCCCGCTCCAACTTCTCTATATTTCTTGCTATCTTCTCTCTCAAAGTGCAAGCAATATACAATATTACATGAGCTTCGCATAGTTATAAAAAATCCTCTTGTTAGAAAGTGTTTTACTGTTTAACTATGGTTTCGTCTTATTGACCACGCGTCAATCGACTTTACATTTAAATGTATAACCGGCAGGTACAATTTTATCTTATCACTTTAAGGGTACCATTACAGGTTGCAACATCGCTGCAATATCGCCTGCAACTTCACAGAAGCGCGCACATTTTTAACTTTGCCAAGATCGCATAGGAGATGTTACACGTAGCAATCGCACGTGCATCCTCCGACGATCCGGTGTCCTGGAAATCGCCTGACAGATTGCAGAGGCGATGTTGACGATCGTAGTTGCAGCGTCACACAGCACAACCACATCAGCAATGTGAGCGTACTGTTTGACACAGCCTAGGACATAGGTGTAACGGAGTTTGCAACACTGCACCCACACCACTCCGATTGGACAGTGAAACTTCGTTACCATCGGTCAGCTATCTCAGACAACATGGTGGCGATATGGATACAATTGCCCATTCTATCATCTCGCTACTGATGTCATGTGTCATGTGTAGCAGCTCCAGTAACACACCACGGCGTCACATAACATGCAATCCCACAACGCTCAGCCATCGGAAATGGCAGACATATCGGCCAAGTATTATAAGGGATTTGACATGTGTTTACATTTTCAGATGTGTGCAATGTAGGATGGAAGATTGCAGGTAGCATCACTGACTACTTGACCTGCTGACATAGTACTTCCTGCCAGTACATACACTCTTGGTTCAAAGACGCTGTTATTAGCGTCGTCAATACAAGGCTAGGTAATCCACAATAGTAAAAGGAGATTATTGAAAATATTCGCCTTGTCTACATGCATTTGCGGATCATTATTGACATGCATAAGTCAATGAATGTAGTGTTGTACGCACAGATAATCAAAAATGGCTCCTTTACCAGGGCCATCCAATCACCAGACAATACTACCCACCAATCGCCGTAGATGGGGTGCGGAAAACACAACCCACAGCCACGCCTACGCCCGTCATTGCGCAACCTGTGAAATCGCACACAATATCGTTGTGGCGTCGTCACACTGCACAATCATTGCACATCGCCTATGCAATATCGCACAGTTTAAGTGCGTGAGAAAAAACCTGGCGATGTAGCTCCGGCAATTTATTGCAGTCGCATCGCCCTGTAACACGAGACGACGCACTAGAGCCATCAACTGCAACTACGAACAGCACGTGACTTTTGGGCGATATTGCGACGTGTAACAGTACCCTATTATTTTCAAATACTTGCTCTTTTTCACACGGTTTTCTTTTCTTTGATATTTCTATGCGTATAAATTCAATTAAAAAAAAAAAAAAAAAAAGGCCCGTCTGTTCTTCCCTGTGCTGTAGCACAGAACACAGTGCTCGTTCTGTTATCAACTCATATGTAATAATCAGCTAGTAAAACAGTGGTGTCTATACCCCACATGCGGGGGACTTGCACTACCCAGCTAGTGACATCACTAATCTCTGCTGAGTATAGACAAGAGCCCTGTTATCTGCAGATTACAGATCTGAGCCAATAACAGTGAGTGCTGTGCAGTGTGCGGGAGGGGAATAGCAGGGAGGTACACAAGCCTCTAAAACGAGTGTCATGATGACTTTCTGATTTAGAAAGGGGACAGAGATTGCATTGAGTGCTACAGACACTGCCCCCTCATGACACTTTGTTGGAGTATCCCAGTATGCACTCATATTGGAAAACCACTTAGATTATCGCATCAAATCAAACAGAGAACAAAACAGCCCTGGCTCACACCACAAACTCGATTCCTCCAGCGATGCTCTAGGAGTGCTGAACGTCTATGGAGGAAAACTCGCTCACCAGGAGACTTTATCCATTATAAATTCATGCTAAAAACCTACAACTCTGCCCTTCACCTTGCCAAACAGACCTACTTCACCACCCTGGTCTCCTCACTATCCAACAATCCAAAAAAACTCTTTGACACCTTTCACTCTCTCCTCAGTCCTAAAGTGCAGGCCCCCATCACGGACCTCTGTGCTGATGACTTGGCTTCCTACTTCATGGAGAAAATAGACAACATCCGCCAGGAAATCAGCTCTCAGCCTCCAAGCGCTGCCACCCCCATTCTTCCCCACATCTCCTCCGGTTCACTCTCCACATTCGACCCAGTCACAGAAGAAGAAGTCTCCAGGCTCCTTTCTTCCTCTCGTCCCACCACATGCACTACTGACCCCATTCCCTCACACCTGCTCCAATCCCTCTCTCCAGTCGTCACCACTCATCTAACCAAAATCTTCAATCTCTCCCTCTCTTCTGGCATCTTCCCTCCTCCTTCAAACACTCGATCATTACTCCATTATTAAAGAAAACCACTCTCGACCCAACCTGCACAAATAACTACAGACCAGTCTCCAATCTCCCCTTCATCTCGAAACTCTTGGAGCGCCTGGTCTATTTCCGCCTCACCCTTTACCTCTCCGCTCACTCTCTTCTAGATCCATTACAGTCTGGTTTTCCGCCCCCTTCACTCTACAGAAACCGCCCTCAAAGTGACCAATGACCTTCTGACTGCAAAACGTAATGGTAACCACTCTCTACTTATTCTCCTTGATCTCTCTGCAGCTTTTGACACTGTTGACCATCAGCTCCTACTCTCTATGCTGCATTCCATTGGCATAAAGGACACAGCTCTCTCCTGGCTCTCCTATCTCTCTGACCGCTCTTTCAGTGTATCTTTTGCTGGCTCCACTTCTTCCCCTCACTATTGGGGTCCCTCAGAGTTCAGTCCTTGGCCCCCTCCTCTTCTCTCTCTACACAGCCCCGATTGGACAGACGATCAGCAGATTTGGCTTTCAGTACCATCTTTATGCTGATGACACACAACTATACACTTCAGCCCCTGACCTTACCCCTACGGTATTAAAGAACACCAATGACTGTCTAGCTGCAGTTTCCAACATCATGTTCACTCTCTATTTGAAACTAAACCTTTCCAAAACTGAACTTCTTCTGCTCCCCCCATCCACTAACCTCCCTAAATCGGACATCTCTCTCTCAGTTTGCGGCACCACGATAACGCCTAGGCAGCAGGCTCGTTGTCTGGGTGTTATGTTTGACACCGATCTCTCCTCCTCCTCCCACACACAATGTCTCGTCCGCTCCTGTCGCTTACACTTGAAGAATATCTCTAGAGTCCGCCCCTTTCTCACCCTGGAAACAACAAAAACCCTCACCGTGGCCCTAATCCATTCCCGCCTTGACTACTGCAATTCTCTATTAAGTGGCCTCCCCCTCACAAGACTTTCTCCTCTCCAGTCCATCCTTAATGCAGCAGCCAGGATCACCCACCTGGCCAATCGTTACTCAGATGCCTCTGCTCTGTGCCAGTCATTGCACTGGCTGCCCGTATACTACAGGATCAAATTCAAATTGCTTCTCACCCACAAAGCTGTTCACAGTGCAGCACCCCCTACCTCATCTGTCTATCACCCCACCCGCTCTCTACGTTCCTCAAATGACCTTCGACTAACATCCGTACTAATCCGATCCTCCCAAGACTCCAAGACTTCTCCAGAGCTGTACAAAAACTCTGGAATGCTTTACCCCAAGAAATCAGGACTATCCACAACTTGCATGGCTTCAGGCGATCCCTAAAAACGCATCTTTTAAGGCGGCCTATCATACTCCCTAATAGAAGTCCATTGTACTGTAGACAGTGAATGGGCTATCCCTCTGGACATTACTCTTCTACAAACTCCACCAAACCAAAAAGGTCTACACAGATTGTATAATGACCATCCATGTAAGCTTAGTCCTATGCCCCACTTCCTCAAGATGCCTGGACGATCAGTGCAATAAGCCCCTGTACCTTGTGCAACCCCTATCCCGTTGTAGATTGTAAGCTCTTTTGAGCAGGGTCACCTTCATTTCTTGCTTTATTGTATTTTCTTTTTTACATTGATTCTATGCCTATTGTTTTGTATAAAATTATTGTACTTTATTTGTTCTCTACTGTAATTACTGTTTATTTTCTGTACTCTAACCCCTACATTGTAAAGCGCTGCGGAATATGTTGGCGCTATATAAATAAAGCTTTATTATTATTATATAGGGATTTAAATGAAGTTTACTTTTGCCTTCGGATTACACCTTTAAGAATACATATGACTGTTAACCTTTGAATAAAGGAGGCCCAATAATATAGTATAAACTTTCAGCAACTACATAATTGCAAAAATTTTATTGTAACAAACACTTTTTTTTGTGTTTTCCTGTTAAATTTGGGAACAAAGAAAAATTTTTTTTTTTCAAAGCATGTAAAAAAAAAAAAAAAAAAAAAAGGAACAAAACAAAAAAAACTTCTAATAAGAAAAATAACAAATAAGATGTTAACAGACACTAGAGACGGATTAGGAAGGTTTAAAAACATTTAAATTATAACAATAAAATAAAATATAAGATGCCATCTCAATGTGGCTGACTGAACCAGTTGTATTATGTCTTGTGTCTTTCTCTGTAAGGAAAGGAGATTAAGTACAAGCATCTTCAGGGAAGGAGAGCTGGCTCTGTACATTTCTTTTTGGGTACCGCCCAAATAGTCAATTTCACAGGAAAGTTATTGGCACAGCTACTATGCAGTGTTTTACTTTTTTTACATGTGCCATTTGCATAACTATTTTGCTTTGAGGTTGCAATTCATATTTCCATAGATGCCAAAGATGTTTTGTAAATGATGGCACCGCTGAATATCTACAGAAAAGGGAGTTAAGAATGAAGCAATAAATTAGGATTGGAAATATTAATCATACAGTTAAAATTATATATATTGTATACAAAAGAAAGTAAAACCTTTTTTTGCATAACATTTACACTGCCAGCAACGCAGGTAACAGGGAAATTTAAACAGTGATCTCATATGTCAGTGCCCCTATGAATTCATATGCGCAAAACTGATACTGAAAGATTGGAAAATCAATTCAGTTCTCTCAGGCTACTGCTGACAAAGTTATTCCTGTGACACCCCCCCCCCCCCAATAAGTGCAGCTAAAAAGGTAAAAAAGAGGAGGACCAAGAGAATGAACTGATAATGAATGTAAATGTCAGGCCAAATTTTCACAGGACAAAGAAAGAAAAAAGCATTGCAGTAAAACAGTTACACACATTGAGTTTTCTCTTGACAAAATGATGCACTCCATTTTCATCAGAGGTATTGCTCCATGCAGGAAGCACCCATATACACATTTGAATGCCATCTGCTTGCTTACATGCAGATCTAGCTTTCTGTTACATATGTATATTCTAAGCATGATTTGCAACAAATATAAAAAGACTTATTTTAAATAACCCAAGTATTAGATTTCCAGAGCGGTGATGATGGTTTCAGATTAAATATGACAAGCATAAACTATATTGTTTTGAGCAGACTAAGTGGCAATGCTCAAGTGAAGAGGATGAATATAAAGTTAACCAAAAGGCAATAATTGGTTAAAGGAAACTTGACACTTGATTAATGCTGCCTGAACCTGCTGCATCAGACACTGGCTGTGTTATTGTAGCCATGTATGTTTTACCCTAAAATGCTGCAACAGTTCAGGGAAAAAAAAACAAAACTTGAAAATCACTATAAAGTGACGCATCAGCGATGTCACTAGCAATATCGCAAGTGCGTCGTGCTGTGTGACAGCGACGCAACTGCGATTTATCGCTGGTCACAGGTTGACAGGTTTATGAACATGTTCATAAACCTGTCAATCTGCAACCAGCGATTAGGCTGGATCGCGCCGTCTGACACCGCAATAGTGATGTTGGCGGCGATCCAGCCTATACCGCAGCATTGCTGAGGATCGCTCGCTGGGCTGAGCCCAGCCAAGCGAGCGATGGCTCCGCCCTCATCGCGCCGCGTCACTGCCAACATCCTGCCGTGTGACAGCGAGCGCGCACCCGCACATCGCTTCCGACATCGCAGGCCAGATTGATGCGTGTGACAGCACCATTAGGCTTCTTGCCTATGAGTGACATTTCTCCCTATATACAAACATTTAGGGAGACACCCATTTTTCTAAGGAAGAAGGGCAGGGAGAAACTGCACACGACTAGTCAGCAGTGACATATAGGCCCCGATTCATTAAGACTGGCTTTTTGTATGCAGTTCGTAAGAGGAATTTGTCAATGCAATTAATTGCAGATAAGAGGTTAATTTGCAAGTTAGTAGCATTCTGAGACTGCCTGACCGCCACACTGAAAGGAGGAAATTAATTTTATTCTCCGTGATAGCCTCTGGCCTCTAGTCATAGGTGCAGTTTCAGTCAGTACATAGTGAGCTACAATATTTGAAATTCACCACTCTTTACAGTGCTATCACAATAAAAACTTTGTATCAGACCAGAATTCAAAGAAATTACGTAGTATAAGTTGACATTTCCACATTTCCAGGGTATTATTCTTATAGTAGCTGTTAGAAGATTGTCAGGAGGTGAGAGGAAGCAGACACTGCCAATTAGTTGTAGTATGCAAGACTATCCTTCTAGTCCACATGCTATCACAATGCATCGTGGCAAACACTGGAGAGTGGCAGTGTATTTCATATATTCTGTAACAGTAGGGCATCACAGTTATCTACTAGCACTTCAAACCTTTTGACTGCACACCATTTATTTTCCCCAAGTACATAGTGAGTGGCAGCTGTAACCACATCCCAGCATTGATGACAGCCAGCACTGTACTGATGCACTGCGGTCAGCCCTCAGTTAGGGGTGTGGTTACAGCTGTTACCATGTACCGAGTGGTGACCAAAATTGCTCTGGCCACACCTCTACAACCAAAAGCCAGATGCTGCAGCAGTATTAAATTCAGTGGCATGTGTTCCAGAAATGTTACTATAAGTGGAGTAATATTTTTGACGTAAGTAACGCAGCCTGTTACAGGATGACTTAGCCGTGGCTAGTCTTCTCCCCAGCTCCGACATAGCGGAGACTGACATGGAAATACCACAAGTCACTACTACATTTTGGTTCAACTCTTGGTTGTTAAAAATATTGAGATTATTTCAAGTGTTTTACACGAGTATTTTGTTGGAAGCAATTTGATTCACCAGCATCATAGGCCCTTCTCAGTTCTTAAAAGCATCTTTTTCACTGAAATGCCACATTTCATAGTAAAACATTCACAGACGCAAAAACTCAACACAGTGTCTATTTCATGCTGCCTGTAGGTTAGGCTGCTCAAATCAACAGACAGGTCCCCTTTAACCATTTTGACCTTTATATATAAGGATAATCCATATACAAATAAAGTCTGGTCACCTAACCATATGCAACAACAGATAATGAACATAAGAATATATTTAAGAGGCTCCTGAAGATTGACATTTTCAATAATAAGAGAAGATTGTGTATGGAGTGAGGGGGGCAGAAGAGTGAAGACTTTAATAAGGATTACTGAGGAGAAAGTCTTGAGCAGCATTAACACCTCTCCTGACTAGCACAGAAACAAAAACCTGAATAGCAGAGAGGTAGTTTAAAAGCATTGTGTAAACCCCTCCCCAAACCCCTCAATGTTGCTTACAAAAATCTAAACACACCCTGCTAAATAGATGAATTAAAACTGCACCTCCTACTAATCTGCAGAAAGTGAGAAATTTGTACATTGAGCTAGCCATTTTTACCAATCCCCAATGGCTGTCATCATCCAGGTTAATTTCTGAATAGAGGTTTACAGTATTATTCTTTTAGCTTTAATTTGCCACCAAAACATTTACATCCCTTCAATGACAAATAACTGTTCCAAATGTTCAACTTTACCCCTGTGCCCAATCATCACTTCTCATACATGAGTGTATTAGGGGAAAATGTCTGCATTATAAACTTGTTTTTGAAGGCAAGGAGAGTGGTTGATAAGGAGGCATGGAATGGTTTTCTCCCCTCAATCTGTCTCCTGGACCCACATAAAAAAGGGGAATGAGGACAAAGCAGTAACCCTCTGCAGGTCATTATGATGTTCTATGCCTCCTAAATTATACAGGTCGAAGAGAGTAGACAAAAGTTGCGATGCATACAAGTATTGGTAGGAAGATGGGACCACAGCTCCTAGCTGTGTCGGATTTTAAGGTCCATATCCATAGTAAGAAAAAGAAGGGGTCAGCAAGCTGATAATAGGTTTTTCTCAAAGCAGCGTCTCTTATGAGATGGGCGGTCCTCCTCATCGTCTTCGTCTTCATCAGAGGAGGACGAAGAAGACGAAGAGCTGTCCAGTGTTAGATCCACTACATCTGGCCCAGGCTTTCCATTCTCAGTTGACACTATGCTGCTGGGAGGTTGAACCTTTGCAGTCATTTCTGGAGACCCTAATGAACAGAGAAAAAAAAAAAACGACAATAAGGTGCGCGCTCACTCTGCACCCCCCCCTTCCCTCACACCATCATGCACGCTCACTCCCCCTCCCCCACCCTGTGCATACACATACATACAAGCTGTACAGAGGAAAAACACAATTAAGAGTACCTTCACATCAGCGATTTTTTGAAATCGCGGCAGATGCGGTGAAAAAAACGCGATTACCACTGCACTTGCGGCACAGTTGCGGCAAGCCCCATACAATGTATATGCGGGCTTGCGGCAGGTGCGGTTTTGGCATTTGCGCAGGTGCGGCCGCGAAAAAACGCGGCTGACTGCAGTTTTTTTCGCGGCTGCACCTGCCGCAAGCCCGCATATACATTGTATGGGGCTTGCCGCAACTGTGCCGCAAGTGCAGCGGTTATGCGGTAATCGCGGCAGATGCGTTTTTTTTCACCGCATCTGCTGCGATTTAAAAAAAAAAAAAAAAAAAAGCTGATGTGAAAGCAGCCTAAATCTACTAAATAAAAATGCAGAAATAAAAACATATGGTGCATATACCTAAATCAAGAATAGGGCAAACTGGACTGCAGCTTCTCTCTTTTTCAGCTTTTATTGGACGCCAAGACCCATCAACCAAAAATTCAATTTCATCGGAATCCTTACACTCAGTAAGGATCTTTGACAATAGTCTGAAACAGAAAACATTTTGTTTACAATCATATGCTGTAACATTGTGGATGGTTCATAACACATGTATCCCTAAGCACTGAACGGTACGTGCATGCAACTGTAACCAGCCAGAGATTCCATGATGACATGCATAATTTAATATTAAAATACTAATTTGTTTTTCTCACTATCTGACACGAGACCAGAATAGACTTTCCAGTGTTAGGTAATTTAGGATTACCATAATTATTTGCCAAATGCAAGAATATTGACAGAGCATGTGTAAAGGCATTTTTCTTACTTTCTACAAAGTCACAAGTTTACATACATTTCATTAGTATTTGGTGTACCATTGACAAATTGTATGACTTGGGTCAAACATTTTGGATATCCTTCCACAAGCTTCTCCCAATAGTTGGTAGGAATTTGGACACATTCCTCCTGACAGAACTGGTGTAAACCGAGACATGCTCGTAGGTCGCACCTGACTTTTCAGCTTTGCCTTTACCTCTAAAAGATTGAGATCAAAACATTGACTTAGCTATCCTTAAGCCACTTATGTTTGGAGGTATGCATCAGGTCATTGTCCATTTGGAAGACCCATTTCTGCCCAAGCTTTAACTTCCTGGCTGATGTTTTGAGGTGTTGCTTCAGTATTGCCAGATACTCTTCTTTCCTCATGATGCCATCTATTTTGTGAAATGCACCAGTTCCTCCTGCTAGAAAACACAACATGATGCTGCCATCTGTTTTTCAGTTGGGATGGTGTTCTTAGGCTTCCAAGCTTCTCCCATTTTTCTTTAAAATGCAACAAAGGTCATTATGGCCAAACAGTTTAATTTTAGTTTAGTCAGACCACAGGACGTTTCCAAAAATGTAGATCTTTGTTCCTTTGTGTATTTGCAAAAATTAATTTGGCTTTATGATTTTTTTGGAATAGTGGCAGAGTTGACATACTACTCGTTTCACTGTAAATAATGACACAATCTTACCAGCTTCCGCCATCATCTTTACAAGGGCTTTGCATTTTTGTTGTAGGGTTGATATGCATGTCGGACCAAAGCACATTCATCTATGGGACACAGAACCTGTCTCATTCCTGAGCAGTATGATGGCTGGACATTCTAATGTTTGTACTTGAATATAATTGTTTGTACAGATTAACGAGGCACCTTCAGGTATCTGGAACCCCAATATCGCACCCAAGGATGACCAGACTTGTGCAAGTCCACAATGCTCTTACTGATATCTTTGGCTGATTTCTTTAGACATTCCCATGATGCAATACAAAGATGCATTGCGTTTCAGGTGTACATTAAAATACATCCCCAGATGTCTCTAACTCTGCTGTTGCTAATAAACCTATCAGAAGTTTCCAAACACCTGACATCATATGGGCTGTCCCAAATTGTTTAAAGGCATAGTAATCTTAGTGTATGTAAAAACTTGTGACTTTGCAGAAAGTAATAAAAATGTTGTAAAGCATTCTCTCTCTTTGTGGCATTTGGCAAATAATTATGGTAATCCTAATTGATCTAAAATGGGAAAGGTTTATTCTATGTCAGATAGTGGGAAAACAGTGTATGTAAACATCAGGCTTCAACTGTACGAAATATATATGAAAGAGTATATATATGAAAGAGAAGGAGAAAGGGAGAGAAACAACAGAAGAAATTGAGTTATAACTCAAGTTTAGAAAACTGTGCAGGACATTAATACAAACTGAACATTCAGGAGCTGGATTATGAAAATGGATATGAAAATACATAGCAGTTTTTGTTTATGCTGAGTGTAGCAATCCATTCACAAGAGTTGACAAAGAAGGAAGAATAAAGCAACAAAGGAGAAAAGCATGAATAGAAGAGGGAGGATGGGAAGGCAATTGTAAGAGGTGTTCAAAAGGTGGGAACCATAGAGTGCAGGTCAGTTCCCTCAGTCAACTGACAATCTAAATTCCATCCGTGGGAGGAAAAAAAAAAAAAAAAATTAAAATAATGGTTTTGTAGAAACTATAAGTAGTATTATTTGTAGAAGTTCCTCCATTAGCATCAGTGCAGTATGTTTCTTCTAGAGCTGAGGAATTAATGCTGTTGCAATTACAATTAAACATACTTTTTAGAGGGATGTCACAGTGAAATATAATTTATGAGTTAATGTATCACTTGCACAGTAAAATGGAGAGAGAAGAGGGGGGGGTAAAAAGAGAGAGAGAAAAAAAAAAAGCATCATTACACCCTTTTGCTCCCACATCTCATTCACAAGGGACTAGCTTCAGGAAGGGTAGAGGGTAGCAGAGTTGGGACACTACACAGCTGTGAGATTAAATATACCAGGCCTCAAAAACGGGGAGAGAATTTATGCATTAAGGAGAAGTTATGATTCCACTAATCCTTCGACAGAGACGGGCCCAAGTCATCTTCCCATTAGGTTTTTTGAATTGGTGTTACATTGGTTTTAAGAGTTCTATCAACAAGAAGTATGAGTTTGATAAAATGTCATGGGAAAAAGTGGGAGAGCTGACAAACTACAGGTTTTCTGGGGAGAGGGAGAGGAAAAGAAAGACATGCCTTTGAAGTCAAATAAGTCCAAACCCAAAATGAAACACTCTGAAGCAACACCTATTTAATCACATACGAAAGACTTCGTCCTCTAACCGTGGGGAAACATGTAATTACTTAGCTGTAATGTGTTTTCTCTGAGTCCATGACAGCACCCAGAACTAGAGGGATCCACCCTCCAAGGATAGGGAACCATCAGGCTTTAAAAGCGACAGTTCCTCTTCCCATGTCAGTTAGTTACAGAGTTTGAAAAATGGACCAGCTTAAGCGACAGTTCTTCCATGTCAGTTAGTTACAGAGTTTGAAAAATGGACCTAAATGTCATTAGTCCGCAAAATCCTAACACCATGGTACACTAAACGAGAATTAAAAGATAAGAAGTGACAAAACCTCAACAATGGGAGGGAATATGTGGGTGCTGTCATGGACTCCGAGAAAACACATTACCGGTAAGTAATTGTGTTTATCGGTCATCCAGACAGCACCCAGAACGAGAGAATTACAGAGAAACTTAGATCTAGGGAGGGACCACAGCCTGTGGTACCCCACTACCAAACGTGATATCTGAACCAGAAAGATCTAATCTATAGTGCTTATAGAACGTAGAAGGCGATGACCAAGTCGTTGCTCGACAGATTTGATCAATAGAGACACCTGACTTTTCTGCCCAGGTAGCTGCCACTCCCCTTGTTGAATGAGCCTTGAGGGTCTTCACTGCCTTGCCACTTGCAGAGTAGGCCATGCTAATAGCATCCCTAACCCATCGAGCTAAGGTGGCTTTGGAGGCCCTGTGACCTTTTATATGTCCCTGAAAACAGACAAAAAGGGACACCTCTCTCGTCCAAGGACTTGTGGCCTCCAAGTTTCTCTCTAAACAACGTTTGACTTCAACTCCTTGTCATTTTTGGGGGTTACAGCAAAAATTGGGCAATACATTCTCCTGCGATCGGTGAAAGGTGGAGACTACCTTAGGGAGGTATGCCAGGTCAGGTCATCAGACTACTTGATAGTCACAAAACAAGGTAAAAGGTGGGTCAGCTGAGAGGGCCTGAATGCCCTATCCATCGGGCCGATGTCAGGGCAACCAATAAGACAGTCCTAAAGGAAAGGACCTTAAAAGGTACATTTTGCAGGGCTTCAAATGGAGGGTCTGTCAATGCCGCGAGTACAAGGTTGAGATCTCAAGGAGCTGAGCTTAATGGGCTTAACCAATGCAGATCTGGTGCATACTTTGATGAAGCGCGAAACCCAAGGGTCCCCTGCTAGGTTGAAATTATACAATGCTCCAAGGGCCGAAATCTGGACCTTGAGTGCTCACCGAGAGTCCCATCTCCACCCCTTTTTGTAGAAAGGCCAATAATAGGTTAAGAGGAGCTGCCCCTTCAGGATCTGCTCTCATGACTGAAGAATTTCTCCCAAGTTCAGTGGTAAATACAGGAAGTCACAAGTTTCCTAGATTTAAGGAGAGTCTCTGAAATCGCGGTCCGAGAACCCCTTATTACTCAAAATCCGCCTTTCAAGTTCCAGAAAGTTGTGTAACCTGTCTGCCCATGAGTGATGAACCGACCCCTGGGAGAGGTGGTCTGGAAGATCCGGAAGGACCCAAGGATCGGATACCAACATCTGTTGGAGCCAGAAGAACCATGGTCTCCTCTGCCAGAAGGGAGCTATCAATATCACTCGAGCTCTATCCTCCTGAATTCTGCATAGGACTGTCGATAAGATCAGAGGGGGAAAGGCAAAGGCTAGTCTGAAATCCCAGGGAATCAGGAGTGCATCTACTGCTACTGGATGATCCCCAAGATCCAGGGAGCAAAACCGACTCATTTGTCGGTTGGCCTGGGTTGCAAACAAATCTATGGTGGGGACTGCCACGTCAGTGATCTGGTGAAAGATTGACTGACATAGCACCCACTCGCCCTGGTGAAGGTGTACCTGGCTGAGGAAATCAGCTTTGTCGTTGTCTTTCCCTCTGATATGCACTGCCGATATGGAGGCTAAATGCGGTTCTGCCATGAAGAGAATTCGGTCTGCTACTCCCACCAGTGCTTTTGACTTTGTCCCCCCTTGGTGGTTGATATAGGCAACTGTCACCTGATTGTTGGACAGGACTTTGACATGATGATCTTCCAATGCTGGCAGAAAACCCGCTAAGACACGATTCACTGCTACCAATTCGCTTATGTTGGGAGGAACTGACTTTCAAAGCATCTCACAAATCCCCCTGAAGTATCTCCTGATCTAAATGGGCTCACCACTCCGAGGGACTGGCATTGGTTAGAACTACCCTGGTAGCGGGAGACCACCAGGGAACCCCTGTGGACAGTACCAAACGGTCCAACCACCAGCGGAGAAATCGTAGGGTAGCTGGTTGTATGTCCCACTGCAGAGTCCTGGTAGGAGCCTGGGCCCAGCACACTCCCAGAATGCAGGCTGAGAGCGCTGGTTGGAAAATCTATGGCAGTTTGAACAAGTGTCTGAATGGTCATTATTTTGTCCGGTGGAAGATGACATTCTTGTATAGTGGAGTCCAATAGGACACCCAAAAAAAAAATCTGGGATGTTGAAGGAGTCAATTTGGATTTGTCCAGGTTGATGAGCCACCCCACATTGGTCAACACTTGGAGAACCCCATGGACTTGGTCGGCACAATGATGAGCTGATTACCCAATGATCAAAAAATCATCCAGGTATTGCACAATTAGGACATTTTGCTCCCTTTTATTTGCTCCCATTTATTAATGACCTTGTAGGGGGCATACAGAGTAGAATCTCAATATTTGCAGATGACACTAAACTCTGCAGGGTAATCAATACAGAGGAGGACAATTTTATATTACAGGAGGATTTATGTAAACTAGAAGCTTGGGCTGCTAAATGGCAAATGCGCTTTAATGGGGATAAATGTAAAGTCATGCACTTGGGCAGAGGAAACAAAAGGTATAATTATGTGCTTAATTGTAAAACACTGGGCAAAACTGTCACTGAAAAAGACCTGGGTGTATGGGTAGATGACAAACTCACATTTAGTGGCCAGTGTCAGGCAGCTGCTGCAAAGGCAAATAAAATAATGGAATGTATTAAAAGAGGCATAGATGCTCATGAGGAGAACATAATTTTACCTCTATACAAGTCACTAGTGCGACCACACTTAGAATACTGTGTACAATTCTGGTCTCCGGTGTATAAGAAAGACATAGCTGAACTAGAGCGGGTCCAGAGAAGAGCGACAAAAGTTAGAGGACTAAGGGGTCTGCAATACCAAGACAGGTTATTAAACTTGGGGTTATTTAGCTTGGAAAAACGAAGGCTTAGGGGTGATCTTATAATAATGTATAAATATATGAGGGGGCAGTACAGAGACCTTTCTAATGATCTCTTTACTCTTAGGCCTGAGACTGGGACAAGGGGGCATCCTCTACGTCTGGAGGGAAGAAGGTTTAATCATAATCACAGACGCGGATTCTTTACTGTAAGAGCAGTGAGACTATGGAACTCTCTGCCACATGATGTTGTAATGAGTGAGTCACTACTAACATTTAAGAAGGGCCTGGATGCCTTTCTTGAAAACTATAATATTACCAGTTATATATACTAGATTCTTTGATAGGGCGTTGATCCAGGGAATTAGTCTGATTGCCGTATCTGGAGTCAGGAAGGAATTTTTTCCCCCAATGTGGAGCTTAGTGTTGCCACATGGGTTTTTTTTTGCCTTCCTCTGGATCAACATGTTAGGCTATGGGTTGAACTAGATGGACTTAAAGTCTTCCTTCAACCTTAAAAACTATGTTACTATATGTTACTATGTAGGTGGGCTGAAACCTCTGATATAATTTTGGTGAAATCCCGAGGGGTGATCGCCATGCCGAACGGCAGGGCTCAGTACTGGAAATTAAAGATTTGGGAGTTCACCTGGACTACCCCCCGGAGGAACTGTTGGGACTAAAGACATATAGGAACATGATAACATGCGTCCTTTAAATCCAGGACTGCCATGTGGCAACCTGGAAAGAGTATTCTGACTGCAGACCCAATGGACTCCATCTTGAAAGTGGGCCCCTCCAGGTAATTGTTCAGGCTTTTCAAAGTTTAGAATCTTTCTGAAAGAACAGTCAGGCTTTTTTTTTTTTAAACCAGAAATAGGGGAGAGTGTAATAGCCTGTCCCCTCTTCCTGGGTCGGAAGCTGAAGCAGGACCGCCTTTCTCCATGAGACCAAAGATCTCGCTTTTCAGAGCCCGCCGCTTGACTTGCGATGATCTGGGAGGAGTGACCAGGAATCTGGACTGAGGAAGATGCGGAAACCAGAGTCTTCGGACTGGCTTTTATGAGATACATACAAAATCAAATGATGATATGCGAGACTAGGCTGGAAGGAAGAGAGTCTACCTCCCACCTGGGGAAAGAGTGTCACTTGAAGGACTTCTTGGAGTCATGGGAGGACCCCTTGCACATGAATCCCTTTTCACCCTTCCTCCGGTCAGACCAACTAGACTTGTGTTTTTTCAGGAAATATTTTCTGGAACAACGCAGTTTCTGAAAGGGACGTTTAAAGTAAAGGAATGCTCCGGGAACGTCTCTTTATCCCCCGCTTTCTCCAGGATGTCGTCCAAGGCTGCGCCAAATAAAAATTCAACCTTGCAAGGAAGAAGACTAAGCTTAGTTTTTGTCTGCAGATCACCCGCCAAGTTCTTTAAACACAACGCCCTCCTAGCTGCATTGGAGGAAGCTGCAGACCTTACTGTAAGCATGGTGGAATCTGCTGCTGCATCTGCAAGGAAGGCTGCGGCACCCTGGATGTCAGGAATGGAGGCCAGAATTTATTCCCTAGAAACCTCTAGATTTTAATTGGGACACATGTTGGTCGAGCCACACCATCATGGACCTGGATGCACAGATCGCCACCAGGCCCGGTCTCAGCGCACCTGCTGATGATTCCCAGGTATTTTTAAGGAATTGGTCAGCTTTCTTATCAAGGAGATTCTTTAGGGTGTCCATGTTCTCAAATGGTAAGGCATATTTTTTTGATGCTTTAGCGACTGCTACGTCTAGTTTTGGTGCTTTATCCTATGACTAGCAGGACGCCTCTTCAAAGAGGCATTTGTGTTTTAGAAATGCAGTAAAGGGTGCGCCTTTGTTTTTTTCCATTCTCTAGAAACCAGATCCTGGAGCTGTTCATCCAAAGGAAAAGAATGGCACTTCTTTTGACCTAACCCCCCGAACATTAGGTCTAACTTAGATGACTGCAACTTCTCTTCCTCAATCCCCATGGTGGCTTGGATTGCTTTAACTAAACCGCCCACAGACTCTACTGAAAAACAATGGCATCTACCAGTTTCATCAGAAGAGGAAGCAGAGGATGCTTTTGAGGATTCACACTTCTCTTCTGATCTATCAGATTCAACTGTGGGCTGAGGCGATACGTTAGATGACCACTGCTGTCCGAGACAAGGACCTAAAGGCATTCTCCATCTGGGTTATGATTAAGGCCTGCAGATTGGAAGAAAAACTCAAGTGTCTCTTCCATGATTGCCTGCACTATACATGCCCTGCACAGTTTTTTAGCCCAGGCACCGGGAGTGCACACTCACAGATCCTACACTGCAAGAGTTTGGTTTTAGTAGTCAAAAAAAGACCAGAGAGATTGTGCGTTAGTCCCGTTCCACCATACCTGAATAAATGCCAGGGAAGCCAAGAGTATGCAAGCTGCTTCTTTATTCTATTAGTATTTCCACCAACGCGTTTCGGTACAGACCTCGTACCTTCCTCAGGGATATGCCTGGGACGACAGCACAGATCACTAAAGCACAATCTCTCTCTGGTCTTTTTCTTGAATACATCACCACTGTTACATGGGAGTGAGGATCCAGCAGCAGCTGTCTGACCTAATTTACCAGTTGTGGGGAAACGATCAGGTGAGCACATACACCTATGACGGTACTACCTTATCCGTAAAACGACAAGACCCATTTGCGCCTCTTTGTCTCCCCCTTTTTTCTTGTATGGTTTTAGTAGTCGACTTCCCGTACTTTTGATGTGTCTAAAGCAAGATATACACACAGTAGAAAGACATTTAGTAACATGACATTCTCTTGAGTTCTCTCACCCATCAGATGTGGAGGTACCGGAGCTGGGGAAGGACCCTTGTCCTGTGACGATTCTCCTCTGGCGGCCTCATGGGAAGAGTGACTGCTGCTGCGGTGTGACGACTTCTGAAGCTCTGTTTGCAGTGGAGGAGCCTCAGTCCCACTCATCCTGGCTGCTGGACGCCTTCTGGACATCAATTATGCAGGCAGGAAGCGAATGGAGCACTAAGTCACAGCTCCATTCTAACTTCCCGCCTATTATGCGCAGTCACCGCCGCTCAAACCCAGAAGTCGGGGTGTGTCACGTGACCGGCTGCGTCATTGGGAGAGCCCCCTGACATCAGCGCCAGCCGCCAATCAGTGGGCGCTGCCACGCGTGAAATCACAGGCCCACCCCCGGAAATCTGGCGGCGCACTTAAAACCCGGCCTGCCCATTCCGGCAGGGCGGGAACATGCGCAGTCCCGGACACCTGGCAATGCCATATCCAACATGGCACCACCTGACCTGAAGGCCCCAGCGTACCTGCCGAAGCCTCCTCTCCGGGAGTCGAAGCCAGGTGTTAGGAACTAAGGGGCCCGATCCGGCCACCCCACACCGCACCCTCCATGGATCAGCCACAAAGTCCTCCATGCAGCCCTCAGGTAAGACTGCTTAGGGTCCTAGTCTTCTGGAACCGCTGTTCCTGAGGCTCCCCTGTTCAAGGACAAGGGAACCAACTGACATGGGAAGAGGAACCGACCCTTTTAAAGCCTGATGGTTCCCTGTCCTTGGAGGGCGGATCCCTCTCGTTCTTGGTGCTGTCATGGACAACTGAAAGTGGATTACCCAAAATAGGGAACATAGAGGAAGATAGCATTAAGAAATGAGTATGTACTGTGGGATGAGCACAGCAAGCAAGAGTAGCCCCAATCATGGGATGAGTTAAGGACTTTCACCAAGGGCAAGTCCAGCCAAGAATTAGCTGTCAAAGGAATATTTGCGATGCTTTACTCAATCTCGACCCAGGCATTCGATCTACCATTCTTACACCAGTCAACAATTGTAAAAAGGTGGATAGCTTCATCATAAAATGTAAAAGAAAAAAATTGCGCACGGCTATGCCTCAAGTGGACTTGGAACGATACAATATGGATCTGCTAATACAGGTGAGGGATTGAGGGGTATTGCCAAACCGTATGAACTGAAGCAAGGCTCCTGAGGAACAAGGGAACCCTAATTTGAAGAGCTTTAATGACATACAGAATCAGCGGGAGGATGTTCTTTTTAAGCATGTGCTTCTACCAAATCATGTAAAAGCATTTCTTGTCCATCTTGAGCAGTTTTTCTGTACCGACTGAAGGTAAATTAAATTATTATACCAAGCTTAAGGCTCTTGGTAATACTGTAGGATTGCTAAATATTTTAAAGCTTAATTGACCCATTGAAAGCTGAATGCAGCTTTCAGATGCACAGAAATAGAAAGCGGTATTAATGATCAGAGTCTCAGATTTAGGAAAATTAATTTTAAAATTAGACAGGCCATTGTATTAACAGAACTCTGCCAGTTTTAGAACTGAGGTCTATATATATGTGCAAGGCAGAGTAAAAGTGGATTGTACTCTAGCATATCCATCCAGTGGGCAATGATAACCAAGGAATAGGATGCAATCATTTGCACAGTTCTGTTGAGTCTTCTAGACTTGAATGTACAATAGTGTTATGGTGGGTTTACACACACCAATTTATCTGTTCAATATCTGAACCAATCTCTGGTTGCAGTGAAATCATGGATACATTGCTCCATGTTGTACACAGAACAAAATGGAGCAATGTATCCATGATTTCACTGCAACCAGAGATTGGTTCAGATATTGAACAGATAAATTGGTGTGTGTAAACCCACCATCAGTCTGGAAGCTTATAGGGTACAGCAAAGTGATCAGTGGGGGAAAAAAAACCTGACAAATTATTCAAATATATAAATGAAGAAAAAACAGAGAATATAGCTAAAGTCAGTATAAATTTATTTTGTTGTAAACATATTTGGAGGACAGATGAGGATGGCATGGAGCCCCCTAAAAAACCGCAGTAGAGTTAAAACGTTGATTGTATGCCCAAATGCTCAGGTACATAACAAATTGGCACATATACAGTTAATGCAGGTATTATACAGGCAACAGAAAGTACAACAACTCCAGAAAAGGAGTAGCAGATTACATGTTAATAAAGTCACATAGGTAGTGGTTATGTATTAACAGTCAAAGTACGTCAGCTTAAAACAGTACATAAAGATAGCTAAAGACACTATCATAATATACAAATACCCATAGAACAACATATAACTGCAGTACTAGTTGATCCACATAGCCTATACCTGCAAATAAACTCTCAACTGCCAATAGTTACCAAACGTGACTACTGCTGTAGAAGAGGGCGCCCGGGGCAGGGGAGGTCAGGGTAGTGAGTTTTGGGGCTCACTACCCTGACCTCCCCTGCCCCGGGCGCCCTCTTCTACGGCAGTAGTAACGTTTGGTAACTATTGGCAGTTGAGAGTTTGTTATTTGCAGGTATAGGCTATGTGGATCAACTAGTACTGCAGTTATATGTTGTTCTATGGGTATTTGTATATTATGATAGTGTCTTTAGCTATCTTTATGTACTGTTTTAAGCTGACGAACTTTGACTGTTAATACATACATAGCCACTACCTATGTGACTTCATTAACATGTAATCTGCTACTCCTTTTCTGGAGTTGTAATTTCTGTTGCCTGTATAATACCTGCATTAACTGTATATGTGCCAATTTGTTATGTACCTGAGCATTTGGGCATACAATCAACGTTATAACTACTGCTGTTTCTTAGGGGGCTCCATGCCATCCTCATCTGCCCTCCAAATATGTTTACAAAATAAATTTATACTGACTTTAGCTACCGTATATACTCGCGTATAAGCCGAGTTTTTCAGCCCAAAAATTGGGCTGAAAAGTCCCCCCTCGGCTTATACGCGAGTCAATACGGTCCCCCTCAAAGTTTGCCCCCCCCCCCCCCGCATGCAGCGCTGCGCATATATATTACCTGTCTAGCAGCTGTCACCCTCCGGTGGCGGATCGCGGTTCCTGGGCTCCGGGCTCCATCTTCCTGGTTTGTGGACGCCGGGCTCATCGCGATGACGTCATCGCGACGCCGGCCGGTCACGTGACAAGCAGGAAGACAGAGGAAGATGGAGCCCGGAGCCGCGATCCGCCACCGGAGGGTGACAGCTGCTAGACAGGTAATGTATATGCGCAGCGCTGCATGCGGGGGGGCCAGCAAGTGAGGTGGGGGCGCCAAACTATGAGGGGGGCCCTGTATACTACCCCACTGGGGCTGTATATACTACTGGGGCTGTATGTATACTACCACTGGGCTGTATATACCACTGGGGCTGCTGTATACTACCACTGGGGCTGTATATACCACTGGGGCTGCTGTATACTACCACTGGGGCTGAATATACCACTGGGGCTGTATATACCACTGGGGCTGCTGTATACTACCACTGGGGCTGTATATACCTCTGGGGCTGCTGTATATACGTCTGGGGCTGCGTGTATATTACCACTGGGGCTGTATATACCACTGGGGCTGCGTGTATACTACTACTGGGGCTGCGTGTATACTACCACTGGGGCTGCTGTATATACCTCTGGGGCTGCTGTATATACCTCTGGGGCTGCTGTATACTACCACTGGGGCTGCTGCTGTAACACTGCTGGGGCCTGTATATACCACTGGGGAGGCTGCTGTATACCACACTGCTGGGGGCTGTATACCTGTGCTGGGGTCCACCCTCGGCTTATACATGAGTCAATAGATTTTCCCAGGTTTTGGGGGCAAAAGTAGGGGGGTCGGCTTATACACGAGTATATACGGTATATTCTCTTGTTTTTCTTCGTTTATATATATATCAGAGTGCAAGCAGGGAGTTCGTTTCCAATGGGCTCCCTGTTTTATTTGGGTTTTTTTTCTTTAAATTATTCAAGTAGAATCCTGTAACAAGCAGTCACAATCTAGATCATGTACGTTGCAGCAGGGAAGGATACCCTTCCACAGAGAGTCAGTTAAGAACAGGAACCAGGTTCCAGCCAAGGAATTTAAAGCGAGTAACTAGATCCATATGACACCCAAGACTGAAGAAGGTAGAGCTCTCTTTTACAATGAGATGAAAAGGGGTGTCCCATATGTAGGAATGCCAGTTTCAGGAATCTGATTGTCAGGGGTCTCAAACTCGACTGGGTATCTAGGCTGCACACAGATAAATTTAGATTTTGGAGAGTCACATTTTTGTAGGTTTAAGTGACGTTTTTAGTAATACCATATATAAGGTCCCCATCCTGGCCCCCTTCCTGAAGTAATGTCCCCATCCTGGTTCCCATCTTGTAGAAATGTTCCCATCCTGAGCCCCTTCTTGTAGTAATGTCTGCAGCCTGGTCCTCTGGTAGTCATGCCCCCATTCTGATCCCCTTCTAGCAGTACTGGTCCCATTTTGAAGTACTGCCCCCATTCTGTTCCCCTTGCAAATAGAGTCTGTGGAGCCTCTGTTAGGAGTCTCAAACACAGAACTAGCCATATATCCCTCCAGGGAAGGACCCAGCCAAGGGGTGGCTCCTTGCGGAGAACACCATAACCACCATATGAAGTGGCCCTTTAAGTCAATATCTAACTCTTTTACAAGTTTACAGATATGACAAGGGAATACCAAGGCCAAGTATCCATCCACTTACAGCTGTTTCGGGGTGTTGCCCCTCATCAGTGTGGAGTAGGATTCTGGCTAGGTGGGAGCAAGGCCTAGTGGACCAAGATTGCAAAGTATTCACTGATCTCAGGGGGGGCAATGTGCCTAGGAATTCACTGTGTTTCAGCGCTTTAGCCAGCTGCCCGCAGTGTTTTCTTGGACTGGTCTCCCTGAGATCAGTGAATACTTTGCAATCTCATTCTGTTCCCCTTGTAGCAGTAATGGCCCCATCTTGTAGTAATGCCCCCATTCTGATCCTGTCCTCGCAGTAATGTCTGGATCCTGATCCTTCTTTTTGTACGGTTGCCACAGACAGATTTTTCTCACCTGTCCTCCAGTTTCATCTGCATCATCCTGTGTGGCCCGCAGCCCCGTGGATGCCATGACGATTGCGACTCGGTTCCAGGGGATCGCCGTGGTCTGTGCTTGATATCATTACTCTGCGCCGGGAGTACATAAGTTCTCTAAATCAGTTACAACCTCAATGCCAGCAGTCAACGCCACACGCCAAAGCCAGCTGCTGACATCTCTTTGGCCGGCGGCTGCCGTTGATGTAGTTGAAACAGCGAGAACTAGTCTGTGCTGCGCCGGGCATACATACGAAGCGCTGACCCTGGAACAGCCTTGCAATCAAGGCATTCATCGTGGTTGTGGGCCACACAATAAAGTTGCAGGCCCTGGCCCAGAGTAATTGCAGGAGACGCCTCAAGTAAAGGATACAGCCAGAAACATCAGGAAAATGCTCCATCACTGCACTGTCCATAGAATTAGAATTAGCAGACCAAGTGAAGCGAAGGATATCTTCCTCCTCAGCATAATAGTGAAGCCTGCACAAGACCTTCTCTTGGATTGTTAGAGTTAAGGAGGCCTGGTATGTCTCTTCAGTCCACAGAGTATTCTTCCATGAATATGGTTTTATGAGCTCCCTTTAAAAGGGAATCTGTCAGTAGGTTTTTGCTACCTCATCTGACAGCAACAATTCAGGCAAAGAAACTACCGTATATACTCGTGTATAAGCCGACCCGTGTATAAGCCGACCCCCCTACTTTTGCCCCCAAAAACTGGGAAAACCTATTGACTCGCGTATAAGCCGAGGGTGGGAAATGCAGCAGCTACCGGTACTGAAAAATTTCAAAAATGAAAATAGGTACAAAAAAATGTTGAACTTTTATTTCAAATAGAAACAGTAAACTGCCAATGGAGCAGGCCACCGTCCTGTTATAAAGCCCCCTATCACTGGTAAAAAGCCCACCATCCCTGTATATAGCAGCCATCACTGGTATAGAGTGCCCCTAACTACTATACAGTTGCCGCCAGCACTGATATACAAGCCCCTCATCAGTGGTATACAGCCCCAGCAGTGGTATACAGCCCCAGCAGTGGTATACAGCCCCAGCAGTGTGGAATACAGGTCCCAGCAGTATACAGGTCCTAGCAGTATAGTATACAGGCCCCAGCAGTATACACGTCCCAGCAGTGTGGTATATAGGACACAGCAGTATACAGGTCCCAGCAGTATACAGGTCCCAGCAGTGTGGTATACAGGTCCCAGCAGTATATAGGTCCCAGTAGTATGGTATACAGGCCACAGCAGTATACAGCTCCCAGCAGTGTGGTATAGAGGTCCCAGTAGTATGGTATAAAGGCCGCAGCATTATACAGCTCCCAGCAGTGTGGTAAACAGGTCCCAGCAGTATACAGGTCCCAGTAGTATGGTATACAGGTCCCAGCAGTATACAGGTCCCAGTAGTATGGTATACAGGTCCCAGCAGTATACAGCTCCCAGCAGTGTGGTATACAGGTCACAGCTGTATACAGGACCTCAGCAGTGTGGTATACAGGACCTCAGCAGTGTGGTATACAGGACCTCAGCAGTGTGGTATACAGGACCTCAGCAGTGTGGTATACAGGACCTCAGCAGTGTGGTATACAGGACCTCAGCAGTGTGGTATACAGGACCTCAGCAGTGTGGTATACAGGACCACAGCAGTGTGGTATACAGGACCTCAGCAGTGTGGTATACAGGACCTCAGCAGTGTGTATACAGGACCTCAGCAGTGTGGTATACAGGACCTCAGCAGTGTGGTATACAGGACCTCAGCAGTGTGGTATACAGGACCTCAGCAGTGTGGTATACAGGACCTCAGCAGGGGTTAACAGCTCTCCCCTGCTGTCACATTGCACCCCCCCCCCCATGAATGTATAGGCCCCCCCATCAATATATAGGCCCCCCAGGGCTCAGGGATCCACCCCCCCCCCCCCGCACTGCTCTCAGCACCGGGCTCCCCCCGCACCGATCATCTCACCCGTCTTCTTCCAGCCACGGGCTTCCTCTGGTACGCGCTAGTCCTCCCTGTATGCCGGCTTATTGCTGTGCGCGGTGCATGACGTCATTGCACATGCGCCCGTCCGGCATACAGGGAGAACGAGCGTACCGGAGGAAGTCTGTGGCTGGAAGAAGACGGGTGAGATGATCGGTGCGGGGGGAGCCAGGAGCACACATTAGTACTGATCCCTGATGGGGGGGAGCCCTGATCCCGGAGCCCTGATGGGGGCGGAGCCCTGATCCATGATGGGGGGGAGCCCTGATCTGTGATGGGGGGGGGGGGGGGGAGCCCTGTACAGTGATGGGTGGGTGCCAGCAGGGGGAGGCTGAATACAGTCAGTAAAGTGCAATATGCACGGCTCCCCTGGCGGATTGACAGGGGGATGCCGTGCATATTCATAGCACTTGATGAGCGGCATCATGTGACCTCCCGCTGTCACTGCAGCCCCCCCCCTGCCTTCTCCTGCCTCCTCCAGCCCTCGGTGACAGCCCCCCCCACACAGTATATACCGATTGACTTGCGTATAAGCCGAGGGGGGGACTTTTCAGCCCAATTTTTGGGCTGAAAAACTCGGCTTATACGCGAGTATATACGGTAATTCCAACGAAGTATAACAGATTGCTGTCTGAAGCTGTTCTTCCACAAAGGATTTCTTTTCAGGCAGCAGTCTAAATATTTATTGCGGCAGCTTTTTGGCATCGTGTCATTTGTTTTGGAATTCTCACATTGGTATCATTTTCATTGATTTCAAATAGAATAGAAGAAATTAGGAAATAATTTTTAAACATAATAAAAGTTGATATTGATCACTTGCACATCATAATTATAGAATGTGATGAATGTGAAACACTTTATCCCCAAAATGATTTGGATAAAACTGGGTAGAGGAGTGCATCTTATTGTCCAAATGTACATGTGTACCTGGCTTTGGCTGTGAGGTGAAGGGGAAATCACAGGAGGCAAGAGCAGGGTCATAGAAAGCAGGAGCTCGTGTGTACACATGTGCCCGTTATTCACATACATTAATATTCACAACACTTAAATATCCCGCCTACCTCGACACTGAAGTTAGTGCTGAAAGGTGGGAGGGATTATGGGCATGATTAGCTTTCTGCATCGGCTGGGGGCTCGTGTGTTCGCTATTAATGAGGACGAATATTAACTGCTCCACATGCCTATAATCCAGATGACAATGATACACAATGAGGGAGCGGAGGGAAGGCGAGTAAACTCATTTTGTTTGTGTTACCGTGATGGGAGGCATGTAAACCAGGCTGGGTACATGATGGGGCTACATGTATACCAGGATGAGGGCCACATATACCAGGATAGGCCCATGATGTGTGGCACACAGTGGTGTGCCCCTTCCCTGATTTCTTATTCTTCTGCATGTTTGTCACACTTAAATATTTCAGATCACCAAACAAAATAATTTTAGACAAATACAAGTTATTATTATTATTATTACTTATTTATATAGCGCCATTGGTTCCATGGTGCTTTAGATAAGAAGTGGGGGTGACAAGGACAGGTACAGTACATACGAACAATCAAGGCTTGCTGGTACACGACGGGAGAGGACCCTGTCCACAAGGGCTCACAGTCTACAGGGGTGGGAGAGGAGACAGTAGGAGAGGAAGCACTAAGCGTGTAGTGGCGCAGCGCTGGGTCTCATCATAGATGTAGGCTTGTTAGAATAGATGAGATTTCAGGTTTTTTTTGAAACTCTTAAGGTTAGGCGAGTGTCTGACGTGCTGGGGGAGAGAGTTCCAGAATAGTATGGCAGAGGTGTGGGAGAAGTCTTGTGTGCGGTTGTGGGAGGATGAGATGAGGGGGGAGGAGAGGAGGAGTTCTTGTGAGGAGAGCAGGTTGTGTGCGGGTAGGTATTGGGAGACCATGTCGGAGATTTAAAGGGGGGGGGGGGGGGGGAAGACAGGTTGTAAGTCAGGGTTAGGGAGAGAAGACTAACTGTTTTGTCCATGTTGTTTGAGGAAGTGAGCAGAGAAGAAAAATGATTTTAGACAGAAAGGAGGTGATATCAGGCCCGGAGAAGTAGATCTGGGTGTCATCAGAGATGGTACTGGAGGCCATGGGGCTCAGTTGATCAAGGCCGAAGGTGTAGAGGGAGAAGAGTAGCGGTCCCAGAACCGATCCCTGTGTCACACCGACAGTGATGGTGTAGGATGAGGAAGAGGTGTAGGAGTGGGTGACGCTGAAGGTGCAGTCCGTAAGGTATGAGGAGATCCAGGAGAGGGCGAGGTCGGTGATGCCAAGGGATTCTAGGATTTGAAGTAGGAGGGAGTGGTCAACAGTGTCGAAGGCGGCAGATAGGTCGAGGAGGACGACGGAGTAGTGGTGTTTACTCTTCGCGGTCAGTAGGTTGTTGGTGACTTTAGTTAGGGCTGTTTCGCTGGAGTGGTGAGGTCGGAAACCAGATTGTAGGCGGTCGAAGAGGGAGCAGGAGTGGTGGGAGAACAGTTCAGAATAGACGTGTTGTTCAAGTACTTTGGATGTGAAGGGGAGAAGAGATATGGGGCGGTAGTTAGTGACAGATGATGGGTCGAGGGAGGGTTTTTTGAGGATGGATGAGATCAAGGAGTGTTTGAAGGATGAGGGAAAGACGCCGGTAGTGAGTGATGGGTTGAAGAGGTGGGTTAGGGCAGGAATGAGGACTGTGGGGAGGTTTGGGATGAGGTGGGAGGGGAGTGGGTCGAGGGCCCAGGTGGTGAGGTGAGAGACTGACAAGAGGGAGGAGAGCTGGGCTTCAGTCACGTTGGAGAAGCTTCCTTTGGTCAAAGAGGGTTGGGCAGTAATGGGGGATGTTGGGCCAAAGCTTTCCCTAATTTTATCAATCTTCTGTGTGAAGAAGGTCGCGAAGTCATCGGCGGAGATGAGGGCGGAAGGAGGAGGTGCCGGGGGACGGAGTAGGGAGTTGAAGGTTTTGAATAGTTGCTTGGGGTTTCGGGACAGTGTGTTGATTAGAGGGGAGAAATAGGTTTGCTTTGCGGCGGTGAGTGCGTCTGAAGTTGGAGGGGGCTTGTTTGTACACGGTGAGGTGGGCCGTGGAGTGAGATTTCTTCCATCTCCATTCAGCTACCCTGGACACTCAACGTAGTTCTTTTGTGAGAGGTGAGTCTGGTTGTCTGTGTGCGGGTTTTGGTGTGTGTGAGGGGGGCGGCCTGGTCGAGAGAGCGCAGTTAGTGTGGAGTTGTAGAGGGTAGTAGCAGTGTTAACGTCGGGTGAGGAGGCGAGGTCTGTGAGAGGGAGTGAGTTGACATAGACAAGTTTAAGGTTTCTGCGTGGGTGACCGGGTTTCCGGACGAGGGGGGAGTGAGGTAGGGGGAAAGAGGGAGGAGAAAGTCAACAGGTTGTGGTCAGATTGGAAGAGGGGTGAGTTTGAGACCATTGGGAGAGGCCAAAAGAGGTGGTCAGTGATAGGAGTCGGGAGGCAGCCGGGTCGGGGGTATCGATGGGGATGTTGAAGTCGTCCATTATGATGGTGGGGGATGTCTGTAGAAAGGAAATGAATAAGCCAAGTGCTGAAGTGGTCAAAGGAGGCGGCGGTGGCTACCGGGGGTCGGTAGATGACCGCGTGCTGGAGGTTGCAGGGGGAGAAAATGCGGACTGAGTGCAGTTCAAAGGAGGGGAAGGAGGTGGAGGGAGGCGGTGTAGTTGGGGTGAAGGAGCACCTGTCCGACAAGAGTACACCCACACCACTGCCACGGGTGTTATTTGGGCGTGGTGTGTGGGAGAGAGTGAGTCCGCCGTAGGAGAGTGCAGTGGAGAAAGCCGTGTCGGTGGGGGTAAGCAAAGTTTCGGTGATGACGAGGAATTTGAGCTTATTGATGATGAAGAGGTCGTGGATGTAAGTTTGTTGCACACTGAGCGGGCATTCCAGAGTGCTCCAGGCAGGGGGACTGAGGTTGGTGAATGGGTGTAAGGTTGTGGGGGTTGCAAAAGTTTGTGGTGGGGGAAGGGCTTGAGTTGGGGGTGGGCGGAGGGATGTGGTGGGGGGGATCCAGGATTGGGGGATATGTCGCCTGCGAGTAGGAGAAGCAGCGAGTGGGTTTGAAGGTGGGAGCAGGAGAGTTTGCGTGGTGGCTGTGCGTGTGTGGAGAAGAGGGACTGGGTGTGGGGAAGTTCGGAGGAGGGGGTGAGGTGGATGGGTAGGAAGGAGGGAGAGATTACTACGGCCTTGGTGGGTGGAGGGATGTCCGGGGTTAGGAGGAAGTGAAGTAGGATGTGGGGTGAAGGTGAAAAGGTGGGGAAACATTGTGGGTAGCAGTTAAGTGTGTAGATTTTGGCGGCAAGATATCACGGGGGCGGGGTGGGGCAGGGGAGGTGCGTGGACCAGGTGGGAGCAAGGTGGGCTTGGGGACAGTGTTGATGTGGGGTATGTTTCCGGGGGTCGGGTGGCGGAGAGTGAGGGGGAAGTAGACGAAGGGGCGTACACAGGGCTAAGGGGTAGCGGAGGACGGGGTGCAATCAAAGGTGGCGCACGGTACAGGGTAAGATGAGGTCAAGAGTAGGGTGCGGTCGGGTGTAGCCTGGGATGGGGTGGAGTCGAGGATTTCATTAGCAGGGATGAGGTGCAGCGCGGGAGGTGCAAACCATGGTCGCAAAGTAAGGCGCAGTTCATGAATGGAGTGATGTGGCTGGGTGATGGGATGATACGGCCGGGTGATGGGATGGCGCAGCTAGGGGGTGAGCCAGGGATGGGATGGTGGAGCCAGGGGATCCAAGGCAGGCAGGGGGTCAACGGCAGCCAGGCGCAACCAAAGGGGCAGGATGTGGCCGAGGGGTCAGATGAAGCCACAGGGCTAGGTGCAGCCTGGGGTCAAATTGAGCCAGGGGCCGAATGCAAGCCGGGGCTAGGACAACAGTCAGGGGCCCAGATGCTGACAGGGACCAGGAGCAGGGGCAGCCTCGGAGTCCTTTGCAGTCAGGGACTGGTGCAGTCAGGGTATAGCCTCGATGGAAGGATCCCTTCTACCTCCTCACCTCTCAGGCCGCAGTGTCATAGGAGCGCTGGTGCTCCTGCCTCTGGTGTAGGTGGCCGATCGGTGCGGTCAGCTGGACGGCGCAACAGGTGCCGCTTTGCTGATGCAGGCCGGGGATCCGGCCGGAACTAAAGGTCGCGCGGAGGAGCATGCAGCCACCGCTGTATCCCTGTGGGGTCTCAGGAGCAGCACCAGGCAACAGATGCGGGGTCTCTCCGCGGTGGAGGGCAGGACGGGTGAGCCGTTGGCGGAGAGACCACGGGCCTCCAGTTCAGGAGCGGCGTCCGGTGATAGCCGGGCGCCGGCAGAGAAGGCCTGCTCTTGTGGCGCTGGCGACTCCAAGTGAGTGGAGGTGGAGCAGAGCAGTGCGGTGCGGGCCTTGGGGCGAGAGGAGCCAGGGGGGAAGGGGGATGGACAGGCGGGCCATCAGCGAGGCCAGGGCGGTAGACGCGGATGGGGTCAGACAGTGGCCGGTCTGGGCAGCCGCCGATGGAAGCCTGGGGTCCAGATGACAGGTGGGGTGCAACACAACTTTAATTCCAATTATCCACATGGGTCATTCCATATCAAGTGATCTAAAAATGAATATTTTTTTACCTGATGTCTTTAGATTTTTTTACATTTTATTTCTATATGAAGTACAACTTTCGTTAACTACAAATAATGTTTTGAATTTTTTTCTTTAAGAAGCTGTAAAAAATTAACTGATAAAGTTTAAAAAAGCACGAATTTTGGCCTGGTATGGCTTTACATTTTCTATCATATCTCGGGCTAGAAATAAGAGAAACAAAATAAACAATTCTACTCAGAACTGTCCAGGCTTTCACCAGATAGGTCACAAGAGTATCTTTGTTAATTTTTTACCCATGCAAACGCAAAAGCAAAATTTTAAAATGCATTTCCGAAAAATCGGCATAATTGAAAGTTTCCCAAAACTACCCATGTGTCTGCTGTGCTCTTAGCCACATCTGTACCAAATTTCAAGTTGGGATAGCGATGGGATCATTTTTTAAAATATTTAACCATTATAGTGTCAATTCGAAAATCTTGAGTTCAGATCTGTTCAGCCTGTGGTCTAAAAGTGTGGGGTCTATATTAACCAAATAATCCATATATGCAAATTTGCACTTCACTAAGGAAGTTGAGAAACTCCCGTGCCACATTTAAGCAGCTTCCTCAAAGTCATAACCGCTTTCCTACAAGCTTTTAATATAACTAAGGGATTTGTGCCAGATCAGAACCCCAAACTACAGACGCTGCGTTTCGGGGTACCTGCCCCTCATCAGTGTAGTGTGTGGGATATTCTGATCTGGCAGAGTGAGTAAGCAAGTTCCCAGACCTTGTCTTAGCCCACTCACTCTGCCAGATCAGAATATCCCACACACTACACTGATGAGGGGCAGGTACCCCGAAACGCAGCGTCTGTAGTTTGGGGTTCTGATCTGGCATAAATCCCTTAGTTATATTAAAAGCTTGTAGGAAAGCGATTATGACTTTGAGGAAGCTGCTTAAAATGTGGCACGGGAGTTTCTCAACTTCCTTAGTGAAGTGCAAATTTGCATATATGCATATATCTGAGAGGAGGGAAGTGGCTTACAATCTCCTCACCTACTTCGCTCTCTCCATAAGGTTGAGAGCAAGTTCCCAGACCAAATAAACCATGATTTTTAGACATTACTATTATTTTGATACTAGATGGCGGCCCGATTCTAAAGAATCGGGAATCTAAAATCCAAAATGGTGGTCACAGGCAGAGTAGAGAAGATGGAGGCTGTCACACAGAGGACTGCGAGAGGCAGAAACCACGGTTGAGGCAGCTGAGGTAAAATGGTGGGCTTTTAAACGGTCCGCGGCACAGCAGTGTGAGGATAAAGCAAAGTCGTCACAGAATTTCAAACCTCGCGCCTTGCAGCGAGCCGCGAATCTGATTGGACAGGCGCGGACCAATCAGAGCAGCCGTGCGCGGCGCGAGCTTAGAAATACAGCGAGGACTTTTGATTTCAAATGGAGCGCCTTGCGGGGAGCCGCCATTCTGATTTGTCGCCGCGAAAAAGCGGCGATCAATCAAAAGAGTGGCGTGCGGCATGGCACCATATTGGAAATCCAGGGATGACTTCGGGATTTCAAATATGGCGCCTCGGCTCGCGGCGCTATTCTGATTGGTCGGTGGGAGCATCTAGGGACTCTGTATACTACAATATGGGTGAGTGTGGGTAAAGATTGAGTAAATCTATATTAATAGTTTATTAGCCCTTAGTAAGAAAAGCATTAAACACACAGTGCTATTAGTGATCATCGTTCAGAAAAACAGCCCCCATTGATTTCTAAGGGTTAAACACATGCAGTGTTTTTTGAAACACTCAGACTAAATTACTGCTTGAACTACTTTTTATTTGCTGCAATAAACGCATCATTTATCACTATTTATATAAAAAAGCTGCCAGTTTTTTTAATCTCTAGTGAAAACTAATACAGATGTGGTAAAACTTTGTAGAAAAAAAGCTGCCAAAACTGCAGCGTTTATTCACAGACAGAAAAAGTTGTGTATGCGCTAGCCCTAAAACTCACTTTATGGTAATACAGTTCTATCTCAAGTGTATTGTATATCTTTATTTTTGTTACCCATCTTGCTTACTTAATATTAACTGTATTTTTCTCACAGCAATGGCTGCTACTTCTCAAGAAACAATATTTTATCAGACGCTGTTACAATCCCCTTGAAAAAACACTGGACACAACAATAAAAAATAAAAATCTTAGGACGGTACAAGATTGAAATATCATAGAGAAGATATGAAATATCCATATAAATCCATCAATCAATGCAGGCATGAAAATTTGTGACAGCTGTATAAAGCAACTTGCAAAAGAGAAAAATACTCTGCAGGCAGAAAATTCTGAAGAACCTTTAACTTCCAATAGAGAGGATTCTATATATCCTGATTTAACAATAGAGGATTTGAATAAATCACTAACATCGAAGAATCGCCCATTGCAAGAAAAAGAATCCATCATCCAGGTTATTGCCAAAAAAAAAATTAGAAACATTTACAAAAAAAAGTGACCCTTGAGCTGGTAGGTGAAACAGTAGAAGGTGAAGAAAAAAATTACACGGATTCAGAGATCATTATGCAGCTTAAAGAAATTCAAATCCACCCATAGCAGAAGTGAACAGTTCATAATACTAACTACATTACCGAAGTGTTGGACATACAAAAGAAAAGAAAATGAATTTAATGTTAGCAATAGAATGGCTAGAAAAGCCAAATCTCTAGTTGAACAAAAAGGTTTCATGTCTTCTCCTGATCCTAAGCCAGGCAAAACATTGGATGAAGCTATAGTGGGTAAAGTGAAAGATTTTTACAATAAAGATGAAGTGAGCCGAATTATGCCTGGCAAGAAAGATTGTGTGTCTATGAACGTAAACGGTAAGAAAACTCATGTTCTGAAGATGTGGTTCTTACCAATTTGAAAGAAACCTATGAACTTTTTAGAGAAAAAAAAATTTCCACTTCTCCCAAAATAGGATTTTCAAAATTTGCTGAACTGCGACCAAATAATTGTGTCCTGGCTGGTGGTAGTGGTACACACTCAGTATGCATATGTACAATACATCAGAACACTAAGCTCATGATTGATGGGGGTAAGCCGAAAGATATTCAGATTGGTGAGACCAACCTTGGCGATTACAAAATAGGTCTGTCTCAAATATTGTGTCCAGAAAAGAGTTGAAGTTGTTGCCGCAATATTTGCAAAAAATGTACTTCAGTATTGGCTCTCAAAGAAAAAATACTACATTATTTTGAAGAGGCTATGGTAGATAATATAACTTACAAACAGTGGATATCTGTTGACAGATGTACTTTTGACAGTTTTTAAAAGTGCAGAAGATTTTCTAGAATGTTTTTGTGAACAGCTGATAGTCCTTAAGAAACATTAATTTATAGCTCGCCAACAGTCCGACTACTACAATCACCTCAAAGAAAGCATCAAACAGAATGAGGCAGTAATAAGCTGTGACTTTTCAGAGAACTATTCCTTTGTTGTTCAGGATGAAGCACAGTCATTTCACTGGAACAATGAACATGCAACTGGGCACCCTTTTTCAATCTATTACAACGAGAATGGAGAAATAAAGTACAAAACTGTAGTTATGATATCTGAGTGCTTACTTCATGATTCAATAGCTGTTCATTTGTTAGAAAAAAAAAATTGATTTCAGTGATATGAACAGATATCCTACCAAGTTTGAGCAAGGTCTACTACTTCTCGGATGGTTCTTCTGCACAGTATAAAAAAGGACAAATTTTATAAATGCATGTCATCACAAGAGAGATTTTAGCGTGGAAGATGAATGGCACTTTTTTGCCATTATGCGATGTTTAGGAGGAACCGTGAAACACCTTGCAGCTCGTGCTAGCCTCCAGAGGCCATATTCAGACCAAATCTTAACACCCATGCAACTTTTTAAATGGAGTGAGAAAAACGTTCTTAACATCCAGTTCATGTATTGTACAAACCAGGAATATGAAGAGGAGGAGAGTTTGTTAAAACATCGGTTACAGGAAGCAGAACCCATCAAAGGGACTCAGCAATCCCACACTTTCATTCCATGTAGTGAAACAAATAAAAACAAGGATGTTTTCATTCAGCAAAGACAGTGAAGTCCATGATGTGGTAGAAGGCGGCACAAGATTGGCAATGGATGACATAACTGGCT